>CM062293.1:437451150-438651150 GCA_031216915.1 Pictodentalium vernedei
GAAACGGGAAGCTCGACAAATCTGTCAATCATCACTCACTGGCTTGACATTTGAACGTTTAGACGCTGTCATCATAATTGGTGTGAACTCAACTCACAAAGTTACGAAAGATATGCTGACATCACCGTGAATTAGTATTGGTAATTATTTCATTATTCCCCAATACATGTGTCTTCATCAAATTCGATGAATATTAATGCCTAGTATATACAAAGTAAATATTAACATATCAACCTGAACGATAAATTAAAGAATTAAAAATATGTTTTTGAGGAATTTATTTTATTTTATTTTCGTTGCCTTTTATCCCTGTCTCGCGATTTGTTTTTGGTTTGGGGATTTTGTAGACAGGGATTGTAAGTTTTCTGGCGTTGTCAAGTGTGATTTGTCGACGGTAAGTATGGTGAGTATTGGTGTACAGGCGGAGTAGGTGATTGCTGTCAGCCAGGCTTACAGGCGCAGTAACCTTGGAACTCGGGGCATTTGGGCAGTGTGGAATGACGTATCAAGAATGTCACTGGTATGGATTGCTAGGATGTTTGTAGTAATTACCAGGAGATTCTGCGGAGTTTGCAGGCATAGGAAAGCCTGAGTGGGAAATGAAGGAACTAATAAATAAAACACTTAGGTCGCCTACCGAGAATGTAGGAAAAAAAGTAACAAGAAAAAAAGTAACAGGAAAAAAAGAAACGGAAAAAAAGAAACAGGAAAAAAAGTAACAATTATAATAATACAACAGGAAAAAAATTAACAGTGAAGTCAAGTTGATGCTGCCAGACTTAGATAATGCCAAACGGAGTCTGAGATACCACAGAAGAAGTCCTCCTGTCCCCAAAAGTCTGTCTGAGCTGACCATTCCAGAAGAGTTTCAGAAAATATCAGACTCTGAACAATTCCTTTTCTTTGATAATGGACCTGATGCAAGTGAGCGTGTGGTTGCATTTGCAACAAATAGTGGACTCAATTATCTTGGCAGTGCACGTACTTTATTTATGGACGGTAATTTTGCAATGGCTCCTCCACTATTTCAGCAAATTTATGTTGTTAGGGTTAAGTTTCATGACAGTTTTTTATCTTGTGTATACGCTATATTACAGAGGAAGACACGTACTTCCTATGAGACTCTGTTTCAAGCTATTGTAGATAAACTGACTGAGCTAAATATTGACTTGAATGTAAATACTGTTGTGACTGATTTTGAAGATGGTGTGTTACGAGCTGTGAATGCTGTGTTTGGTAGACATGTACAGAGTAGAGGTTGTTTCTACCATCTGACACAAAGCACTTGGCGCAGAGTGCAGAGTTTAGGATTAGTGCAGTTGTATCGGGATGATGCAGACTTCTGACTGTTTTGTGGGAAACTGGATGCACTTGCATTCTTGCCAGTTTCAGATGTGCGTGATGGTATGAATCACCTCAAAGACATTGTTCCAGAAGGAGCCGAGGAACTGTTGAGGTATTTTGATGAAAATTATGTCACTGGTAGATACAGGCAATCTCGCGCCGCACCTTCAGATGTGTTGGCACCATTGCGACTTAGATTAACTCCTCCAGCCTATCCTCCAGCTACATGGAATGTTAATAGTGCTACGCTGGATGGCGAATCACGTACAAATAATGCATGTGAAGGCTGGAACAACAAGTTCTACAATCTTGTTGGCCACCAGCACCCATCAGTCTGGAAAACTATCCAATGGTTTCAAAAAGAGCAAGCTCTGACCAATACAATTATTCAACAGGTGTTAGTTGGTTTGCCACCAGCACCCATCAGTCTGGAAAACTATCCAATGGTTTCAAAAAGAGCAAGCTCTGACCAATACAATTATTCAACAGGTGTCAGTTGGTTTGCTGCCTGTTATCCGCAAACAGAAGTCAGCTGAATCCCTGAAAAGAAAACTGAAAAATCTGTGTGGTTTATATTCCCAAGGTTCACTTACTATTTCAGCTTTTCTTACTGGCATTGGCCAGAATATTAGATTACACAAGGTGTGATATGTAATAATCTAACTAAATCATAATTAAGTTTGTTAAATTATTTTATAACTATGTACTATGTAGTACTTATACTGATATGTAATAATCCAACTAGTTTCAAGGTGTGATATGCAATAATCTAACTAAATCATAATTAAGTTTGTTAAATTATTTTATAACTATGTACTATGTAGTACTTATACTGATATGTAATAATCTAACTAGTTTCAATAATATAACTAAATCATAATTAAGTAATCTATCACTTTTATGAAATAAAAATAAGAAAGTGTGACTCTTTTTCCTGTTTTTTTTTTCTACCCAAATCTGTTACTTTTTTTCCTGTTACTTTTTTACCTTATAAAAATAAGAAAGTGTTACTTTTTTCCTGTTTCTTTTTTTCCTACCCAAATCTGTTACTTTTTTCCTGTTACTTTTTTTCATGTTACTTTTTTTCCGATTACCAAGATAGGAACAATGTCTCCAGCACTTAATTGCTGTCTGAGTACATCATGGAGTAGATGATAACCGAAGTAAAGGACAGCATGAACGGGACCCTACAGTAGCCATGGTAGGGAATAAAGTGACTTGGTTCCACACAGAAGGGTGTGAGGATCCAGAGTGTACCAATAATACTTTACTTTCATAACCAAACTGAACTAAAATGGGGGGGGGGGGGGGGGGGAGGGTATATAAATGCTATGGTTGGCCTTACAATCCTTCTGTTTCCCTCATTCACTTAGCACAGTCGGGGAAGTTTCGGAAGTTCAAACGAACATTCTCTGAATGTGTGCTGAGAGATTCATCCTCCATTTTCTTTTTGAATTGTAACCTAGTCAAGTTATGTGTATTCTGGTCAATGGTATTCCACAACCTAGGGGACGTATGGGGAGGCAAATCTATCGTAAACTTTGTCCTGTTTAGAAAGGTGCAGTTTACCTGTCTGCCTCGTTATCATGCCTGTTGTATTAACATATTGCTGACATGTATTCTTAAATGATTTTTGTAATCTGTTATGATGTCAGTCGTGCATAAACCGAAGAACTTGGAGTTTGTAAAGATCATCAAATTTGAGAATTTTGAGGGACTTGAAACGAGGATCGGAATGTGATGTTCTTTCTTCCTACTTATAGTGCGTATGGCCTTTTTCTGTTACTTGCGGGCTTCAATTGTTGACGGTGAATGTCACCAAATTTGAATTCCATATTGGAAGTGGCTATGGATACACTCTAAAATCAGCTGGGTTAAAAATCTACCAAAATCAACTGGGTTGAGTGAATATGAACCCAATTGGGTTCATATTCACTCAACCCAGTTGATTTGGGTTGATTTTTAACCCAACTGGTTTTAGAGTGTAAAAGAGAAGTACAATCTTTTCAATGCATTCAATGATAATATATTCTTTGCCTGGTTGATAACGTATGCGGCTTTTTCAATTTCTCGACAAACATAGCTTTTAACTCGTCATTGGAACGATCTCAGCGACGAGCTCGTCCCAAAGAGGGGTGACGAGCTATGTTTCTGAGACAAAACTGAATGGCATTTTTGTGAATAGGGCTGGATGTTTTTCCCCGTTATATTGGGTATAGGGTTAATTCCGACTGCCGACGTGGGACTCCGTGGTGCTGTGTACCTGCCATGCCTTAACCGCTATGAATGCTGGGTTAGTAAGTTATTTTTAAATACACCCAACACCTACCCTCCCAGTACTTCCATGTTCATGGATGCGCGTTACGTCAGTGGACTTTTAGCTCAAAGGTCGATCCGCATTATCCAGGTTTCACCCTTGGACAAGACATCTCACCAATCATCCACTGTGCTGGGGGCACTGCAGCGCTATTTACTATGGCGTACTGCATTCGGCTTCAGCTGCTGAGTAAGTAAGTTGGAGAGTCTGGTAGTTACTCATCGGTGGTTCTCCGGTATTCTGGCTTCCTCTTCTCACAAAACCACCTAGTGGGATAGTATTAAACACACTCTGAAATCAGCTGGGTTGCGAATTAACCCAAATCAAATTGAGTTCATATTCAATCAGCCCAGTTGATTTGGGTTGATTTTTAACCCGACCGATTAAAGAGTGCTGTTCGATTCTAGGCGTTTTGGCGAGAGAAGGAATTTGGAGGAAACAACGTTTGGGAACCCAATAGTAACTACGGTCTTCTCCTATGAGAACTTCAACAAACCAGTGAATGGCCAAAGAGTTATTATTATTTCGAAATATTATTCCCTCAAAACTAAATAATTCAGAATAATTCCAAAATAAAATTCCGAAATTTTATTACTTAAAAACGAAATACTTATTTCGTTATTTCGAAATAATTTTTCTTTTACTCTTTTGGCGCGAGAGGCGACTAAAGTTGACAGACGGCAGACCGCGGAAAGGTACTGCAGTAATCATTTTAGCCAACTGTGTGTGTCCATTTCCAAGTGCTTTAACCCTTTACCCATCGCAGACGATATCAAAATTTATTATTTTAAATATCATTTTTTCGAATTTTTCACAAAAAATCAAGAAAACCATACCATGTGACCCCTCGTTGGAACGAGCTCGACGAGCTCGTTCCAACGAGGGGGTCAAATGATATAGTTTTGTTGAAATGTTTTGAAACATAATAATTTTTCATGTACAGAAGTTGCATATTACGCGGGGTGGGGTGGGGGTGGGGTGGGGGATGCGGCCGATTCGTTGCGTAAAGGGTTGAACAAATATACGTATTCCTATGTTTCATGCACCATTCATGTCCTATCCATGAACAACGACATCGTCCATTGAAAGTATAACGGTTCCATTTAAATATATACAGGAAATCATTTGAAAAATTATCGATGAGATCATTAGAACATCTTTTAAAATTATAACGCTTTTGTCTAACAACCTATACTTTTTGTAAAATTCCTGATGAATATTAGGCGCCAAGAATTATGTTTCTCAGATTATTCCGCGCCAAAAGAGTTAAAGGAAATAATGTTTCGCTAAACGAAAAAGACAGTATTTTGTTATTTGGGAACAAGATTTCGCTATGTCGAATAATATTTCGTTATTTCGAAATAACATTTCATTAAAACGAAATAAAATTAGAATTGAAGTGTGTCAAATCGTGGGCGCAATGATTCACGAACGAAAAATAAAGAGAATTAGTTTCGTATTTCCATTGGCACATTACTATTTATAGTATCCAGATATAGTATCAAGATACCACAACACAATCGCCTCTGTATGCCATTTCGCTCTGTATATATTTTAATTCTAAAACAATTCCGACGAAACCATGGACGTAGTGTAAAATACGAGACACTGGTATTCTGCAGCTACTGTATGAAACGTGTTGCTCCTTTCAATGCTGAAATGTGAGGCCCTAACGGAGTAGGCGTTTTGGGAGAAATACGAATAATTCGATAATAATTAACTATTTGTCATCTCATCACGCAAAATTGACGCAGCATGTCTGTAACAGTGGTGCTTTTCTGAGTTTCTCGCGTCGGTAATTACTGCGCGTTAAAGGAACATTCGTGCAACAATCGTCTGCACGGGTCGCGGTAGAATACGAGAACATTTGACAACTCAGTACCCAAAATTAAATAGGTATTATTGTCGGTGTGCTGCTTTGAGAGTAAGTCCCCTTACTTCCAATGTGTTCCGTGTGCCAGTAGGCACATAGAAGAAATTGGTTATACCCATATCTTGGAAACTCAGGGGAGCGGTGTCCCCTCTCAAGCAATATATGGGATCAGAATTTCCCGCGGTCTCCAGGATTCATTTTGTGTGTAATGTCGCTTGTTTGCTAAATGTAGTTCAAAACAAGCAACATAGTAGTATTTTAATCTCTTAGAAATTTCGCGGTTGCATCTTTTGTGATGAAGAGATGTGTACCGACGATCAACTGTCCGGCTCAAATACAAATAAACATTGCCATTGTTAAGGTGGAAACAGTTTGGTTTACCTTGCGGAACTAGAGATCTGGTATTTGTGAAATAAAACAACAAACCAGAAAGCGACGCATAGAAACCTCAAATGCACGCGTGGCGATCAAATATGAAATAAAAATGCCGAGGTAAAGGATGGTATAAATTCAGAGCCTTCTAAACAGGGCATCGTGGAAACAAAGCCCAGTGTGTCCATTATATGGCTATGGCAGTATATAGTTTCTGGCAGGTCTAAATATTGATTCGAACAATTCCGACAAGACAAATCAAGATCTACATTTTATACACATGTAACATACCTTTCTGTTTTTTTCACAAACGTCTCGGGAAGGCAATTGAAGGTCACACTAAAGAGTTTTCTTTTCTTTTATTTGGACGTTTTGAAGCGATTGCTTTCAAAGCAAATTTATTATTATGCGTATAACTAAGACATTGAATCTCACTGAAAACATATATTATGCAGTTTTCTCTCGAGTATGTATTCTCTCGTGACGGAGTAAATGTGAACGATAACCAAAGTACTTATTACACATTTTACATCCATATGGTTTCTCTCCAGTATGTACAGTTTGATGACGTAATAGATTTCCCTTCACACTAAAAGATTTAGAACACATTTTACATTCAAATGGTTTCTCTCCAGTATGTACAGATTGATGTCGTGAGAGATCTCTCTTTACCCTGAAAGATTTACAACATATTGTACATTCGAATGGTTTTTCTCCAGTGTGTATTTTTAGGTGATTAACCAGAGTCTGTTTAAGACTGAACTTTTTTTTACATATATTACATTCAAATGACTTTTCGCGTGGTCTCTCCCCAGTATGAGTTCCGTAATGATGGAGGAGACTTGAGTTTTCTCTAAATGATTTGTAACATATATTACATTTAAATGGTTTTTCTCCAGTATGAACTTTGAAGTGCTTTACTTGTGTTGACTTTAAACTGAATGATTTGTTACATATTCCGCATTGGAATGCTTTCTCTCCAGTATGGACCACTATATGCCGACTGAGCTCTGCTTTGCAAGGAAATTTTTTTCGACATATCTTACATTCTATGGTTCTCTTTGAACGCTGCGTTTTGATTTTTTTTGAATGATCTAACTCCATCTTATGTGACTATTTTTATTGCCTTGTAATCGGTCCAATCTTTGTTCTGAACGAATTACAGAGTCATACTACAAAAATGACGTCTGAAACAGATTTTTAAATTCGATCTGTTCTGGATGTTGAGTTTATGGACCTGTATCTAATTTCTCGCTGTAACGTGCAGTATATAGATTCCTAGCTGCCGAAGGTACCCTAAATGCTACTCTTAACCGGGGTCTTTAGTCAGCTCAAGAATGACGAGTCACGTACTGAAGCGGTGTTTATACAAATCGGCTTCGGATTGTCTGAAGCTTGAATTTCAGAATGTACTGTTACAGTGTTTGCCCACATTACCTTCAAACCGTAGTGAATCAGAATCAGATGAACATAAATTTGCACACGATGACAACATGGACTATAGGTACAATAAAGCAGTAGAGTGACCGAACAGCTTCATCAGCGGTTCTCTTATTGTTGACAATAAATCACAAATTCCTTCTTTCTCTTGTGTAATCTGAAAATAATGTAAAAATCTTCATTCAAAATTTTCCAAGAGAGAATCACGTGCTGAAATGTACATTCGAAAGGATACGTATCCCGGAGCATTATATGTAAATATTAGTCTAGATCATGTAACAATGCTCACTAAATACCTTCTAGCAGAATACAACAGCTCTGATACGATTTTAATGAATCGTGTGGGTGGTGAGCGGTTTTGTTAACCCTTTACCCGACGTAATGGCCAAAACCGGCCAGCGCTATTCTCAAAAATCGCCAATTAATTTTCATTATTTTTTTCATTTTTTGTCTCAAAAACGTAGATTATGACCTCTCGTTGGAACGAGCTCATCGAGCGCGTTCCAACGAGGGGTCATAACCTATGTTTTTGAGACAAAAAATGAAAAAAATTAGTTATTCAAGAATTATTTTTGCAAGTGTCGTCTGCTTTTCATGTTAGGTAAAGGGTTAACGTTTTACAACCACCTATCAGTACCTATTTTAGTTTCTTCTATCAAGATACAATCTGCAGAACACATG
The DNA here is from genome assembly GCA_031216915.1 of Pictodentalium vernedei. Taxonomy (NCBI): domain Eukaryota; kingdom Metazoa; phylum Mollusca; class Scaphopoda; order Dentaliida; family Dentaliidae; genus Pictodentalium; species Pictodentalium vernedei. Next base: position 437,459,178 of record CM062293.1, read on the forward strand.
GTGTATTGGGATCACTTTGAAGTCACAAGAAGAATTACTAGTCAGTACCTCTAGCCCAACATTACGCATCGTGAAAGATTATGTAAATAAAGCACGTTGACGTTTCCAGGCTGTAATCTAGATTGGGGCATCGCAAATATGAAGTTATTAGGAAGGCGGTATAAGCGCGATTTTTACCCGACTGCAGTGGCGGCCCCCCCACCCCAAACGAAGGCTTTGCCCCCCCCCCAGTTGCCCCCCCAACCATCTCGCATGCATTTCCATCCACCCTCACACACAAACACATTCAGTCACTCTCTCACACACACACACACACACCCCTCTCTTTTTTTATTCCCAATAATTTCCCATACACACTTAGCCCAAAGCCTCAGGCTAGCTGATGAACACATCCAGGCAGTAGAGATTGAAAGACTCGGATGCAGTTACTTATAAGTTATAATTAAGTTATGAGCCAACAAAGGCATGTCTATCCATATCCCTTGTCTAGAAAAAATCATGGATTTCGCATTATGACAGACGGGCATCATGAGTCTCTCTCTCTCTCTCTCTCTCACGCACAGACCCACCAGACGCGGATCCAGGATTTTTTGAAAGGAGGACCGCTAATTACCATTACATTTAGTTGAAACTTGGACCCAAAGTCCGTAATATAATTTTTTGGTTTGGTACGTCCACAGGACGTACCAAACCAAAAAAGTATATTACGGACTTTGGGTCCAAGTTTGGACTACCTCATAACAAAGTAATGATATGATCCATTACGTATTTGCCCCCCTTCATGGGAGTCTGCCCCCTTAGTTGCCCCCCACAAAAAAATTTCTGGCGCCGCCACTGCCCGACTGCAATGGCCCAATGTACTACTGATTAAATATTCCAACTACATCACGAATACATGCCTTCTAAGAATGTTATAATTGAAACATTAGTCAGTTAGGATTCTAGTTACAGACTTCGTGAAAATGTATTATTTTGATGTATACAAGATATACGCAGTAGTGGTGTCGCGACATTTTATCAGAGATACTAGTGACATATCACTGATATAAGTCTGATAATCCCGGGCAAAATATGTATTGAATAAGTGTATGTAGAATTTAAGCCAATTACAATGATATATAACAAGGTAAGTGCTTTAAAATAGCACGCAGTATAAACATAAACGAACTACTCTTGAATAGTTAGCTTTTTAAATTTCGCTGAGGAATTCAGATTGTAAACTCGACAGGGACAACGCAATGATGTCCGATTAGAAGGCGGCGTAAGCTTGATTTGTCCCGATTGTAATGGCTAAAGCCCCAACAGATTAAATATGCCAACTACGTAAAAATAATAACTCTTTGGCCAGCCGCTGATTTGTCGCGGTCCTCATAAGAGAAGGCCATCATTCCCCCTGCACCCCACCCCCTCTTCCCCTCCTCTCCTCCCAGCATTCAGATATAAACTGCTTAATAGTGTCCCTCACTTCCTCTTTTTCAATTTCTTCAATAAGCATTCCTACCCTCTCCCTCGTGTCCCCGTTCAGCCATCTATCCTTTGTTTCTTCACCCCACTTCTGCATTATTCTTCCAGTAAATTTTATTCTATGAGGTATATACTGTGGGCATTCCAAGAGAAAATGTTCCAGGGTCTCCACTACTCCAGAGTGGCACATTTGGCATCCCTTTTCTCCATCTCTCCCAATTTTTCCCCGAAGCTCCAGTGATCTTGATCTCAGTTTGAACAGCAGTGACCCTCCAAAGGTGCCATCTAGGTACTTCTCAAAAGCTGGCTTTTCTTTATATTGTAACCCATGCAGTGATCTTTTCACGCTAACCCCTGCTCGCCAGTTTCGATTGCAATCTTCCATGACTCTCTCTTTGACAAACCTTTTGCCTTCTTTCATTCCTACTTCTATGTTTGTGACCTCTATAGAGTAATTGTCCATTAGTTCCCTCACATGTTTTGGCCACCCCGTATCTATATTAGAATTCCAAATGGTATCGAGCATCAATTTGCACCACCGGTTGTCAGGCAGGTTTCTCAAGTAGTTAAAGTAACACAGTTTTCCCAAATCTACCCTGTCCTTGATTTTCATCCACCCAAGCTCCCCCCTTACTGCTTCCAAAGCTGCAGCATTACTCGACCCTGTTATCCATCTGCCGGCATCATTCTGAGTACTTTCCAACTTCTTAATAACGGTTTGGTTTAATGGAATCACGTCCGTGCCATACGTTATACTTGGTAAACCCACCCTCTCCCACAGTGTTTTCCCCACAAAGACCTTGTTGAAACTATTTTTCCCTAAAAGTTTTAGTTGGTTCAGAATTCTTTTCCCCTTCAGAATCAGTTTGGCTGAGTAATTTCTGTACACCCCTCTTCCCGTTATATTTATGCTTACCCCTAGATACTCATACTCTCCCGTTTCTCCTACAGTGATTTGTTTGCTTTCCCCTTCGGGGATTGAGAACTCCCCCACTCTCCGTCTCTTCGTCATATCTACCTTGCGTCCAACGGGTATTACCTTGCTTTTATTTTCATTTAGTTCCAGCCGCCAAGTGTTCCCATATCTACCAACAGTTTCCAGCAATTTCTCTAGCCCCTGTTCAGTTCTAGACATTAACACCATGTCGTCCGCAAAGAATAAGCCTGGTACCTTAATGTCTCCAACATTTACCCCCTCCGCACTCTGAATTAGTTCGTCCCCTAAATCTTTAACATACAATGCAAACAAAATCGGTGAAAAGATACACCCCTGCTTGAGGCCTATATCCATAGGGACTCGTTTTGTAGTGATACTCCCTAGACTGAGTTGGCTTTGCACATCTGTATACAGTGCTTTCATGATTCCCACAAAGTCACCCCCCAGTCCGATGCCCTCGAGCTTTCGCCACATACCTTCCCTCCACACTCGGTCGTACGCTTTTTTCACATCTAGAAATGCCAGAAACATCTTTTTCTTTTCAGCCTTTGTTGTTTCTATCAGTTGGGTGAGTGTAAATACGTGATCAGTGACTCTTCGACCTTTCCTGAAACCATTTTGAATTTCTCCTAAAAAACCTTTCTCTTCAATAACTTCCTCAAGTCTACCGTATATGACCTTACAGAATACTTTTCCGATGTTACTACTAACTGATATCCCCCTATAGTTATCTAGAACTTCCTTATCCCCCTTTTTGTGTATGAACGACACCTTACTTTCCCTCCACTCTCTTGGGACCTTTTGCTTTCGCAGAGCCAGGTTGAAAAGGTTTGTCAGGACTTCAATAAGTGCCTCCCCTCCATTTTTGAGGAATTCGTTCGGAATTTCATCAGTCCCTCCCGCTTTACCATTTTTTAATTTCGAGACCACGTTCCGCACTTCTTCTGCCGTTATTTCGCTACATACACGATTGGATAGGTTCTCCTCCACCAGTGTATTTCTTTTTGGTGGGGACCCACTGCCCCATCGCCTATCGTTTATCTTTTCCCAGTGCTTGACTAACTCTGAAGCGATACGGCCTTTATCTTCTGTACTTTCCCCATCCACTTTGATACTCTGCACACTACTTTTCCCCCGTTTATTTACCCAGTTCCAAAATACGTTTGAGCTCGAACCCCCCGTTTTCTTTATTGTTCTGGCAAGACTGCAATTGCGCTCCTTCCTATTATTATTCTTTATCTCATTCACCTTTTTCCGTGTCAGTTCATATTCTCCTTTCATTAGTCTCGTGTCATTGTTATCCACCCCTTTAAGCTTCCTACTTCTTCTGTAAGCAGCGCATTTTACCTTCCTTTCTTTTATAGCCTTTTTCAGTCCCTCGTTAACCCTGTATCCGAGCTCTCTCGTTGGGACCCTCACCCTTCCTATACAACCCTTCCCTGCCTCTGTTAGGCTATTTACTATGCCATCTGAAATACTCTGGACATTTGCATCCCTAGGTATACATTCAAGACTTGGTTTTAGTTTTTCCCGAAACTGCTTCCAGTCGGCTCCTTGTTTTAGTCCCCAAACTTCCTTGAAGGTATTTCTGTCTCTATTCGTCTTTTTGCCCATAATCTTAACTGTTATCAGGTTGTGATCACTACCCAAGTCATTTTTTCCCTCGTCATCTATTTCTACATCTATAACCTCCCTCCATACGCTAACGTCAGTGAGTATATAATCAATTATTGTTTTCTTATCGTTCCTCTCCCAGGTCCATTTACCCTTACATTTCGCATCCCTGTTCAGGATCTTTAAACCAAGCTCTTTTGATAGGTCCAACATCTTCCTCCCATTCGTGTTAATTTTCCTATCACCTCCCTGTATGCCCTCCTCCTTATCCCCGATGTGCCCATTGAAGTCCCCCATTAGGACAATACTGAACCCTCTGCTTTCAAGCTCTGTGATATTCGATCTAAGAGTTGTATATATTGAATCATTCCACTCGGGCGTACTTCCCTCCACTGCTAAGTATACAACACCAACGGCAACACTCCTGCTTCCTAACTTGATTTTTGCCCAGACTATTTCGTTGGATACTGGAATCTGAGTCCTTGCTTCTGTGAGATCTGTAATCAATGAGGGCTGTAATTCCTCTTTAGCGTAGATGCCAACACCCCCACCCCGTTTCTGACCCTCAGTTCGCCCAGCTCCTATCCACACGCAACCCTTCATCTGATCAACCCGCTCATCCCGTCGTATCCACGTCTCACTTAGACCCATTATATCGAAGTCTCCTTCGTCCATCATTGTTGATATTTCGCTTACTTTCTTGTGCAGACCCTGGATGTTGCAGTACCCAAACTTAATGAATCTTTGTTTTTTTGTCATCACTGGCACATTATTATACCCCTGGTATGTCCCTGTGTTGTGCATGTTTGTTGTTCTTCCTATGTTCCCAGCATTTGTGCCCCTCTGGGTTATCGGCTGTGGTCCCCTACCTCCCTTTTCTCCAAAAAAGGCCCAGCCACCTGTAAAATTTTTTGGCCCAACAGGTCTGTACCCATCCTACTTAAATGCAATCCGTCTCGCCCATACAGCTCTCCTTGTCCCCAGAATGAATCCCAGTGGTCAATGAAATGTATTCCCAAGTCTTTGCAGTGCTCTTCCAGCTCCTCGTTTAGTGCCATAATCCGCGAGTTCCTCTCATTCCCACCACCCATAACGGGGAGCACCCCTGAAACGATGATCCGAGCATTCCTGGTAAGAAGCTTACTAATTAGGTCCTTGTATGTGTCCACCAAATGAACTGATTTCCTCTCCCTGATGTTATTGGACCCCACATGTAATACCACTACCGGATCAGGCCCCGACCCAGCTACAATACCGTCCACTCTATCCCTCAGGTCCTCCACTTTAGCCCCCGGAAAGCACAGAACTGTTCTATTTTTACTGTCCGGACCACAGACAACCTTGTCGATCCCCCGAACTATGCTACTTCCCGCAACCACCAACTTACTTTTGGCCCTCGCCCTATTTATCTCCTCTAATCTCCTATTGTTTACAGCGTCCTCTTCCTCTCCAACAGCCCCACTCGGAATCACTATCGGTACCGGTATCTTTGACCTAGGATTACTCCTATCCTTGTCCCTCCATCTCTTTCCAGGCCCTGAACTACCTGGACTACTCCCCTGGTCTTCTCCCGGATCCCTCCTCCTTTTTCCTGGCCTAGACCCCAAGCTGCTCTCTGCTGCAACTACCTCCATCCCCTCCTCTGACTCTTCCGAATCGAGCACATCAAATCTGTTTCTGGTGCTGCACTCCCCACTGCCTTTGGGCTTTACACCCCTATCTACCTGCTTCTCTGGCCCCCCTTTCCTACCACTTTTGATAGTCCACGCCAAACGCTTTACAGCATTGCTCCGGCCTGGGCCCCCCTCATCTGTCCTACGTACTTTTCTAGCAGCCCCCACCTCATCACCTACCTCATTCACATCAAAGGTTCTACCCCCATGTTTCCTCTTGGAACCACCGACAACCATCCATCCTTCTCGGAAAGCTACTTTCACAGGCGTAACTCCAGACAGCCCCGCCCTACCAAGTTTTCCCTTCAGCTCAGCAATCTCCCCCTCAAACTTAACAATTGTCTCAAGTAGGCGGAGGATTTCCTGACAGTTTGCACATACCTCTCCATATCCCATCGAACGACAGTCCCCATACATCATAGAACACTGTTTACAAACTTCAAGCCCAATATCGCCATCGGTGGCCCCACCAACCCGGCTCTGACCGACACCCCCAGTGACCTCTGTCTGCACACCAATACTTACCCCGTTGGCACCGTTGACCTGGACCGCGATATTACACGTATTTACCTCCATACTTACCTCCGTCTGAACAGACTTGCTCGCCATCATCAAAACAAAATTACGCGATCGGACAGGGAAAACTGTAAACACGCGACAAAAGGCAACACGACGAACCGTTCGACAACTTAGCGCTCACAGTTTTATTTAAGACCTCCTAACTTTGTCCCAGTTACTATACTAAACTACCTCCCCACAAAGTTGAATAAAATAACCTGAAAATGAAATATATATGATTAGTAAACAATAAAAATACTTAATTTCGATTCGTAGCCAAGGAGACTTCTGTATACTTGCGGATCGATCCAATCATGATGTTAAAGTTGGAACAGTAGTCAGTCGGGATACCAGGTATAAAAAACGCAAGACCTCTAGAAATAATTTTTGGGTATATACAATATATATGGAGTAGTGGAGTTGGAACTATTCGTTTAATTAACATGTGTCATGCCGATACTGCAAATATGTCCTACGCCCACGCCCCCAAAGCTCGAATGGGGTACAATGTATCACCATTTGTTTGGACGGTTGGATGTAAGGCATAATTAAAAGAATCAAATTCAAACTTTGAAGAAATGCACGATTTCAAAGAAGAGAGTATCGATATCAATGACTTTAATAGAGTTGAAACTGTCTCCATTGGAGGTATTTGTGGAGGGGCTTCCCCCAACTCAAAGAGGAAGCGGTGCTGATTACGAACACATCCGAATAAATATAAAGATCATTAATATGGGTGACGACCACAATATTATTTTAAGATAATTGTTATGACACCCAACACTAACAGAGACATTATTAGTCTTTTTTCTAAACACCTAATTTTCATAATTTGTGTCCCTGTGCCAGAATACCACCCCCCGCCTCAATTGGTCGTTTTTCGCGAAAACGACCGATTGAGAGGGAAAGTGGGAGGGGGATTCTGATTTGTTCTGCCTGGGACAGCAAGTGTTCGACACAACAAAAATTGCGTTAAAACATCAACCCTATACCTACATATATATATGTAGTGGTGTCGCAACATTTTATTTAATTAACATGTTTCGCACCAGGACTACAAATATTTCATACGGGGCCTCAAAATTTCGGCTAGAGTACAATACATCTCCATTTATTTGAACGGCTGGGTGTGAGATATAAGTACAAGTATAAAGTTCATACTTTTAACCCTTAACCCAACGTAACGGCCAAAGCAGGCCAGCGCTATTCTAACAAAATCGCTAATTAATTTTCATTTTTTGTTTCAAAAACATAGGTTATGACCCCTCTTTGAAACGAGCTCGTGTTTTTGAGACAAAAAATGAAAAAGAATAGTTATTGAAGAATTGAAGCTCCGGTGTAGTGAAGGGTCAGCTATATGCCGCATGCAACAGGGGAAGGAGTGGTGATTCCAGTTTCGTTCTTACAAGATGTGACAGACCCGATTCCTTTGGAACTCGTGAATGCGTCGGGTATATGTTTTTTATGGATGAAGAAGGTGATTTACGGTTCTGAAGGTCTCAATGGTAACCTAGATGCATGCTTACTTGATTTAGGTCAAAGCGGTAAGGAGTCTATAGCGGTCAAGAAAACGTGATGGGGGGGGGGGGGTGCGGGGGGGGAGGGGGGCTAGAATATAGACAGTTTCTTTGAGATCAGAAAGTACAGTACTTTACGTTTCCTTCAGCCAGCTTTGAACAGAATTTCTGCGCCTATTTTACTGTTATTTTCTGACCACGTGACAGATTATTCGACATGATGTAATGAGTATATTAAACAAAATATAAAAATTGTATCTATATCTATCATTTATTAGATCATGTTTTTAATTCTTTGATCTTTCTTCAAGAGACGTCATTTTTGTTTATAAAAACTGAATGCTAACCGTTTCCTTAAGAATGCCATAAATGTACTCTGGAACTCGTGAATTCTCTGGGTGTCCGTTTTTAGGGATTTGGAAGTTCTCAATAGTAACCGAGATGCATGCGTATCTGATTAAGGTCAAGGCGATAAGGGTCTATAGCGGTCAATCCGTTGTGAAAAAGTTATGGGTGGATCTCGAAAACTGTTCGAGACGTTACAATCACCAGCAGAACAGCATGGACAATTGTATCGAATTCAGACTGTAAAGGTTTTTGGCAATATTTCTACGCCTATTTTACTGTTATTTTTTTGACCACGTGACTGATTATGTGATAATTTTTAGTGGGTGTATATTACACAAAAAAAATAAAATAATTTCTAAATCAGTTATTTGTTAGATTATGTGTTTTCAACTGTTTGCCCTTTCTTCGTGGGGCATCATCATGGTTTATAAAAAAGTGCAAGTTAACCGTTTCCTTCAGACTACTATTCTATACCTGTAGTGCGCATGTCACACTGACCAAATACCTATTTGTAATGGTCGGACCATGGGCGCGTATGCTAAAACGTCATAAGGCGTACAAAAGTATCAAAGGACAAACACATAACGTATCAGTCCCGTATTGGTTCGACTGTGCCACCGAATCGGTTTCTACAGTCCTCAATCTGTACAACCGACTGTGTGTTGGTGATGTAAGTCCAAGTATCAACCCTTGTCTTGTGAGAAAGTTCATGATTTCAAGCAAGAACCATTCGATATCCGAGGCTGCAATCCAGCAACTGTCCAGAATAAAAACATGTGGGGTGTCTCCACCACCCTCATTCCATCGGCCATATCACTCTCCGTCAGGGAAGAAAAGCTAAATGTGCTGCATACAGGAGAAGTAGAAAACTTAAGGGGGCGGAAAGCAATGAGGCCACAGTAGCAAAGGAAGAATACCAACAAGCACGAAACAAAGTAAATAAGATTAAAGACGATAATCGGAGAGTGCGAAATAGCAGTCTTATTAGGACGATAAGAACGACAGGGGAGTCGAGTTCGAACGTATTTTGGAAATGGGTGAATAAACGTAACAAAGGAAGTAACCCACAGAGTATTAAAGTGGATGGCAGAGTTACAGACGAGCAAGATCAAGTCGCATCAGAACTAGTCAAGCACTGGGAAAAGGTAAACGATAAGCGATGGGGCATGGGGAGCCCACCAGAGTGTCCGAATCAGGTCGAGGAAAACCTATCGAACTTCGTGTGCAGCGAAATTAAAACGGTGGAGGTGCGAAATGTGATCTCAAAATTAAGGGATGGAAAAGCGGGAGGAGTGGATGAAATTCCAAACGAGTTTATCAAAAAAGGGGGAGAGGAATTCGTGGAAAGCCTAACTGCCCTATTCAATCTAGCCATAGAAAATCAAGAGGCTCCAAATGAGTGGAAAGAAAGCCAAGTGACATTTATTCACAAAAAGGGGAAAAAAGACGTTTTGGATAACTATCGAGGGATCTCTGTCAGTAGCAACATTGGACGTGTTCTGTAAACTCCTGTATGGGAGACTAGAGGAGGTGATTGAAGAGAAGGGTTTTTTGGGAGAAATCCAGAATGGCTTCAGGAAGGGAAGGCGAGTTACTGACCATCTTTTCACGCTATCCCAAAATGATAGAATCCGCGAAAGCAAAAAAGAAAAAGCTGTTTATGGCCTTTTTGGGTGCCAAAAAGGCATACGGTAGAGTATGGAGGGAGGGTATGTGGGGCAAGCTGGAGGCTCTGGGCTTAGGCGGCGAGTTTGTTGGAATTATGAGAGCATTATATAAAGACGTACAGAGTGAACTTAGCCTGGGAAACATTAAACAAAACGTGTGTGTGCCTATGGAGATAGGCCTAAAACAGGGGTGTACCCTTTCTCCAATCCTGTTTGCATTGTACATCATAGATTTAGGAGATGAACTCCTGCATAGCGAGGAGGGGTAGCAGTTGGGAACTTGAAGATCCCAGGGCTATTTTTTGCAGACGATATGGTGCTAGTGTCAGAAAGTGAAGAGGGGATAACGAAAATGCTGGGAATTGTTGGGAAATATGGGAGCAAATGGAGACTCGAACGTAATGAAAGCAAGAGCAAAGTTATACCTGTGGGCCGCAAAGTGAACTCCACTCGCAGGTGGAGAGTGGGTGAGTTCTGCATTCCGGAAGGTAGCAGCAAACTTCTCAGTGTAGGGGAGACAGGTGATTACGAGTATTTGGGGGTAAATATAAACATTACAGGAAGAGGCATCTACCGAAACCACACAAATAAATTGATTCTGACGGGGAAGCGAATCCTTAACCAAATGAAACTTATAGGGAGAAACAGTTTCAATAAGGTTTTCGTGGGGAAAACCATTTGGGAAATGGTGGGTCTGCCAAGTATAACATACGGTATGGAAGTGGTACCCCTAAACCAGACGGCCGTAAAGGCTTGGAAGTCCTGCAGAACGATGCAGGCCGATGGATAACGGGGTCGAGTAATGCCGCGGCGCTAGAAGCAATCAGGGGTGAGCTTGGGTGGATGAGGATCAAGGACAGGATAGACCTGTTGAAACTCGGTTATCTTAATTATTTGGTAAATCTTCCAGACAGCCGATGGTGTAAAGTAATGTTCCTGAGAATTTTCAGCTCAAATATCAAGACGGGGTGGATGGTCCAAGTGAGGGAGCTAGTAGAGAACTACTCATTGGAGAACTCGGACCTGGATGCTGGGGCAAACCAGGGTAACAAAATCGTCAGAGAAAGGGTCATGGAGGATTGTAACCGTAATTGGCGAGAGGGGGTCAAACCAAAGAGATCTTTGGGTGGCCTGCTTGATAAAGAGAAGCCAGGTTTTGAACAGTACCTTGATGGCACCTTTGGGGGGTCACTGTTGTTCAAGATGAGGTCGCGATCCCTGGGGCTGAGGGGACAAATTGGGCAGGACAGTGAAAGGGAGTGCCAGATGTGTAATTTGGGCATGGCGGAGACCCTGGAACACTTTCTTCTAGAATGCCCAAAGTACCAGTCTGAAAGAATAAGATTCACTGGGAGTATAATGGGGAAGGGGATGGGAGATTGAAGGGCATGTGGTTAGGGGGAGACTCAAAGGAGAGGGTTAATATTCTAATCGGAGAGATTGGGAAGAATGGGGCAATGGATGCCATCAGGCAGTTCGTCTACGAGTGTTGGGAGGAGAGGAGAAGCATGGGAGTAGGGAGGTAGTTGGGAGTACAGGGATAACCAAGGCCTTCTCGACCGAGAACCGCGACAAATCAGCGGCTGGACAAAGTGTTATTATTATTAGTCACGATTGATGTTTGCCCCCCCCCCCCCCCACCCGTCGGATCGTATATATCCCACAGTCAAACAAATAACGTTGAGGATGGTTTATAAATTGTAAGTCTGAATTGTTTGTTAGTATATAATGTACTCACGTGTGTATCTACTGTTTTCGACAACACCGACACTTCAAACATTTCAAGAAAAAGGTGAACCCTGAAGGGTTTCATCAAAAATGTATCAGAACAGTCCTGGACCATACTGATTTTACATGCCATGATAATAGAAGCTCTCCAATCAACACTCAATTCAATGAAACGGGAAGCTCGACAAATCTGTCAATCATCACTCACTGGCTTGACATTTGAACGTTTAGACGCTGTCATCATAATTGGTGTGAACTCAACTCACAAAGTTACGAAAGATATGCTGATATCACCGTGAATAAGTACTGGTAATTATTTCATTATTCCCCCAATGCATATGGCTTAATCCTTCTCGATGAATATTAATGCCTAGTATATACAAAGTAAATATTAACATATCAACCTGAACGATAAATTAAAGAATTAAAAATATGTTTTTGAGGAATTTATTTTATTTTATTTTCGTTGCCTTTTATCCCTGTCTCGCGATTTGTTTTTGGTTTGGGGATTTTGTAGACAGGGATTGTAAGATTTCTGGCGTTGTCAAGTGTGATTTGTCGACGGTAAGTATGGTGAGTATTGGTGTACAGGCGGAGTAGGTGATTGCTGTCAGCCAGGCTTACAGGCGCAGTAACCTTGGAACTCGGGGCATTTGGGCAGTGTGGAATGATGTATCAAGAATGTCACTGGTATGGATTGCTAGGATGTTTGTAGTAATTACCAGGAGATTCTGCGGAGTTTGCAGGCATAGGAAAGCCTGAGTGGGAAATGAAGGAACTAATAAATAAAACACTTAGGTCGCCTACCGATTTGTCGCGGTTGTCTGGTGAAAAGGCTTTGATTTGCTCGGTTCTCCCAGTGCCTCCTGATCTCCATTCCCTTTCTCTCTCCAACACTCCCAACCCCAACACATAACGAACCCCATTTCCCCAACGTTCCGACAAGCATACTAACCCTGTCCTTTGTTTCCCCCACTAATCACATGCCTTTTAATCACATATTAAATAGCACGCGTACATGGAATGACCATATCGACCATATTTGCTCAAGGGTCTGGTCCCGGTTAGACTTACTTAGGAAGCACACATTTGACTTAGATCGCAGCGTCTCAGAAAAAAATATATTTTGCTTTTATCAGGCCCCTCCTTGAATACGCTGACACTGTTTGGGATAACTACTGTGTAACTAAAGTGGAAGAAATGGAAAAAATCGAGATTGCTGGGAATTCTCCATTCGTGGGAATGTTGAAAATCAGCGGACTTCTAACAGAAACTTCGACTCGGGGGAATCTGCCTTGTGTCCTTATGCAAGACACTTGACCCTTAACCTAACTCGAATGACAGGTGACTGTTGCAAAAACAACTCTTGAATAACTATTTTTTTTAATTGAATTGAATCTTTATTCACAGAACATCGATTTCCATCAATAATTAAAATACAATCATTTACACTTATGTTGATACACTGCAAGAAAGCGACACTGTAAAGTTAGCTGTGCTCCTGTTGATCTTTAGAAAAAGCAAAATTCCTCGATAGCAGACCGACTTTTTGAGGATGGGGGTGGGGGCATTGTTATCACCGTGACAATATGGAATAAGGTTTTTGTTCTGAGTAGAAGTTTTACAAATTCTATTAAATGCAAGTTTTTTTCTTGGTATAAAATAAATTTCAGCACACCGGAGAATGTCCATTAAACCAGAACAATTAAAGATTTATGAAGAACACGCTTTATTGATTTTGAGAGTCCAGTGTAAAAATTATTGAAAGTACTAAACAAAATTGACTTGATTGGTATCGTGTAGTACAAAGTTCCTTGATGTTCGGAATTGTAGAGTAACATTTATCCCTTTACCTAAAACGAAAAGAAGACGACACAAAATTCATGAATAACAATTTTTAAAAAAATTTTTTTTGTCTCAAAAACATACATTATGGCCCCTCATTGGACCGAGCTCGATGAGCTTGTTCCAAATAGGGGTCATAACCTATTTTTTTGACACAAAAAATGAAAGAATAATGAAAATTAATTGCCGATTTTGGAGAAAGGCGCTGACCGTTTTTTCCGTTACGTTGGGTAAAGGGATAAGATAGGAACAATGTCTCCAGCACTTAATTGCTGTCTGAGTACATCATGGAGTAGATGATAACCGAAGTAAAGGACAGCATGAACGGGACTCTACAGTAGCCATGGTAGGGAATAAAGTGACCTGGCTCCATACAGAAGGGTGTGAGGATCCAGAGTGTACCAATAATGCTTTACTTTCATAACCAAACTGAACTAAAATGGAGGGGGGGGGGGGGGGGTAGTGTATATAAGTGCTATGGTTGGCATTACAATCCTTCTGTTTCCCTCATTCACTTAGCACAGTCGGTGGAGTTTCAGAAGTTCAAACGAACATTCTCTGAATGTGTGCTGAGAGATACATCCTCCATTTTCTTTTTGAATTGTAACCTAGTCAAGTTATGTGTATTCTGGTCAATGGTATTCCACAACCTAGGGGACGTATGGGGAGGCAAATCTATCGTAAACTTTGTCCTGCTTAGAAAGCTGCAATTTACCTGTCTACCTGGTTATCATGCCTGTTGTATTAACATATTGCTGACACGTATTCTTAAATGATTTATGTAATCTGTTATGATGTCAGTCGTGCATAAACCGAAGAACTTGGAGTTTGTAAAGATCGTCAAATTTGAGAATTGTGAGGTGTTTGAAACGAGGATCGGTATGTGGTGTTCTTTCTTCCTACTTATAGTGCGTATGGCCTTTTTCTGCTACTTGCGGGCTTCAATTGTTGACGGTGAATGTCCCCAAATTTGAATTCCATGTTGGAAGTGGCCATGGACGAGAAGTACAATCTTTTCAACGCATTCAATGACAATATATTCTTTGCCTGGTTGATAACGTGTGCGGCGTTTTCAATTTCTCGACAAAACATAGCTTTTAACTCGTCATTGGAACGATCTCAGCGACGAGCTCGTCCCAAAGAGGTGTGATGAGCTATGTTTCTGAGACAAAACTGAATGGCATTTTTGTGAATAGGGCTGGATGTTTTTCCCCGTTATATTGGGTATAGGGTTAATTCCGACTGCCGGCGTGGGACGCCCTGGTGCTGTGTACATGCCATGCCTTAACCGCCATGTATGCTGGGTTAGTAAGTTATTTTTAAATACACCCAACACCTTCCCTCCCAGTACTTCCATGTTCATGGATGCGCTTTTCGTCAATGGACTTTTAGCTCAAAGGTCGACCCGCGTTATCCACGTTTCACCCTTGGACAAGACATCTCACCAATCATCCACTGTGCTGGGGGCACTGCAGCGTTATTTACTAAGCCGTACTGCACTCGGCTTCAGCTGCAGAGTTAGTAAGTTGGAGAGTCTGGTAGTTACTCATCGGTGGTTCTCCGGTATTCTGGCTTCCTCTTCTCACAAAACCACCTAGTGGGATAGTATTAAACACACTCTGAAATCAGCTGGGTTGCGAATTAACCCAAATCAAATTGAGTTCATATTCAATCAGCCCAGTTGATTTGGGTTGATTTTTAACCCGACCGATTAAAGAGTGCTGTTCGATTCTAGGCGTTTTGGCGAGAGAAGGAATTTGGAGGAAACAACGTTTGGGAACCCAATAGTAACTACGGTCTTCTCCTATGAGAACTTCAACAAACCAGTGAATGGCCAAAGAGTTATTATTATTTCGAAATATTATTCCCTCAAAACTAAATAATTCAGAATAATTCCAAAATAAAATTCCGAAATTTTATTACTTAAAAACGAAATACTTATTTCGTTATTTCGAAATAATTTTTCTTTTACTCTTTTGGCGCGAGAGGCGACTAAAGTTGACAGACGGCAGACCGCGGAAAGGTACTGCAGTAATCATTTTAGCCAACTGTGTGTGTCCATTTCCAAGTGTTTTAACCCTTTACCCATCGCAGACGATATCAAAATTTATTATTTTAAATATCATTTTTTCAAATTTTTCACAAAAAATCAAGAAAACCATACCATGTGACCCCTCGTTGGAACGAGCTCGACGAGCTCGTTCCAACGAGGGGGTCAAATGATATGGTTTTGTTGAAATGTTTTGAAACATAATAATTTTTCATGTACTGAAGTTGCATATTACGCGGGGTGGGGTAGGGGGGTGGGGGATGCGGCCGATTCGTTGCGTAAAGGGTTGAACAAATATACGTATTCCTATGTTTCATGCACCATTCATGTCCTATCCATGAACAACGACATCGTCCATTGAAAGTATAACGGTTCCATTTAAATATATACAGGAAATCATTTGAAAAATTATCGATGAGATCATTAGAACATCTTTTAAAATTATAACGCTTTTGTCTAACAACCTATACTTTTTGTAAAATTCCTGATGAATATTAGGCGCCAAGAATTATGTGTCTCAGATTATTCCGCGCCAAAAGAGTTAAAGGAAATAATGTTTCGCTAAACGAAAAAGACAGTATTTTGTTATTTGGGAACAAGATTTCGCTATGTCGAATAATATTTCGTTATTTCGAAATAACATTTCATTAAAACGAAATAAAATTAGAATTGAAGTGTGTCACATCGTGGGCGCAATGATTCACGAACGAAAAATAAAGAGAATTAGTTTCGTATTTCCATTGGCACATTACTATTTATAGTATCCAGATATAGTATCAAGATACCACAACACAATCGCCTCTGTATGCCATTTCGCTCTGTATATATTTTAATTCTAAAACAATTCCGACGAAACCATGGACGTAGTGTAAAATACGAGACACTGGGATTCTGCAGCTACTGTATGAAACGTGTTGCTCCTTTCAATGCTGAAATGTGAGGCCCTAACGGAGTAGGCGTTTTGGGAGAAATACGAATAATTCGATAATAATTAACTATTTGTCATCTCATCACGCAAAATTGACGCAGCATGTCTGTAACAGTGGTGCTTTTCTGAGTTTCTCGCGTCGGTAATTACTGCGCGTTAAAGGAACATTCGTGCAACAATGGTCTGCACGGGTCGCGGTAGAATACGAGAACATTTGACAACTCAGTACCCAAAATTAAATAAGTATTGTTGTCGGTGTGCTGCTTTGAGAGTAAGTCCCCTTACTTCCAATGTGTTCCGTGTGCCAGTAGGCACATAGAAGAAATTGGTTATACGCATATCTTGGAAACTCAGGGGAGCGGTGTCCCCTCTCAAGCAATATATGGGATCAGAATTTCCCGCGGTCTCCAGGATTCATTTTGTGTGTAATGTCGCTTGTTTGCTAAATGTAGTTCAAAACAAGCAACATAGTAGTATTTTAATCTCTTAGAAATTTCGCGGTTGCATATTTTGTGACGAAGAGATGTATACCGACGATGAACTGTCCGGCTCAAATACAAATAAACATTGCCATTGTTAAGGTGGAAAAAGTTTGGTTTACCTTGCGGAACTAGAGATCTGGTATTTGTGAAATAAAACAACAAACCAGAAAGCGACGCATAGAAACCTCAAATGCACGCGTGGCGATCAAATATGAAATAAAAATGCCGAGGTAAAGGATGGTATAAATTCAGAGACTTCTAAACAGGGCATCGTGGAAACAAAGCCCAGTGTGTCCATTATATGGCTATGGCAGTATATAGTTTCTGGCAGGTCTAAATATTGATTCGAACAATTCCGACAAGACAAATCAAGATCTACATTTTATACACATGTAACATACCTTTCTGTTTTTTTTCACAAACGTCTCAGGAAGGCAATTGAAGGTCACACTAAAGAGTTTTCTTTTCTTTTGTGTGGACGTTTTGAAGCGATTGCTTTCAAAGCAAATTTACTTTTATGCGTATAACTAAGATATTGAATCTCACTGAAAACATATACTATGCAGTTTTCTCTCGAGTATGTATTCTTTCGTGACGGAGTAAATGTGAACGATAACCAAAGTACTTATTACACATTTTACATCCATATGGTTTCTCTCCAGTATGTACAGTTTGATGACGTAATAGACTTCCCTTCACACTAAAAGATTTAGAACACATTTTACATTCGAATGGTTTCTCTCCAGTGTGTACAGATTGATGTCGTGAGAGATCTCTCTTTACCCTGAAAGATTTACAACATATTGTACATGCGAATGGTTTTTCTCCAGTGTGAATTTTTAGGTGCTTAACCAGAGTCTCTTTTCGACTGAGCGATTTTTTACATATATTACATTCAAATGACTTTTCGCGTGGTCTCTCCTCAGTATGAGTTCTGTAATGATGGAGGAGACCTGAGTTGTCTCTAAATGATTTGTAACATATATTACATTTAAATGGTTTTTCTCCAGTATGAACTTTGAAGTGCCTTACTTGATGTGACTTTAAACTGAATGATTTGTTACATATTCCGCATTGAAAGGTTTTCTCTCCAGTATGGACCACTATATGCCGACTGAGCTCTGCTTTGCAAGGAAATGTTTTTCGACATATCTTACATTCTATGGTTTTCTTTGGACGCTGCGTTTTGATTTTTTTTGAATGATCTAACTCCATCTTATGTGACTATTTTTATTGCCTTGTAATCGGTCCAGTCTTTGTTCTGAACGAATTACAGAGTCATACTACAAAAATGACGTCTGAAACAGATTTTTAAATTCGATCTGTTCTGGAACATCCGAGTTTATGGACCTGTATCTAATTTCTCGCTGTAACGTGCGGTGTATAGATTCCTAGCTGTCGAAGGTACCCTAAATGCTACTCTAAACCGGGTCTTTAGTCAGCTCAAGAATGACGAGTCACGTACTGAAGCGGCTGTTATACAAATCGGCTTCGGATTGTTTGAAGTTTGAATTTCAGAATGTTCTGTTACAGTGTTTGCCCACATTACCTTCAAACTGTAGTGAATCAGAATCAGATGAACATAAATTTGCATACGATGACAACATGGACTACAGGTACAATAAAGCAGTAGAGTGATCGAACAGCTTCATCAGCGGTTCTCTTATTGTTGACAATAAATCACAAATTCATTCTTTCTCTTGTGTAATCTGAAAATAATGTAAAAATCTTCATTCAAAATTTTCCAAGAGAGAATCACGTGCTGAAATGTACATTCGAAAGGATACGTATTCCGGAGCATTATATGTAAATATTAGTCTAGATCACGTAACAATGCTCACTAAATACCTTCTAGCAGAATACAACAGCTCTGATACGATTTTAATGAATCGTGTGTGTGGTGAGCAGTTTTGTTAACGTTTTACACCCCCATATCAGTACCTATTTTAGTTTCTTCTATTAAGGCACAATCTGCAGAACACACTGTGTATTGGGAACACTTTGAAGTCACAAGAAGAATTACTAGTCAGTACCTCATTAATGTCCATCTCGGAAACCGACAGGGACAATAGCCATTTCAGTTGTCAAAAGTTAGCTTTAATAATTTCATAATTTTCTTTCAGGTATTTATGCTGATCGATATAGTGTTTTAGTGTTGTATAGGTATGATTTGTAATAAAAGATAGTTATATTAGTGTTTAGTTTAGTTTCTCTGTCGGATTTTAGTGGCGTGTTCCCTATCTTCGCGCGGGTCATTTTCGGTGTTTTGTTTTGTTTTGTTTACGTTTTCGACCGCTTTGTCAAATTTTTAGTTCCTCTTTGTAATTTTGGCTATTGGTCATTGGATTCAGTATATTATTTGTAATCATGAATGGTAAGTGTTCGACGGGTGTTCAGACGGAGGTAAGTATGGGTGTTAAGGGAGGTCTGAGGGAGGTGAGTCGAGGGGTGCAGGTGGGGGAGAGTGAGGATTCGGAGGCATGCAGACAGTGTAATATGAGGTATGGTGGTGGTCGGTCAATGGAGAGTAGTGGGGTATGTGCGAATTGCAGGGATATTTTACAGTTGTTAGAGAAGTGTGTTGGATTCGAGCGGGAGATTGCAGAGCTGAGAGGGAGGTTGGGGAGGGCCGGTGTATCTGGAGTTACCCCGTTGAAGGTTACCTACGATGGTGAGGTGGAAGGAAGGTCGTTGTGGACTCAAGGAGGAAACTGGGAGGCAGGAAACGTGGGGGAATAATGCTTGATGTGGGGGGGGGGGTGTAACTGAGGAGGGGGTCCTAGTAGGAAAATTCGGAAGGTGGCGGCATGTCAGGGCTGCGTCGAGTCCGGAAGCCAGAGTCGGCGTAAGGCTGCCAAGGTTGTTAGGCGGTGTTTAGAAAACAGGTTTAGTGTTTTAGACTCTGATACCCCTGGGGACGAGAGTGAGGGGGAAAGTGTGGGGGGTGAGATGGTTGTTGATGATAATAGGCCAGTCGGGGTAAGGAGGGCGGTCAAGAGAAAGAGGGGGCCAGGAGCTTGCAAAACGAGAGGAGGTGCAGATGATATAGGAACTGGGGCCAGAAAAAGAAAATTAGTTGTAGCGGGGAGCAGCATTGTACGTGGGATTGGCAATGTAGTTTGTGGTCGTGATAGTTCCAATCGAACAGTCTTGTGCTTTCCGGGGGCGAAGGTGGAGGATCTCAGGGACCGGGTAGATGGCATTGTGGCAGGGTCAGGACCGGAACCGGTAGTGGTGGTCCATGTGGGGACCAACAATATCAGGGAGAGAAGGTCAGTAAGTTTGGTGGAGTCGTATAGAGGCTTAGTCGGCAAACTGCTAAGTAGGAATGCAAGGGTAGTCGTATCCGGGGTCCTTCCTGTCCTTGGAGGTGGGGACAAACGGAACTCAAGGATTTTGGCGCTAAATGAAGAGTTAGAGGACTACTGTGTTGATCTGGGAATTCCCTTTATCGACCATTGGGACACGTTTTGGGGCAATGGGAGCATGTACGGGCGTGACGGGCAGCATCTTAGCAGGGCGGGGAAACGGGTATTAGGGGATAAAATTCTACGGGTAGCAGAGCCTTTTTTGGAAAGGAGCGGGGTGGGAGGTCAGAGGCAAGTATAACTAGAGTGGACATAGGTGGGGTGAACAAGAGTGAGGGGGACAGAATAAGTTTACCAAGACTAGCACCAGAAAACAATGGGCCCAGTAGGCGGAAGCCAATGAACCTCGGTACCCTGAAAGTGGGTTATAGCAACATCCAGGGTCTCCACCGGAAAGTAAGTGAAATTGCTACATTGATCGAGGCAGAGGAGTTTGGGGTCATGGGCTTAAGCGAGACGTGGGTAAGACACGAGGAACGGGTAGACCAAGTAAGCGGGTGTGTGTGGATAGGTGTAGGGCGAACGGAAGGCCAGAAAAAGGGGAGAGGGGTAGGCATGTACATTAAAGAGGATTTAAAACCGTCGCTGATTACAGATCTGGAAGATATCATCACCTCGGCTGATGTGTCAAAAGAAATTGGATGGGTAAAGATCAGTCTGAGAAACAAAAGTATTGCCCTTGGGATTGTGTACTGTGCGGTGGAGGGAAGTAAACCCGAGTGGAATGACTCGATATACTCAACACTAAGGTCCAATATCACTGAACTAGAAAACAGGGGGCTCGGTATAATTCTGATGGGCGACTTTAATGGACACATAGGTGACAAGGAAGAAGGCATAGAGGGTGGGGACAAGAAAGTCAACAGGAATGGAAGGAAGCTGTTGAACTTCACAAATGAGCTCGGTCTGAAGATTCTGAACAGGGACGTTAGATGTAAGGGGAAATGGACCTGGGAGAGAAACGACAGAAAATCAATAATTGACTACATTCTCATAGATATGAATTTATGGAGGGAGGTGATAAGGGTAGAAGTGGATGATGAGGGCAAAATGGAGTTGGATAGTGATCACAACTTGATTACAGTGATGATGAGGGCCAAAAACCCAGAGAAAAGGAAAGGAAGCTTCATGGAGATTTGGGAACTCAAAAAGGATGCTGACTGGGCGAAGTGCGAAGAAAAACTGAAACCAAAGCTTGCAGCCGTACACACGGGGGGTAGTGTCCAGAAGATGGCGGACGCCATAGTTGCGAGCCTAGTGGAGGCAGGGAAGGAAAGTGTAGGAAAGATTAAGGTGCCAACACGGGAACTTGGGTACAGAGTGAACGAAGAACTTAAAAGGGCCATAAAGGTTAGAATAGCTAAATGTGCTGCATACAGGAGAAGTAGAAAACTTAAGGGGGTGGAAAGCAATGAGGCCATGGTAGCAAAGGAAGAATATCAACAATCACGAATTAAAGTAAACAAGATTAAAGACGACAACCGGAGAGTGCGAAATAGCAGTCTTATTAGGACGATAAGAACGACAGGGGGGTCGAGTTCGAGCGTATTTTGGAAATGGGTGAACAAACGTAACAAAGGGAATAACCAACAGAGCATTAAAGTAGATGGCAGAGTTACAGAAGAGCGAGATCAAATCGCATTAGAACTAGTCAAGCACCGGGAAAAGGTAAACGATAAGCGATGGGGCATGGGGAACCCACCGGAGTGTCCGAACCAGGTCGAGGAAAATCTCTCAGACTTCGTGTGCAGCGAAATCAAAACTGAGGAGGTGCGAAGGGTGATCTCAAAATTGAGGAATGGAAAAGCGGGAGGGGTGGACGAAATTCCTAACGAGTTTATCAAAAAAGGGGGAGAGGAACTCTTGGAAAGCCTAACTGCCCTATTCAATTTAGCCATAGAAAAACAAGAGGTCCCAAAGGAGTGGAGGGAAAGTAAAGTGACATTTATTCACAAAGAGGGGGGAAAAGACGTCTTGGATAATTATCGAGGGATCTCTGTCAGCAGCAACATTGGAAAAGTCTTTTGTAAAGTCCTGTATGGGAGATTAGAGGAGGTGATTGAGGAGAAGGGTTTTTTGGGAGAAATCCAGAATGGCTTCAGGAAGGGAAGGAGAGTCACTGACCATCTTTTCACGCTATCCCAAATGATAGAATCCGCGAAAGCAAAAAAGAAAAAGATGTTCATTGCCTTTTTGGATGTTAAAAAGGCATACGATAGAGTATGGGGGGAGGGTATGTGGCGCAAGCTGGAGGCTCTGGGCTTGGGGGCGAGTTTGTTGGGATTATGAAAGCATTATATAAAGATGTACAGAGCGAACTTAGCGTGGGTAACATTACAACAAAACGTGTGCCTATGGAGATAGGCCTAAAACCGGGGTGTATCCTTTCGCCAATACTTTTTGCATTGTACATCAAAGGTTTAGGAGATGAACTCCTGCATAGCGGCGAGGGGGTTGCAGTTGGTGACTCGAAGATCCCAGGGCTATTTTTTGCAGACGATATGGAGCTAGTGTCAGAAAGCGAAGAGGGGTTAGAGAAGATGCTGGGAATTGTTGAGAAATATGGGAGCAAATGAAGACTCGAACTTAATGAAAGCAAGAGCAAAGTTATACCCGTGTGCCGCAAAGTGGACCCCACTCGAGGGTGGAGAGTGGGGGAGTTCTGCATCCCGGAAGGTAGCAGTAGACTTCTTAGTGTAGGAGAGATAAGTGACTATGAATACCTGGGGGTAAATATAAACATCACAGGAAGAGGCATCTACCGAAACCACACAAATAAATTGATTCTGAAGGGGAAGCGAATCCTTAACCAAATGAAACTTATAGGGAGAAACAGTTTCAATAAGGCTTTCGTGGGGAAAACCATCTGGGAAATGGTGGGTCTGCCAAGTATAACATACGGTACGGAAGTTGTACCCTTAAACCAGACAGCTGTTAAGAGCTTGGAAATCCTGCAGAACGATGCAGACCGATGGATAACAGGCTCGAGTAATGCCGCAGCACTAGAAGCAATCAGGGGCGAGCTTGGGTGGATGAGGATCAAGGACAGGATAGACCTATTGAAACTCGGTTATCTTAATTATTTGGTAAATCTCCCCGATAGCCGATGGTGTAAAGTAATGTTCCTGAGAACTTTCAACTCAAATATCAAGACGGGGTGGATGGTCCAAGTGAGGGAGCTAGTAGAAAACTACTCAATGGAGATCTCGGACCTTGACGTTGGGGCAAACCAGGGCAAAAAGATCGTAGGAGAAAGGGTCATGGAGGATTGTAACCGTAATTGGCGAGAGGGGGTCAAATCAAAGATATCTTTGGGTGGCCTGCGTGATAAAGAGAAGCCTGGTTTTGAAGAGTACCTTGATGGCACCTTTGGGGGGTCACTGTTGTTCAAGCTGAGGTCGCGGTCCCTGGAGCTGAGGAGAAAAATTGGGAAACACAGTGAAAAGGAGTGCCAGATGTGTAACGTGGGCGTGGTGGAGACCCTGGAACACTTTCTTATAGAATGCCCAAAATACCAGTCTAAAAGAACAAGATTCACGGGGAGTATAATGGAGAAGTGGGATAGGAGAATGAATGACATGTGGTTAGGGGGTGACTCAAAGGAGAGGGTTAATATACTAATCGGAGAGATTGGGAAGAATGGGGCAAGGGATGTCATCAAGCAGTTCGTCTCCGAGTGTTGGGAGGAGAGAAGAAGCGCGGGAATAGGGGGAGGCAGTTGGTAGAACATGGGTAACCAAGTCCTTCTCATACGAGAACCGCGACAAATCAGCGGCCGGCCGAAGTGTTATTATTATTATAGACCAACATTACGCATCGAGAAAGATTATGTAAATAAAGCACGTTGACGTTTCCAGGCTGTAATCTAGATTGGGGCATCGCAAATATGAAGTTATTAGGAGGCGGTATAAGCGCGATTTTTACCCGACTGCAATGGCCCAATGCACTACTGATTAAATATTCCAACTACATCACGAATGCATGCCTTCTAAGAATGTTATAATTGAAACATTAGTCAGTTGGGATTCTAGTTACAGACTTCGAGAAAATGTATTTTTTGATGTATACAAGATATACGTAGTAGTGGTGTCGCAACATTTTATCAGAGGTTTTAGTGACATATCATTGATACAAGTCTGATAATCCCGGGCAAAATATGTATTGAATAAGCGTATGTAGAATTTAAGCTAATTACAATGATATATAACAAGGTAAGTGCTTTAAAATAGCACGCAGTATAAACATAAACGAACTTCACTTCAATAGTTAGATTTTTAAATTTCGCTGAGGTATTCAGATTGTAAACTCGACAAGGACAACGCAATGATGTCCGATTAGAAGGCGGCGTAAGCTTGATTTGTCCCGACTGTAATGGCTAAAGCCCCAACAGATTAAATATGCCAACTACGTCATGATGTTAAAGTGGAACATCAGTCAGTCGGGATACCAGATATAAAAAACCCAAGACCTCTAGAAATAATTTTTGGGTATATACAATGCAAAGGGATGGAAAAGCGGGAGGAGGGGATGAAATTCCAAACGAGTTTATCAAAAAAGGGGGAGAGGAATTCGTGGAAAGCCTAACTGCCCTATTCAATCTAGCCATAGAAAATCAAGAGGTCCCAAAGCAGTGGAGAGAAAGCAAAGTGACATTTATTCACAAAAAGAGAGAAAAAGACGTTTTGGATAACTATCGTGGGATCTCTGTCAGTAGCAACGTCGGAAAAGTGTTCTGTAAAGTCCTGTATGGGAGACTAGTGGAGGTGATTGAAGAGAAGGGTTTTTTGGGAGAAAACCAGAACGGCTTCAGGAAGGGAAGGCTGACCATCTTTTCACGCTATCCCAAATGATAGAATCCGCGAAAGCAAAAAAGGAAAAGCTGTTTATGGCCTTTTTGGGTGCCAAAAAGGCATACGATAGAGTATGGAGGGAGGGTATGTCGCGCAAGCTGGAGGCTCTGGGCTTTGGAGGCGAGTTTGCTGGAATTATGAAAGCATTATATAAAGACGTACAGAGTGAACTTAGCCTGGGAAACATTACAACAAAACGTGTGCCTATGGAGATAGGCCTAAAACAGGGGGTGCATCCTTTCGCCAATCCTATTTGCATTGTATATCAAAGATTTAGGAGATGAACTCCTGTATAGCGAGGATGGGGTAGCAATTAGGGACTTGAAGATCCCAGGGCTATTTTTGCAGACAATATGGTGCTAGTGTCAGAAAGTGAAGAGGGGCTAACGAAAATGCTGGGAATTGTTGGGAATTATGGGAGAAAATGGAGACTCGAACTTAATGAAAGCAAGAGTAAAGTTATACATGTGGGCCGCAAAGTGAACCCCACTCGCAGGTGGAGAGTGGGTGAGTTCTGCATTCCGGAAGGTAACAGCAAACTTCTCAGTGTAGGGGAGACAGGTGATTACGAGTATTTGGGGGTAAATATAAACATTACAGGAAGAGGCATCTACCGAAACCACACAAATAAATTGATTCCGAAGGGGAAGCGAATCCTTAACCAAATGAAACTTATAGGGAGAAACAGTTTCAATAAGGTTTTCGTGGGGAAAACCATTTGGGAAATGGTGGGTCTGCCAAGTATAACATACGGTACGGAAGTGGTACCCCTAAACCAGACGGCCGTAAATAGCTTGGAAATCCTGCAGAACGATGCAAGCCGATAGATAATGGGGTCGAGTAATGCCGCAGCGCTAGAAGCAATCAGGGGTGAGCTTGGGTGGATAAGGATTAAGGACAGGATAGACCTGTTGAAACTCGGTTATCTTAATTATTTGGTAAATCTCCCAGACAGCCGATGGTGTAAAGTAATGTTCCTGAGAATTTTCATCTCAAATATCAAGACGGGGTGGATGGTCCAAGCGAGGGAGCTATTAGAGAACTACTCACTGGAGATCTCGGGCCTGGACGTTGGGGCAAACCAGGGTAAAAAAATCGTCAGAGAAAGGGTCATGGAGGATTGTAACCGTAATTGGCGAGAGGGAGTCAAATCAAAGAGGTCTTTGGGTGGCCTGCGTGATAAAGAGAAGCCAGGTTTTGAAGAGTACCTTGATGGCACCTTTTGGGGGTCACTGTTGTTGAAGATGATGTCGCGATCCCTGGAGCTGAGGGGAAAAATGGGAAGGACAGTGAAAGGGAGTGCCAGATGTGTAATTTGGGCATGGTGGAGACCCTGGAACACTTTCTTCTAGAATGCCCAAAGTACCAGTCTAAAAGAATAAGATTCACTGGGAGTATAATGGGGAAGGGGGATGGGAGATTGAAGGACATGTGGTTAGGGGTAGACTCAAAGAAGAGGGTTAATATGCTAATCAGAGAGATTGGGAAGAATGGGACAATGGATGGCATCAAGCAGTTCGTCTACGAGTGTTGGGAGGAGAGGAGAAGCATGGGAATAGGGAGACAGTTGGAATTATAGGGATAACCATGGCCTTCTCGGCCGAGAACCGCGACAAATCAGCGGCTGGCCAAAGTGTTATTATTATTAGTCACGATTGATGTTTGCCCCCCCACCCCCCCCCCCCCCCCCCGACCCCACCCCCCGCATCGGATCGAGTATATCCCACAGTCAAACAAATAACGTTGAGGATGGTTTATAAATTGTAAGTCTGAATTTTTTGTTAGTATATAATGTACTCACGTGTGTATCTACTGTTTACGACAACACCGACACTTCAAACATTTCAAGAAAAGGTGAACGAACCCTGAAGGGTTTCATCAAAAATGTATCAGAACAGTGCTGGACCATACTTATTTTACATGCCATGATAATAGAAGCTCTCCAATCAACACTCAATTCAATGAAACGGGAAGCTCGACAAATCTGTCAATCATCCCTCACTGGCTTGACATTTGAACTCTTAGACACTATCTGTCATCATAATTGGTGTGAACTCAACTCACACAGTTACTAAAGATAAGCTGATATCACTGTGTATAAGTATTTGTAATTATTTCATTATTCCCCCAATCCATATGGCTTAATCCTTCTCGATGAATATTAATGCCTTGTATATACAAAGTAAATATTAACATATCAACCTGAACGATAAATTGAAGAATTAAAAATATGTTTTTTGAGGAATTTAATTTATTTTATTTTCGTTGCCTTTTATTCTTGTCTCGCGGTTTGTTTTTGGTTTGGGTATTTTGTAGACACGGATTGTAAGATTTCTGGCGTTGTCAAGTGTGATTTGTCGACGGTTAGTATGGTGAGTATTGGTGTACAGGCGGACTAGGCGATTGCTGTCAGCTAGGGGGTACAGACGCAGTAACCCTGGAACTCTAGGCATTTGGGCAGTGTGGAATAACGTATCAAGAATGTCAGAGGTATGGATTGCT
This sequence comes from Pictodentalium vernedei, assembly GCA_031216915.1. Classification (NCBI taxonomy): domain Eukaryota; kingdom Metazoa; phylum Mollusca; class Scaphopoda; order Dentaliida; family Dentaliidae; genus Pictodentalium; species Pictodentalium vernedei. The sequence continues at coordinate 437,486,709 of CM062293.1, forward strand.
AGGATGTTTGTAGTAATTACCGGGACTTCTGCGGAGTTTGCGGGCATAGAAAAGCCTGAGTGGGAAATGAAGGAACTAATAAATAAAACACTTAGGTCGCCTACCGATTTGTCGCGGTTGTCTGGTGAAAAGGCTTTGATTTGCTCGGTTCTCCCAGTGCCTCCTGATCTCCACTCCCTTTCTCTCTCCAACACTCCCAACCCCAACACCTAACGAACCCCATTTCCCAAATTTTCCAACAAGCATACTAACAATGTCCTTTGTTTCCCCCACTGATCACATGCCTTTTAATCACATATTAAATAGCACGCGTACATGGAATGACCATATCGACCATATTTGCTCAAGGGTCTGGTCCGGGTTAGACTTACTTAGGAAGCACAAATTTAACTTAGATCGCAGTGTCTTAGATAAAAATATATTTTGCTTTTATCAGGCCCCCCCCCCCCCCCCCCCTTCAATACGCTGACACTGTTTGGGATAACTACTCGGTAACTAAAGTGGAAGAAATGGAAAAAAAATCCAGATTGCTGCGGCAAGGATTATTACTGGGGCAACCGTCAGTGCTAGTAAGTCCTTACTTTATACGGAAACAGGATGGGAACCGTTGCAAGATAGACGTCACAAACACAAATTAATTCACCTGTGAGCGAGAACTCATCATTGAGCAACTTTAAGACCTTCCTGAGCAATGGAAACCAAAGACCCCCAAGGTTCTACAGTGACACGAAATCTCGAGCGGCACAAATTTATCATTGCAGGCTTCGATTGCACTGCAGTAGTCTTAATTCTCACCTATATGGCAATCACTTATCACCCAACCCCTCTTGTCAGTGTGGAGAACGCAAAACTACTGATCCCTTCCTCCTGTATTGTCCGGTGTTCTCAAACGCTCGCAACTGCACGATCAAGCAAGCGATTCCATTGAGTTACCGCTCAATTACTGCAACGCACCCTGCCCCACGCGGGAACTCCGTTCCTGAAGCATTGTTCTTTTTATACCTCGGTAATCAAGTTCTGTACAGCTGGTGAAATAGGACCCACTGACCTATGTCTTGAGTGGAAGGCCCACTCACGCCTCAACACCACCGAGTCCAGTATGCAAAACTCTTATCAAAGGAACTAAAAGTAAGAATCAAATACCGTACTTATTACGCTATGGAGTTTTAAGTTAACATATCCAGTGTTCAAGTTGGCCAAATAGGTTTTGCTTTGTTATTTTTCTGAATCTTCTCTTCTCTTTCTTTGTTCATCTTTTCTTCCGACTCTTTCTTTTCTTACCCTATTCAATCTAAAGTTTAAACAATCTCACGTATCGCTGACTGGCGGTCGGGGTCGTCTTTCTCCTTTTTGTTTTGGAGGGGGTCGGGCCTTCACGCAACGATACATGAGCTCTTTTACTGATTTAGACCACCTGAAGGAGTAATTTTTTAAATGAGCTAGGGAGACGACTTACATAAGCCGTAAGCTTTCTGTCGAATCCCTTTTCTACTCAGTAACCTTTTTTTTCTTATATTTATTGTCTTTTTGTATACTACTGTATCCTGTTCTTTGACGATTTACTTCTTTGAATAATTATTGTTAACTGTATACATTAAACAACTGTTTTAATAAATACTGTTTAAACTAAGTTAATCCAGTACTTCAACATTTACCACCGTATGGGTCCTCCACACATCTCCAGTAAAATCCCGCCACAAGCTTCCTCGACCAATCCTTCACTCACTCTTCGATCGGGTCAAAACCACCGTGTTCCGTTCTGAACTGTATAAATCTTCCTTCACACTCAGCGTTACTGAGCAATGGAATAATCTTCCCTTGTCCGTGCGTGAAAACTCATCATTGACAAACTTCAAGACTTTTCTAAACGATGGCAATCGACGACCGCCAAGGTTCTACTGTAGATCGAAATCTCTCACAGCCCAAATATATCATTGTAGATTACGACTAGGGTGTAGTAACCTCAATTTTCACTTATATCACAACCACTTATCACCAACCCCCCCCCCCCCCCCCTATGCCAGTGTGGCGAGGAAGAGACTCCCTGTCCTTTTCTCCTGCATTGTCCAATTTTCTCCGATGCTCGAAATTATTCAATTAATCTCCTTCCGTTTGGAGCGGCCTCCTCTACACTTCTATTCGGTTCAGAATTCCTGAGTAATGACGACAACCGCCTTATCTTTGAAGTGCCACACAGCTTTATATTATAGAGTAAGCGATTTCATTAATTAACCCCAATGTAGTATTAGCCGATCTTATATATAGTAAAACCTGTCTTCAGAGACCACTGTCTTGAGAGACCACCTGTCCTGAGAGACTACATCTGTCAGGCACCGACTGGTTTTACTCTATAATGGACCTGCTATGGGAGACCACCTGTCTTGAGAGACCACCTGTCTTGAGAGACCACTGTGACCTGAAGAAGGAATGGTTTCGCGCGCCGAAGGCGCGCAGGGGCGGTGTGGGGGACAAGCCCCTTTCGACCCTTGGATAATTGTATGTGATTGGATGTCACATGTCTAGGCGTGTTGAAGGAGGAAAAGGTTCCGGTACTCGGCAGGTGTCTCCAGTTGTGGTTGGTCGGTCTCGCTGGCTGATGTCGGTTGAACCCTCGGGTGAGGACCAGTGTAGGAGGTTGGGTCCTCTCACAAAGGTACTAACTCTCCCCGGGGGTGCAGTCGATCTGGATTTTCGGGCAAGTATAGTCTGCCGCTTCGAGGATGATTTGAGTGGTGGCCATCACTGGCAAGTATAATCTGCCTCAGGCTGTCTCTGTTTGATAGGATGTCTTTGAAAGAAACAACAACGACCCCATTCGGGGACCACCAAGAAGAAGACCCCAACTTCCCTGGTTCGGGGCAGGCCTACATTGTAATCCTATTGGGTTGGGACAAAAAGATGCACAATGCGCTTACAAAAAGGGGCAGAGGCGGGACACAGGACCAACGCTCGCCTCCCTTAAAGTGGTTGACCACTTTTAGGGATGGAGCGGAGGATGTTCAGGAACCGTGGGTGTGACTGTTTCCATAACGGTTAGACTGTCCGTAGCGGTTATTGGGGTGCTGGTAAAAAAAAACCATCTTCTGTGTACCTGCTTAAAAGAAGAAGGTAGAATTAGTTTTCATTAGATTATGTAAACTGTAAAGATAAAAGTAGCACCTCTTTAGTTGCGTGTCCGTGTGGTGTCTGCTTTGTATGTGGGGGAGAGTATGAAATGCACGAATCTTTACATTCGTGAGCGCAGTAACATACTCTCGTGCTTGCGACCCAGACCCCCGTGTGGTGTTCTGCTGTGTGTGTGCTTGTCGCTATGGGGGAGAGTATGAAATGCACGAATCTTTACATTCGTAAGCGCAGTAACATACTCTCGTGCTTGGGACCCCAATCGTTCCTATTTATTATTTATTTTTTATAACAGTTTTTAATCCTGATGTAACTTTTAGTTGAGTCGGTGAAGGCAGCCCTTTCTGGTAGAAGGCCACAGTTAAGCTGTTTTCTGCCTGTTTATTCACATTCTCATTCCCTATTTATTTAGTTTTTAACAATATTTAATCCTGATGTAATTTTACTTGAGTCGGTGAAGGCAGCCCTTTCTGGTAGAAGGCCACAGTTAAGCTGTTTTTCTGCCTGTTGGTTCACCTTGTCATTCCCTAGTTTTTATTCGAGCGGTCTTAGTTTTGGTTACAATTTTTGGGCTTTTGTCGGCTTTCGCAAATTGTTCCAAGTTCGGAGATTAGTTCGCTGTCGGCTAACCGGTCATGATTTTTCGCGGCCAGGGTAGCTAGGCGGTCTTTAATGGTGGGGATATCGGCCCTGTCGTGGAGTGTTTTGATGGATGTGTCCCATGGGGCACGTAGGGCAACTCTAAGCGCGTGATTTTGGACCCTCTGCAGTTTTCCCATATTAGTTTGGTTGAGGTCAGTTAGTATGATTGCCCCGTATTCGAGTACTGGGCGCACAAAGGATTTGTATAGTTTGAGTAGGGTGGACTGGTTGGCTCCCCATGAAGTTCCCTTAAGCATTTTCAGTAAGTTAATTCGTTTGGTAGCTTTTTTCGCCATGTCGTCGGTATGTTTGTTGAAGGACAGTTTTTGATCAATGGTGATGCCCAGGAATTTCGTTTCTTTGCATTCTGGGAGGGTGTTATCCATAAGTTTTAGGTCAAAATCCCGTTTAGTTTTCTTGCGAGTAAAGGTGATTCGTTGGGTTTTATTGGCGTTTAGCTTAATTCTCCATTTGGCACACCATTCTTCAAGCTCGTCGAGAGCGCGTTGCAGGGGTTTTTGGAGCAGATTGGCCGTATTGTTAGAGTCCCAGAGGCCCTTATCATCCGCGAATTGGGAAACTTGTACGCGATCATCGGAGAAGCTCAGGTCATTAACGAAAACGATATATAGGAGGGGCCTTAGGACGGATCCTGGGGGGGGGGGGTCCCTGCTTCAAGGGGGACACTGTCGGACATTTCATTGTTTACTCTGACTTTAATTTCGCGATCATTTAAGAGGATAGTAGTCTAAGCAGTTTCATGGGGAGTTTCATTTTTGATAGTTTATAGCGCATTCCATCATGCCAAACAGAGTCGAATGCTTTTTCTACGTCTAACAGAACTGCCGCGCCTATTTGCTGATTGTTGATAGCAGTTTTCATTTGGGTCACTAGTCTGTAGACATGTTCGATGCCTTCTTTACGGTTTCTGTAGGCTCTTTGCCATTTATCGAAGAAGTCGATGTCTTCAAGGTGCTCCCTGAACCGATTGGTAAGGATTCTTTCGAATGTCTTACCAATGCAGCTGAGCAGGCTGATTGGGCGGTAGCTGGCTGGATCGGAGGGGTCCTTATCGGGTTTTGGTATCATGACACCGATGGCTTTTTTCCAGCATTTGGGAAAGTAGCCATGGGTGAGGCATGCGTTGAATAGTTTGTTTAGTTTTTCGATTAGGGAGTTTGGGCTTTGTTTAAGAATTTTGTAGCTTACTTCGTCTTCGCCGGGTGAGGAGGAGTTTTTGCATTTTTTTATGACATTAATGATTTCGTCATTGGTGATGGGGGTGACAAGGTCATCATCGTCCCCTTCTTCTGGTTCGTTATCGAAATTGGGGTCCCGGTAGATATCGGGGTGTTCATTGATGAAGTCATCAATCGCGTTGATGACGGTGTCATCATTGCCCGTGCCTTGATACGGGCGATACGTTTTTCTTAGGAGGTCGGCAAAGGTGTCGGCCTTCTCTTTGTCGATGCGAGTGAAAGAGCCATCTTCCTTCTTAAGAGGTTTAGCTGCGGCTTTGCCGACCTTGTTTTTTTACCCAGTAAGAATTTTGAAAGAGTCCCAGAATTTTTTAGCATCTTGGGTCCCGGTTATGGTCGGCTGTTGCCTTTTCCCAGCTGGCTTGTTTTTCAGCTTTGAGGGCTTCTTCGACTTCGCCGTGAAGGCGGTTGTATGTTTTTTTGAGTTCAGATTTCTTGCTGGGGTCAGTTTCTTTTTTGAGAGCGCGAAGAGCTTTCCGTTTAGATTTGATAAGTGACAGAGTCTCGCCCGAGATAGTATTTCTCCAGGGGCGTACTACCTTTTTTTGGGCATATTTCGTTTAAGGTTGAGTTAATGATTTTCTCTATGCTCTCGCATTGGGTTTCAAGTTCCGCTGCATTGGATTGGGGGGGGGGGGGGGAGTTAGTGAGTTTGACATCAATGATGTCGCGGTAGAGGTTCCAATTAATTTTCCTGGAGTTTCTGCGGAGAGTGGGGGAGGGGGGGGGGGGGGTCCTGAGTGGGCCATTTCCTAACTGCAGGGAGGTATGGACCGTGAGGTGGTCGCTGCCTAAGTCATCGTCGCCGACCCAGTGGTCGTCGATGTGATTTATTAGGGAGTCACTGGCGATAATTAGATCAAGGATTTCGGATGAAAACAATGGGTTGTTACTGATGTAAGTTGCTGAGCTGTCATTCATAATCACATGAAGGTTATGCTTTTTGTGATTTCAAGAGGGGCTTCACCGTTGGGTGAAGTTTTATTGCAGCCAAAGTACAGGTGTTTGGCATTGAAGTCGCCGAGAAAAATGCAGTGTGTGTATTTCCTCGTGAAGAATTCAAAGACAGTGTTAGAAACAATTTGGCTTGGGTCGTTATAATAACAAACAATCGCGATGTTTTTATTGTCAACAGTGATTTCAGTAGCAATCACCTCTGCATCGAGGTGATTAGTTTTTATGGTTTTGGTTTTGATGTTCTGCTTAATTAGAAGAGCGACGCCTCCACCTTGGGTGGTTAGTCGGTCTCTTCTAATAGTGCTGAACCCGCTTATTGAGAAAGTTTTGCTGGGTTGAAGCCAACTTTCACAGATGCAGACAATGTCTGTACCTTCGAAGTATCGGTTCATTTGAAGCTTCTTATTGTTAACGCTTCTAGCGTTCCACACGGCTATTTGTAATTTATTCATGATGGGCGTTGGGTTATTGCAGTCTTTTAGTTACTCATGGAGAGTGGCTTTAGTTGATGTTGATGGCGGCTTTATTTAGTGTTTCTGATATTTGGGTTTTGAATAACTTAGAGGCTGAACGGCTGACATCCTGACAGATGTCAGACAGGTTGGTGTTGACATGTTTATTTAGGACGGAGTAGAGTGCTCCCGCGACGAGGGAGCATATTGTATGGGGTGAAGAGGCGTTGTCGGTTTTTTTTTTAAGTTAAGGTTTTTCAGTTCTATATTTGTTTTAACCTTTTTGAAGTGGGGACAACCCCGGTAGTTGCTGATGTGGGGACCTTTACAGTTGGGGCATGAGGGGGATTTTGACTTGCATGCCTTGGTGAGATGGTTTTCTCCGCATTTCATGCAGGTCAAGGCCCCCTGCATTTGTTGGCAACGTGTCCAAACTTTTTCCATTTGTGACATTGCACAGGAGGGGGAGTGGATCGGTACTCCTCCGCCATGTGCTTTCTACCGTTAATGGCGACCCCATTTGTTAGTATTCTTTTTTTTCATTTCGGGGTAAGGGCAAGTAATTTTTATCTTCCATGTGCTGTTGCCAGTTGCTTTCGACGTAAACCGCACCCATTTGCAGCTTTGGACACCCTTTGTGATGGCTTTCGCGGGAGTATCAGGGTGAACCCTTGTAACTACAACAAGGCAAGGAAATACTTTTGATTTTTGAGTGGTATGAGCCGGGTTACCCCCTTTCTTCCTAGCGTCTCTTATTTGTCCTAGGTCGCCAGCGTTCCTTTTGACCGCCGCGGAGAAGCTCATTTCCATGAGTGGGGTTGGCAGTGGCGCTTTTCTTGGCGTTGACTGAGTTGGCTGGCCTTGTATCTTAGGTAATTCAGGTGCTGTGTTAGAGAGGCTGGAGACACTATTGGTATCAAAATATTTGTTCCAGTACCAATATTGGAATGGTCTGGAACTGGGGCAGAGCCAGAGCCAGAAGAGCACGGGCGAGGAATTAAGCTCCTACATCTCTTGATTTTCCGTTCAATCATGGTGTTGAAGCCCTCCTCCTTCGTGATCTCCTGCAGCTCTGTGTCTGAGTCTGCGTTGTCCCTGTTTAATTTTCTTTTTTGGGGAGTTTTACTGTGGGTGTGGACTCTACTATCAGTATCCTTGTTGGAGGAGGGTTTCCTATCAGGTAGGCTGATCTCATTTAGGTCTTCCGGGCTGTTACTGAACATTTCCGACAGTTGTTTGTCAGGATTGAAGCTTTTGGCATTTAGAGGGTCCTTCGGATCCTTAGGGGAGAGGCTCCTGTTGATTGTCTTACTCCCAGCAGCCCTAGCAACCTCCGCATACGATCTCGGGCTTATGCCCTCCACCGATGCGGAGATTGCTGGGGTTGCTGGATTTTTCAGCTGTGAGCTACTATTATTTTCTATGGCGCACCTGTCATTTGTTTTTATGGCAGAGGAGTTATTGCCACTGTCTGAGAGTGGGGAGTGGAGTGGGTGTACATCCACCACCACCTGAATCCCCCTCGGAGGAGAGCCAGGTGTGAGTGGAACTACTTCCGAGGCAGTATTAGGCATACTGCTCGGAACATCAAGCCTGGTTGCTGCGACTAGACTGAGCCTAGCTATTTCCGCATCTTTGGCCTTGATATCCTTCCTAAGACCTTCTAATTGTGCACCCAAGGTGTTAACAGTTTGGGTTAGAGTGGCAATCTGCGCTACTAGACTGGGTCTCTCCCTAGATTCTATATCAGAAAATCCACTAACCTTTCCAGTAGAGGCTCTCCTAGCTGCTCTTTCTCTTTCTCTTCTGGATTTTCTGTCGTCCTTCTTTTCTTCCCTCTTTCTATCCTTGATAGTAGCTGCTGTGGCCGTGGACGGATGCTTGTAATTTTGAGACATTTTTCTGTAGCAAGGTACTAGTTTTGTAGACAAAGCGTATAGTGTTTTAGTTTAACTCTTTTTAACCGAAATATGATGAAAATCACTTTCTCGGAGGAATGACTTGTCTAATAACTTGTACTTCGCTCGTTGGTGAGTGATGTGATGTGACCGAATCCGAATGGAATGGTTTAACGCGCCGAAGGCGCGCAGGGACGGTATGGGGAACAAGCCCCTTTCGACAATCATTGACTGTAAGTGACTAATTAAGGAGGAACAGGTTCAGGTACTCGGCAAGTGTCAGCGGTTGCGGTGTCGTGATGGTCTCTTTGACTGATGTCGGTTGAACCCTCGGGTGAGGACCAGTGTGCTGTTCAGTTACATAACTCATTAATGATTGAGATGTTTTTATAAGACCCCTGTGAAAAGATTAGGATTATTGCCGAATAAACGATTTCATACATACCTAAAATGTGACGGATTGGATTATAAAAATAAATTTGTGTTGAAAATCTTCAATGAAGATTTTCAACACTAATTTATTTTTATAATTTTTATAACAGTCCATTTCATTTTGTTATAAAAACTTCATAAAAAAGAAAAACTACAAAGTAAATACAAAAATCCATTCTTCTCCATTTCTGAATTTTGTGGTTGGTTATTCACTGACTTGAGAAAACCTGAAAACTGTTATGAGAGACCACCTGTCTTGAGAGACTACTTTTGTGTGGCCAAAAGGCGGTCTCTCAAGACAGGTTCTACTGTAATTACATACTATAATAAATACTAACCCACAATTAATATCAAGGGAGACGACGTACATTCGGGAGACGACTTGCATACAAGCTTAAAGCTTTCTAGCCCAAGAACATTAGGTTTCACTAGGGAAAAAAATCGGAGAAAGCTGATTTTTTCAGGGAATGTCGAGTACATGTCACTGAACGATTAGACAAAAGTCCCCTAAAATCCCAGTTGAGCTTTTTTTTCTACAGCCTTTTTTCGAAAACGCGTTTGAAAAAAAATCAAAAAAAATCTCACGAACTTTGTAACCTCGAATTGATCCAACTGTATTTTTTGTTTACGCGTATTTCGAGCTACATAATGTCTAATATACATTTACCTAGAGGAAAATGTGCATTCTGTGACAATTTCTGCGAAAAATTATTGAAAATTCACAAAAAAGTATCGGATTTACGCAAAAAATGACGATTTTCCTAACGGATTTGCCCAAAGGGTCGTAGTACAGAACGGGATGTTAGTTGGACAGACGATAAAAAATCCACCACCATTTGAAGACTTTTATCATTGCTTACAAAATAGACATTATGGAAGACCCCCTCTGCTTCTGGCCGAGTTCCCCTTTTGGCATAAAATTCGTCAGCATGAGAACTCAACTATTTTTGGGCTTGGGACCGAACAGACACGTCTGTGTCTGGCAGCATTAGATCAATAAATAATATTTACAGAATGTACAAAAATCAATAAATAATATTTACAGAATGTACAAATCAATCAACATGGATTAAGTTACATTGACTATTATCAACGCTATATACAGAAATGGCATGACCTATATACATATTATTCATCGAACTCAGAAATTTCCGACAGGACAGTGTTTCTGTGGTTGTTACAAGAATCCGAACTGCAATTACACAAACCTGAGCAAGAGAGTCCTGCCTTCTTACACCCACACCTTTTTATACAAGCACTCTTGCAACCACATCTGATCAGATTCAGTAGGTTATCGGGGGCACATGGCTTTGTGGCTGCAGTCGGTACAAGAAGTCCATTGTCTAGCGACCACCCCCAATCCGTCGGAGGAAGCGAAGTGCCCAGCCATTGTTGGACCTGGAGATAACATCTGTAGACATGTTGTTGTGCAGCATCGCTGCTTGGTGGGAGTGAGGCTAGGTCGATGGGTTTATTCAGTTTAGATTTTGCTACATAACGCTTGTAAGTGACATATCTATATTGGTCGAGAGAGGAAACAGTTTTACTCCCGTATAAGATCAGGAGAAGTTGATCCCCGGCAGCGGCTACTGCACTTGGTGTACTGTCATCCGCCAAAATTGTGTTGACATACTGTTGTGAGTCGCTAGTAACATCGGAGACAATTGTACTGAATACTTTCTTCTTACCAACTCGAAAGAGTGCAGAAGTAGTGTCACAACCACTTATAGAATGTGCTACAAGGAGGTTGCTTCTATGGTCACCCATTTTGGTTGCTATTTCACTAACTGAAACTAGTAAGTTTGGGGTAATGGAATACATCATGTGAATATTACATCACGGTTGAACTCGAGAGGTAAGAATGACTAACAAGTCTGTGTCTGTTCCCACAACGACACATTGTTGTCATCTTGAGCGATGTCAAGTGCAGTTTCGGCTATCAGTACATCAGCATCAGCCTCAGCCTGCTTGGACTGAATATTGATAGCAGATAGCTCCTGCATTAGAAGATCGATCAGTTGGGTTTTGTTCTTGGCATTTGCAAGGAAATCGGATTGGGGTGTGGTGGCTGGTAACTCGGGTGAGATATTGATATCAATGGAATACCTGTCTTTAGATCTACGGGCTTGTTCCATGCCCTTTGTCGACATTGTACAAGCATAACCATCAAAAACAACCACGACGTTCGCCCCAAAATGTCTCACTAGATAATTGGAATATGATGTACATATGTCCTTATATGACGACTGTTTAGGCCATACAACTGCCCTCAATAAAAATCCACCATCTACAACAAACAGAGTATGTTCTGGGATTTTAGTTTGCTCGGAACCGTATGTTTTGAGGATCTTACCGAGCGTGCTTTTCTGTGTCTTCCTCATTCCAGCAGAATCAAACAATGCTGGCGGTTTCGGGGCGAGTTCATATTTGAGATACTCTTCCATCTCTGCTTGTGACTGAATAACAGATGTGATGCGGTTGAACAGAATTGTGGGGTCAATCACTACCTTACTTCCACGGACTTTGATGCTATTTGCCATCGATGCGAAAGACTTCACAGTGTCAACACGTCGTAGTTTGATGCTGTTGAACGTTTTGCTTACAACATTCGATACGCAACATTCACCAATTTTGCGAACTTGGTCACAGTTCACAGTTTCGTCGGCCACAAGCCCGGTCGCTATAGAGACTAATTGTAGTGGATCTCTATTCTGAAAGGGGGAATGCACTCTGAGCCAGTTCAATAATTTGGTGATATCATTGGCATCAGTCAATTGTGAACTTTGACGGAGATCCCGATGTTATTCGCCATGACCAGTGTGAACATGAACAAAATTTTCGAGAGCATTACATATCGGAAGGCAAAGAGGTAGTCCATGTACCCATTTCGCAACAGTGCTATCGGTTATTCCCCTGCCATGTGTGAGACCACCAGGGAGCTTGAACATTCTCATTAAACACTGCTCTATGGTCTGATCAGAATATATCCCGTCCCAGAATTTATCTGAGCGCCTTATGGTAAAGTAACCTTTCTCAGTGAACAACTTCAAATCATCCTGTTGCATTATTTCTGTTAGCTCATTCATCTGCTGCAAATAGAGATGAGAACTTTTTGCGTATGCAAAATGACCATCTGCGTGAAATACTGGAACCATATTGCGAACACAATATGTGTGGAGTTCCCAGTCTCCTGTGCGCTCTGCTCTCAAGAACAACTGGAGAAGACCTATTTGCTCGTAGTATTGTACCCAAAGCTTTCCTGTGCGTCCTACGGACGCATTCTGGAGCAGTTCGTGTAATTTTGACAGTAGATGTTTGACACTTTCTTGATTGACAGCGTCAGCTGTTGTACAGTCACCTCTGGCAAGTCCACAGAATATTTCATTGACTTCTGTGCAGTCTATGTTATCTAGTGTTCGGCTTTCTTCAAACACAAGTATTGTAATGGCAATTTGTGTTAGCAAATGAGCACGAACTGCTCTTGAATATGCATGACCACTGATCAAATGATGGATTGACCCACCAGCATAAACAGTCCCCCAAAGTTCATCCAAGCCGCTACCAGCCATGATCGAACCAATTGCCCCTAAATATGACATAATCATATGGAAGCCGCCGAGTCTAACGAAAACTTTTGTCAACTTATCTGACGAAGACACAATCTCCACTGCTTTGATATCAAGGGCGTGCACACATTACGTGCCAATGCATCTTGAGTGTAGGCGAACACCACATTATGTGATTTAATCGTTCATGGAAATTGAAACAATGATGCTATAATACGGTATTTGAATGAGAAAAGTCGATGCCGTTTGAATTTGAGTTTAGGGGGTATGGTTAATATTTCACACGTTTCACCAGTTCATTATGGAATAAATGACTATTGTTATATATCATTATAAAGCCACTGCTTTTCTGCAATTTTTGATATATAATTTAACTCCCAAAGTAGTCGTAGATTTGATTTAATGGACGTTGTGTACCGTTGTGTGTATGAAAACAATAAATTTTTTTTCGTAATTTTGTACATTTTCGTGAATATTTCACCATTGAGTGTGAGGATTGGTACAAAGTTGGCATTTTCTGTTGGGGATATGTATTCTCAATATAATTCAGCACGATATTTATGATTCTCACCCTACTAAGGCGAATAAGAATGAGAAATATGGAGCTGGGTCGAATTTTTAAAAAAAAATTTTTTTCATCAAAAAAACGCTATAACTAAAAAAGCTCAACTCGGATTCGCGGGGCCTTTTCACACTTTATCCGCAATGTGTGTCCCGGAAACATATAGAAAAATCAGCTTTCTCCGATTTTTTTCCTTACTTTCTCATTTTTATGTCTAATGTGCCTGGACTATTCTGTCGAATCCCTCCTTCAAACAGTAACAAATTTCCCTATCTTTAGTTGTTTCATTACAATACTGTATCTTTGTTGTTCATATTTTTTGTTTCTCAACAATTCGTTTCTTGAGTTCCAATGGCACATAGAACACATTGGAACTCAGGGGACGAATTGTTGTATGCATTTATCAATTATTGAATAAATATTGTTTAAACTAATATCAAGGTGATCTCCGTTGGAATGCCTGTAAATAAAGCTACACTTGTTTACAGTCGTAAACAGGCGAAGCCTTACTGATCAAACGAGACTCTGTTATCAATGTTTGGGTGGAAGTTCTCCAAATGGGCGTCTTGGGTGGCGAATGATTGGAGTTAACTTGATTATATTTCCATCTTACGTCACGTTGAGTCATTTTGCATAGGTGTGTGACTTTAGACACAAATAAATAACTCTACTCAATGAATGTATCCACCCCGCACTTTCCAACTTTTCTTGCAGCTCAACTCATCCCTGGCTGTTTCTATACACGATCAGTTATTGTGGCTTTTCAACCGCTTGAATAAATCAGATAAACACTGTTTGTACTTAATACTCTCTCGACGAATCTTTGAGATCTTGTGTTGGTGGAAACGGCCTTGTGTAAGCTTACAGCTTACTGCCGAATTCACATTAATGTTTGCCATATATGTCTGTTATCATTTGCCTTTTTTATAATAAATACTGTTTAAATTAATCACATGTCTTCCGCTCCACTTCCCCATCATAAACGCGGTGAATCCTTTTCTGTTGGGCTGGTATATATTGGACATTATAATAGAAGGCAGTATTACAGGGTCTCCAGTAACACATTTGGCACTCCTTGTCATTATTTTTCCCCCAAAGTTCAGCGACCGTTTCCAAATCTTGAACAGCGATGGCCCACCAAAGGTGTCATCAAGGTTCTCTTCAAATCCTGGTTTCTATTTATCACGCAGGCTACCCAAAGATCTCTTTGTTTCGACCTGCTCTCGCCAATTCAGGTTAACAGCAAAATCGTTTCTCTGACGTTTTTTTACCCTAGTTTGTGTCCACTTTTAAGTCCGAGGTCTCCATTGAAGAAAGAAGAACATAAGTTGTAGCGGGGAGCAGCATTGTACGTGGGATTGACAATGTAGTTTGTGGTCCTGATAGTTCCAATCGAACAGTCTTGTGCTTTCCGGGGGCGAAGGTGGAGGATCTCAGGGACCGGGTAGATGACATTGTGGCAGGGTCAGGACCGGAACCAGTAGTGGTGGTCCATGTGGGGACCAACAATATCAGGGAGAGAAGGTCAGTAAGTTTGGTGGAGTCGTATAGAGGGTTAGTCGGTAAACTGCTAAGTAGGAATACAAGGGTAGTCGTATCCGGGGTCCTTCCTGTCCTTGGAGGTGGGGACGAACGGAACTCAAGGATTTTGGCGCTAAATGAAGAGTTAGAGGACTACTGTGTTGATCTGGGAATGCCCTTTATCGACCATTGGGACACGTTTTGGGGCAATGGGAGCGTCTACGAGCGTGACGGGCTGCATCTTAGCAGGGTGGGGTAACGGCTATTGGGTGATAAAATTCTACGGGTAGCAGAGCCTTTTTTGGAGAGGAGTGGGGTGGGATGTCAGAGGCAAGTATAACTAGAGTGGACATAGGTGGGGTGAGCAAGACTGAGGGGGACAGAATAACTTTACCAAGACTAGCGCCAGAAAACAATGGGCCCAGTAGGCGGAAGCCAACGAACCTCGGTACGCTGAAAGTGGGTTATAGCAAATTCCAGGTCTCCACCGGAAAGTAAGTGAAATTGCTACATTGATCGAGGCAGAGGAATTCGATGTCATGGACTTAACCGCGACAAATCAGCGGCCGGCCGAAGTGTTATTAAGCGAGACGCAGGTAAGACACGAGGAACGGGTAAACCAAGTAAGCGTGTGTGTGTGGATAGGTGTAGGGCGAACGGAAGGCCAGAAAAAGGGGGGAGGGGTAGGCATGTACATTAAAGAGGATTTAAAACCGTCGCTGATCACAGATCTGGAAGATATCATCACCTCGGCTGAGGTGTCAACAGAAATTGGATGGGTGAAGATCAGTCTGAGAAAAAAAAGTATTGCCTTTGGGATTGTGTACTGTGCGGTGGAGGGAAGTACACCCGAGTGGAATGACTCGATATACTCAACACTAAGGTTCAATATCACTGAACTAGAAAACAGGGGGCTCGGTATAATTCTGATGGGCGACTTTAATGGACACATAGGTGAAGGGAAGAAGGCATAGAGGGTGAGGACAAGAAAGTCAACAGGAATGGAAGGAAGCTGTTGAACTTCACAAATGAGCTCGGCCTGAAGATTCTGAACAGGGACGCTAGATGTAAGGGGAAATGGACCTGGGAGAGAAACGACAGAAAATAAATAATTGACTACATTCTCACAGATATGAATTTATAGAGGGAGGTGATAAGGGTAGAAGTGGATGATGAGGGCAAAATGGAGTAGGATAGTGATCACAACTTGATTACAGTGACGACGAGGGCCAAAAACCTAGAGAAAAGGAAAGAAAGCTTCAAGGAGGTTTGGGAACTCAAAAAGGATGCCGACTGGGCGAAGTTCGAAGAAAAACTGAAACCAAAGCTTGCAGCCGTATACAAGGGGGGTAGTGTCCAGAAGATGGCCGACGCCATAGTTGCGAGCCTAGTGGAGGCAGGGAAGGAAAGTGTAGGAAAGATTAGGGTGCCAACACGGGAACTTGGGTACAGAGTGAACGAAGAACTGAAAAGAGCCGTAAAGGTTAGAATAGCTAAATGTGCTGCATACAGGAGAAGTAGAAAACTTAAGGGGGTGGAAAGCAATGAGGCCATGGTAGCAAAGGAAGAATACCAACAAGCACGAAATAAAGTAAACAAGATTAAAGACGACAACCGGAGAGTGCGAAATAGCAGTCTTATTAGGACGATAAGAACGACAGGGGGGTCGAGTTCGAGCGTATTTTGGAAATGGGTGAACAAACGTAACAAAGGGAATAACCAACAGAGCATTAAAGTAGATGGCAGAGTTACAGAAGAGCGAGATCAAATCGCATTAGAACTAGTCAAGCACTGGGAAAAGGTAAACGATAAGCGATGGGGCATGGGGAACCCACCAGAGTGTCCGAACCAGGTCGAGGAAAATCTCTCGGACTTCGTGTGCAGCGAAATCAAAACTGAGGAGGTGCGAAGTGTGATCTCAAAATTGAGGAATGGAAAAGCGGGAGGGGTGGACGAAATTCCTAACGAGTTTATCAAAAAAGGGGGAGAGGAACTCTTGGAAAGCCTAACTGCCCTATTCAATTTAGCCATAGAAAAACAAGAGGTCCCAAAGGAGTGGAGGGAAAGTAAAGTGACATTTATTCACAAGAAGGGGGAAAAAGACGTCTTGGATAACTATCGAGGGATCTCTGTCAGCAGCAACATTGGAAAAGTATTTTGTAAAGTCCTGATGGGAGATTAGAGGAGGTGATTGAAGAGAAGGGTTTTTTGGGAGAAATCCAGAATGGCTTCAGGAAGGGAAGGAGAGTCACTGACCATCTTTTCACGCTATCCCAAATGACAGAATCCGCGAAAGCAAAAAAGAAAAAGATGTTCATTGCCTTTTTGGATGTTAAAAAGGCATACGATAAAGTATGGAGGGAGGGTATGTGGCGCAAGCTGGAGGCTCTGGGCTTGGGGGGTGGGGGCGAGTTTGTTGGGATTATGAAAGTATTATATAAAGATGTACAGAGTGAACTTAGCCTGGGTAACATTACAACAAAACGTGTGCCTATGGAGATAGGCCTAAAACAGGGGTGTATCCTTTCGCCAATTCTTTTTGCATTGTACATCAAAGGTTTAGGAGATGAACTCCTGCATAGCGACGAGGGGGTTGCAGTTGGTTACTTGAAGATCCCAGGGCTATTTTTTGCAGGCGATATGCTGCTAGTGTCAGACACCGAAGATGGGTTAGAGAAGATGCTGGGAATTGTTGGGAAATATGGGAGAAAATGGAGACTCGAACTTAATGAAAGCAAGAGCAAAGTTATATCCGTGGGCCGCAAAGTGGACCCCACTCGAAGGTGGAGAGTGGGGGAGTTCTGCATTCCGGAAGGTAGCAGTAGACTTCTTAGTGTAGGAGAGACTAGTGAATATGAATACCTGGGGGTAAATATAAACATCACAGGAAGAGGCATCTACCGAAACCACACAAATAAATTGATTCTGAAGGGGAAGCGAACCCTTAACCAAATGAAACTTATAGGGAGAAACAGTTTCAATAAGGTTTTAGTGGGGAAACCATTTGGGAAATGGTGGGTCTGCCAAGTATAACATACGGTACGGAAGTTGTACCCCTAAACCAGACAGCTGTTAAGAGCTTGGAAATCCTGCAGAACGATGCAGGCCGATGGATAACAGGCTCGAGTAATGCCGCAGCACTAGAAGCAATCAGGGGTGAGCTTGGGTGGATGAGGATCAAGGACAGGATAGACCTATTGAAACTCGGTTATCTTAATTATTTGGTAAATCTCCCCGATAGCCGATGGTGTAAAGTAATGTTCCTGAGAACTTTCAACTCAAATATTAAGACGGGGTGGATGGTCCAAGCGAGGGAGCTAGTAGAAAACTACTCAATGGAGATCTCGGACCTTGACGTTGGGGCAAACCAAGGCAAAAAGATCGTAGGAGAAAGGGTCATGCAGGATTGTAACCGTAACTGGCGAGAGGGGGTGAAATCAAAGAGATCTTTGGGTGGCCTGCGTGATAAAGAGAAGCCTGGTTTTGAAGAGTAACTCGATGGCACCTTCGGGGGGTCACTGTTTTTCAAGCTGAGGTCGCGGTCCCTGGAGCTGAGGGGAAAAATTGGGAAAAACAGGTGAAAAGGAGTGCCAGATGTGTAACGTGGGCGTTGGTGGCTTATGTTTCGTTTTTTTTGTTTGTTTGTTTTTGTGTGCATTTTTACTTTTAACTGAGAGAAGTGTTTAGTTTTGTACTAGTGTTTGTACAACAATTAACTTATTCGTGTTTTGATAGTAATGACTTAGTATTTGAAGTTTGTCTTGTTTATATAACCATTGTGTGTTAGCTTGTTACCAAAGGTTGTGAAATATATATATAACAGGTAGAAACCTTTCCAGCTGAACATAAGCCACCAACAGACATCAAACAGTTGAGATACAAACAATATTCAAAGCTTTATACTTATTTTCATTCAGTTGATGAAGCAGAAAAAAACAAACAACATTCAAAAACACTAGTAAATAAAAAAAAAAAATTAATGTGTCAAATATATATTTATTAATATAATATATTTCAGTAGTAGTGTATGTACCTTTCACCTCTCATTTGGGGGATCTCATCGGGGGATCTCGGAAGTGACGTCATGTCACGTGACGTAGTGGCGCCATGTTGTGATTTCATGGTAACCCGCGTGAGCGGCCATGTTGTGACGTCATCTCCATAGTGATACGTGATGTTAGTGTTCATGCGCAGCGTGTGTTGTTAGGGTGATACGTGGTTCCATCGTCCATTTTGTATACTGGAGGCCGCCATCTTGGTTTCTATGGTAGCACGTGATTGCTATTTTACCAAAGGCCTACAATAGGACAGGGGTATGTTCGGAGGGTATGTTCGATTGAATCGGAGTATTTTCAGGAACGACTTCCCTGGATAATTACCACAAACAACCCGACAACTTGTATTATTTCGAATTCTTCAAGAATTCTCTGCTTCTGTCTATATATGCAATAGTTATCGTTTATCTGGCCATGTTCCTTTATTCTAGAGTATACTCCAGTAGCGTAGAAGAGCCTATCAACCGGAACAGTTTACCTTATTATTGCTATATTTAGCGATTTCTGGTCAATTCTTGTTAGTTCTGACCCTATTCTAAGTACTCTTGTTGTTTCATTTATTTAGATTATAACTAACCAATCAGGTTGCTTGATTTCCCATAATCTGTATGCAGGGTTATCTCCCTTGTTATAACAAAAGACTATATCCAATCGCCATATCCCATGGAATCCCATAATTTTGCAAAACACCTGTGGCTATGGAATCCCTTTTCTGTCGTATGAGGCCATGAGGGCTATGTAAAAGCCCTCAATGAGTCCTCATTTATTATCCCTCATACCCTCATTGACTTTTGAGGTTATGAGGACCTTGAAAAATCCCTCAATGAGGTATAATTTACTACGACTCTTATCCTCATTTCAGTATTTAACAGATATATCCCATGGAATCCCATTTTGGAAAACGCCTGTGACTGTGGAATCCCTTTTTTGTCGTATGAGGCCATGAGGGCTATGTAAAAGCTCTCAATGAGTCCTCATTTATTATCCCTCATAGCCTCATTGAATTTTGAGGTTATGAGGACCATTAAAAATCCCTCAATGAGGCATAATTTACTACGACTCTTAGCCTCATCTCGGTATTTGAGGATACCCATGGCCTGGTATTGTATTATTTGAAGATACCTATCGAGGATACCTTTTATGGGATACTTATCTGAGGATACCATATAGGCTGTACATATCCATATAGGTCTCTTGCTGGCCCTTAGTACTATTAATCCATCTGATGCTTTATGTTATCCTATGATTGGTATAGGTAGTATACAATGCTAGGCATAGGGATATTGTGGGTAGGGGTACTGCCTGGTAGTTTAGAACGGTACTATAATATGGCGGTATATACACCTATAGGCCCCTGTTAGTGCTTGGTACTATTAACCAACCGATTGCTTTGTTTTATTATATGGCTGGTATATGTAGTACGTTATGGTAGACCTAGTGATTTTGTGGGGGGTGGGGGTAATGCTTGGTAGTTTAGAACGGTAGTATAGCATAGGCTGTACATATCCTTGTAGGTCTCTTGCTGGCCCTTGGTACTACTAATCCACCAGATGCTTCATATTATTGAGCGGTATTCTGGGGTGGGGTCAATGCCTGGTAATACAGAACGGCAGCAAGTATGGTTGGTATATTCCCCTATAGGTCCCATCCTAACCGTTCATAGCATTAACCTACCAAATGCTTTGTATCATCCTGTTAGTGGTAAAGTGGTACGTAATACCAGTAGTTCCTACCTTATTCCGAGTACTCTTGTTGTTTCATTTATCTAGATTATAATTAACCGATTAGATTGCTTGATTTCCCATAATCTGTATGCAGGGTTATCTCCCTTGTGTATAACAAAAACCTATATCAATGGCAATATCCCCGGCACCCCAATTTCGGCACCCCTTTTTTGAAAAACATATGGCCTTCGGCACCCCTTTTTTTGAAATGAGGATAAGAGTCGTAGTAAATTATCTCTCAATTTGAAGGATTTTTTTAACAAAGCAATCGGTTGGTTAATAGTACCAAGCACTAACAGGGGCCTATAGGTGTATATACCGCCATAGTATAGTACCGTTCTAAACTACCAGGCAGTACCCCTACCCACAATATCCCTATGCCTAGCATTGTATACTACCTATACCAATCATAGGATAACATAAACCATCAGATGGATTAATAGTACTAAGGGCCAGCAAGAGACCTATATGGATATGTACAACCTATATGGTATCCTCAGATAAGTATCCCATAAAAGGTATCCTCGATAGGTATCCTCGAATAATACAATACCAGGCCATGGGTATCCTCAAATACCGAGATGAGGCTAAGAGTCGTAGTAAATTATGCCTCATTGAGGGATTTTTAATGGTCCTCATAACCTCAGAATCCAATGAGGCTATGAGGGATAATAAATGAGGACTCACTGAGGGCTTTTACATAGCCCTCATGGCCTCATACGACAAAAAAGGGATTCCACAGTCACAGGCGTTTTCCAAAATGGGATTCCATGGGATATACCTGTTAAATACTGAAATGAGAATAAGAGTCGTAGTAAATTATACCTCATTGAGGGATTTTTCAAGGTCCTCATAACCTCAAAATTCAATGAGGGTATGAGGGATAATAAATGAGGACTCATTGAGGGCTTTTACATAGCCCTCATGGCCTCATACGACAGAAAAGGGATTCCATAGCCACAGGTGTTTTGCAAAATTATGGGATTCCATGGGATATGGCGATTGGATATAGTCTTTTGTTATAACAAGGGAGATAACCCTGCATACAGATTATGGGAAATCAAGCAATCCGATTGGTTAGTTATAATCTAAATAAATGAAACAACAAGAGTACTTAGAATAGGGTCAGAACTAACAAGAATTGACCAGAAATTGCTAAATATAGCAATAATAAGGTAAACTGTTCCGGTTGATAGGCTCTTCTACGCTACTGGAGTATACTCTAGAATAAAGAAACATGGCCAGATAAACGATAACTATTGCATATATAGACAGAAGCAGAGAATTCTTGAAGAATTCGAAATAATACAAGTTGTCGGGTTGTTTGTGGTAATTATCCAGGGAAGTCGTTCCTGAAAATACTCCGATTCAATCGAACATACCCTCCGAACATACCCCTGTCCTATTGTAGGCCTTTGGTAAAACAGCAATCACGTGCTACCATAGAAACCAAGATGGCGGCCTCCAGTATACAAAATGGACGACGGAACCACGCATCACCCTAACAACACACGCTGCGCATGTGCACTAACATCACGTATCACTATGGAGATGACGTCACAACATGGCCGCTCACGCGGGTTACCATAACAACACAACATGGCGCCACTACGTCAGGTGACATGACGTCACTTCCGAGATCCCCGATGAGATCCCCCAAATGAGGGGTGAAAGGTACATACACTACTATTTATTTCTGTTTAATTTAATATTTTTTATAATTGGTAAAAAATGCATTTACATAAGATTAAAGCATATTTTCATTCTGGTGATGAAGTGGGAACTGATGAAAAGGGAAAATATATTTTTAGAGGCAGTTGATGAAAATGGGAATTGATGAAATGGGAAGACACCTTTATGGACAGTACCGTTACAACTTACTCCACGTCAACGACGAGTCCCCAATAGCCCGAATACAATACTAAAGCTCTCCATCTGCACGAACGACTGTGTGTATTCTTAAATGATATTATAGGCAATCTGTTATAATGTCAGTCGTGCATAAACCGAAGAACTTGGAGTTTGTAAAAGAAATCAAATTTGAGAATTTGGAGGGGCTTGAAAAGAGAATCGGTATGTGATGTTCATTTCCTACTTATAGTGCGTAAAGCCTTTGTCGGCAACTTGTGGACTTAACGTGCTGACGGTGAATGTACTCAAATTTGAATTCCATACTGGAAGTGGCTATGGATAAAAGAAAGGTACAAGGCATTCAATGCATTCAATGACAATATATTCTTTGCCCGGTTGATAACTTATGCGGCTTTTTCATTTTCTCGACAAAACATAGCCTTTGACTCCTCATTGGAACGATCTCAGCGAAATCGTTCCAAAGAGGGATATAAACTATGTTTTTGAGTAAAGAAACTGGAAAAAATAATGAAAACTCAATGGAAATTTTTATGAATAGCACTCGTTGGTTTTTGGCCGTTACGTTGGGTAAAGGGTTATATCCGACTGCCGACTTGGGACGCTGTGGTGCTGTGTACATGTCATGCCTCAACCGCCAGGTATGCTGGGTTAGGAAGTTATTTTTAAATAAAACACCTACCCCTCCCAGTACTTCTACATCCATGGAGGCGCTTTATGACAATGGACTTTTAACCGAAAGGTCGGCTCGCGTTATTCGCGTTTCACCCTTGGACCAGACACCTCACCAATCATCCACTGTGCTGTGGGGCACTGCAGCGCTATTTACTAAGTCGTACTGCACTCGGCTTCAGCTGCTGAGTAAGTAAGTTGGAGAGTCTAGCAGTTACTCATCGGTGGTTCTCCGGTATTCTGGCTTCCTCTATTCATAAAACTGCTCAGTGGGATAGTATTAAACACACTCTAAATCAGCTGGATTGCAAATTAACCCCAATCAAATGTGTTGGGTAAATATGAACCCAACTGAGTTCATATTCACTCAGCTCAGTTGATTTGGGTTGATTTGTAACCCGACTGATTTAAGAGTGTGATTCGCTTCTAGCCACCCCCCCCCCCCCTCCCGCGAGAGAAGGAATTGGGAAGAAACAATGTTTGGGAACCCATTAGTAAGGTCTTCTCATCTTCTCACATGAGAACCTCAACAAACCAGTGAATAGCCAAAGAATTATTATTATTTTGAAATATTATTTCCTCAAGACGAAATACTTCAGAATATTTCCAAAATAAGACAATAAATCTTATTACGGAAATATTCGAAATACTTATTTCGTTATTCCGAAATAATTTTTATTTAAAAGAAATAATATTTCGGTAAGAGAAAAAGACAGTACTTTGTTATTTGGAAATAAGATTTCGCTATGTCGAATGATAGTTCGTTATTTCGAAATAATATTTCATGAAAACGACATAAAATTAGAATTGAAGTGTGTCACATCGTGGGCGCAATGATTCAAGAGCAAAAAATAAAGGGAATTAGTTTCATGTTTCTATTTATAGAGGGACCTTTTGGCACATTACTATTTACAGTATCCAGATATGGTATGAAGATGCCATAACACAATCGCCACTGGATGTCATTTCGCTCTGAATATATATTTAATTCTAAAACAAATCCGACGAAACCATGCACGAAGTAAAAAAATACGAGACAGTAAAATTCTGCAGCCACTGTATGAAACGTGTTGCTCCTTTCAATTATGAAATGTGAGGCCTTAACAGAGTAGGCGTTTTGGGAGAATTACGAACGATTCGATAATATTATAATTAACAACCATTTGTCATCTCATCACGCAATATTGAAGCAGCATGTCTGTGCCAGTGGTGCTTTTCGAGGAGCGGAGGAAAAAAGCAAACTTGAAAGAGAAAGACGCAGAAGAGAGTCTGATGTGATTACACCCAAATCCACTGAAAGACAAAGGTATAAACCTAAAGCACCCCCCCCCCCCACCCCCCGCATCTCCTGCAACTTCTGTAGTGATTCTGATTCGGTCTCATTAGCCACATTTTTTTTTATTCCAAATCACCACTTTCGTGGAGACTCAAGTGTCATTGACAAACTTAAAACCGATTTTAAAATACTCTTTTGTGATCAGGATATACGTTCCTTATTTAACCCTTTACCTAACGTAGAAAGCAGACGACACTTGTAAAAATAATTCTTGAATAACTAATTTTTTTCATTTTTTGTCTCAAAAACATAGGTTATGACCCCTCGTTGGAACGAGCTCGACGAGCTCGTTCCAACGAGGGGTCATAACCTATGTTTTTGAGACAAAAAATGAAAAAAATAATGAAAATTAATTGGCGATTTTTGAGAATAGCGCTGGCCGGTTTTGGCCGTTACGTTGGGTAAAGGGTTAACTGTTAGAGTGGTACGTTTTTCTTGACGACAGATTTCCTTTCACCATATATTGCTCTGTTACATTTGATTGGATAGCGCCAGAAGGCACTGTCTAAATTTTATAATCTTTCCAGGGTCAGTATGAAAGCACCACCAAAATAGTGTTGATGCTATAGTCACAGTCTGTAGTATTTAGTAAGGCCCAAATATGCTCATTTAGAAGATAGGGTCACACATCTAGACAACTGTATTCGTGAAAAGGACACAACAATCTCAACATGGCGCAGTGAGCTAGATCACCTCCATCAGTACGGTAGACACACAAACCTTCGTATGTCGGGGGTGCCTGAGACTGCAAGCATAAATACTGATCAGATAGTATTAGACATGGCCCACAAATTTAAAGTTCCTCTTTCCAGAGAGGAAATAGCAAGAAGCCACTGTGTTGGACCTAAAAGACAGTTAGGCCCGCCCCGCCCAATCGTTCTTCGTTTGACAACTTATAGGGTGCGTGACAGAATCTTTAGGGCACGTTTTAAATTGAAGCATGTACAATCCTCCCATCCATTGTACATAAAGGAAGATCTCTCCAAAATCCGAGCTGAAATGGCTAAAAGATTTAGTTCAAGGATGGTTCTGTTGAGGGGATAACAAGCTTGTCGAGAATTTCGACAATTGAGGAGAATTTTCGCCTGGTTTCCATAATAACGTCAAACCAAGGTTAACCCACTGACCAGCACAATAGAGCAAATTAACGACGCTATATGCGTAAACCAGTTTACTATCACATTGTTTGGATTTATTATTTTATTTGTTTTTCTTTTTTCTTTTATTTGTTCTTTTATCTTTTCGTCACGCGTTTTACTTTTCACTTACTGACTTCAGATTGTGCCCCCACTGTAAAGATGTCAATGGTGGCGGGGGGGGGGGGGGGGGTGGAGGAGGATCCTGGGAGGGGGTATTGAGGGCTATGGAGACTCTTTTTTTATAGCATGCACACCTTACAGCACGTATGCCACATACTATGTTTTCAGCAATACGTGCCACTAGATTCTGGTTGATGAATCATATGGAGTGGCTGGACTCTGTCAGCACATTATGCGGAGTAGTCAACCGCAGTTGAATATGTAGCGCACAAGCTCTGCGCACGTGCTTTATGTTACTTCTCGCGTTTTCTCCTCATCTCCACTGTCTCACAATAACACCAATCAACGAACTTATTTATTTATTTATTTATTTATTTATTTATTTATTTATTTATTCGTCACGCTTTTTACTTTTCTCTTACTGACCTCAGATTGTGCCCCCACCTTAAAGATGTCAATGGGGGGTGATGGAGGAGGATGCTGGGAGGGGGTATTGAGGGCTACAGAGACTCTTTTTTTAAAACATGCACACCTTACAGCACGTATGCCACATACCATGTTTCAGCAATACGTGCCACTAGATTCTGGTTGATGAGTCATGGAATCTGTCAGCACATTGTGTGGAGTAGTTAACCGCAGTTGGGCATGCAGCGCACAAGCTCTGCGCACGTGTTTTATTTTACAGCTCACGTTTTCATCCTCATCTCGTCTGTCTCCACAATAACACCAATCAACGAAACGGGTTAAAAGCTATTTTATTTTTGTCCCCCTGTGAGGTTTTGTGCTACTGGAACATTGAGTTTGTCTCTGTGGTTGCAGTGTCGACGAAAAATTTGCAACGAAGGAATCTCGGTGTTGACAGACTTGATGTAATACTGTTGCGTGATTGTTTACTTTTGAAACTTTATTTGCTGATCGAAGTTATTTTTCTGTAGATCACTGGAGTAAGCTCAATGCGAAAGCATTGCTAACATTGGAGCTGGTGAACAGCACAATATGTACATATGGTGTTGTTCACTAGCTCTAGTGTTGGAAATGCTTTCGATTAGTACTTCTATCCATGAATGTCTGTCTTTCCGATCAAACGATATTTCTATGATACAACGCGCACTCTTAGCTTGTGGATTGCAAGTTCCACCGTACCTCTCAGCCAATCAAAATGCAGTATTTTGTTTCATTTGGAAATAATCCCCGTTTTGGATGAGATAACGCATTAAAAAAGTTAAATTTGAAAGTTTCGTTTTAATTTGGAATTAGAAATATAGTCCCATACCCCATCCAGGCATAGTCTACCTCACACCCTCTCCCCTTTCTGTGAAATTCTCCATTCGTGGGAGTGCTGTATATCAGCGGACGTCTGACAGAAACTTCAGCTCGGGGGAATCTGCATTGTGTCCTTATGCAAGACACTTGACCCTTAACCTAACTCGAATGACAAGTGACTGTTGCAAAAACAACTCTTGAATAACTATTTTTTTAATTGAATTGAATCTTTATTCACAGAACATCGATTACATTGAGAAATTAATAATTAAAATACAATCATTTACACTTATGTTGATACACTGCAAGAAAGCGACACTGTAAAGTTAGCTGTGCTCTTGTTGATCATTAGAAAAGCGAAATTTCTCGATAGAAGACCGACTTTTTGAGGGGGGGGGGGGGCAATGTTATCAATCATCGTGACAATATGGAACAAGGTTTTTGTTCTACAAAAATTCAGTACACCGGAGAATGGCCATTAAACCTAAACAATTAAAGATTTATGAAGAATACACCTTATAAATTAGAGATCTGGTTACGGATATGAAATAATTCAGCACTCTACCAGTCAATCATCAAGTTTTCTCCAATTTATATATAACATAATATCAAATAAGAAGATACTTCGTTTTCTCTAACAGGTTTTGCTCGTCATCAGCTTCCGAAATAGGCTACTTACTTCTCAAATCGTAATTATTATTAACGCAAAAGACCATGCCCACATTGGGAGCATCCATGAAAATGTCGACAGGATAGTTATATATATGTTTACATTGTGCATTCTTCATATTGTTGGTCTGACACAAGCTGAAATTGTACAGCTAACAGGGAGATAATAGGTAGACAGCCAATCTGGCTATGCCATCTCCTTACGGTTTGCACTATTTTTTGTATTTCTTCATATTTGTTATTTAAATATTATTTTCTGAAAACTAAATAATTCAGAATATTTCCAGAATAAGATTGCGAAATCTTATAATTTAAAAACGAAATACTTATTTTGTTATTTCGAAATAATTTTTCTTTAACTCTTTTGGCGTGACAGGCGACTAAAATCGACAGACGAAAGACCGCGGAAAGGTACTGCAGTGGTCATTTTAGCCAACTGTGTGTGTCCATTTGCAAGTGCTTTTAACCCTTTACCCAACGCAGACGATATCAAAATTTATTATTTTAAATATCATTTTTTCGAATTTTTCACAACGAGCTCAACGAGAGGCCACAAGATATGATTTTGTTGAATTGTTTTGAAAAATAATATTTTTTCAACTGTTGAAGTTGCATATTACGTGGGGGTGGGGGGGGGGGGGGCAAGGGGCCGATTCGTTGTGTAAAGGGTTGAAAAAGGGTTGAACAAACACGCGTATTCCTATGTTTCATGCACTATGTATGTCCTATCCATGAAGAACGATATCGTTCCTCCCTTGAAAGTATAAAGGTGCCATTTAAAGTTTAACAGGAAATCATTTGAAAAACTGTCAATGAGATCATCAGACATCTTTTAAAATAATAACGCTTTAGTCTGACAACCTATACTTTTTGTAAAATTCTCGCTGAATTCTGTTTCTCAGATCATTCCATGCCAAAAAAGTTAAAGGGAATAATATTTTGCTAAAAGAAAAAGACAGTGTTTTGCTATTTGGGAATAAGATTTCTCAATGTCGAATAATATTTCGTAGTTTCGAAATAACATTTCATGAAAACAAAATAAAATTAGAATCGAAGTGTGTCACATCGTTGGCGCAATGATTCATGAACGAAAAATAAAGAGAATTAGTTTCATGTTTCTTTTCAGAGAGGGACCCTTTGGCACATTACTATTTATAGTATCCAGATATAGTATCACAATGCCACAACACAATCGCCTCTGTATGCCATTTCGCTCCGTATAATTGTTTTATATATAAAACAATTTCGACGAAACCGTGGACATAGTGAAAAAATAGGAGACACTGGGATTCTGCAGCCACTGTGTGAAACGTGTTGCTCCTTTCAATTCTTAAATATGAGGCCTTAACAGAGCAGGCGGTTTGGGAGAATTACGAATGATTCGATAATATTATATTTAACTATTTTTCGTCCCATCACGCAAAATTGACGCAGCATGTATGTAACAGTGGTGCCTTTCCGAGAGGCGGAACAGCCTTCTTCTCGCATCGGTAATTACTGGGCGTTAATGGAACATTCGTGCAACAATGGTCTTCGCTAGTCACTTTAGAAAACGAGAACATTTGACGACTCAGTACCCAAAACGTTGCCATTATTAAGATGGAAACAGTTTGGTTTACCTTGCGGAAATAGAGATCTGGAATTTGTGAAATAAAACAACAAACTAGGAAGCGACGCATAGAAACCTCAAATGCATGCGTGGCGATCAAAATATGAAATAAAAATGCCGAGATAAAAGATGGTATAAATTCATAGGCTTCTAAACAGGGCATCGTGGAAACAAGGCCCAATGTGTTCATTATATGGCTTTGGCAGTATATAGTTTTTGATTGGTCTAAATATTGATTCGAACAATTCCGCCATGACTTGTTCGAATCAATATTTTAAAAGATCTGCATTTTATACACATGTAACACACCTTTCTGTTTTTTTTTTCTCTCAAATGTCTCAGGAAGGCAAATGAAGGTCACACTACAATATTTTCTTTTCTTTTATGTGGACATTTTGGAGCGATTGCTTTCAAAGCAAATTTATTATTATGCGTATTTTATTATTATGCGTATAACTAAGACATTGAATCTCACTGTAAACATATATTATACAGTTTTCTCTCGAGTATGTGTTCGCTCGTGACGGCGTAAATTTGAACGATAACCAAAGTACTTATTACATATTTTACATCCATATGGTTTCTCTCCAGTATGTCCAGTTTGATGACGTAATAGACTTCCCTTTACCCTGAACGATTTACAACATATTGTACATTCGAATGGCTTTCCACCAGTGTGTATTTTTAGATGCTTAACTAGATGAGCTTTTCCACTGAGCGATTTTTTACATATATTACATTCAAATGACTTCTCTCTGCGAGGTCTCTCCCCAGTATGAGTTCCATAATGGCGGAGGAGATCTGAATTCTCTCTAAATGATTTGTAACATATATTACATTTAAATGGTTTTTCACCAGTATGAACTTTGAAGTGCCTTACTTGAGTTGACTTTAAACTGAATGATTTGTTACATATACTGCACTGAAATGCTTTCTCTCCTGTATGAACCGCAATATGCCGACTGAGCTCTGCTTTGCAAGTAAATGTTTTCCGACATATCTTACATTCAATTGTTTTCTTTCCACGCTGCGTTTTGATTTCTTTTGAATCATTTAACTCCATCTTATGTGACTATTTTTATTGCCTTGTAATCGGTCCAATCTTTGTTCTGAACGAATTGCAGAGTCATACTACAAAAATGACGTCTGAAACAGCTTTTTTGAATTCGATCTGCTCTGGAACACTCGATTTCATGGATTCGTTTCTATTTGTTTGCGGTAACGTACAGTATATGGATTCTTTACTGACGAAGGTACATTAAGTGGTACTCTGAATCGGGGTCTTCAGTCAGCTCAAGAATGACGAGTCGTGTACTGCAGCGGCTGTTACATAAATCGGCTTCGAATTGTTTGAAGTTTAAATTTCAGAATGTTCTGTTACAGTGTTTGCCCACATTAGCTTCAAACCATAGTGAATCAGATCAACGTAAAGCTGGAGAGTGATCAAACATCTTCATCAGCGGCCCTTTTATTAATTTAATAAATAGAACTGTTCTTGTCGGCAATAAATGAAAAATTCCTTCTTCCTCTTGTGTAATCTGAAAATAATGTAAAAACCTTCCTTCAAAATTGTCCACGCGAGAATCACGTGCTGAAATTTAATGCTCACTACATCACTTGAAGTCACAAGATGAATTATTAGTCAATACCTCTAGCCCAACATTACAGATCGAGAAACAATATGTAAATAAAGCAAACTGAGGTTTCCCGACTGTAAACTTGATTGGGGCATCGCAAAGATGACGTTATTGGGAGGCGGTATAAGCGCGATTTTTATTCGACTGCAATGGCTCGAGTTCCTACTGATTAAATATTCCAACTTCATTACGAATGCATGTCTTCTGAGAATGTCATAATTGAAACATTAGTCAGTTGGGATTCTATTTATAGACTTCGAGAAAATGTATTTTTTGATGTATACAAGATATATGTAGTTGTGGTGTCGCAACATTTTATCACAGGTTTTAGTGACATATCATTGACATAAGTCTGATAATCCCGGGCAAAATATGTATTGAATAAGCGTATGTAGAATTTAAGCTAATTACAATGATATATAACAAGGTAAGTGCTTTAAAATAGCACACAGTATAAACATAAACGAACTACTCTTGAATAGTTAGCTTTTTAAATTTCGCCCAGGTATTTAGACTGTAAACTCGACGGGTCTGCGCAAGACGTCCGATTGGGAGGCGGCGTAAGCTTGATTTGTCCCGACTGTAATGGCTAAATCCCCAACAGATTAATTATGCCAATAATGTTATAATTGGAACATCAATCAGTCGAGATTCTAGGTATAAAAAACCCAAGTCCTCTATAAATATGTTTGGGGTATATACAATATATGTGGAGTAGTGGTGTTGGAACTATTTGTTTAATTAACACTTGTCACGCCGATACTGCAAATATGTCCTACGCCCACGTCCCCAAACCTCGAATGGGGTACAATATATCACCATTTGTTTGGACGTAAGACATAATTAAAAGAATCAAATTCAAACTTTGAAGAAGTGCACGATTTCAATGAAGAGCGCATCGATATCAATGACTTTAATAGACTTGAAGCTGTTTCGATTGGAGGCATTCGTGGAGCCCCCACCCCCCCCCCCCTAACTCTACTTACAAACGCTGCTGATTACGAACACATCCGAATAAATGTAAAGATCATAAATATGGGTTGCGAACACAATGTTATTTTAAGATAATTGTTATGACACCCAACACTAACACGGACATTTTTCGTCTTTTTCTAAACACCTAATTTTCATAATTTGTGTCCCTGTGTCAGAATTATCACCACCCCCACCCCCCCCCCCCCTCTCAATCGGTCGTTTTTCGAGAAAACGACCGATTGAGAGGGGGGGGGGGGGGTGATTCTGATATGTTGTGTCTGTGACAGAAAGTGTTCGACACAACAAAAATTGCATTAAAAATCAACCCTATACCTATATATATATGCAGTAGTGGTGTCGCAACATTTTATTTAATTAACACGTTTCGTACCAGTACCACAAATTTGTCACACGGGGCCTCAAAGTTCGAATAGAGTACAACCCATCTCCATTTGTTTGAACTGCTGGGCGTGAGACATAACTACAAGTATCAAATTCATACTTTTAACCCTTAACCCCCCGTAATGATCAAAACAGGCCAGCGCTATTCTAAAAAAAACACCAATTAATTTTCATTTTTTGTCTCAAAAACATAGGTCATGACTCCTCTTTGAAACGAGCTCGTGTTTTTTAGACAGAAAATGAAAAAGAATAGTTATTGAAGAATTGTTGGCAAGTTGTCTTCTGTTTTTCATGTTAGGTGGTAAATGGTTAAAGAAATGCACGATTTCAAGCAAGAGCGAATCAATATTTAAGACTTTAATAACAGAGTTGAAACTGCATCGACTGGAAACACATCAGAATAAATATAAAGATCATAAATGCGGGTAACGTTCACAATTTTAATTCAAGATAAGTGTAAAGACACCCAACACTAAAACAGACAACCTTATTATTTTTTTTTCTAAATACCTTCAAAGGCGATCCGATGCACCGATCCTGGGTCACGGCGAAAATTTCCGATTGAAAGGTGCAGGGAGGGGGGGGGGGGGGGGGGTAATTCTGATTTGCACTCTGCCCGTGGTAGTAAGTGCTCGACATCACACAAAAATCAAGTCTATACCTGGAGCAACTGAGGTGGTATTTGCAAAATATAAAAGTTAAATCACTAAGGATTTTCATTTTTTGCCTACAAAACAAAGATCCTGAGCTCCTCATTGGGGCGAGATATGCGACCTCGCTCTAGAGTGATGTCCTCAACTATTTTTGTGAACAGCGCCTGTGTAGTAAAGAGTCAGTTACTTGCCACGTGCAATAGGGGAAGAGTGGGTGATTCCAGTTTCGTTCCTACAAAATGTGGCAGACTTGATTCCTTTGGAACTCGTGAATGCGTCGGGTATCCGTTGTGGATGGGGAAGGTGATTTAGGGTTCTGAAGTTCTCAATGGTAACCAAGATGCATGCTTACCTGATTTAGGTCAAGGCGGTAAGGAGTCTACAGCGGTCTATCACGTTTTCTTGATTGGTGGTGGTGGGGTGGGGGCGGGGAGGGGGGTTGCTACAACATAGACTATTGCATCGAGATCAGAAAGTACAGTACTCTTTAACGTTTTCACGAGTTTTGAACATAATTTCTGCGCCTATTTTACTGTTATTTCCTGACAATGTGACAGATTATTCGACATGATGTAATGAGTATATTGAACAAAATATAAAAATTGTATCTATATCAATCATTTATTAGATCATGTTTTTAACTGTTTGACCTTTCTTCAAGAGACGTCATTATGGTTTATAAAAAAATTGAATGCTAATCGTTTCCTTGAGAACGCAATAAATGTACTCTGGAACTCGTGAATTCTCCGGTTATCCGTTTTTAGGGATATGGACGATGATTTTACGATTTGGAAGTTCTCAGTAGTTTCCGGAATGCACGCGTATCTGATTGCGGTCAAGGCGATAAGGGTCTATAGCGATCAATCCGTTGAGAAAAAGTGATGGGCGGATCTCGAAAACTGATTCAGTATTAACCCATTACCCAACGTAACGGCCAAAACCGGCCAGCGCTATTCTCAAAAATCTCCAATTAATTTTCTTTATTTTTTCATTTTTTGTCTCAAAAACATAGGTTATGACCCCTCGTTGGAACGAGCTCGTCGAGCTCGTTCCAACGAGGTTTCATAACCTATGTTTTTGTGACAAAAAAATGAAAAAAATAGTTATTCACGAATTTTTTTGCAAGTGTCGTCTGCTTTTCATGTTAGGTAAAGGGTTAACAATCACCAGCAGTACAGCATGGACAATTGTATGAATTCAGAAGTACAGTACCCTGAAACTTTGTAACGGTTTTTAACAATATTTCTACGCCTATTGTACTGTTATTTTCTGACCACGTGACAGATTATGTGATAGTTTTTAGTGGGTATATTAAACAAAAAAAAAAAAAAATAAATAAAACAGTATCTAAATCAGTTATTTGTTACATTATGTTTTCAACTGCTTGACCTTTCTTCATGTGGCATCATCATGGCTTATAAAAAAAAGTACAAGTGTGCCCTTTCCTTGGGTATACTATTCTCTACCTGTAGTGAGCATGTCACAATGATCAAATACATTCTGAAATGGACCATGGACACGTATGCTAAAACGTCATAAGGCGTACAGAAGTATCAAAGGATTAACACGTAACGTATAGTACCTTCGTGTTGGTTCGACCGAGCCACCTATAGCCTGAATGGGTTTCTACAGTTCACAATCTGTACAGCCGACTGTGTGTGTGTGATGTAAGTCCAAGTATCAACCCAAGTCTGGGAGAAAATTCATGATTTCAAGCAAGAATCATTCGATATCCGAGGCTGCAATCCAGCAATTGTCCCGAATAAAAACATGTGTGGGGGGGGGGGGGGGGGGTCTCCACCACCCTCATTCCATCGGGCACATCACTGTCCGTCAAGGGATGTCGCGATTGATGCTTGGTCCTCGGATCGTATATATACCACAATCAAACAAATAACGTTGAGGATGGTTTATAAATTGTCTGAATTTTCTGTTAGTATATAATGTACTCACGTATGTATCTACTGTTTACGATAACACCGACACTTCAAACATTTCTAGAAAAAAGTGAACTCTGAAGATTTTTCAGCAAAAATGCATCAGAAATGGCCTGAACCATATTTATATACTGATAAGTATGATAATAGAAGATCTCCAATGAACACTTAATTCAATGAAACGGAAAGCTCGACAAACCTGTCAATCATCACTCACTGACTTGACATTGAACGTTCAGATACTATCTGTCATCATAATTGGTGTGAACTCAACTCACAAAGTTACAAAAGATAAGCTGATATCACTGTGTATAAGTATTTATAATTATTTCATTATTCCCCCTTCATTCTTCTTCATTTGCTCATTCTTCTTCTTTTGCACCTGCTGCTGGGTCTCCCCTTCCCGAGATATAAATTTCGGGAAAAAAATGCTGGCTTCCCCAGAAAAAGCTACGAGAATTCAAGAAGCATTTGCAAGAGCACGGGCACTAAATTCAGACAAAACAACATCAACTACCACCACAACAACATCACCGTCACAGCCTCCTCCCTCCAAGAGAAAAAGGAAAGCACACAAACACCGCTAAACCTGCTCCTTCCCTCTCCTCCTCTGACACGTCAAGACATTGTGCAGAAAATCCAAAAGTAAAAAAACCACTAATACACTGTAAGAGAAAGGTCGAAAGGGCTTGCCCCAAACCACCCCTGTGCGCCTTCGGCGCGCGAAACCATTTGATTTGGCTTCCCCATCCACATGTCACTGGCCGTCACGGACGGAACAGTTGTAAATTAAAAACCGAATTGCTCTAATTTCCAGCTCTCTATCTTTTCTACCTCCTCTATCTCATCAGACACACGACCAAAACTGAATGACAAACTATGAGGGATTGAAACAATCCTCATGCAAAGATGTGCAGAAAACCTAAATACGACCAAGGCAAGGATTGAAACAATCTTGCCAGCAAACAACCCTTTTAAGGGCTTTTTTGTTATTCAAAGTTCTTTCGTTTTTTTTATTTTTTTTTTTTGGGGGTGGGGGGGGGGGGTGTAGGTTATTTGCAATTCCCAAAGGATAACCAGATACCTCATAATCACATACGCCATCCTATCGCCCAGAAGGCTTGATGGATGACTCCCGGTTTTTCAAAACTAAACTGTTGGAGCTTTCTCCACTCCTTTTTTGTAACCGCTATGGTCATATACCGGGGCCGCTACCAAACCGGCGTTGCTGTTTTGTTTTCTTCTCTCCTTAAATTTGCCATAGCACAAAATTATATTCTGACTCACCACCATGGTGGGAATCAAACCTCTACCATCGCCAAGCTGGAACCGAATAAAGCCCACTCTCTAATAGTCTTAATGGCGTTGAAGGATTGATTATTGACAATCTATCACTTCAACGTAATCTGCTGAAAATTCTAACCGTGTGCATACCACATCAGACCCCAGGGAAATCTGCGGTATTTGCAGGCATAGAAAAACCTGAGTGGGAAATGAAGGAACTAATAAATAAAACAGGTCGCCTGCTGATTTGTTGTGGTTGTCGGGTGAAGAGGCCTTGATTAGCTTGGTTCTCCCAATGCCTCCTGATCTTCACCCCTTTTTCCCCCCAACACCCCAACCCCAACACAAGACTAACCCCATTTCCCCACATCTCCGACAAGCATACTAGCCCTCTCCTTTGTTTTCCCCACTAACCACACGCCTGTCTGTCTTCCACTCCACTTTCCCATCATAATCCCGGTGAACCCGTTTCTTGTTTCGACCAGCTCTCTCCAATTCAGGTTAAAATCCCGCAAAATCGTTTCTCTGACGTTTTTACCCTAGTTTGTGTCCACTTTTAAGTCCGAGGTCTCCATTGAATAGTTCTCTATTAACTTGGTCTATCCACCCTGTTTTTATGTTTGAATTCCAAACATTCTGGGACTGGAGCGATTTTCCAAAATAATTAAAATAGCAGAGTCGCATTAAGTCCGTCTTGTCCTTTATCCATATCCACCCAAGATCACCCCTTATTGCTTCTAGTTCTGTGGCATAACGCGTCAATGTTACTCATCGACCGAAGGTCAGAGTAGACAAGGCTGGACTGTCGAGGGCCACTCCAGTTAATTTAACATTTAGTTTAAACAATATTTATTTCCAAATGTCCAAGCAAACATAGCGTTATTAGAACAAGCTGGTGGATTCGACTGTAAGCTGATAGGGTAGGTAAATGGTTGACAGCTTGAGGAGATGGGCAGAAAGTAGAAAGAAGACTTTTCGTTGAGGAGAAGGCGATGTTCTACATGAAGGTCCGTAGAAAAGAGTGCAGGGATGGATGGAGATGGAGGGAAGGGCCAGGTTAAACGGTGGAGACAGCTTATACAAGCTAAAAGCTTAATGCTGAATCCTTCCAACAAATCTCGTTCTTGACACATAACTTTAATGCATACCATTGTATTACGTATTCTGTGTAACAACCATCTTGTAGATAATGATATGTATGTATCATATTTTCTCATGAATAAATATTGTTTAAACTAAACGGTGTTTAGAGTTGGAATCTGAGGATATAGATGAGGGAAAGAGTGTCATTCAGAGGAAAGGCGAGGAGTGTGTGGTGATGTGGTAAAGAGGTGGTATAGCGCGAAAAATGGGTTTAGAGTTTGGGACTACAGGTGATTTAAAGGGGACGTGGATATATTGGACAACAAGAGGGTGGGTGGGTCCTATCGGGTAGTGGGGGTATAAATCAAACCAGTAGAATTGGAGTGGTTGGGAGAGGCAGAAGAGCGGAAACGAAAACGAAAAATTTGAGGAGAAGGCGATGTTGTACATGAAGGTCCGTAGAAAAGAGTGCAGGGATGTATGGGTGGAGATAGAGGGAAGGGGCAGGCTAAACGGTGTTTAGAGTTGGAATCTGAGGATACAGATGAGGGGAAGAGTGTCATTCAGAGGAAAGGTGAGGAGCGTAGGTAATATCCGAGTGGAGGGTGATGTGGTAAATAAAGGGGAGGTATGGCGTGAAAAATGGGTTTAGTGTTTGGCACTACATATGATTTAAAGGGGACGTGGATATACTCGATAACAAGGGGGTGGGTGGGTCCTATTGGGTAGTGGGGGTATAAATCAAACCAGTAGAATTGGAGTGGCTGGGAGGGGCAGAAGAGCGGAAATTGGAGGCAGCGGGAAGTGGAGTATCAGCTAATGTCACGTTTCGTAGGTGACCGGGTGCAGGAATAAGACAAGAGTGACCGATTGACGGAGGGAATTTCGATTTGACCCGATAATACATGCACCAAATATCTTTCACCAATAGAAATAGGCATACGAAATTCAACCTCATACGTAACACAGCTAAGGACAATTCTTGTTAGAAATCTTTTTCAATAACTGAACGTTTTCATGTTATGCCTCCCAAGCAATGTTTATGGCACGTACCGTTACTCCACGTCTACGACGGGTCCCCAATAACATGAATACAATACTAAAGCTCTCCATCTGTACGAACGACTGTGTGTATTCTTAAATGATATAGGTAATCTGTTATAATGTCACTCGTGCATAAAACGAAGAACTTGGAGTTTGCAAAGGTCATCAAATTTGAGAATTTTGAGGGACTTGAAAACAGGATCGGTATGTAATGTTCTTTTTTCCTACTTTTTGTGTGTAAAGCCTTTGTCTGCGACTTGTTGACTTTACTTCTTGGCGGTGAATGTACTCAAACTTGAATTCCATACTGGAAGTGGCTATGGAGAAAAGAAAGGTACAAGATATTCAACGTATTCAATGACAATATATTCTTTGCCCGATTGATAACTTATGCGGCTTTTTCACTTTCACGACAAAGCATAGCAAGGACTACTATTCAACCCACCAGAAATTATGTCAGATTTTGAGACAGGTCTCATAGCTTCTGTAAAAGTTAGTTTTCCAACAGCCAAACATAAAGGCTGTTACTATCACTATTCCCAGAGTATCTGGCGCCAGGTGCTGACGTGTGGCTTACAAACTGCCTATTCAAATTCAGAGGACGCCACATTTCGTGATTGTATCAGAAAGGTTCTGGCTATTGCTTTTCTTCCTGTCCTGTGTGCGAGAACAACATGGGAGGAGCTCAAAACAGAACTTGAAGGTTTTGGGTTTCCCGAGAACTTAACTTTTATCAGTTACATGGAAAGAACTTGGATCAGTAGGGACGCAAAATTTCCAGTCAGACTTTGGAACCACCACACCACGGAATCTCATCGTACAAACAATAATGTTGAAGGGTGGCATAATAAGTTAAACAGAGTTGCGGGGAAGGCCCATCCCAATATTTATGAGCTGGTAGATGTGTTTAAACGGGAGGACACTATGACAAAAATTAATATTATCCAACTGGAAAGCGGTGTAGCACCCACAAAAAGAAGGAAGAAGTATGTGGAAGTAGATAAGAGACTGAAAATGTTAAAGACTAAACTAATAGAGGGTACTATCAATGCCGAGACATTCCTTCACCAAGCAAAATACATGTGTTCTGTGTAAAGTGATGTTTGATTTAATGTTGGTGCTCAAGTGTATAAAATGGCCTCTCATTTATTTTAGTGCTCAAGAAATTCTTTTTGTCAATAATATTATGCCAATGTGTGTGTGCTTGAAACAAGCTCCGTGAGCTTATTTCAGTCATATGTACATTTTTACAACTTTATTAACAGAATTGAATTTCTCATAGAATTATTTTAGTGCTTAAAGTATTTTTTTGTCAATAAAATTATAGAATTGTGTGTGTTTCTACCAAAATAAATTCTTCCAAAGAATTATTTTAGTGCTTAAGAATTTCAATTTTGTAGATAAAATTATAGAAATGTGGATGTTACTGGGGGTTTTGTCCGAGGGGGGTTGTCTTGAGGGGGTTTTGTCCTGTTACCCCTGAAACAAGCTTCATGAGCATGTTCCACTAATATCCACATCTGTATGATTTTATTGCTTAAAGTGTTTTTCTTTTTGGCTATAAAATTGTTACAAATATGTTGTCACTTGAAAATGAAAAAGTGATGTCAGCCACCTAATCAAGGTTTTTATTGCAGTTTTTATTAAATTGCCATTCTCCATATTGTTATCTAAACACCAAGTAAATGGCACTCACAGACAACAATTACCAAAGCAATAAATAAATTGCATATCAATGCTTGCTAATCCTGTGACTAATGAGGCTATTACTTTTCTTAATCCTTTTCAAGAATGGCTCATTGAAACCTCTCTAAGCCATCATGTTCTGTAAAATTATTTGTTAATTTTTTTAAAATAATATTCAATAAGGATTCATCAAATAATTTGAAACTGTTTTTATTCATTAAGTTCCTCTGAAATCAACAGCAATCCTCAACAAAAGTTTTATATTTATTAAGTTTCTTTGTAATCAACAGCAATCCTTAACAAAACTGAAAATAAAAAAAAGTTTATTTTTTTAAAAAATAATCATTCCATGTAGACCAATTCCAGAAAGACCAACCGTTGGTCTACCTGGAATTGGTCTAAATGGAATTGGTCTACCTGGAATTGGTCTAAGTGGAATTGGTCTACATGGAATAAACCACGTGGATATACTGGACAACAAGAGGGTGGGTGGGTCCTATCGGGTAGTAGGGGTATAAATCCAACCAGTAGAATTGGAGTGGTTGGGAGGGGCAGAAGAGCGGAAACTGGAGGCAGCGAGAAGTGGAGTGTCACCTAATGTCACATTTCCAAGGTGACCGGGTGCAGGAATAAGACGAGAGTGACAGATTGGGGGAGAGAATTTCGATTTGACTCGATAATACATGCACCAAATATCTTTCACCAATAGAAATAGGCATACGAAAATCAACCTCATACGTAACACAACTAAGGACAATTCTTGTTAAAAATCTTTTTCAATAACTGAACGTTTTCATGTTATGTCTCCCAAACATTGTTTATGGCACGTACCGTTACTCCACGTCTACGACGGGTCCCCAATAACATGAATACAATACTAAAGCTCTCCATCTGCACGAACGACTGTGTGTATTCTTAAATGATATAGGTAATCTGTTATTATGACAGTCGTACATAAACCGAAGAACTTGGAGTTTGTAACGGTCATCAAAATTGAGAATTTTGAGGGAATTGAAAAGAGGATCGGTATGTGATGTTCTTTTTTCCTACTTATAGTATGTAAAGCCTTTGTCTGCGACTTGTGGACTTTACTTCTTGTCGGTGAATGTACTCAAACTTGAATTCCATACTGGAAGTGGCTATGGGTAAAAGAAAGGTACAAGGTATTCAATGCATTCAATGACAATGGTAATCGGAAAAAAAGTAACAGGAAAAAAAGTAACAGGAAAAAAGTAACAGATTTGGGTAGGAAAAAAAGAAACAGGAAAAAAAGTAACACTTTCTTATTTTTATAAGGTAAAAAGGTAACAGGAAAAAAAGTAACAGATTTGGGTAGGAAAAAAAAAACAGGAAAAAGAGTCACACTTTCTTATTTTTATTTCATAAAAGTGATAGATTACTTAATTATGATTTAGTTATATTATTGAAACTAGTTAGATTACTACATATCAGTATAAGTACTACATAGTACATAGTTATAAAATAATTTAACAAACTTAATTATGATTTAGTTAGATTATTACATATCACACCTTGAAACTAGTTGGATTATTACATATCAGTATAAGTACTACATAGTACATAGTTATAAAATAATTTAACAAACAAAAATGAAATAATGAAAAAACACTTACTTTTTTTCCTGTTGTATTATTATAATTGTTACTTTTTTTCCTGTTTCTTTTTTTCCGTTTCTTTTTTTCCTGTTACTTTTTTTCCTGTTACTTTTTTTCCTACATTCAATGACAATATATTCTTTGCCCGGTTGATAACTTATGCGGCTTTTACATTTTCTCGACAAAACATAGCTTTTGACTCCTCATTGGAACGATCACAGCGGGCTCATGCCAAAGAGGTGTGATAAACTATGTTTTTGAGTAAAAAAAGTGGAAAAAATAATGAAACGTCAATGGCAATTTTTGTGAATAGCGCTCGCTGTTTTTTCCCCGTTACGTTGGGTAAAGGTTTTTTTTTCCCGACTGCCGACGTGGGACGCAGTGGTGTTGTGTATACGTCATGCCTTAACTGCTAGGTATGCTGGGTTAGGAAGGTATTTTTAAATACACCCTCCAACACCTAGCCCTCCCAGTACTTCGACATTCATGGATGCGCTTTATGACAATGGACTTTTAACCGAAAGGTCGGCCCGCGTTATCTGCCTTTCACCCTTGAACAAGACATCTCACCAATCATTCCCTGTACTGTGGGGCACAGCAGCGTTATTTACTGAGGCGTACTGCACTCTGCTTCAGCTGCTGAGTAAGTAAGTTGGAGAGTCTGACAGTTACTCATCGGTGGTTCTCCTGTATTCTGGCTTCCTCTATTCAGAAAACTGCCCAGTGGGACAGTGTTAAACACACTCTAAAATCAGCGGGGTTGCAAATTACCCCAAATCAAATGATGTGTTGGGTAAATATAAACCCACGTGAGTTCATATTCACTCAGCCAGGTTGATTTGGGTTGATTTGTAACTCGACTGATTTAAGAGTATGATTCGTTTCCAGCCGCCCCGCGAGAGAAGGAATTGGGAAGAAACAACGTTTGGGGACCCAATAGTGAGGTCTTCACACATGAGAACCTCAACAAACCAGTGAATGGCCAAAGAATTATTATTATTTTGAAATATTATTTCCTCAAAAGGAAATATTTCAGAATATTTCCAAAAGGGCTTATATTTCGTCTAAATTTATGAGAATCCATTTGGATTCTCGTGAAAATGGTTGCGAGAATCCATACCTACTATGAGTGCCCCAGGATCCCATGACGCCACCAAGATTGAACCACTGTTGTTTTGTTGTTTTCTGATAACACATGTTAACTTTTTACCCAACACACCTTTTTAATTTTTAAAACTAAGTTTGATATTTTTTAAACAATAAATAATAAATAAATGATAAAATAATTAAATGAACAATATTTTCCAATAAAATCTTACAAATATGGCTGTCGTTGGAACCGGCTCAATGAGCCGGTTTCAATGACAGCCATATTTGTAAGGTTTTATTGACAAAGTGTCAGGATATTTCAGGTCATGTTAGCCTTCTATTGGTTAATTTGTTGCCACTGTGTTAGTTAAAGGGTTAAAATGACTCATTGTTTTTCACGCGAATCCTAGCAGAGATGCAGCGAGAATCTACATGGATTCTCGCCAGTTTTATTGCGCGAATCTTTGTGCGAATCGATTCTCGGATTCTCGTCGAAATATGAGCCCTGCCTATTACGGAAAAACGAAATACCTATTTCGTTATCCCGAAATAATTTTGATTTGAAGGAAATAATATTTTAATATTTCTGTAAGAGAAAAAGACCGTATTTTGTTATTTGGAAATAA
This sequence comes from Pictodentalium vernedei, assembly GCA_031216915.1. Taxonomy (NCBI): domain Eukaryota; kingdom Metazoa; phylum Mollusca; class Scaphopoda; order Dentaliida; family Dentaliidae; genus Pictodentalium; species Pictodentalium vernedei. The sequence continues at coordinate 437,529,609 of CM062293.1, forward strand.
GATTTCGAATGATAGTTCGTTATTTCGAAATAATATTTCATTAAAACGACATAAATTAACCCAAATCAAATGTGTTGAGTAAATAGAAACCCACTTGAGTTCATATTCAATCAACCCAGTTGATTTTTAACCCGACCGACTGAAGAGTGTGGTTCGTTTCTAGGCGTTTGGGCGAGAGAAGGACTTTGGAGGACACAACGTTTAGGAACCCATTTGTAACTACATGTACGGTCCTCTCCTATGAGAACCTCAACAAACCAGTGAATTGCCAAAGAGTTATTTTTTCGAAATATTATTTCCTCAAAACTAAATAATTCAGAATATTTCCAAAATAAGATTGCGAAATCTTATAACGTAAAAACGAAATACTTATTTCGTTATTTCGAAATAATTTATCTTTAAAGGAAATAATATTTCGCTAAAAGAAAATGACATTATTTTGTTATTTGGGAATACGATTTCGCTATGTCGAATAATATCTCGTTATTTCGAAAGAATATTTCATTAAAACGAAATAAAATTAGAATTGAAGTGTGTCACATCGTGGACGCAATGATTCACGAGCAAAAAATAAAGAGAATTAGTTTCATGTTTCTGTTTATAGAGGGACCTTTTGGGACATTACTATTTACAGTATCCAGATATGATATGAATATGCCACAACACAATCGCCTCTGGATGCCATTTCGCTCTGTATATATTTTAATTCTAAAACAAATCCGACAAAACCGTGCTCGAAGTAAAAAAAATACGAGACAGTACAAATCTGCAGCCACTGTTTGAAATGTGTTGCTCCTTTCAAGTTTGAAATTCTGAAACGTGAGGCCATAACAGAGTAGGCGTTTTGGGAGAATTACGAACGATTCGGTAATATTATAATTAACAACTATTTGTCATCCGATCACGCAAAATTGACGCAGCATGTCTGTACCAGTGGTGCTTTTCGAGGAGTGGAGGAAAAAATCAAATTTTATTTTTAACCGAAAGGTCGGCCCGCGTTATCTGCCTTTCACCCTTGAACAATCATCCCCTGTACTGTGGGGCACTGGGTTTGCAGAAGAGAGTCTGATGAGATTACATCCAAATCCACTGAAAGACAAAGGTGTAAACCTGAAGCACCCCCCCCCCCCGAATCTCCTGCAACTTCTGTAGTGATTCTAAGTCGGTCTCATTAGCCACATTTTTTATTCCGAATCACCAGTTAACACGATGTTTCGTGGAGACTCGAGTGACGTTGACAAACTTAAAACTGATTTTAAAATACTCTTCTGTGATCTGGATATATGTTTCTTATTTGACTGGTGGAGTGTTACATTTTTCTTGACGACAGATTTCCTTTTACCATATATTGCTCTGTTACATTTGATTGGATAGTGCCAGAAGGCACTATCCAATCAAATGCAACAGAACAGGGTGTCATCTACAAAATTTAATTTTTTCCAGGCTCAATATGAAAGCACCATCAATAGAGTGTTGATGCTATAGTCACAGTCTGTAGTTTTTAGTAAGGCCCAAATATAGGCTTCCAGCACTCAACCAGTTAAGGATATTATCAATGAGGCAATGGAGGAGAAGTTGCGTCATTTAGAAGATAGGGTCACACATCTAGAGAACTGAATTCGTGAAAAGGGCACAGCAATATCAACATGGCGCAGTAAGCTAGATGATACCCATCAGTACGATAGACACACAAACCTTCGTCTATCGGGGTGCCTGAGACTGCAAGCGAAAATACTGATCAGATAGTATTAGACATGACCAACAAAATTAAAGTTCCTCTTTCCACAGAGGAAATAGCAAGAAGCCACCGTGTTGGACCTAAAAGACAGTCAGGCCCGCCACAACCAATCATTTTTCGTTTGACAACTTATTGGGTGCGTGACAGAAATTTTAGGGAACGTTCTAAATTGAAGCAAGTACAATCCTCCCATCCATTGTACATAAATGAAGATCTCACCAAAATCAGAGCTGAAATAGCTAAAAGAGCTCGTACCCACCGTAGGGATGGCAAAATGCAGGACACTTAGAGCTTTGATGGTGTGATCTTCATTAAGTTCAAGGATGATTCTGTTGAGCGGATAACAAGAGTGTCGAGAATTTCAACAATTGAGGAGAATTATCGCCTGGTGTCTATAATAACGTCAAGCCAAGGTTAACAGCTCACTGACCAGCACAATAGAGCAAATTAACGGCGCGTTATGCGGAAACCAGTTTATTATCACATTGTTTGGATTTATTATTTTATTGTTTTTTACTTTGTTCAGGGCAGGGATGCATGGGTGGAGACAGAGAGGAGAGGGAATGTCTAACAGTATTTAAGGTGGGAATTGGAGGATATGAATGAGGTGAAGAGTGTCATCTACAGGAAAGGCGAAGAGTGTAGTTAATAGAAGACTAGAGTGCGATGTGATAACGGGGTGGTGTAGCGTGAAAAATATATTTAACGTTTGGGACTACAGATCATTTAAAAGGCACGAGAGGGGGGTCTATCGGGTAGTGGGGGTAAAAGTCAAACCAGTAGAACTAGAGTGGTTGGGTGGGGCAGAAGAACGGAAATTGGTGGCAGCGATTAGTGGTGTGCCAGCTAATATCACGTTTCATAGGCGCCGGGGTGCAGGGATGAGGCGAGAGTGACCGATTGAGAATGGCAATTCCGATCTGCCCCGATAATACATGTAGCAAATGTCTTTCACCAACAGAAATAGGCATGCGAAAATCAACCCCATACGTAACACAACTAAGGGCAATACTTGTGAAAAATCTTTTTCAATAATTGAACGTGTTACGTGTTCATGTTATGCATCCCAAACATAGTTTATGGCTTGAAATTAGATCGGGCTGAATCTAATTGAATGAAAATACGCCGAGTCTTACATGTAAATATCAAAAGTTATGGGTGGCAGGATGGGCGCCAGCATTCATTTTGGACCCTCTGTGTGACAGAATAGCACCAACACTATACAAAGTTCAGAATAACCCTCATAGGTACCAGCGTCTACAGAAACGTCTGGGTGTCAACGTGGTATGAGCACTCCAGAAACTGTTGCACAGCACCAAAAACATGACGTCCCTTTTTTCCTGCAGAAGTGGTGTTATGGTATGTTTTGGAGAAGGGAACTTTGTGTCAGTGGTGGTTGTCGCGAATATAGCTGATTGTGAGTGTAAACCCGACTTGTCCAACTATGATGACTCACGTCCCGACTGATAAAATGCTCCAACTACGTCATCAAGGCGTGCCTTCGGGGAGAGTATGCCTTGATGATGCAGTTGGAACATTCGGCAGCCGGGATTATCGATACAAAACAAAGGACGTCTTGGAAATTTTCGTGTGGACCGCTTGTCGTCGCGACGCAACATCGTATTTAATTAACACGTACCATACCGGTACTCCAAATTATCGACGACGGGTCCCCAATAGCCCGAATATAGAACTAAAGCCCTCCATCTGCACGACCGACTGTGTGTGACGTAAGTCCCAATGTTTTGAAACATTTAATGAATTAACACAAACAGCAGCATACATGTAGGTTTCAATTTCCTTTTTTCGGAACCAGGGGGAACAGGAAGTCTGGGGAGGATACAAAATTAAATTAGAGTTTAAATTTTAATTAAGGATTAAATTTTAATTGATACGATTATTTTTTGTAAAACTTATTTTCTGCTTATGGTATCCTTTTTCTATTTTTTTCTGTCAAATCGCTCGTTTGTATCACGTCGCACATCTAAACGGGCACGAGCATGTCGAAAAGTGTCAGTATTGCAGATGAAATGGTTTTGCGCACCGAAGGTGCGCATGGAAGTTGTGTGGCAAGCCCCTTTTGACCCTCTTTAACTGAATAAGATCTTTTGGAGCGACAGTGGTGGTTGTCCACGGAAACACGGGGCGTCGCGAATATAGCTGATTGTGAGTGTAAACCCGTCTTGTCCGACTGTGATGACTCAAGTCCCGACTGATAAAATGCTCCAACTACGTCATCAAGGCGTACCTTCGGAGAGAGCATGCCTTGATGATGCAGTTGGGACATTCGGCAGCCGGGATTATCGATATAAAAACAAAATTTTCGCGTGGACCGCTGGTCGTCGCGACACAACATCGTATTTAATTAACACGTACCATACCGGTACTCCAAATTATCGACGACTGGTCCACAAAAGCCCGAATATAGATCTAAAGCTCTCCATCTGCACAACCGACTGTATGTGACGTAAGTCCAAATGTTTTGAAATATTTAATGAATTAACACCGACAGCAGCATACATGCAGGTTTCAGTTCCCTTTTTCCGAAGCAGGGGGAACCAAGAGACTGCGGAGGATACAAAATTGAATTAGAATTTAAATTTTAATTAAGGATTAAATTTTAATTTATTGAATTATTTTTTTGTAAATCTTGGTTTCTGATTATGGTATCCTTTTTCTATTTTTTCTGTCATGTAACTCGTTTTTATCACATCACATGCCTAAACTGGCACGAGCATGTCGAAAAGTGTCAGCATTGCAGATGAAATGGTTTCGCGCACCGAAGGCGCGAATGGGCGTTGTGTGGCAAGCCCCTTTCGACCCTATTTAACTGAATTAGATCTTTTGTAGCGACATGTCCAGGCGCGTTGAAGGAGGAAAAGGGTCGGGTACTCGGCGTATGTCCAGGATTAGGTAATCTTTGGAGAAGTGGCTCGTCTTTTAGATGGTGGTTGGTGTGAACCGTGGGGTGAGTATCAGAGCGAGAGGGGGTCTTCACAGAAAAGTTGCTACCTCTCCCCGAGCGTGCTGTCATGGTATTTGTAGGCAGGTAAACTCTGCCACATATAGGGCTGTCATGTTGTGGTGGTAGGCCATCATTGGCAAGTATAGTCTGCCTCGGGCGGTCGATGGCTAGTGGAGTTGGTTCATTTTATTGGATTCTGTTTGAGCATGTCGTCGGATCGTGGAAAAAACAACAACGGCCCCTTTCGGGACCACCCAGAGAATAACCTGACCTTCCCTGGTTTGGGGGCAGGCCTGCAATGTAACCTATTTGGCCGGGGCAGAATGCGTGCTACCGGCGTTTACAGAAAGGTGTAAAATTGTGAGCAGGACCAACGCTCGCCTCCCAGGAGGGGGATAACCCTTCTAGGGATGGAGCGAAGGATGTTCAGAGTCCATAGCGATTACTGTATTCCATATCGGTTAGAGGTTTTCCATAGCCGTTATTGGAGCACTGGAGATTAAAAAGAAAAAAGCATCTGTATGTACCTGATAATAAAGAGAAGGCAGAATAAGTGAGTTTTAAAATTAACAAAAATATGCAATTACATCGCTGTAGGTTATTGATCCCTGGGAGCAGCCCATAATGCTCCTTTGACCTCTATTGATGTTCCAAGATACTTGCTCTTAATGGTTAAGTGATTGTGATAGTTAAATAGGTGCAGGCATCCCAAATTCCCAATCTGGTAAATGGTCTCAGCTGAACTGATTTCACTGTCTGTTTATTCACCTTCCCTATGTTTCTAGTTACCTGCTATTAATGGTTACGTGAAAATAGGTGAAGGCAGCACATTCTGGTAAATGGTCGCAGCTGAGCTAATTTTACTGCCTTTTAATTCATCTTCCCCATGTTCTTAGTTACCTGCTATTAATGGTTAAGATATTATGATAGCTAAATAGGCAAAGGCAGCCCATTGTGGTAAATGGCCCCAGCTGAACTGATTTTCCTGTCTGTTAACCCTTTACCCAACGAATCGGCCGCATCCGCCCGCGTAATATGCAAATTCAGCAGTTGAAAAAATATTAATTTTAAAAAAAAATTCAACAAAACCATATCATGTGACCCCTCGTTGGAACGAGCTCGTCGAGCTCGTTCCAACGAGGGGTCACATGATATGGTTTTGTTGAAATTTTTTGAAAAATTTGAAAAAATGATATTTAAAATAGTAAATTTTGATATCGTCTGTGTTGGGTAAAGGGTTAATTCACCTTCCCTATGCTCCTAGTTACCTGTTATTAATGGTGCTTATTAGATCGATATGGATCATCTTAGTTAGGTATGTTGAGATTACGAGTGAGGGAGGATAAAGGCTGTCACGTTAAAAAGCCACACTCGGAGGGGTTCTTTCCTGCACTTTTCTCTCGGTTTGATTTCTATGTCGTATTGACCCGAAAAGCTAATCCTTTAACTGGCCCCGTGTTGTAAGCGTGGGCTGATATGCAAGTGCTAGTCGCCATTTGGGGTGTTATTAGCAAAGCAATGCATGACGGTATATACCGTGTTATTTAGTTTGAACAATATTTATTTCAAAATGTCTTCACTATATACAGTTTCTAACAATAATCAAGCACCAAGCAAAATGTAAAGTCTCGATATGTAAGGGTGCGGCGTTAAGATAGGCCCAGCCTGTTCGCCAAACCCAATTTCAGAAGCATGAAATAAAAATATTGTTTAAAAAAAATCTATGGTGTGCATTCGGCAGTATGCTAACAGCTTATAAGTGACCGTCTCCACCCACACAACAGTTACAAATAACAATAAGAAGACGATGAGAAAGATCTAATCAGTCAAACCTTGATAGCTTGTGAACCATTTTCTGTTATAAAAAGACAATTGGGAGAACAAATGGAAAGAAAAGAAAATGTAAGAGATTGAAGTTATAACAATAGAACACTGGAACAAACTTCCTAGGCAAGGAATAATTACTGGAAAATAATGAGTTAAGTCTGTTCTGAGAATCAATATCCAAACAGCAAAGGGTTATATGAGTCAATGACCCCCCCCCCCCCCCCCCCCCCCCAAACCATTTCCATACTCAATGGAATTCCAAAATTATTCCACTACCTGCTAGGCTTACCATTGATTTTTATTACTTACAGGCAGAGGAATGAGAAATCAAGGTAGGCTAGAGAAAGTTATTAACCCTTTTTGGGCTCACAAGGCCGGCTTTTCTGTCCAAGACATAATTTCTCCCATTTTAGTATCATTATTGGAGGCCATTACGCGGGGTATTGATGATATATTACCAACTGCAATCTGCAGCCGCATGGTAGGATAAGCGGGTAGCGTGAAGGAGATAACTGAAGGGAACTGAAAGGGCGCTGGCTCGAAATGAATGTTTCTTATGAGTTGCAAGCACAGGATTGTAGTCTTAGTATTTATATAAGTCAACAGTAACACCAACGCAGACCACTCAAAACTCAAAAACACACGCGAACTACCCCCACTGCGCACGTAATTCACCAAAATGAAACATTTACCTCCAACAATGCATTGTCTTGCGGGTGAGGACGTCGCCTGAGCGCGGGTCCCATACAGGCCGCGGTTATCACACTATCCCGAATGACAATGTAGGATACAATGCCCCAGGAAAAAAAAAACGCGGGAAAGCATAGTTTGTTTCCTTTTTACTGACCGGGGGAATGGTGATAGGAATGCCTGTGCCCTGTGAGTCGAATGCTAATAGAACCACGATGGAAATGGTTTGGCTAGAACCTTATCTGAGATTATTACCTTGGAAGGAGGGTGTTGGAGTTGAACTGATATGGAGAATAATGTGGTGTATGGTGTTCTCGTCAGTAATCACCAGCTTAAGCGTGATGTGGGAATTGCTGCGCACGGGAGTGAACACAGGACCACCAACAGACACGCACGACTTTAAGAAGCATGTATTCGTTTAAAACATTAGACGATTTTATAATTTGCCTTAACATGCCCGGCCCATCCCACCCATGTGCACACATAGGTGTGCATACACACGCACTTACATGTACACACGTATGCACGCATACATAAGCGCGTGCGTGCGCCTGCCGTGCATGCAGTAAACCCAGACAAATAGGCAAAACATATGGTGTGTATGGAAGAGAAATGGATATGTTTTATCGCTGTCAGTTAAACCTTCCGGAGCTGAGAATGTACTTCTGTACCGTTTCGAATATTTTAGCATTCACGCTAAGACTTTAGAGTTCAGACCCGTACAATAATGCACTGCATTCAGTTAGGTAAGGAAGTTGAGCTATGGTCTCAAAGCGTATTCGATTATATAGAGGGCATGTTAACAAATAGTGATCAACGGTCTCACGCTCGCCACGGAGCCAAAGAGGCGAGTCAGCTAGATGATTGTTAAAGAGGTGTTCATTAAGATTACTACATCTGAGTCTTTGTATATTTGTGCCTTTCTAGACGACAAATTAAAAACGAACGGCGGTGGTCTGCGATTATTCGTGTTTAGAAATGTTTTGAAATTCACCAAAGAACAATTATCTCTAACACCAATAGGTTTTTCGTCCTACAAAAGGGAACTCGTAGGTCACCTTCGTTACGAAGACTGTGGGTTTAAGTCATGTGGATTGGAGGGGCGATTCTGCAGGAAATGTAACTCGGCACAATGTTTTGGTACATGTTGAAATATTGTATCAATTTATGTTTGTCTCATTTGGAGTTTCTCCCACCCAGTTTCCACATACATGAGTTCTTTGCTGGCACTCAAGTGTAGCACCGGTAACAATACGAGCGGCTGCAATCTGGATGTTTTCAATTTTCGTTGAATTGGTGTCGCTACAGTTTGCCCACACCATGTCGGCATATTCAAGTAAAGGTCTCACGAACGCAAAATATATTTTCTCTAATGTTTTGCGGTCTAACGTAAATTTGTTCTTCCTAATTAAGTCCAAACGGGACCAGGCTTTGGTGCAAATGTGGTCAATATGGTTGAGTTAATTTTGTTAAATGATATTCATATTTATTTGAAATTGATTTTTAAATATTTGAATATTGAATTAAAGTTTGTGATGTATTATTAGTTATCCTTGTGTTTTCCAGGGTGTATGGGAATTTACACCGGTTTGGGAACCCTTACACCCTGAGGCGAAACACACAAGGATAACGGATTTATTTCCAAGAATTATGGTGTAGTTAATACTTTAACCAACATTGTGGGAAAAACTGACAGAAAATTTGTACTTTGCAAGTTTCTGAAATACAACCAGACAAATATGGATGTCACTGGAACTGGCTCCATTGACATCCATATCTGTAATATTTTATTGCACATAAATATTAAATTTCCTGTATTTTTATTTTTGTTCTAACATAACCGAGCAGAAGGTATGAATTAATAATTAAAAATTTGTACTTTGTAGCCATATTACTTGCCCTTGTATATTCTTGCTTTTACACCGTGGTTAAACACGGTGTAAAAAAGCTACTGGGACTGCAAGTTACACCGTACCTCTCAGCCAATCAAAATGCAGTATTTTGTTTCATTTGGAAATAATCCCCGTTGTTGGATGAGATAACGCTTTAAAAGTTAAATTTGAAAGTTTCATTTTAATTTGGAATTAGAAATATAGTCCCATACCCCATCCAATCATAGTCTACCTCGCATCCTCTCCTCTTTCTGTGAAATTCTCCATTCGTGAGAGTGTTGTATATCAGCGGACTTCTAACAGAAACTTCAACTCGGGGAAATCTGCATTGTGTCCTTATGCATGACACTTGACCCTTAACCTAACTCGAATGGCAGGTGACTGTTGCAAAACAATTCTTGAATAACCATTTTTTAATTGAATTGAATTTTTATTCACAGAACATCGATTACATTGAAAGCTCAATAATTAAAATACAATCATTTAAACTTATGTTGATACACTGCAAGAAAGCGACACTGTAAAGTTAGCTGTGCTCCTGTTGATCTTCAGAAAAAGCAAAATTACTCGACAGCAGACCGCCTTTTTGAGGGTGGGTGGGGACGGGGGGGGGGGGGGGGGGGAATGTTATCACCGTGACAATATGGAACAAGGCTGTTGTTCTGAGTAGTAGTAATTTTACAAATTCTGTTAAATGCATGTTTTTTCTGGGTATAAAAAAATTTCAGTACACCGGAGAATGTCCATTAAACCTAAACAATTAAAGATTTATGAAGAATACGCCTTATAAATTAAATATCTGGTTATGGATATGAGATAATGCAGCACTCTATCAGTTAATTATCGAGTTTTCTCCATCTTATATATAACAGAATATCAAATAAGAAGATACTTCGTTTTCTCTAACAGGTTTTGCTCGTCATCAGCTTCCGAAATAGGCTACTTACTCCTCAGATCGTAATTATTATTAACGCAAAAGACCATGCCCACATTGGGAGCATCCATGAAAATGTCGACAGGATAGTTATATATATGTTTACATACTGCATTCTTCATGTTGATGGTCTGACACAAGTTAAATTGTACAGCCAACAGGGAGATTACAGGTAAACAGCCAATCTGGCTATGCCATCTCCTTACGGTATGCACTATTTTTTGTATTTCTTTACAAAACATGCCCAGCTTTCGGTCCGGTGTCTACTGCGCATGTGTCACTTTCGAGGAAAAAGTGGGTCTAAATCTTAACACTGATGCCTATGGACAAAATATTTTAAACATTAATTACACAAATAACCTGTTGAAAGACAATATTTTACGCGTTATTTCCATTTAGTTCCATTATTCTAGTTTAATTATGTTGATTGTAGCGCAATTATTTTTTGCTTCCTTTTTAATTTGAAAATTGGTCCTGAACATCGTTTAGAACCTTAGTAAATTTTACGAAAAAAGCCGACCCCAAGTGTGTTTAAATGTATGTTTTGACCTTTGAATATGTTAGGTGAAATTTTTACGCGTTATTTTAGTAATCTGCAATAAATACAGAAAACAGTAATATAAATATAATAAGTGTACGATATTTTGTTTTTGCTTCCTTTTTGGCTGAAAAAGAGCATTTTTCAGAATATTTCAAGTGAGCGTCAGATTACGCGTGAACTAAGACTCGTCTTTTAAGAGGCAGAGTATTTCTCTTTACTTCGGATAAAGTGGAATATTCATGTGCTATGTGATTTTTGTTCGCAATTTTACATTAAGGTGATTAAATTTTCATAATTTTTAATTTTTTTTTCACTCGTCATTTCTGCTTCTCTTATGTATAATGAATCTGAAATTAAAGGCACGTGAGCATTGGTGATTTTGTTCTTGAAATACAATTGAAATAAATATGAAAGGAAAGAAAGAAATCTCTATCAAAGAACACTACTGCTAGGATTAGTTTAAAAAAAAATGAAATTTCTCCTTATTGTCATAAAGAAAGGTTAAAAATCTCCCGTTGAATATATTTTTATTAAGGTGATGATAAGAATACAATCACAGTTCAGAAAATTACACCGGACTTCTCTCATGCTATCTTTCTTTACACTTGCAATGGATTAATCCAAGTAATTATAATCCTAAGACATGAAGCCTCGAAGAACAATGGATAAAATATATAAACCAGATCTTCTGTTAACAGCTACAGATTAGAGACGGGCTAAGGTGTTACTAATATTGTCATATATGATCTAAGTAATAATGAAGATCCGCCTATACATCTGATTGTTTTTACGGCAATCACAAACCATTGGGTAAATTCTCTCGCTTGTTGATGTTTTCTGTATTCGTTCACATCAGTATTTCGAGTTAACTCCCCTACCGGACAGAAAGCTGGACATGAGCATTTGTTACCAATTTTTATCACAATTTTCAATATTATTTATTCGTTTATTGGTGTTTAAGGTCACTTATGCACAATGGCTAGTCGCGATCGTGCAGTTCTACGGGTGGAGGCAGCCGCAGTAACCGGAGAGAACCACCGAGCATCGACCAGCAACTGTCAGCTCCTCAACATTCTCTGTTCAAGCTCCGCTCAAGCAGGGTTACATCGGTTGAATGCATGTGCATCATCGACGTGCAGTAGGCAACCGAGTAAAGTGCCGTGACCACTGGACACAAGGCGGGTCGTCCCGGACAGGGATCTAACTCGGGACCTCTCACATAGAAGTCCAAGAGTCAACCACTGAGCCAGCGGGCTCCCCACAATTTCCAATGTGTTTACTGTATATTCTTGTGTATTATGTATAACGTAAAGTACTTCAATAAATATAAAAATAAAACAAGGATCACAGCTATTACGAGTTCTATGCATAAATTACCGAAGCTACTAAACAAAAGTGACTTGATTGGTATCGTGTTGTTCAAAGTTCCTTGATGTACGGAATTATAGAGTAACATTTATCCCTAATTCGTTCAGTTCCGTATCTCGTCTGAAGTTCCCGAGTTGGGTCAGTATTAATGACCATCACAGGAAACTCTATTGGATAGTCGACAGGTTATGTACATGTCTCATGTATGTGTATGCGTATGAAAACGAATGTTTGTGTGCATATGCAAGTTTACATGTGTGTGTGTATATACATATATATATGCGTGCATCCCGACGAGTCCTACTGAATGTGTTTTCTCAGAGATTGATGGTCTGACACAGAACAGTGCTTGATAATCCTTGGGGGGTGACAGGTAGACAGCCAATCAGGCTTTGTCATCTCCAACGGTATACATACTTATTTTGGTATTGTTGTATTTCCATGATCAATTTGTGATTGTCTTTTATCCGGAAAAGATCCCTTTATTGTGTCTTGATGTGCAGTTTATAATGTGTGTGTACCATCCATCCATCCATCCACATCCATCCATCCACATTCATTCATTCATTCATTCATTCATTCATTCATTCATTCATTCATTCATTCATTCATTCATTCATTCATTTACCTAACACGAAAAGCAGACGACACAAATTCTTGAATAATTAATTGTTTTCATTTTCTGTCTGAAAAACACTGGTTATGATCCCTCATTGGAACGAGCTAGATGAGCTCGTTCCAAATAGGGGTAATAACGTACGTTTTTGAGACAAAAAATACGAAAAATAATGAAAACTAATTGCCGATTTTTGAGAACAGCTATGGTTGGCATTACAATCCTTCTGTTTCCCTCATTCACTTAGCACAGTCGAGGGAGTTTCGGAAGTTCAAACGAACATTCTCTGAATATGTGCTGAGAAACACATCCTCCATTTCTTTTTGAATTGTGACCTAATTAAGTTTTGTGTATTCGGGTCAATGGTATTCCGCATCCTAGGGGACATATGGAGAGGCAAATCTATCATAAATTTTGTCATTTGTTAAGAAAGTTGCAATTCAGTTGTCTGTCTAGTCAGCATGCTTGTAGTATTAACATATTGCTGACACGTATTCTTCAATGATATATGTAATCTGTTTTTATGTCAATCGCGCATAAACCGAAGAACGTAAAGATCATCAAATTTGGAATTTTGAGGGACTTGAAAAGAGGATTGGTATGTGGTGTTCTTTCTTCCTACTTATGGTGCATATGGCCCGTTTTCTGCTACTTGCGGGCTTCAATTGTTGACGGTTATTGTCCCCAAATTTGAATTCCATATTGGAAGTGGCTATGGATAAAAGAAAAGTACAAGATTTTCAATGCATTCAATGACAATATATTCTTTGCCCGGTTGATAACGTATCCGGCTTTCTCTATTTCTTGACAAAACATAGCTTTTGACTCCTCACTGGAACGATCTCAGCAAGCTCGTTTCAAAGAGGGGTGATAAGCTATGTTTTTGAGTAAACAAAAAATGGAATAAATAATGAAAACTCAATGACAATTTTTGTGAATAGCGCTGGATGGTTTTCCCAGTTACGATGGGAAAAGGTTAATTCCGACTACCGACGTGGGACGCCGTGGTGCTGTGTACATGCCATGCCTTAACCGCTGTGTATGCTGGGTTAGTAAGTTATTTTTAAATACACCCTTCAGCACCTACCCTCCCAATTCTTCCATATTCATGGATGCGCTTTATGTCAATGGATTTTTAGCCGAAAGGTCGGCCTGCGTTAACCGCGTATCACCGTTGGACAAGACATCTCACCAACCATCCACTGTGCTGGGGGCACTGCATCCTTATTTACTAAGGCGTACTACATTCGGCTTCAGCTGCTGAGTAAGTAAGTTGGAGAGTCTGGTAGTTACTCATCGGTGGTTCTCCTGTATTCTGGCTTCCTCTACTCACAAAACCGCCCAGTGGAATAGTATTAAACACATTCTGAAATCAGTTGGGTTGCAAATTAACCCAAATCAAACATGTTGAGTAAATATGAACCCACTTGAGTTCATATTCAATCAGCCCAGTTGATTTGGGTTGATTTTTAACCCGACCGATTGAAGAGTGTGGTTCGTTTCTAGGCATTTGGGCGAGGGAAGGACGTTTGGGAACCTATTTGTAACTACGGCCTTCTCCTATGAGAACCTCAACAAACCAGGGAATGGCCAAAGAGTTATTATTATTTCGAAATATTATTTCCTCAAAACTAAATAATTCAGAATATTTCCAAAATAAGATAGCGAAATCTTATAACGTAAAAACGAAATACTTATTTCGTTATTTCGAAATAATTTTTCTTTAAAGGAAATGATATTTCTCTAAAAGAAAAAGACAGTATTTTGGTATTTGGGAATAAGATTTCGCTATGTGGAATAATATCTCGTTATTTCGAAAGAACACTTCATTAAAACGAAATAAAATTAGAATTGAAGAGTGTCACATCGTGGGCGCAATGATTCACGGACAAATAATAAAGAGTATTAGTTTCATATTTCTATTCATAGAGGGGCACCTTGTCACATTACTATTTATAGTATCCAGATATAGTATCAAGATGCCACAACAAAATCGCCTCTGTATGCCATTTGGCTCTCTATATATTTTAATTCCAAAACAATACCGACGAAACCATGGACGAAGTGAAAAATACAAGACACTGGGATTCTGCAGCCACTGTATGAAACGTGTTGCTCCTTTCAATTCTGAAATATGAAGCCTTACCAGAGTAGACGTTTTGGGAGAATTACGAATGATTCGATAGTATTATAATTAACTATTTGTCGTCCCAGGGGCGCGGTGGCTCAGGAGGTAGAGGTGCAGGCTGCAAGCCGAGAGGTCCTCGGTTCGAATCCCACCTGCGGCAACCGCGTTGTGTCCTTGGGCAGGACACTTCACCCCCATTGCCTACGTGGGGCACGGTGACGTTGTGTACTAAGGAGTATTGCACGTCGATGGTGCATCTGTCTTCAACCAACGGCGAGCAACTGTCAGCCCCCCCCCCCCACCCGCCCCACCAACATACGAACTCAACACAAGTTTTGCTTGTGTGGCGTTCGTATGTTGGGGGAGCTGACAGTTGCTCGCCGTTGCTCGGTGGTTCTCTCAGGGTACTCCGGCTTCCTCCACCCGTAAAACTGTCGCGGTCATGATTTGCCATTGTGCAGAAATATGTGACCTTAAACACCAATAAATAAATATAATATATTTGTCGTTCCATCACGCAATGTGTTCTATGTGAGTAACAATGGTGCTTTTCTGAGGAGTGGAGGAACAGCCTTCTTCTGACGTCGGTAATTACTGCGCGTTAAAGGAACATTCGTCTGCACAATGGTCTGCACGAGTCGCGGTAAAAAACGAGAACATTTGACAACTCAGTACCCAAAACGAAACAGGTATTGTTGTCGGTGTGCTGCTTTGAGAGTTCGTGCCCTTATACTTCCAATGCGTTCTATGTGCCAGTTGGCACAAAGAAGAAATTGGAACTGAGGAGACGAGTTGTAGACGAGTTATACCCATATCTTTGAAATTTAGGGTAGGACTGTCACGATTAATCGATTAGTCGATTGTTGATCGGTCACAGCGAAATCGATTAGTATTTTTCGTTGTCGAATAATCGGTAAATTTTATCCCGCTTTAGACGTTTAATAATTAAAAGAAAAATTTTATGAAAAAAACTATTGTTTCTAAAGGTAAAGAGTTAAGAACATCGAAGTTAAACCCCAAGAAGCCTTTGGAAGCATTTGTCTGTCAGGTGCATGCATCAAAGCTTTGATGTTCTGAACTTTTGAACCGTCAATGTAATAATCAAGACCGGTCGGCAGTTGCGAAGTTCGCTGTCGCGGTCAAGACCGGTCGGCAGTTGCGAAGTTCGCTGTCGCGGAAGTTCGCAACTGCCGACCGGTCTTGATTATTACACTGGCGGTTCAAAAGTTCAGAACATCAAAGCTTTGAACGTACCTAAAGGGGATCGTCTTCGTTATTTACCGGAGGTAGGTCAACTGACTTGAACTTCATTTTTTATCGACGTCAGAGAGAGGGAGAGGGGGTCATCTATGTACGATTAATCGATTATGATCGATTATTTGCGACGATTAATCGATTCCTAAATTAAAAAATCGTGACAGCGCTAATTTAGGGGAGCGGTATCCCCTCTCAAGCAATATATGGGATCAGAATTCCCCGCGTTCTCCAGGACTCATTTAGTGTGGAAAGTTGCTTGTTTGTTAAATGTACTTCAAAACAAGCAACATACTAGTATTTTAATCTCCTAGAAATTTCGCAGTTGCATCTTTTGTGACGAAGAGATGTATAACGACGATCAACTGTCCCTCTCAAATACAAATAAACGTTGCCATTGTTAAGATGAAAACAGTTTGGTTTACATTGCGGAACTAGAGATCTGGTATTTGTGAAATAAAACTACAAACCAAAAAGCGACGCATAGAAACCTCCTCAAATGCATGCGTGGCGATCAAAATATGAAATAAAAATGCCGAGGTAAAAGATGGTATAAATTCAGAGACTTTTAAACAGGGCATCGTGGAAACAAGGCCCAAT
This sequence comes from Pictodentalium vernedei, assembly GCA_031216915.1. Classification (NCBI taxonomy): domain Eukaryota; kingdom Metazoa; phylum Mollusca; class Scaphopoda; order Dentaliida; family Dentaliidae; genus Pictodentalium; species Pictodentalium vernedei. Next base: position 437,546,162 of record CM062293.1, read on the forward strand.
GTGTCCATTATATGGCTTTGGCAGTTTTTTGTTTCTGGCTGGTCTAAATATTGATTCGAACAATTCCGGCAAGACATGTCACGATCTACATTTTATACACATGTAACACACCTTTCTGTTTTTTCACAAACGTCTCAGGAAGGCAATTGAAGGTCACACTAAAGAGTTTTCTTCTTTTATTTGGACGTTTTGGGGGTGATTGCTTTCAAAGCAAAGTTATTATTATGCGTATAACTAAGACATTGAATCTCACTGTAAACATATATTATACAGTTTTCTCTCGAGTATGTATTCGCTCGTGACGGCGTAAATGTGAACGATAACCAAAGTACTTATTACATGTTTTACATCCATATGGTTTCTCTCCAGCATGTTCAGTTTGATGACGTAATAGACTTCCCTTCACACTAAAAGATTCAGAACACAGTTTACATTCGAATGGTTTCTCTCCATTATGTACAGACTGATGTCGAGAGAGATCTTTCTTTACCTTGAAAGATTTACAACATATTGTACATTCGAATGGCTTTTCTCCAGTGTGTATTCTTAGGTGATTAACTAGAGTCTCTTTTCGACTGAGCGATTTTTTACAAATATTACATTCAAATGACTTCTCTCTGCGTGGTCTCTCCCCAGTATGAGTTCTGTAATGTTGGAGGAGATGTGAGTTTTCTCTAAATGATTTGTAACATATATTACATTTAAATGATTTTTCTCCAGTATGAATTTTAAAGTGCTTTGCTTGATTTGACTTTAAACTGAATGATTTGTTACATATACCGCACTGAAATGCTTTCTCTCCAGTATGAACCACTATATGCCGACTGAGCTCTGCTTTGCAAGTAAATGTTTTCCGACATATCTTACATTCCGTTGTTTTCTTTCTTCTACGCTGCGTTTTGATTTCTTTTGAATGATTTAACTCCATCTTATATGACTATTTTTATTGCCTTGTAATCGGTCCAATCTTTGTTCTGAACGAATTACAGAGTCATACTATAAAAATGACGTCTGAAATAGATTTTTGGAATTCGATCTGTTCTGGAACACTCGATTTTATGGATCCGTTTATAATTGTTCGCTATAACGTGCAGTACATGGATTCTGTGCTGACGAAGGTACATTAAGTGCTACTCTTAACCGGGGTCTTCAGTCAACTCAAGAATGACGAGTCACGTAGTGAAGCGGCTGTTACATAAATCGGCTCCGGATTGTTTGAAGTTTAAATTTCAGAATGTTCTGTTACAGTGTTTGCCCAAATTACCTTCAAACCATAGTGAATAAGATCAACATAAATTTGCATACGCTGACAACATGGACAACAGGAACAATAAAGCAGCAGAGTGGTCGAACATCTTCATCAGCGGCCCTTTTATTAATTTAGTAAATAGAACTCTTCTTGTTGACAATAAATAAAAAAAATTCTTCTTCCTCTTGTGTAATCTGAAAATAATGTAAAAACCTTCCTTCAAAATTTTGCACGAGAGAATCACGTGATGAAATGTACATTGGAAAGGATACGTATCCCGGAACTTTATATGTAAATATTAGTCTCACTAAATACTTTTTAGCAGAATACAACAGCTCTGATACGATTTTAATAAATCATGTGGGTGGTGAGCGGTCCTCTTAACGTTTTACAACCACCTATCAGTACCTATTTTAGTGTCTTCTATCAAGATACAATCTGCAGCACATCACGAATGCATGCCTTCTAAGAATGTTATAACTGAAACATTAGTCAGTTGGGATTCTAGTTATAGACTTCGGTAAAATGTATTTTTTTATGTACACAAGATATACGTAGTAGTGGAGTCTCAACATTTTATCAGAATTTATTTATTAAATATGTATTGAATAAGCGTATGTAGAATTTAAGCCAATTACAACGATACGTAACAAGGTAAGTGCTTTAAAATAGCACGCAGAATAAACATAAACGAAATATTCTTGAATAATTAGCTTTTTAAATTTCGCTGAGGTATTCAGACTGTAAACTCGACCGGGACATCGTAAAGATGTCCGATTGGATTCAGACTGTAAACTCGACAGGGACACCGCAAAGATGCCCGATTGGAAGGCGCCTTAAGCTTCATTTGTCCCGACTGTAATGGCTAAAACCCAACAGATTAAATATTCCAACTACTTCATGATGTTATAGTTGGAACATTAGTCAGTCGGGATACCATGTATAAAAAACCAAGACCTCTAGGAATTTTTTAGGTATATACAATATATATGGAGTAGACCTCTCTATAAATATTTTTTTTTTTTTTTTCAATAAATGTGTAGTCGGGGTGTTGGGAATATTCGTTTAATTAACATGTGTCACGCCAATACAGCATATATGTCCTACGCCCACGCCCCAAAGCTCGAATTGGGTACAATATATCACCATTTGTTTGGACGGTTGGGTGTAAGACATCATTAAAAGAATCAAATTCAAACTTTGAAGAAGTGCACGATTTCAAAGAAGAGCGTATCGATATCAATGACTTTAAAAGTGTTGAAACTGTCTCGATTAGAGGCGTTCGTGGAGGGGCTTCCCCCAACTCTACTTCGAAGCGCTGCGGATTTCAAACACATCCGAATAAATATAAAGATCATAAATATGGGTGACGACCACAATGTTATTTTAAGATTTTAACACAGACATTATTATTTTTTTTCTGAACACCTAATTTTCATAATTTGTGTCCCTGTGACAGAATTACCACCCCCCCCCCCCCCCAATCGGTGGTTTTTCACGAACGACCGATTAAGAGGGAAATGGGGGGTGGGGGGTTGATTGTGATTTGTTCTCTCTGTGACCGCAAGTGTTCGAGACAACAAAAATTGCGTTAAAAAGTTTTTTGTCTCAAAAACATAGGTTATGACCCCTCTTTGAAACGAGCTGGTGTTTTTGAGACAAAAAATGAAAAAGAATAGTTATTCAAGAATTGAAGCTCTGGTGTAGTAAAGGGTCAGTTACCTGCCACATGCAACAGGGGAAGGAGTGGGTGATTCCAGTTTCATTTCTACGAGATGTAACAGACCCGATTCCTTTGGAACTCGTGAATGCGTCGGGTATCCGTTTTATGGATGGGGAAGGTGATTTACGGTTCGGAAGTTCTCAATGGTAACCAAGAAGCATGCTTACCTGATTCAGGTCAAGGCGGTAAGGAGTCTATAGCGGTCAATGCATTGAGAAAACGTGATGGGGAGGGGGGGGGGGGAGGTCTACAATCTTGCCAGTCTTATCGAGTTCAGAAGGTACAGTACTCGTTTTCTATTCTATACCTGTATTGCACATGTCACACTGATCAAACACGTTCTGGAATGGACCATGCACACGTATGCTAAAACGTCATAAGGCGTACAAAAGTATCAAAGGGTTAACAGATAACGTACCAGTACCTTCGTATTGGTTCCACTGTGCAACCTATAGCCCATGTCTGTTTCTACCGTCCTCAATCTGACAACCGACGGTGTGTGTGTGATGTAAGTCCAAGTATCAACCATAGTCTTGTGAGAAAGTTCATAATTTCAAGCAAGAACCATTCGATATCCGAAGCTGCAAACCAGCAACTGTCCCGAATAAAAACGTGTGGTGTCTCCACCAACCTCATTCCATCGGCCATATCACTGTCCGTCTGTCGCGATTGTTGCTTGTCTCCCCCACCCTCGGATCGTGTATATCCCACCATCAAACCAATAACGTTGAAGATGGTTTATAAATTGAAAGTCTGAATTTCCTGTTAGTTAATGTACTCACGTGTATATCTACTGTTTAAGATAACACCGACACTTCAAACATTTCTCGCAAAAGGTGAACCCTAAAGGGTTTTCATCAAAATGTTTTAGAACAGTCCTGAACCATATTTATATACTGATAAGTTAAAACAAGCCATGAAAATAGAAGTTCTCCAATCAACATTCAATTCAGTGAAACGGAAAGCTCAACAAACCTGTCAATCGTCACTCACTGGCTTGACATTGAACTTTTAGACACTATCTGTCATCATAATTGGTGTGAACTCAACTCGCGAAATTACTAAAGATAAGCCGATATCACTGTGTATAAGTATTTGTAATTATTTCATTACTCCCCAAAAACATATGACTTAATCATACTCGATGAATATTAATGCCTAGTACATACAAAGTAAATATTGACATACCAACCTGAAAGATAAATCAAAGAATTTAAAATATAAATTTATTTAATTTTCGTTGCCTTTTATCATTGTCTTGCGGTTTGTTTTTGGTTTGGGTATTTTGTAAACACGGATTTTAAGATTTCTGGCGTTGTCAAGTGTGATTTGTCGACGGTAAGTATGGTGAGTATTGGCGTACAGGCGGACTAGGCGATTGCTGTCAGCCAGGGTGTACAGGCGCAGTAACCTTGGGACTCGAGGCATGTGGGCAGTGTGGAATAACGTATCAAGAATGTCAGTGGTATGGATTGTTAGGATGTTTGTAGTAATTACCGGGAGATTCTGTGGAGTTTGCAGGCATAGAAAAGCCTGAGTAGGAAATGAAGGAACTAATAAATAAAACGCTAAGGTCGCCTGCTGATTTGTCACGATTGTCAGGTGAAAAGGCCTTGATTTGCTCGGTTCCCCCAGTGCCTCCTCATCTCCACTCCTTTTCTCTCCCCAACACTCCCAACCGCAACACATGACGAACCTCATTTCCCCAACTTTCCGACAAGCATACTAATCATGTCCTCCGTTTCCCCCACTAACCACATGTCTTCCACTTCACTTCCCCATCATAATCCTGGTGATTCCTTTTCTGTTGGGCTGGTATGTATTGGACATTATACTACACTGTAGAAGGCAGTGTTACAGGGTCTCCACTACGCCGCAATTACACATTTGGCACTCCTTGTCATTATTTTTCCGAGTTTTTCCCCCAAAGGTTCAGCGACTGCTCCCAAATCTTGAACAAAGATGGCCCACCAACGGTGTCATCAAGGTTCTCTTCAAATCCTTGTTTCCCTTTATCACGCAGGCTACCCAAAGATGTCTTTGTTTCGACCCGCTCTCGCCAATTCAAGTTAAAATCCCGCAAAATCGTTTCACTGACGTTTTTACCCTAGTTTGTGTCCACTTTTAAGTCAGAGGTCTCCGTTGAATAGTTCTCTATTAACTTGGTCTATCCACCCTGTTTTTATGTTTGAATTCCAAACATTCTGAAACTGCAACGATTTACCAAAATAATTAAAATAGCAGAGTCGCATTAAGTCCATCTTGTCCTTTATCCACACCCACCCAAGATCACCCCCTATTGCTTCTAGTTCTTCGGCATTACGCGTCAACGTTACCCATCGTCCGAAGGTCAGGGTAGACAAGGCTGGACTGCCGATGGCCACTCCAGTTAATTTAACATTTGACGGAAGGGGGGAGGGGGTAGGTAAATGGTTGGCAGCTTGAGGAGATGGGCAGAAAGTAGGAAGAAGACATTGGTGTTGAGGAGAAGGCGATGTTCAACATGAAGGTCCGTAGAAAACAGTGCAGGGATGTATGAATGGAGACAGAGGGAGGGGGCAGGTTAAATGGTGTTTAGAGATGGAATCTGAGGATATAGATGAAGAGAAGAGTGTCATTCAGAGGAAAGGCGAGGAGTGTAGTAGGTAATAGCCGAGTGGAGGGTGATGTGGTAAAGGGGTGGTATGGCGGGGGGGGGGGGGGGGCACTAAAAATTTGCAAGACGTGACGTCCTATTTTTTATTCGACTCCTTTTTACACCCACCCACCCACTACGTGCAAATTTTCTACTACCGTTCTCAGACCCCCCCCCTCCCCCCACACACACACTCTCCCATTAAAATCCAAAATAAACTTACCCCAATTGCTCACGTGGGCGCACGATGACGCTGTGTGCTGAGACGTACTGCACGCCAAGGTGCACATGTCTTCAGCCAATTAACCCTGTTCGTGCTGTGTAGTACGCAGTACCGCTGTGCAGTGTGTAGTACAGTCGTTGGTTATGATGTTGAAGAACTGACAGCTGCTCGTCGTTGCTCGGTGGTTCTCTCTGGCTTCCTCCACCCGTAAACCTGTCACCGACACGATATTACCCTGGTTGTTAAAGTGTCGTTAAACACCAATAAATAAATAAATAAATTAATAAATAAATAACTTGGGTTGAATTTAGTGCATCAGAGAGAATTTTCCCAAAATATTGTCTGCACATTTTCTACATTTCGAACAACACGCCCACCCCCTACGAACGTGTGACATTTTCCCAGATTAAGCCCAATATTCTCACATATAAAGCCTCCTGATGTTGTATTTATGTTAAGAGTGTGATGTACAACATCATCTTTAAGGTTTGAAACACAAATGATGGTATATATTAGCTGATATATAGATATATTTTAAAAAAAAATAAAAAAAATTGCACAAGTTGGAAATGCACATTTTTAGCGCACTCAAGAGACCCACCCACCCCCACGTCACGTCTTGCAAAGTTTTGGTGCCCCCCCCCCCTGGGTATGGCGTGAAAAATGGGTTTAGTGTTTGGGACTACAGGTGAATCTCCCCGACAGCCGATGGTGTAAAGTAATGTTCCTGCGAATTTTCAACTCAAATATCAAAACGGGGTGGATGGTCCAAGTGAGGGAGCTAGTAGAGAACTACTCATTGGAGATCTCGGACCTGGACGTTGGGGCAAACCAGGGTAAAAAAATCGTCAGAGAAAGGGTCATGGAGGATTGTAACCGTAATTGGCGAGATGGGGCCAAATCAAAGAGGTCTTTGGGTGTCCTGCGTGATAAAGAGAGGCCAGGTTTTGAAGAGTACCTTGATGGCACCTTTGGGGGGTCACTGCTGTTCAAGCTGAGGTCGCGATCCCTGGAGCTGAGGGGAAAAATTGGGAAAGACGGTGAAAGGGAGTGCCAGATGTGTAACTTGGGCATGGTGGAGACCCTGGAACACTTCCTTCTAGAATGCCCAAAGTATCAGTCTAAAAGAATGAGATTCACTGGGAGTATAATGGGGAAGTGGGATGGGAGAATGAAGGACACGTGGTTAGGGGGAGACTCAAAGGAGAGGGTTATTGTGCTAATCGGAGAGATTGGGAAGAATGGGGCAAAGGATGTCATCAAGCAGTTCGTCTCCGAATGTTGGGAGGAGAGGAAAAGCGTGGGAACAGGGAGGCAGTTGGGAGTTCAGGGGGTAACCAAGGCCTTCTCGTCCGAGAACCGCGACAAATCAGCGGCTGGCCAAAGTGTTATTAGGGGACGTGGATATACTGGATAACAAGGGGGTAGGTGGGTCCTATCGGGTAGTGGGGATATAAATCAAACCAGTAGAATTGGAGTGTTTTTGAGGGGCAGAAGAGCGGAAACTGGAGGCGGTGGGAAGTGGAGTGTCAGCTAATGTCAGATTTCGTAGGTGACTGGGTGCAGGAATAAGGCGAGAGTGACCGATTGGGGGGGGGGGGGGGAATTTCGATTTGACCCGATAATACATGCAGCAATTCTTTTTCACCAATAGAAATAGGCATACGAAAATCAACCTCATACGTAACACAACTTAGGACAATTCTTGTTAAAAATCTTTTTCAATAACTGAACGTTTTCATGTTATGCATCCCAAACATTATGTATGGATAGTACTGTTACTGAGTTACTCCTCGACTACGACGGGTCCCCAATAGCCCGAATACAATACTAAAGTTCTCCATCTACACGGACAACTGTGTGTATTCTTAAATGATATAGGTAATCAATTATTATGTCAGTCGTGCATAAACCGAAGAACTTGAGGTTTGTTACAGTCATCAAATTTGCGAATTTTGAGGGACTTTACCTAACGTAACGGCCAAAACCGGCCGGCGCTATTCTCAAAAATCGCCAATTAATTTTCATTATTTTTTTCTTTTTTGTCTCAAAAACATAGGTTATGACCCCTCGTTGGAACGAGCTCTTCGAGCTCGTTCCAACGAGGGGTCATGACCTATGTTTTTGAGACAAAAAATGAAAACAAAATATTTTTGCAAGTGTCGTCTGCTTTTCAGGTTAGGTAAATGGTTAAAAATAGGATCGGTATGTGATGTTTTTTTTATACTTATAGTGCGTAAAGCCTTTGTCTGCAACTTGTGGTCTTAACTTGTTGACGGTGAATGTACTCAAATTTGAATTTCATATTGAAGTGGCTGTGGATAAAAGAAAAGTACAAGCTTTTCAATGCCTACAATGATAATATATCCTTTGTCCGGTTGATAACGTATGCGGCTTTTTCAATTTCTCGACAAAACATAGCTTTTAGTCTAAACGATATTTTTATTCAATAAGTGTTAATTGTTACATAATAGAGACATCAGTGTATTATCAACTCACAAATAAATAAACAGTAAGACAACATAACACAATAAACAGTTACATGGTACAAGGTAAATGAGGGATTTGACAGAAAGCGCAGTACCGCTGTGCAGTGTATAGACTTCCTAGTGGAGTTAGAAGGTAAGGTTATTTGTTTGTATTTGGCAGTGATCAGAAACGTCCACTTCATTTTATACAACCTTTCTAAGTTGTCTATGTCTAGTTTTGGGAGATGACCAGCTTATGCTGGTCATCTCCCAAAACTAGACATAGACAACTTAGAAAGGTTGTATAAAATAGTGTAATGAGTGAATATACTGCCGTATTGGGCTCGTGGCTACGTTTGTTCTTTAATCAGTATCAAAACAATTGAGTAACCTACGATTCTGAGTTGTGAGGTATGAGAACCATGTCAGAAAGTTCTGGGAGTGAAGAGCTAGACCCCAACACGGCAATACATCATATTGTTTAAACCTTGTTTGTGTACAAAGAGATGTGGTGTGGAAAGCAGCGAAGGAAAGCAAGAAGAGAACAGATCATAGAAAGCCAGCTTTAGAACACGACGAAATGCTTTTAGATTCACGACAGTCGTTTGTGGGGCAGTTTATGTAAACACCAAGTAAGAGACAAGGTAGAGGAAAGCCCTTTGATGGATGCTACAAGAAGGGAAATTGAAGAGGGAGAAAACATATAGACTTCCTAGTGGAGTTAGAAGGTAAGGTTATTTGTTTGTATTTGGCAGTCATCAGAAACGTCCACTTCATAGAAGAAAATTATGCACCTCTTCGAACAGTAGACAATTCTCTGAAGTTCTCAAAAGCACTGAGCCAAAAAGAAGTGTTGATATGTCGATGGGGAATGGGAGTAGATTGATAGTGATATCTCGAACGTTTGACTATATAACACATAGTAGAAGTAAGTGATCTGGCGTCTCTCCCATGCCGCATTGGCAGGAAGAGGTGAGAGAGAGGTGATTGGCAAATGAACAAGAATTGAGGTTACTACAACATCGTCTCAACCTACAATGGTATATTTCGGCTCTTCGAGACTTTGACCAGCAATAAAACATAGGATACATTAGATACATTTTAAAGTTGGTCAGTGAAGAGTTATCACGGACGGAAAGAGGCAGTTGGTTCCATTGGTCAGTGGTGCTTGGAATGAATAATGACTGGTACAGCGGCGTTCTATAGAATGGAATTCTGTGGTTATGACTTGACCGGAGGTTGTGCGTGAAATTCGACGACGAGATGACTGGAGGGACCTTGTTGGCAATATATGGAGGCGACATGCGATGATACATTTTAAAGAATTGTAACAATTTGTTTTTCCTGCGTCTTTCGTGTAGGGGATCCCAACGAGTTTCGGAGTAGAGTAAAGCTTTGCTACAACTGGCTGTAGCCCCTGTAATTATCCTCGCGGCTGCAATCTGGATTTTTTCTAATTCTTCAACTTTGGTTGCTGTGCAATTGTCCCAGACAACTTCGGCGCATTGTAGCAGGGACCAAATAAATGCAAAATATATCTTCTCTAGAACGCTGCGATCGAGTTTGAATTTCTGCTTTCTCAACAGATCTAAACAAGTCCAGGCTTTAGAGCATATATGGTCAATATGGTCGTTCCAGGTGCACGTGGTGTTTAATATGACTGCTAAGCGTTTGTGACTACTGATTTCGGTTATTTTAAAATTACCTGAAAAGAGTAGTGGATGGGTGGTAGATTCACGTTTACGTGTTATAAGCATACTCTCTGTTTTGAGGGGGTTGAACTCAACCAGCCATGCATTGGCCCAATGTTCAATTGTCGCCAAATCATGATTGATTAGGATCGAAGCTTGCTCTGAGTTCTCAACAGATAAGTACAGGGAAGTGTCAGCTGCAAAGGGGCGTATGCAGCTAAATAAATTTTCAGTTATGTCGTTGATGTATATTAAGAATAGGGGACCGAGTATCGAACCTTGCGGAACGCCAGCATTGGTGGGTCTACATGATGAGGCATCAGACCCTATCACAACCCGTTGTGACCTACCCGAAAGGTAGAATTTCAAAAAAATAATAGTAATTCACCTGAGATACCAATTTGCTTCAGCTAGTGAATAATACCATCATGCCACACTTTATCGAATGCCTTGCTGACATCACAGAAAACTACCCTGATCTCTTTTCCGTCGTGGAGAGCTCGATTGAATTCGTCATGGATATCAGCCAACTGAAGGACAGTTGAATCACCAGGTGTAATACCTGATTGGAACTGACTAAGAATGTTATTATCAGTTAGGTATTGCACAAGTAGTCTAGGCGCAATATGGTTTGACTCGAAAAAAAAATTGGGACAAGCCGATTTTGATGTCATTCGACGCGGAATTTATCTGGGAACAACATATCCAAAATCCGCAAAAATCTGCTTTGGGAAAAATATTTCATGCAAGATGGCCGCAAGGAGAGGTTTCATAGAAAAAACATCTTTAGTGGTATCAATTTCTTAATAGTCTTGATATTTTGTGTGAGATCTGGAGAAGTTTTGTGCGTCATTCGTACTTTAAGCACGAATGCCAATCATACAAAGCGAAAAATGAATGAGAAAATTCACAATTGTTAGGGAAATGATCCCAAAATACCATTTTGTCTATTCTGACACCCATACGAAGTTGAGTCTGAATAGAACAGAAAAAAGCTACAATTCAGCTGCCGATGGAGAGCAATACTGCCAAGAGTTTGTGAAGGTTAAGGCTTAAGGTTCACGGTCAGGGAGGGACATTTTGGAATCATTAACGGTTAATATCAAAACAAAGTATTCGTTCAACGCCTCGGCCTTATCAACATTGATGGAAAAGACTTTATTTGAATGAATAAGCGTAGGAACTGCCGCTGTTTTGCTGCTGGCAATGATCGTTTTAAGCTTTTTCCACCGATGTGAAGCTGGTGTTTTATTACTTCCTAAAATAGAGTGGACTTTGGACAGATACGCCGCTTCGGCTTTTCTAACTGCTGATACTACTTCATTGCGTTTACATTTATATTTGACCCTTGCATTCGGATGCCCAGTTCGTTTGGTGATGCGGTATTACCTTCTTCTCTGTCTGATTAGTAATATGATCTCGCTGTGGAACCATTTTGGCTGCCCCAATAGCACAGTGATGATTTTGTTTGGAATATGTTCAGATGCCGTTTCGAGTATTTTGTGATTGAATTTCGAAATGATGGTATCAAGGCATGTTTCATCAAAAAGGGAACTCCAGTCAACGTTCGAGAGAGCCTCATTTAGGTTTCATAATCACCCTGGGTATACAGCCATACTTTCATCTTAAAGGATGGAGGATGTGGTTTCAAAACGTCGATGACCATGGATATTGGGCGGTGGTAACGTATCATGTCTGGGACAATTGGTTCTAGGACATCACAAGCCTTCACATTTACTAAGTCACTCACAGCAAAGAGATCTATCAGAAAGGCTGACGTTTCAGTGAAAACCGTTGGCTCACTCACAAGCTGTCGCAAATTGAAGGCATTTCCTATTTCCACAAAACCACGTCTTGAAGGAAGAAGTAGGTTATCATTAAAGTCTCCAGTGACAATTAAATCGTCAATTAGCGTGTCTCTGGCTTTTTCTATGGTAGCTGATATGCTATGTCATGTTTCTGAGGGACTGCTCGGTGGGCGGTAGAAGACCCCCAACAATAATGACTTACTATGTTTGGTATATATTTCGACCCATAAGCATCCTATGTTCGCTATCGCCAGGTCTGGCCGTTGTCGAAAAGAAATGTGGTCTTTAATATAAACGACAATCCCACCACCTCTGTCTTGGCGCAACGGTTCATGGAACCCGTGGATTGAAATATAGGAAGTAGGGTCGCTGTCCTGCAGTCATGTCTCCGTTAGTGCCAATACCTCGTAAAAAGGCGCTTCACATTCGACGGCTTCTATTTTTGGTCTTAGACTCTGTATATTCAAGTTGCAAATTTTCAAATTGTGTCTGTTGATGGAGTTTGGTCCAGGGTTGAGTTAGATGTTTCCCGACAGTAGTAAGATTTTACTTAGATAAAAGAATCATTAAATTAATGATTACGACTGAGATTAATATTCACAACGAGGTTATAAAGAACTGGACGTGGGAGCTGTTGTCTCGGCGTGTGTGTCTAACAAGGGGCGTTGTTGTATTTGAGATACTTGATGCGGTACATAACCACCAAAACAAATTTACCATAGCTGTGAAGCTTTCTTGGATTTTGCTACCACCGAGTCGCAGGTGTAGAAAGATTAAAGCAACCATTGACTGATTTTTTGAAAGTTTGTGTTTTAAGCTGCGAACATAAACTAAGAAATTGTAGACACCTAACCGAGCACGGTATGATTCTGTGGCACATATTTATGTAATATAGTATGTTATTTGAATATAACAAAACTTACTACTCTCGTCAAGGCAGTGGTTCGATCCCCATCGGCGTCAGAGTCTTTCATCCCAAAACATGCATAACAAAAGTGCCGAATACTGTATTCTATACCTCAAGCAGGAAATTTGAAAAAGAGATTGATTCTCACTGATTTCATCTGCATTATATGGTATAATTCATTGTAAAACAGCTAATTCTGGGGGATACCGAGTACTTTCGTGTGGACTGTGTGGACTGTGGCAGTTCATTGGACGCTCGACCTGCTAGCATGCCTTCTTTAGGGCTTGTCGGTAGCCGAGTGGTCTATGGCGCTGGTCCAGTTTCGCTAGGCGATTGGTGCCTCAGAAATGTACTCTCGTCAAGAAGTGGTTCGATCGGATCCCCATCGGCGCCAGAGTCTTTCATCCTACAAAATGCTTAACAGAAGTGCCGAATTCTGTATTCTATACCTCAAGCAGGAAATTTGAAAAAGAGATTGATTCTCACTGATTTCATCTGCATTACATGGTATAATTCATTGTAAAACAGCCAATTCTGAGGGGATAGCGAGTAATGTCGCGTGGACTGTGCCAGTTCCACGGACGCTCGACCTGCTAGCATGCCTTTTATGGGGCTTGTCGGTAGCCGTGTGGTCTATGGCGTTGGTCCAGTTTCGATAGGCGATTGGTGCCGCAGAAATGTACTCTCGTCAAGACAGTGGTTCGATCCCCATCGGCGTCAGAGTCTTTCATCCTATATATAGGATAGATATACCAACAAAGGTTTTATAAACTGTATGCGAACAATAAAGTACAGGGAATATAGTCCATATAGATTGCTAACTCGGTATGGGGTGGAAGGGAATACATCTACTCGGATCACCACAGAACTCATATATTCAGTTCAAACACATGGACTCTTCCTCATAGGTATGCGCATAATAATTATTAGTTTCCCAGCTGTTGACAACCCGTGGGTCGCCATGTGGACAATAAACATCTCACACGAAGTGTCAAGGATAATACAACCAGGGTAAAAACTTGATGTGCCCTAAATTATTGGACGAGACAGCTTTGGAAACCCGTGAATCACCATAAGCAAAATAATCATCTCTCGTGATATATCTGTAAAAATACAATCAGGGAGTATATTTTAGCCGCAATGCTACAATAATCTCACACAAAATGTCCAACGTTATACAAAAAAGGGTGTATAAATTAGCTACCATGGATGAGGAATGACTATCGATATAACATTGCCACACCCCCCCCCCCCCACCAAAAAAAGAAAAAAATATGGTAACAAACGTTTAATGGCCCTATGCGTGATATATATCTCGTTTTGCATGCTTCTGGCCCCTTCTTTCTCTTCACAGCCTGCCTTACCCCATCAGGCCTATCAACATCAGCAGCCACCTCTCCCCCATCAACGTCCCCCCACTCTCATTCCCAGGGGTATCGGAATCTAAAACACTGAACCTGTTCTCTAAACATCGCCTAGCAACCTTGACAGCCTTGCGCCGACTCTACGCAGCCCTGTCCTAACGCCAACTTTTCGAATTTTCCTTCTAGACCCCCCCCCCCCACCTCGGTTACAACCCCACTTCAACCATTCTTCCTCCACGTTTCCTGCCTCCCTGTTTCCTCTGAGTACACAACGACCTTCCATCCTCCTTTTACCTCCCCATCAAAGGTAACCTTCATTGGTGTGATTCTAGATCATTACACCAGCCCTCCCCAACCTCCCCTTCAGCTTCGCAATTTCCCGCTCGAATCCAACACACTTCCCCAACTCTACTTCGAAGCGCTGCGGATTTCAAACACATCCGAATAAATATAAAGATCATAAATATGGGTGACGACCACAATGTTATTTTAAGATTTTAACACAGACATTATTATTTTTTTTCTGAACACCTAATTTTCATAATTTGTGTCCCTGTGTCAGAATTACCCCCTCCCCCCCCCAATCGGTGTTTTTTCACGAACGACCGATTAAGAGGGAAACGGGGGGGGGGGGGGGGGAGGGGTTGATTGTGATTTGTTCTCTCTTGAAACGAGCTGGTGTTTTTGAGACAAAAAATGAAAAAGAATAGTTATTCAAGAATTGAAGCTCTGGTGTAGTAAAGGATCAGTTACCTGCCACATGCAACAGGGGAAGGAGTGGGTGATTCCAGTTTCATTTCTACAAGATGTAACAGACCCGATTCCTTGGAACTCGTGAATGCGTCGGGTTTCCGTTTTATGGATGGGGAAGGTGATTTACGGTTCGGAAGTTCTCAATGGTATCCAAGAAGCATGCTTACCTGATTCAGGTCAAGGCGGTAAGGAGTCTATAGCGGTCAATGCATTGAGAAAACGTAATGGGGAGGGGGGGGGGGGGGGGGGGGGGGAGGTCTACAATCTTGCCAGTCTTATCGAGTTCAGAAGGTACAGTACTCTTTTAACGTTTTCTATTCTATACCTGTATTGCACATGTCACACTGATCAAACACGTTCTGGAATGGACCATGCACACGTATGCTAAAACGTCATAAGGCGTACAAAAGTATCAAAGGGTTAACAGATAACGTACCAGTACCTTCGTATTGGTTCCATTGTGCCACCTATAGCCCATGTCTGTTTCTACCGTCGTAGGTGACTGGGTGCAGGAATAAGGCGAGAGTGACCGATTGAGGGGGGGGGGGGGGGATTTCGATTTGACCCGATAATACATGCAGCAATTATTTTTCACCAATAGAAATAGGCATACGAAAATCAACCTCATACGTAACACAACTTAGGACAATTCTTGTTAAAAATCTTTTTCAATAACTGAACGTTTTCATGTTATGCATCCCAAACATTATGTATGGATAGTACTGTTACTCCTCGTCTACGACGGGTCCCCAATAGCCCGAATACAATACTAAAGCTCTCCATCTACACGAACGACTGTGTGTATTCTTAAATGATATAGGTAATCAATTATTATGTCAGTCGTGCATAAACCGAAGAACTTGAGGTTTGTTACGGTCATCAAATTTGCGAATTTTGAGGGACTTTACCTAACGTAACGGCCAAAACCGGCCGACGCTATTCTCAAAAATCGCCAATTAATTTTCATCATTTTTTTCATTTTTTGTCTCAAAAACATAGGTTATGACCCCTCGTTGGAACGAGCTCGTCGACGGTGAATGTACTCAAATTTGAATTTCATATTGAAGTGGCTGTGGATAAAAGAAAAGTACAAGCTTTTCAATGCCTCCAATGATAATATATCCTTTGTCCGGTTGATAACGTATGCGGCTTTTTCAATTTCTCGACAAAACATAGCTTTTAGTCTAAACGATATTTTTATTCAATAAGTGTTAATTGTTACATAATAGAGACATCAGTGTATTATCAACTCACAAATAAATAAACAGTAAGACAACATAACACAATAAACAGTTACATGGTACAAGGTAAATGAGGGATTTGACAGAAAGCTTGTAGCTTATGCTGGTCATCTCCCATAACTAGACATAGACAACTTAGGAAGGTTGTATAAAATAGTGTAATGAGTGAATATACTGCCGTATTGGGCTCGTGGCTACGTTTGTTCTTTAATCAGTATCAAAACAATTGAGTAACCTACGATTCTGAGTTGTGAGGTATGAGAACCTTGTCAGAAAGTTCTGGGAGTGAAGAGCCAGACCCCAACACGGCGATTCATCATATTGTTTAAACCTTGTTTGTGTACAAAGAGATGTGGTGTGGAAAGCAGCGAAGGAAAGCAAGAAGAGAACAGATCATAGAAAGCCAGCTTTAGAACACGACGAAATGGTTTTAGATTCACGACAGTCGTTTGTGGGGCAGTTTATGTAAACACCAAGTAAGAGACAAGGTAGAGGAAAGCCCTTTGATGGATGCTACAAGAAGGGAAATTGAAGAGGGAGAAAACATATAGACTTCCTAGTGGAGTTAGAAGGTAAGGTTATTTGTTTGTATTTGGCAGTCATCAGAAACGTCCACTTCATAGAAGAAAATTATGCACCTCTTCGAACAGTAGACAATTCTCTGAAGTTCTCAAAAGCACTGAGCCAAAAAGAAGTGTTGATATGTCGATGGGGAATGGGAGTAGATTGATAGTGATATCTCGAACGTTTGACTATATAACACATAGTAGAAGTAAGTGATCTGGCGTCTCTCCCATGCCGCATTGGCAGGAAGAGGTGAGAGAGAGGTGATTGGCAAATGAACGAGAATTGAGGTTACTACAACATCGTCTCAACCTACAATGGTATATTTCGGCTGTTCGAGACTTTGACCAGCAATAAAACATAGGATACATTAGATACATTTTAAAGTTGGTCAGTGAAGAGTTATCACGGACGGAAAGAGGCAGTTGGTTCCATTGGTCAGTGGTGCTTGGAATGAATGATGACTGGTACAGCGGCGTTCTATAGAATGGAATTCTGTGGTTATGACTTGACCGGAGGTTGTGCGTGAAATTCGACGACGAGATGACTGGAGGGACCTTGTTGGCAATATATGGAGGCGACATGCGATGATACATTTTAAAGAATTGTAACAATTTGTTTTTCCTGCGTCTTTCGTGTAGGGGATCCCAACGAGTTTCGGAGTAGAGTAAAGCTTTGCTACAACTGGCTGTAGCCCCTGTAATTATCCTCGCGGCTGCAATCTGGATGTTTTCTAATTCTTCAACTTTGGTTGCTGTGCAATTGTCCCAGACAACTTCGGCGCATTGTAGCAGGGACCAAATAAATGCAAAATATATCTTCTCTAGAACGCTGCGATCAAGTTTGAATTTCTGCTTTCTCAACAGATCTAACCAAGTCCAGGCTTTAGAGCATATATGGTCAATATGGTCGTTCCAGGTGCACGTGGTGTTTAATATGACTCCTAAGCGTTTGTGACTACTGATTTCGGTTATTTTAAAATTACCTGAAAAGAGTAGTGGATGGGTGGTAGATTCACGTTTACGTGTTATAAGCATACTCTCTGTTTTGAGGGGGTTGAACTCAACCAGCCATGCATTGGCCCAATGTTCAATTGTCGCCAAATCATGATTGATTAGGATCGAAGCTTGCTCTGAGTTCTCAACAGATAAGTACAGGGAAGTGTCAGCTGCAAAGAGGCGTATGCAGCTAAATAAATTTTCAGTTATGTCGTTGATGTATATTAAGAATAGGGGACCGAGTATCGAACCTTGCGGAACGCCAGCATTGGTGGGTCTACATGATGAGGCATCAGACCCTATCACAACCCGTTGTGACCTACCCGAAAGGTAGGATTTCAAAAAAATAATAGTAATTCACCTGAGATACCAATTTGCTTCAGCTAGTGAATAATACCATCATGCCACACTTTATCGAATGCCTTGCTGACATCACAGAAAACTACCCTGATCTCTTTTCCGTCGTGGAGAGCTCGATTGAATTCGTCATGGATATCAGCCAACTGAAGGACAGTTGAATCACCAGGTGTAATACCTGATTGGAACTGACTAAGAATGTTATTATCAGTTAGGTATTGCACAAGTAGTCTAGGCGCAATATGGTTTGACTCGAAAAAAAATTGGGACAAGCCGATTTTGATGTCATTCGACGCGGAATTTATCTGGGAACAACATATCCAAAATCCGCAAAAATCTGCTTTGGGAAAAATATTTCATGCAAGATGGCCGCAAGGAGGGGTTTCATAGAAAAAAAAATCTTTAGTGGTATCAATTTCTTAATAGTCTTGATATTTTGTGTGAGATCTGGAGAAGTTTTGTGCGTCATTCGTACTTTAAGCACGAATGCCAATCATACAAAGCGAAAAATGAATGAGAAAATTCACAATTGTTAGGGAAATGATCCCAAAATACCATTTTGTCTATTCTGACACCCATACGAAGTTGAGTCTGAATAGAACAGAAAAAAGCTACAATTCAGCTGCCGATGGAGAGCAATACTGCCAAGAGTTTGTGAAGGTTAAGGCTTAAGGTTCACGGTCAGGGAGGGACATTTTGGAATCATTAACGGTTAATATCAAAACAAAGTATTCGTTCAACGCCTCGGCTTTATCAACATTGATGGAAAAGACTTTATTTGAATGAATAAGCGTAGGAACTGCCGCTGTTTTGCTGCTGGCAATGATCGTTTTAAGCGTTTTCCACCGATGTGAAGCTGGTGTTTTATTACTCCCTAAAATAGAGTGGACTTTGGACAGATACGCCGCTTCGGCTTTTCTAACTGCTGATACTACTTCATTGCGTTTACATTTATATTTGACCCTTGCATTCGGATGCCCAGTTCGTTTGGTAATGCGGTATTACCTTCTTCTCTGTCTGATTAGTAATATGATCTCGCTGTGGAACCATTTTGGCTGCCCCAATAGCACAGTGATGATTTTGTTTGGAATATGTTCAGATGCCGTTTCGAGTATTTTGTGATTGAATTTCGAAATGATGGTATCAAGGCATGTTTCATCAAAAAGGGAACTCCAGTCAACGTTCGAGAGAGCCTCATTTAGGTTTCATAATCACCCTGGGTATACAGCCATACTTTCATCTTAAAGGATGGAGGATGTGGTTTCAAAACGTCGATGACCATGGATATTGGGCGGTGGTAACGTATCATGTCTGGGACAATTGGTTCTAGGACATCACAAGCCTTCCCATTTACTAAGTCACTCACAGCAAAGAGATCTATCAGAAAGGCTGACGTTTCAGTGAAAACCGTTGGCTCACTCACAAGCTGTCGCAAATTGAAGGCATTTCCTATTTCCACAAAACCACGTCTTGAAGGAAGAAGTAGGTTATCATTAAAGTCTCCAGTGACAATTAAATCGTCAATTAGCGTGTCTCTGGCTTTTTCTATGGTAGCTGATACGCTATGTCATGTTTCTGAGGGACTGTTCGGTGGGCGGTAGAAGACCCCCAACAATAATGACTTACTATGTTTGGTATATATTTCGACCCATAAGCATCCTATGTTCGCTATCGCCAGGTCTGGCCGTTGTCGAAAAGAAATGTGGTCTTTAATATAAACGACAATCCCACCACCTCTGTCTTGGCGCAACGGTTCATGGAACCCGTGGATTGAAATATAGGAAGTAGGGTCGCTGTCCTGCAGTCATGTCTCCGTTAGTGCCAATACCTCGTAAAAAGGCGCTTCACATTCGACGGCTTCTATTTTTGGTCTTAGACTCTGTATATTCAAGTTGCAAATTTTCAAATTGTGTCTGTTGATGGAGTTTGGTCCAGGGTTGAGTTAGATGTCTCCCGACAGTAGTAAGATTTTACTTAGATAAAATAATCATTAAATTAATGATTACGACTGAGATTAATATTCACAACGAGGTTATAAAGAACTGGACGTGGGAGCTGTTGTCTCGGCGTGTGTGTCTAACAAGGGGCGTTGTTGTATTTGAGATACTTGATGCGGTACATAACCACCAAAACAAATTTACCATAGCTGTGAAGCTTTCTTGGATTTTGCTACCACCGAGTCGCAGGTGTAGAAAGATTAAAGCAACCATTGACTGATTTTTTGAAAGTTTGTGTTTTAAGCTGCGAACATAAACTAAGAAATTGTAGACACCTAACCGAGCACGGTATGATTCTGTGGCACATATTTATGTAATATAGTATGTTATTTGAATATAACAAAACTTACTACTCTCGTCAAGGCAGTGGTTCGATCCCCATCGGCGTCAGAGTCTTTCATCCCAAAACATGCATAACAGAAGTGCCGAATTCTGTATTCTATACCTCAAGTAGGAAATTTGAAAAAGAGATTGATTCTCACTGATTTCATCTGCATTACATGGTATAATTCATTGTAAAACAGCTAATTCTGGGGGATACCGAGTACTTTCGTGTGGACTGTGGCAGTTCATTGGACGCTCGACCTGCTAGCATGCCTTCTTTAGGGCTTGTCGGTAGCCGAGTGGTCTATGGCGCTGGTCCAGTTTCGCTAGGCGATTGGTGCCGCAGGAATGTACTCTCGTCAAGAAGTGGTTCGATCGGATCCCCATCGGCGTCAGTCTTTCATCCTACAAAATGCTTAACAGAAGTGCCGAATTCTGTATTCTATACCTCAAGCAGGAAATTTGAAAAAGAGATTGATTCTCACTGATTTCATCTGCATTACATGGTATAATTCATTGTAAAACAGCCAATTCTGAGGGGATAGCGAGTAATGTCGCGTGGACTGTGCCAGTTCCACGGACGCTCGACCTGCTAGCATGCCTTTTATAGGGCTTGTCGGTAGCCGTGTGGTCTATGGCGTTGGTCCAGTTTCGATAGGCGATTGGTGCCGCAGAAATGTACTCTCGTCAAGACAGTGGTTCGATCCCCATCGGCGTCAGAGTCTTTCATCCTATATATAGGATAGATATACCAACAAAGGTTTTATAAACTGTATGCGAACAATAAAGTACAGGGAATATAGTGCATATAGATTGCTAACTCGGTATGGGGTGGAAGGGAATACATCTACTCGGATCACCACAGAACTCATATATTCAGTTCAAACACAGGGACTCTTCCTCATAGGTATGCGCATAATAATTATCTAGTTCCCCAGCTGTTGACAACCCGTGGGTCGCCATGTGGACAATAAACATCTCACACGAAGTGTCAAGGATAATACAACCAGGGTAAAAACTTGATGTGCCCTAAATTATTGGACGAGACAGCTTTGGAAACCCGTGAATCACCATAAGCAAAATAATCATCTCTCGTGATATATCTGTAAAAATACAATCAGGGAGTATATTTTAGCCGCAATGCTACAATAATCTCACACAAAATGTCCAACGTTATACAAAAAAGGGTGTATAAATTAGCTACCATGGATGAGGAATGACTATCGATATAACATTGCCACACCCCCCCCCCCCACCAAAAAAAGAAAAAAATATGGTAACAAACGTTTAATGGCCCTATGCGTGATATATATCTCGTTTTGCATGCTTCTGGCCCCTTCTTTCTCTTCACAGCCTGCCTTACCCCATCAGGCCTATCAACATCAGCAGCCACCTCTCCCCATCAACGTCCCCCCTCTCTCATTCCCAGGGGTATCGGAATCTAAAACACTGAACCTGTTCTCTAAACATCGCCTAGCAACCTTGATAGCCTTGCGCCAACTTTTCGAATTTTCCTTCTAGACCCCCCCCCCCCCCCCCACCTCGGTTACAACCCCACTTCAACCATTCTTCCTCCACGTTTCCTGCCTCCCTGTTTCCTCCCTGAGTACACAACGACCTTCCATCCTCCTTTTACCTCCCCATCAAAGGTAACCTTCATTGGTGTGATTCTAGATCATTACACCAGCCCTCCCCAACCTCCCCTTGAGCTTCGCAATTTCCCGCTCGAATCCAACACACTTCTCTAACAACTGTAAGATATCCCAGCAGTTGACACACATCCCACTACTATCCATTGACCGACCACCATCATACCTCATATCACACTGCCTGCACGCATGTGTGTGTGTGTCCTCAATCACCCTCACCTGCACCCCCCCCCCCCGACTCACTTTCCTCTGACCTCCTTTAATAACCATACTTACATCCTTCTGGACACCCGTCGGGCACTTACCATTCATGCTCATAAATATAATATATGTGGGGACTAATGACCGAAATCGGCAAAATGCAAAACACGCGAAAAAAGCAACTACCGTAAACAAATTCAAACTCGAGAAAACCTATTACCTAAACTTCCTAATTTCACCCTATAATCCTCCCCCAACACACATACAAACTAAAAATAAAATTACACTTTCCTGAAATAAATCTAATAAAAAGAGACAAATAGGAATAGCAATAAAACAAATAAAATAACAAACTTCCAGACAGGAGATGTGTGAATGTACTATAACAGAGTAGAGATACAACAACCCATTTCAGGAGAGTGGAACATGATAAACTTTCGGCAAGAGATTTGTAAGCGCACTGAGACAGAGATCCGACTACTACCACATTTCCGTAGAGTAAAACATGACAAAGTTTCGACAAGAGCATCAGAAATATACTGAGATAGAGCACCGACTACCACCCTAGAAAACTTAACCCTTTATCTAACACGAAAAGCAGACGACACTTATTTTTGAATAACTATTTTTTTTTCATTTTTTTTTCTCAAAAACATAGGTTATGACCCCTCATTGGAACAAGCGCGACGAGCTCGTTCCAAACAGGGGGTTATAACCTATGTTTTTGAAACAAAAATGAAAAAATAATGAAAATTAATTGACGATTTTTGTGAATAGCGCTTTCCGGTTTTAGCCGTAAACTTGAGTAAAGGGTTTAACAGACACAAACGAGCAATATGCAAAAACTACAGCGTTTTTGTTTTCCTTATGGGTACAGCGCTATTCACCAGTCCTGACACACATGAAAATATTAACATCGAAGATAAAATACTGCATAAAAAGTACTTTTTGAAGTACAACTTTTATATAAGTCACACGAGTGATTGTTTTTAAAATTAAATCTGGCTTCTTTTAAACAATGACGAAACGTGATGGAAGCGTCCTTAAAGATCGTTACCATCTTTCAATTAGAAGATTTTTGAACCATAGCGAACCGTCTCGGGTCCTTGTTCGATTAACGGAGTCTCTCAACCACACCATTCATAAGCGATCACGATACACCAAGTGCGTGGCGTCCAAATGATTAATATGTCTCTTTTGATATCCATTTAGTTTTAAACAATCTTTATTCAGAATTGAACATATAATACAGAAATTGATAAAATTACATTAACTGTACAGATTTTATATCCATTTTAGGGCTGAAACGGTTAGCTCATTTTCACAACCGACTAACGTTTGTATAACTCTATTCCGTAGTGTGTATACACTACGGAATAGAGTTATACAAACGTTAGTTTGAAATGTTTTGTGTTTAACTGTAATTTATCTTTTCCATTACTGTTTTTTTTCTTTCAGATATTCTGAAAAAAAAAATATTGAAGGTAGAGTGAACCCTGTTAAATGAATAGCCACTTTGTCAATAAAAATTATTCAATTAACAGGAGTATTTACCGGGATTGTGTTACTTTCCTGTATTCTAGAGACACAATGAGCATTTATTCTATTATATTTTATTTGGCTGAGCTCCATGGGCTCTGTCAAACAAGATACAATAGATCAAATGCCTGTACTGAATGTACTGAGGCCAAATAGGTCTATCAACAAAAGAAAACTGGTGAGTGTCAGGGTAATCTCTTGACAGGTCACACTATTTTTTATTTATATAAACAGGAATTTACTCTATAAACTATTTTCAATTAACAGGCCAAATTGGAACTGGGGTTCTGATAAATGGTTTTGTGTTGTATAATTATATTGAATTAACAGGGTTATTCAGTTACGAGATATCCAATTAAGTGGGCTCCACTGTATTAGGAAGATGGTTAGGTGATACATCAAATAAAGGGTCTTGGTCGTCGAGTTTGCATATAGGGAAATTTTGACAACCCTGTGGGGGTGGGGAAACCGTGTTTTTGTTTAGTTTGGTGACTACGCAAGGACAATTTTCAGTCAGTACCTCTAAACCAAAGGACATACCGAAATTGCAGGTCGATAAATATTATGTAAATAAAGCATGTTGAGGTTTCAATGCGCGAAATTGACGCAGCATGTCTGTAACAGTGGTGCTTTTCTGGGGAGTGGACGAGCAGCCTTCTTCCCGGGTCGGTAATTACTGCGCGTTAAACGAACATTCATGCAAAAATGGTCTACATGAGTCGCGGTAGCAGGTCCACAAACGAGAACATTTCGTCCCCTGAGTTCCAATGTGTTCTATGTGCCAGTAGGCACATAGAACACACTGGAACTCAGGGGACGATTTGACAACTCAGTACCTAAAACGTATCAACAGAAATAGGTACTGTTGTCGTTATGCTACTTAGAGAGTTCGTCCCGTCACTTCAAATGTGTTCTATGTGCCAGTAGACAAGACACACAGAACACATTGGAACTCAGGCGACGAGTTGTAGACGAGTAACACACATATCATGGAAATTCTAGCAATATGTGGGAACAGCATTCCCCACGGTCTCTACGATTCATTTAGTCTGTCAAGTCGATTGTTTGTTAAATATACTTCAAAACATGCAACATACTAGCATTTTAATTTCCCAGAAATTTCACAGTTGCATCTTTTGTGACGAAAGGATGTGTAACGACGACCATCAACCGTCATGCTCAAATGCAAATAAACGTTGCCATTGTCGAGATGGAAAAAGTTTGGGTTGCCATCTGGAACTTGAGATCTGTTATTTGTAAAATATAACAACAAACCAGAAATCTCAAATGTGTACGTGGCGATAAAAATATGAAAGAAAATACCGAGTTAAAGGATGGAAACAATTCAAGAGACTTCTAAACAGGGAATCGTGGAAACAAGGCCAAATATATGCATTATATGGCTTTGGCGGTATATAGCTTCTGGCAGGTCTAAATATTGATTCGAACAATTCCGTCAAGACATGTCAAGATCTACATTTTATACACATGTAACACACCTTTCTATTTTTTCACAAACGTCCCAGGAAGGCAATTGAAGGTCACACTAAAGAGTTTTCTTTTCTTTTTATGTGGACGTTTTGAAGCGATTGGTTTCAAAGAAAATTTATTATCATGCGCATAACTAAGACATCGAATCTCACTGAAAACATATATTATGCAGTTTTCTCTCGAGTATGTATTCTTTCGTGACGGTATAAACATGAACGGTCACCAAAGTACTTATTACATATTTTACATCCAAATGGTTTCTCTCCAGTATGTACAGTTTGATGACATAATAGACTTCCCTTCGTACTGAAAGATTTACAACATATTTTACATTCGAATGGTTTCTCCCCAGTGTGCACGGAGCGATGTCGTGAGAGACCTCTCTTTTCTCTGAAAGACTTACAACATAGTGTACATTGGAATGGCTTTTCTCCAGTGTGTATTCGTAGGTGCTCAACTAGCTGATATTTTCGACTGAGCGATTTTTTACATATATTACATTCAAATGATTTCTCTCCACGTGGTCCCTCCCCAGTATGAGTTCTGTAATGAAGGAGGAGATCGGAGTTGTCTCTAAATGATTTGTAACATACATCACATTTAAATCGATTTTCACCATTATGAATTTTGAAGTGTCTTACTAGATGTGACTTTAAACTGAACGATTTGTTACATATACTGCACTGAAATGCTTTCTCTCCTGTATGAACCACTGCATGCCAACGGAGGGCTGATTTGCGAGTAAACGTTTTTCGACATATCTTACATTCATTTGTTTTCTCTCCACGCTGCGTTTTGATTTCTTTTGAATGATTCAACTCCATCTTATGTGACTATTTTTATTGCCTTGTAATCGGTCCAATCTTTGTTCTGAACGAATGACAGTCATACTACAAAGCTGACGTGTGAAACAGATTTTTG
The DNA here is from genome assembly GCA_031216915.1 of Pictodentalium vernedei. Classification (NCBI taxonomy): domain Eukaryota; kingdom Metazoa; phylum Mollusca; class Scaphopoda; order Dentaliida; family Dentaliidae; genus Pictodentalium; species Pictodentalium vernedei. The sequence goes on from CM062293.1 coordinate 437,572,265, forward strand.
AATTCGATCTGTTCTGGAACACTCGGTTTTATGGATCCGTCCCTAATTGCTCGTTGTAACTTGCAGTATATGGATTCTTTGCTGAGGAAGGTACATTGAACGCTACTCTTAACTGGGGATTTCAGTCAGCTCAAGAATGACGAGTTCCGTACTGAAGCGGCTGTTACATAAATCGGCTTCGGATTGTTTGAAGTTTAAATTTCACAATGTCCCGTTACACTGTTTGCCCACATTACCTTCAAACCATAGTGAATCAGATCAACATAAATCTGTATTAGTTGACAACATGGAGTACAGGTACAATAAACCAGTATGGTGATCGAACATCTTCGTCAGCGGCCCTTTTATTAATTTGATAAATAGAACTGTTCTTGTTGACAATAAATCAAAAATTCCTTCTTCCTCTTGTGTAATCTGAAAATAGTGCAAAAACTTTCATTCAATATTTTCCACTTGAGAATCACATTCTGAAATGTACATTCGAAATGATACGTATCCCGGAACATGGATAAATATTAGTCTAGATCACGTAACAATGCTCACTTAAATACCTTCTAGCAGAATAGAATAGCTCTGATACCATTTTAGTGTATCATGTGGATGGTGACCGGTCTTCTTAACGTTTGACGACCACCTATCAGTGCCTATGTTAGTGTCTTCTATTAAGATAAAATCTGCAGAATACACGGTGCAATAGAATCACTTTGAAGTCACAAGAAGAAGTATTAGTCAGTACCTCTTTCTCGAGAAAGATTATGTAAATAAAGCAAGTTGAGGTTTTCTGACTGTAAACTAGATTGGGGCATCGCGAAGATGACGCTATTGGGAGGCCGTGTAAGCGCGATTATTATCCGACTGCAATGGCTCAAGCCCCAAATGATTAAATATTCCAACTACAGCATGAATGCGTGTCTTCTAAGAATGTTATAATTGAAACATTAGTCAGTCCGGATTCTAGTTATAAAAATTCAAGACTTCGAGAAAATGCATTTTTTATGTATACAAGATAAATATAGTAGTGGTGTCGCAACATTTTATCAGAGATACTAGTGACATATCACTGATATAAGTCTGATAATCCCGGGCAAAATCTCCATTGAATAAGCGTATGTAGAAATTAAGCTAATTATGGTGATATGTAACAAGGTGAGTGCTTTAAAATAGCACACAATATAAATATAAACAGACTACTCTTGAATAGTTAGCTTTTTAAATTCCTATTCAGACTGTAAACCAGACAGGGACAGCGCAAGACGTCCGATTGGGAAGCGGCGTAAGCTTGATTTGTCCCGACTGTAATGATTCAAGCCACAACAGATTAAATATGCAAACTACGTCATGATGTTATAGTTGGAACATTAGTTAGTCGGGATTCTAGTTATGAAAACCCAAGACCTCTATAAATATGTTTTGGGTATATACAATATATATGGAGTAGTGGTGTTGGAACTATTTGTTTAATTAACATGTGCCACGCCGATACTGCAAATATGTCCTACGCCCACGCCCCAAAGCTCGAATGGGGTACAATGTATCACCATTCGTTTGGACGGTTGGGTGTAAGACATAATTAAAAGCATCAAATCCATACTTATAAGACGTGCACGATTTCAAACAAGAGCATATGGATATCAATGACTTTAACCCCCTGCACACTGATGTCAAAATATCCAGATTTGAAGTGGCCATTTTCCCATAATGCAACTGGGAAGTTAACCAATTCAGTCTTGTTTGACAGGGCTCATTGAGCTCTGTCAAACAAGATTGAATTGATTGAATTTCTAGTTGCATTATGGGAAATGTTTGCACCCTGAACTTTAGATATTTCGACATCAGTGTGCAGGATGTTAATAGAGTTGAACCTGTCTCGACTGGAGACATTCGTGGATGGGCTTCCCCATAACTCTACTTGGAAGCGCAGCGGATTCCAAACACATCCGAATAAATATAAAGATGTTAAATATGGGTATTTATTCCTAATTGTTGTACCAACGCTTCGTTTTGAATCTGAATTTTTGAATAACCAGGAGAACCAGCTTGTTTTTGAAGTGGTTCATGACTTTATTTTATCAAGTGCACGTTCTCGCTAACTGCGAAAATCCCATTTCTTCAAAAATGAATCTTTTTCTCTGCACTCTCTTAAGTCGTTCCCTGTGTCGATCATACTGTAAAACACCTCTACCCCTCCCCATCTCCAAGTAAGGTGCATAGGCTGCATATAATGATAACTGTTACGAATGTATAGGCAATAGACATTGTGTTCAAGCAAGCTGGGATCTCTGTCCTTTCTTGTCTCACTCCCTTTACTCTTTTTCCATCTTTTTTACTTTTCTCACATTCATGGTTTAAGCAATATCACGTATAGTCGCCATATGTTCCGACAACTCCCGTTTAACTTCCTATGCTTCAAGCTAACATTGATCAAACTATTAGCCTTGCACTGGCCGGGGAATCATACCCATACACTGTTGTGTTCAAGGATGCGATGGCACACCCAGTTAGCTGGGCACCTGCCCAGACTATATTACAATTTTGAATATGGGTCATGACCTTAGGTAGCTTTGGACAAGTTTATGTCGTGTTTTCTGTCACCTCAGATAATTGATATATTTCATGGTTTAGGGGATGACGCACATACGCTTTCAGCTTTTTGTCAAATTCCTCTATTATTCTGTTACTCTACATTGTTGAACAAATGTTATATAAGATATCTCATCTTACTTCGTCACTTTTTGTAAACATTTTGTTACATATGACATTTTTAAAGAATAAAATATTGTTTAAACCCCAGATATGGGTAACGAACACAATGTTGTTTCAAGATAATTGTTATGACACCCAACACTAACACAGACATTATTAGACTTTTTTCTAAACACCTAGTTTTCATCGTTTGTGTCCCTGTGTGAGAATTCCCCCTCCCCCTCTCACTCAGTCGTTTTCGCGGCGAAAACCGCCGACTGAGAGGCGGGGGGGGGGGGGGGGGATCTGATTTGTTCTGCATGTGACAGCAAGTGTTCAACACAACACAAATTGCATTAAAAATTTAAGCCTATACAGTTATATAAGTCGTAGTGGTGTCGCAACATTTTATTTAATTACCACGTTTCGTACCAGGACAACAAATATGCCATCCGGGGTCCTCAAAATATCGAATCGAGTACATCTCCATTTGTTTGAACGGCTGGGTGTGAGATATAAGTACAAGTATCAAATTCATACTTCCAACCATTAACCCAACGTATCGGCCAAAACAGGCTAGCGCTATTCTTAAAAAATCACCAATTAATTTTCATAATATTTTTTATTTTTTTGTGTCAAAAACATAGGTTAAGACCCCTCTTTGAAACGCGCTCGTGCTTTTGAGACAAAAGATGAAAACAAAAATGGTTATTCAAGAATTCTGTTTGCAAGTTGTCGTCTGCTTTTCATGTTAGGTAAAGGGTTAAGAAAGTGCACGCTTTCAAGCAAGCGACATTATTAAATTTTTTTCTAAATACCTTCAAAACGATCCGATCCTGGGTCGTGGCGACAAATTCCGTTAGAAAGGTGGAGGGGGGATGGGGTATTTCTGATTTGCTCTGCCCGTGGTAGCAAGTGTTCGACACGACACAAAAATCAAGACTATACCTGGAACAATTGATGGTGATATTTGTAAAATATAAAAGTTAAATCACTGAAGATTTTCATTTTTGTCTACAAAGGAAAGCTTATAACCTCCCCATTGGAACGAGATATGCGACCTCGCTCCTAATGTCCTAACCTATTTTTTGTGAACAGCGCCGGTGTAGTAAAGGGTCAGTTACTTGCCACATGCAATAGGACGAGGGGTGGGTGATTACAGTTCCGTCCCTACAACATGTGGCAGACCTGATTCCTTTGGAACTCGTGAATGCATCGGGTATCCGTTTGTAAGGATGAGGAAGGTGATTTACGGTTCTGAAGTTCTGAATGGTAACCTAGATGCAAGCTAACCTGATTTCGTTCAAGGCGGTAAGGTGTCTATAGCGGTCAATCCATTGGAAAACGTGATGGGGGGGGGGGGGGGGGGGGTCTATAACATAGACAATTGCATCGAGATCAAAAAGAATAGTACTTAACATTTTCTCAAGTTTTGAACAAAATTTCTGCGCCTATTTTACTGTTATTTTCTGAGTACGTGACAGATTATTCGACATGATGTCATGAGTATATTAAACAAAATATACAAATTTTATCTAAATCAATCATTTATTAGATCATGTTTTTAACTGTCTGACCTTTCTTCAAGTGGTGTCATTATGGTTTATAAAAAACTGAATGCTAATCGTTTCCTTAAGAATGCAATAAATATACTCGGGAACTGGTGAATTCGCCGGGAATCCGCTTTTAGGGATATGGAAGGTGATTTTAAAATTCGGCCGTTCTCAATAGTAACCGAGATGCATGCGTATCTGATTTAGGTCAAGGCGATATGGGTCTGTAGCGGTCAATCCGTTGAGAAAAAGTGATGGGCGGATCTCGAAAACTGTTCCAGTAGTAACAATCACCAGCAGTACACCATGGACAATTGTAGTGAAACCAGAAGTACAGCACCCTGTAATGGTTTTAACCAAAATTCTACGCCCATTTTACTGTTATTTTCTGATCATGTGACAGAATGTGTGTAGTTTGTAGTGGGTATATTAAAAAAAAAATAAAATAGTATTTAAATCACTGATTTAAAATCAGCTATTTGTTAGATTATGTTTTCAACTGCTTGTCCTTTCTTCATGTGGCATCATCATGGCTTATATGATGCCTGTTAATCGTTTCCTTGAGAATGCTATTCCATACCTGTAGTGCACATGTAACACTGATAGAACACATTCTGGAATGGAACATGGACACGTATGCTAAAACCACATAAGGCGTACAGAAGTATCAAAAAATTAACATATAACGTATCAGTACCTTCGTATTGGTTCGACTGTGCCACTTATAGCCCGAATCGATTTCTACAGTCCTCAATCTGCACAACCGACTGTGTGAGTGTGATGTAAGTCCAAGTATCAACCCTAGTCTTGTGAGAAAGGTCATGATTTCAAGCAAGAACCATTCGATATCCGAGGCTGCAATCCAGCAACTGTCCCGAATAACGACATTTGGGGTGTCTCCACCACCCTCATTCCATCGGCCACGTCACTGTCCGCCAGGGGATGTCGCAATTTATGTTTGGCCCCTCGGTTCGTGTATATCCCACAATCAAACAAATAACGTTGAGGATGGTTTATAAATTGAAAATCTGAATTTTCTGTCAGTATATAATGTACTCACGTGTGTATCCACCATTTACGATAACACCGACACTTCAAACCGTTCTTGAAAAAGGTGAACTCAGAAGGTTTTTCATCAAAAATGTATCAGAACTGGCCTGAACCAGATTTGTATACTGATAAGTTGAAACAAGCCATGATAATAGAAGTTCTCCAATCAACTCAATTCAATGAAACGGAAAGCTCGACAAACTTGTCAATCATCACTTACTGGCTTGACATTGAACTTTTAGACACTATCTGTCATCATAATTGATGTGAACTCAACTCACAAAGTTACTAAAGATAAGCTGATATCACTGTGTATAAGTATTTGTAATTATTTCATTATTCCTCAAAACATATGGCTTCATCCACAGGGGGCTGGAAACGTAAATAGGCCCTATATATATATATACCCTAAAAAAAAAGAAAGGGACACAGCTTCTACAGGCTTGTGGTCAGTGGTGGGTCCAAACAAGGAAGTGTTACTCCGCGATAGCATATTTTAATTCAGTCATGTCAAGTTCTATTTGTCAACCAGGGGCCACTCTACCCATAGAAACAAACCCCGTGGTGATCGGGCCGGTAGTTCCAGAGAAATTCACTCCCACACCCCAAATTCAACGTTAAATTCCCAGCTCGTAAGTTAAGTTGTCCAGCAAAATCGTCTGATTTTTCAACCAAATCGCTATTTATATCCAAATGAAACGCCCAGTCCCAACATAACTTTCAATTAAGAAAATATATGTTAAATACATTGTACTGATTGGGTAGGATCGATTCAAGTCACGATTATTTGTATTTTATTTTGGTTTTAAAACAAAATACCTCACAAAATAAGACAGCAGAACAAAACTTCTTTCTGCGGAGTTGAGATTTTCTGGTCTTCCAAAATCCCAGAGAAAAGACGCGTCTGATTGGTTGGATGAAAGCGAAAGTAACTATAATTTAGCATCACAGGATGTTGCCAACAAAGTTCAAGGTCTAAACAATGGCGACTCAAAACTTCAGGCCGAACAAAAAGCAACAAGAGGCTTTGGACATTGTAAGGTGTGGACATCACCTATACATTGGTGGTTATGCAGGCACCGGTAAGACCTCCCTGGTGGAGAAGATTGTCCACGTCATGGAAGAAACGAAGAGGAATGTGGCGTTGACGTCGACAACAGGTAAGTGAATAGGTGAAATACTGAAATCAAATTGGGAATGGGATGAGACGGGTATGGACAAAACCTTCGATTGTCAAAACGTCTGATTTCTGGACGAAACCCCCCCAAACGTACGGTGCGATTGGGCAAAACGTCCGGTAGTTTTGAACAAAGTGTCCGGTGGTTTTGGACAGAACTTTTTTTCGGTTTCAGTGAAACCTGCATGTGGTTAGATAGGAGGAGTGGGGTGGGGTGGGGGGTGGGGGGGGGGGGTGGAGGTTCCACTGCAGGATGAGGTGTTCAATGGTTGATTATATGTAGTGGTATTATCAAAGGCAGGAACCGGGAAGTGAGTGTTACTGATAGGATACATTTCATAACTTATAAAGAACCATCAGGGGCGGCGCTATGGGGGGGGGGGGGATGCCACCTAAAACATATAATTTTCCCCCTCCCATCACACACATTTTTGATGTCCAAAAGGCGTGGAGATTTACCCCAAATGCCCCAAAATACTTCATTTGAAAGCACAATTCAATTTATTTATTTATTTATTTATTGGTGTTTATGGTAACCTATTTATGCACAATGGCTATCATGACCGCAACATGGAAATAAAGTCAAGTTTTGTCAATCGTTTATATGCATGCTGTCCATTTTAGAGGACTTCCACCCAATCATTGGTGAGTGGGTCCTATTTTACCAGTAAAACAGAATTTGGGGACCAGAGTGAAGAAGCACTGCTTCACTTCCCGGGCTTCTGAAGGGGGGCACAATTCAATTTTTTTTTTATCTGGGAGAAGCCTGCCTTCCCTCAGAGGGAGGAATGGGAGGCTTCTCATTCTAGATAGAAAACAATTGAATCTCCCCTGAATGGTACCTCAACCCCAACAAACCTCCTAGGATTGCTAAGCTCTTAAGAATGTAATGATTGATATGATAATTTACAGATTTGTCCCCTTTCATGGGAGCATGTCCCCTATTTGCTCCAACCCCCCCCCCCCCCCACCCCCCCGGAAGATTTTCTGGCACTGCCACTGACCATCAGGGACACCAGAGCAGGGGGAGGGGTGTGTATGTAAAGCAGTGGTCCCCTTGCTGTATACTAGTATGGTGGGGTGGAGGAGCATGGCATATTTTGGTTGGAGAAGGATCCAGAGAGGCAAGGGTTTTGAGAAATTGGTCTGTGCAAAACATTATTGTGGCCAGTCCTTGAAAATTCTCATGTTGGATTTTCAATGAAAATGGATTGTGTACTCCGGACTGAACTGGAATGTTTTTATGGATCAACTGTTATGCATCTTTCTGGGATTTGTAGTTTCTAGGAGTGGATCAAATTAATTAAGTTTCTTGGAGTAAGTTTGGAATTTTTTAAAATGTAAGTACTGGTACCGGTACACATTTTGTATTCCAAAATTATGAATAATCAAATATATAAAGATATAGAAATTATATTTATTTATTTATTGGTGTTTAATGTTACTTCCAGCATCTATGGCTATAGCATGACAACAACAACTATAATTAGTATAAAGTCAAGTTTAGCCAATCGTTTATACATGTACTGCTGCCCACTTTAGGGAACTTCCACCCTACATGTAGGCATTGATTACCAGGTCCTATTGTACCAGTTAAGAGAGAACTTGTTTACCACAGTGAACTAGCACTGTTCTACTTCCCAGGGTTCCCATGGTGAAAAATTATAAATAAAAAAATAAATAATTAAACTAACATTGAAAAGTTGGAGCAAGCTGTCTCAATCAAAATTGGTCTGACTTGTCTCAAGTCAATTGGGGAACTTTTCTCGGGTGGGGTTGTTTCTGGGACAACTTGTCCATAGACTGAACAAATACATTGACTTGCTGACACTCACTTCCAACATCCATTCAATTTGCAGGGACTCCCAATCAAATATAAAACACAATTTATGTACATGTACATGCACAAATGCACATTTTATGTGTGCACTTCCAAAGAATGTTTACTGTCCGATCAAATGCTTATTTCTTCTGGTCTCATACCATTGAATTTGAATCAATGATTGTTCTTGCTGGAATGAAGTCAATGTTGGACAAGCTTTAGGCAGAACAAAAATTTGTTTGAATGGGGCGGTGGTGGTAATCTGAGCAATCTCTTTGTTTTTGAGAGTGCTACCCCGGCCACAGGTAATAACATCCAGTCTGTGGACACTCCGACAGTGGATCAATGTTAAATCATGATGGGGTAGATTTGTCATCCATCGATTATTTATAATTATTTATAATGTATGAGAACAAAAAACAAATTATCATTCACAATGTTTGTGGAACATCAGGTTGCACCACAGGGGGCTGGAAAAGTAAATAGGCCCTATATATATATATATACCCTAAATTTTTATATATATATAGGGCCTATTTACGTTTCCAGCCCCCTGTGGGTTGCACCTGGTGGTCCTGGAGTAAAAAATGTTGTGCTTTTTGAAAAATTGTTAATATCTGTCAAGTGGAAAATCTACTCTGCTGGGATTTTGTAGCAATCCACCTGCCATGTACTGTATGTGGGGGAGGGGGGCATTATGAATTTAACCCTTTATCTAGTGCGATAGAAAATTTTGTTTGTAAATGTTTTTCCGAAAATAAAACCACATCATACAAGTACATGGTATGACCAACCTCACTAGGACAAGGTCATTCAAATGAACGGGTTATTCTCACTTGTCCGGCAAGAAAGATTTTATGAAGGTGCGAGATATGGCTACAGTCTGTTTCAGACTAATTAACAATCTATTAGTATTCGTCACTGAAGTTGCTGGCAAATGTTTTTTAGTGTTAACGCTCACCACACCGTCAAATTTTTAACATCTTATTTCTTTTTACTAACATAAACATATCATTGATCAATTAAATAAAAATAAAACAGTATGATTACTAATTAGTAACAGTTTTTGCTTGTTGCTGACAAATATAATTATTATTTATTGGGATTTTACGACACTTCAATAGCCAGGGTCACATCGTGTCGAGCGGATTTACGGTGGAGGAAGCCGGAGTAACTGGCGAGAACCAGCGAGCAGCTGCGAGTATCTGAAGGGCTCTTCAACTTACTAACCCAGCGGTTACAACGCAGTGGGGATTAGTGCCTTTCCCGAGGTGGAATTCAATGCGCAATAGGACAAACAGAGGGGGTGGTCTTTTCTATCTCAAATGAGATATAGTTATGAGTGGGGATGAAGGTGGGGGGGATTTTTTATTTATTATTATAATGATTAAATGTTGCTATTTTAATCATTATAACGTCTGCATAATGATGAAACATACCCAGATGTTGTGCAGAATGCTGTGCGAAGCAATTTGCCGATCACAACAGTTAAAGGGGGGGGGGGGGGATGGGTGGGGGCACGGCACATTTCCCACAACCCCCTCCCACAATGCCTTCTCTTATGAGAACTGCGACAAATCAGTGGCTGGACAAAGAGTTATTACCCTCGGCATCTTGCGCGTTGATGATACTGCGGAAGGTAATATAGGACTATATTAGACTATTTGGACTCTGTGTCACATTCAACAGGGTATTAGTGAATTTTTATGTAACAGGTAATATTATATAATTTTAGTAAGAAGTATATAATATATTACAGGCCGACTATTAAATTAGTTATTTCATGAAATGACTAAATTATTCATCATTTTCGTAAAATTACTACAAAGATCAGTAAATTTTATGAAATAAATAAATAATTTAGTCATTTGTCGGAAATGACAGACATCAAATCGGCTTATTTTAGGAAGGAATAACTTGAACAGAGTTAATTTCTCGTCCATTCTACAAATTAGTAAACTTCAAAACCGCTCCTCAATCAGAAACAGACTTCAGTCGAAAAATGTTTGATCTGAGGGATTATCACACTTCTCTCCTGAACAATAGCTGCCGGACAAGTGAGTAGACCCCAAATGAAGAATACTTTATTGTATCATATATATATATGACCCCATCTTTGGAATCATTTCATTTCAATCATGGAGTCAGAATACACGCGACATTGGTTTATTGAAAAAAAAAAAATTGAGAAAAGTAATTTTGTTTAACCCTTTACCTAACGTAAGTAGCAGGTAACACTTGTCTACAATTTTCTTGTATACAGTAGAGCCCACTTAATTGTATATCTCTTAATTGAACAATCCTGTTAATTGAATAAAAATTCCAAACACCAAACCATTTACCATACCTTCAATACAAATTTTACCTGTTAATTGTATATAGGTTGTAGAGTAAATTCCTGTTAATTGAATACAAAATGTTGCAATCTGTCGGAAAATTACACTGACGACCAACAAATTCCCCACATTGATACACATTTTTTGTCTCTATACAGTCAGTTTTGATATTTGTTCTATTTTATCTTGTTTGACAGAGCTCAATGAGCTCTGTCAAACATGATATAATAGAATGAATACTCAATTTATCATTAGAAGATAGGAATATCATATGTCCAAATTCCCGTTACTTGTATACTCCTGTTAAATGAATATTTTTTTCTGGCAAAGCAGCTGTTCAATTAACAGGGTTCTCTGCATTAGCATTTCCATTTTTTGCATCCAAAACATAGCTTATGACCCCTCATTGGAATGAACACGACACATTCATTCCAGTGAGGTTGTCATAAGCTATGTTTTGGAAGCAAAATATACAAAAAATAACATTTGAATGGTGATTATCATGTATTGCACTGCCTGGTTTGTGACGTTACATAAGGTAAAGGGCTAACAACTAACAGGTATATTTATCTTTTATCTTCAGGAATATCAAGTACAGCCTATGGCTTCTGCCGAAATGCGATGACTATTCATAAGTGGTGTGGGCTGGGAAATGGCAGGATTCATGGGGATGCCTTGAGGAAAGTTGTCATGGAAGATGAGAGATATGCACCAGTGCTTGAAAGAGTAAACAATTGTGATTTGCTAGTAATTGATGAAGTGTCGATGCTGAGCAAGCAGACTTTTGAAAGTGTAGAGAAAATTTGTTCACTGCATGACCCTTCCAGATATTTTGGAGGGATACAAGTGCTTCTCATTGGTGATATGGCACAACTTCCACCTATAGCTAAACCTCGATATGGGGATTTAGGAAACTACTGTTTCGAGAGTGACCTATGGAAGGATGTGTTTTCACACTGCATTTTCCTAAATGAATGTGTGCGACAGAGTGAGGAAACCTTTGTGAAGTGTATCAGAGAAGCAGAACTTGGATTACTATCCAAGACATCAGTAGAGTTTATCTATGCATTGTCTCGCCCAATACCACATTCTAGAGATAAAATCTACTTGTTTGCCACCAAGCACCAGGCACAACTTTTCAACAGAGATGCAATACTTGCACATCATGGAGAACTGTATGAATTTAATTCGATTGATGAAGGAACCAGGAAAACTCTCGAAGAGACAGATGCCCCTCCAACTATCTGGTTAAAAAAAGGATGTCGTGTGATGCTTACTCGGAATATATCTTCCAAGTTGTGCAATGGGATGCTGGGGACAGTTCAGGAAATTCATTTGGATATGGTCACAGCGAGACTTCCTAAGGACAATAGCAGTAAGCAAGAAAATGTCACATCGAAAACAAATACAAGTGTCATCAAAGTCTCAGTAGAACTTTTCAAACAACGTTGCAGCTCCATCATTTTCTCATCTGCATACTTTGTGAGGTGAACCACAGGGGGCTGGAAACGTAAATAGACCCTATATATATATATATATATATATATATATACCCTTACAGTTTGCTAGGCGATGGGTGCCATAGAGATCCACTCTCATCAAGGAAGAGGTTCAAATCCCCGTCGGTGCAACCTATTTCATTAAAAAATTTAACAGAATTGCCGAGTTCTGTATTTCATATCTCTAGCAGGAAATCTGAAAAAGAGATGAATTCTCACTGATTTCCCTCGCATTGTATGGTATAAATTACTGTAAAACAATTAATTCTGGGGGATACCGAGTGGTTTCGTGTGGACTGCGACAGCTCCATGGATACTCGACATACTGGCCTTCCTTTTTTGGGGAAGTTTCAGTAGTCGAGTGGTGTACGGCGCTGGGACAGTTTGCTAGGCGATGGGTGCCGTAGAGATCCACTCTCATCGAGGAAGAGGTTCGAATCCCTGTCGGTGCAACCTATATATGTATATATATATAGGGCCTATTTACGTTTCCAGCCCCCTGTGGGGTGAACAACATCTTGCCTTGACTGGCACTATCTAGTATGAGTCTTCCAATCATCAAATTCATTTAATCCTTTACCGAAACTACAGTACCAGCTGAATTAAGTTGTTGGATAACCACAACAAAATTTGTCTCGCATTTTTCCTTTGTTGATAATTCCAACACTTGTCATCATTTCTTGCTCTCAGGTAGAGCTTCCCAAGAAATGATGTCAAGTGTTGGAATTATCAACAAAGGGAAATTAAAATCAATATTTTCTTGTGCTTATTCTACAACTTTTTTCAGCTGGCACTGTAGGTAGCAGTGCCAGTGAAACATTTGCAAAAAAAAATTCTTGCATAACTAAACATTTTCATATTTTGCTTAAAAAAATGTAGCTTATGAAGCTTCATTGGAATGAGCTCAGTGAGCTCGTTCCAATGAAGGGTCACAAGTTTATGTTTTTGAAGCAAAAATTGAAAAAAATTACAAAATTTTATCAATGGTTTTTGTGTTTGGCGCTGGCTGGATTGGTTCATTCTCGGAATGCCGACATGCTGTAATCTAAAAAAAAAAATTTGTTCTCGCTATGCCGACACAGGTCGCTCTTAATTGGTTATAGTTTGTTTCATGTAACTGCTCCCACTGGCACAACAAAATTCACACCATTTTCAGTTTGTCGGCTAAGTAAAATGAGTGCATTTTAATTTAAGAAATCGACTTGCCTGAAATTATACCAAAGCGAACTCTGGGGATAGTTTATTATTGCATCATTCATCATTCATTTTAGACATGCAATTTGGAGAAATGCTCAAAAATATGGACTGCAAAGTGAGTTTGGAAATGATGATAATGTTACAAAAAATTTTCGTCGTGCATCAGCACTGCCTCTCACGAGAATGAGTGATATAGACGATGTTTGGGTAAATGCTCTAGAAGAGACTGGATTGGAATACCCTAAAATTCTTGGGTTTGCAGATTATGTAACTGAGCAGTGGGTACAAGGTGTCGGCCGGGCCATGTGTAATCACTATGACAACGAAGGCTCGAGAACTAACAATCATTTTGAGGGTGGCCACCGCCACCCCAATATCTACACTAGAGACGGCGGAAGCGCCAAAAAAGTGGGGGGCACAATTTTTTCTGGGTAACAGCAGGGTTATACAATGAAAAATAAATTTTTAGGGGCTCAATGTGAAGGACGGGCGTGGGGCATGGGTTGGAGGGGTACTTTTTCACAAGTATATCATGAATACGGAACGAAATTAAGTGCAACTCTGGAAAGGGAATATATGCACACATTTTACCATAGTCCAAACTTGGACCCAAATTCTATAATATAATTTTTGGGTTTGGTACGTTTGGTACCATAGTCCAAACTTGGACCCAAATTCTATAATATAATTTTTGGGTTTGGTACGTCCTTTGGACGTACCAAACCCAAAAATTATATTACGGAATTTGGGTCCAAGTTTGGACTAGTTTTACTATTACTATAGTCTGTTATGACTAGTTGTGAACTTGCAATGTGTAATGTCTCAATATATAAAATGGACAGCGACGCCGACACTATTGTGTTACTAATTTTGTTAGAACCATTACTATCTCCCACAGTCAATGTGGCCATAGGAGCTGTGTACGTTATGTCAGAATACGTCCTGTTGATTTTTTTCGGCTTGATTATTAAGTGTTAAAAAGCAATTTGTCTTCCAAATTCTGTGTTATGATATAAAATTGAATTTTGGATCATAACATGATTTGGAAGAAACATTGCTTTTTTACACTTAATAATCAAGTGAAAAAAATGTACGTAAACTAATGCCAAAATGTAGAAAGAAGATACCACATTGTCTACTGTGAGACACAACAAAACAGTTTGCTGGGTCGGTGAAATTTGTTTCACATGACTGTTAAGGCCTTCAAATGTTTTGGTAGTTTTTCCGGTAGTTGGGTGGAAAATTCTACCATGGGTGATACATTTCTAATCCACCTGTGGTGTACTGTATACAAAATTATGGAAGAGGTTGGTTTCATTCACCATTTGATTAATAAGAGGGATCTGGTGAATGTTTACATCATGTTGAGACTACCAGTACATGTGCACGTTTGATGAATGTCACTTTTAACTGCTGAGTTGATTTGAATATGAAAACACAACAGGTGATGTACATGTATAATCATTTCAGTGTAGAGTGAGTAGGCCATGATGGCTTTTGTTTTATTAGCCATTGACTAACGGGAATGGTGCAAGATCACTAGCACTCCATAGCATTCGTAAAATAATTCCTGAGAGTGTGCAGATAAATCACATCCCTGCATTACCTGTGGGGAAATAAAATAAAGAATTCAATTTTTACCTTCAGGACACAACTCGAGGTGATACTTCAAATATTTCTTTCTAAATAACTAAAAATTGAATTTTTTGCTTCAAGAACCTATGTTATGACCCCTCATTGGAATGAGCTTGTCAAACTTGTTTCCAATCAGGGGTCATAAACTATGTTTCGAAACAAAAGTAGAAAAAAAACTGAATAACGATTTTTGCCACTATCAGGTGAAGGATTAATAGAAAATTAACTCCACTGAGCTACATGTATTCACATTTAACTGGTAGAGTGGGGTTAAATTATTTTTCAAAGGTGATATATATTTAAATATGAGTATTTTGTTTTTTCAAAGATGTTACGTAACCAGCATGAGCCATAGTTTTGGAAGATTTTATTCATACATTTATAATTGTTTTGTCACAATTTATTGGAGAGTACCTGTTGGCATTCTCCAATAAATTGTAACAAAACAAGTTTATATAAACTGAGCAAACCAAAAGCAATTGCATACACTGTAAAGCTCCAAAAGTGGCTTTCAGTGGAGTCATGATAGTGCCTTCCAGCACTCAACCAGTTCAAAAAATCACACTTCCAGATTTTTCACATTCGAAAATTGAACACCATCAGAATGATTTTTCATACTCCTGAATTTTATTCACAGCAGCCACTGAGTAGCACCCACACTGTGCCATCTCCTTTCTGCAAAAAAACTGATATTTGGCCTACAAGGACTAGATGTTTTAATTCAGAATAATTGTGTTGAGAAATGTTCACTTTAGTAACAAACAAAAAATAATAGGCTGTGAATGTGTCATAATAAAACAAAATTGAATTTCAAATCACAATTTACTTTTGTCTACCCCCTTTGAACCCCCATGGGAACCCTGGGAAGTGAGACAGTGCTTGTTTACTATGGTAAACAAGTTCTGCTTTACTGGTAAAATAGGACCCAGTCACCAATGCTTGGGGTGGAAGTCCTCTAAAATGGGCAGCATGTGGTTTAACCGATTGACTAAACTTGACTTTAGCTCCATTATGTGTCACGATTAGCCATTGTGCATAAAAATATGTGACGTTAAACACCAATAAATAAATAAATAACCCCTTTTGAAACATGACCTTCACCTTGGATGATTTTCAGTATAATGAGCCGGAGGCGGCTGAAGCTCCACTCACCAGATATTGTAGATTATTAACCATTCACCTAACACTAATAGGAAGACAAAACCTTGAATTATTTCTCCCCACATTACTGAAAATTTCAAACCTTTGTTTTGGAAGCAAAAACTGAAAAAATATATTATTTATTTATTTATTTATATTTATTGGGGTTTTACGACACTTTCAACAGCCAGGGTCATATCGTGTCAAGCAGATTTACGGGTGGAGGAAGCCGGAGTACCCGGAGAGAACCACTGAGCAGCGGCGAACATCTGGTAGACTCTCCAACGTACTAACCCGTGAAGGGTTAGCATTGGTTGAAGGCATGTGCACCATCGCCGTGCAGTACGCCATAGTACACGGCTCCACCGTGCCCCCAAGAAGGCAATGGGGATGAAGTGTCTTGCCCAAGGACACAACGCAGTTGCCACAGGTGGGATTCGAACCAAGGACCTCTCGGTTTGCAGCCTGCACCTCTACCAACTGAGCCACTGCGCTTATATAATTTGAATGGCAATTTTTGTGTATAGCACTGACCTGATTTTTACTGTGATGTTAGGTAAAGTGTTAACTATGTGTTCGCAATAACAGCAGCTGTCTTCTATCAAAGTTCTGAATAATGAGACAATAATGAATAATGAGACAGTTCTTATATAGGAAGACCCCCTAGTTTTGCTTTCAAAATGGGAGCCTTGACACCCCCCCCCCACCTCTCCTTTAATGGGCAATCTCTTTGCTGTTTACCTTTATGAGAAGTTTTGTGAAAATGTGATCAGCTGTTTCAAAGGTATGGCACAGACACAGTCTGAGATGGACTGATGAATGGACGGTTGGATAATCCATCCAGTTTTAATATGCCACACCAAAAGAAGTCTTAAAAAATAGAGGGATATTTGGACATAAAGTTCCAATCACTGTATATTTTGTTGTTAACCCTTCTACCAACGTTACGGCAACGTAACAGTCAAAATCTTTTTTTATATTTCCATATTTTGCTTCAAAAACACAGCTTATCACCCCTCATTGGAACAAGCTTGTGAAGCTCATTCCAATGAGGGGTGATAAGCTATGTTTTTTAAGCCAAAAATGAAAAAAATTAGTTATACGATTTTTTTTTTTGTCTAGGCCAAGCAACTGCTTTTCAGGTTGGGTTAAGGTTAACCCAATGTAACGGCTCAAACCAGCTGGCACTATATGTATCTCCATTCAAATTTTCTTATGTTTTCAAGTTTTGAAATATAGCTTATGACCCCTAATTGGAATGAGCTTGTGTCCATTGAGGGGTCATAACCATGTTTTTGAGACAAAAAAATGAAATTTTTGTTATTCAAGAATTTTTTGGTAAGTGTCGTGGGCTATCTTCACTGGGTAAAGATTAATGTTTTCAGTAATCACTCAAGAACTTGGAATTATATCCCCCCCCACCCCACACCCAGGGGCGGATCCAGGACTTGAAATTAGGGGGGGGGGGGCATACTAACGCACAGGGCTGACCATGGTAATAATTCACAAGGGGATCGTTGCCTAATCCACCAGAAATTGCTAACTCTGGAAAAAATGGGGGGGGGGGGGGCATACGCTGGTTCTGACGCCCCCCCCCCCCCACCCCACCACCCACTGGATCTGCCCTTGCCACCCTCAGTGAATATACACTACAGGTATCGAAGATTTCGACGTCTGTGGTGCATATTCCCCATGAGGCTGAGTCAGTGCAGGAGTGCTCTGGGATACATTATAATTCCAAATTCCTGTGGTAATCACTTTCCCTGAGTGCAGTTCTGATTAGTCTGTACAGCAAGAATGATTTGTGCGCTCTCCAAATGTTTTCTCATTTCAACTATACAATGTTACAAAAAGTTTTCATTCACCAGGAAACCAGACTCATATCGCATGCGTAATACTTCCAGGGCGGTGGGGTAGGGTAATTGTATCTTTCAGTTTTTAAATTTCGCGGCACTCGTGCAGCTTTTTTCAGGGACGAGAACCTGACTTTCACCAATGTTGTACCTCTGACCTCTGAACTTTCCACCTGCATTAAACTGTTCAATATAAAAAAACAGAGTAGTCCACGCTCCAGAAAATAAAATATATAAATAGTAGTTAAGACAACTCACCTGATAACGTTGACCGTCTATTTTTGCGATCTTTTAAAAGCAAATACTTCAGACAATATTTTCATCCAATCAGCTTGCAGCTTTCAAAAATTATTCCAACTCTGCGATCTTCAGTAATATTCACAATGGCTTGTCAATTTTTCAGCTTCTTGCAACGGTTTGATGAATAAACTAATTTTTATCGTCATCGGGATGATTAAAGTAGCCGACGTTAATGAATGTCAATTTGGACCGTTTGTATATTTTCTTAATTGAAAGTTATGTTGGGACTGGGCGTTTCATTTGGATATAAATAGCGATTTGGTTGAAAAATCAGACGATTTTGCTGGACAACTTAACTTACGAGCTGGGAATTTAACGTTGAATTTGGGGTGTGGGAGTGAATTTCTCTGGAACTACCGGCCCGATCACCACGGGGTTTGTTTCTATGGGTAGAGTGGCCCCTGGTTGACAAATAGAACTTGACATGACTGAATTAAAATATGCTATCGCGGAGTAAAACTTCCTTGTTTGGACCCACCACAAGCCTGTAGAAGCTGTGTCCCTTTCTTTTTTTAGGGTATATATATATATAGGGCCTATTTACGTTTCCAGCCCCCTGTGGTCTGGAGTGGAGATAAATGCCGTAATCTCAAATTTCAATGAGAAATTACAAAATATATCTGACTGGTGCGCAGCCAACCACCCAGTCCTGAACGAAAAGAAAACGAAATACATTTTACTTAATCCAGGTCACAGAGAATGGAATGTTACTCATCAGAATGTCTATACGTTACAGTCAATGTCTAAAATCAGTCAATTTGTAAATTGTCTGAAATTTTTAGTCAATTTATAAATTGCCTGTTTCAATCAGTCGATTTGTAAATTGACTAAAAAAATCAGTCAATTTACTAATTGACTGAAAAAGAAAGCCAATTTCTTGACCCATTGACTGAATATAATTTCAATGTGCACGAATTCATACTTTCTTTGTTTGGCTTGTTTTGCACGGTTGTTTTGATAAAAGACACAACAGGGCTCTTAAACAAAACCTGATTGATGCCCATTTTATTTGCTAGACGTGGTTTGATAGAAGCCAAACATAATCTTGTTTTGATAGAAGACCAAAAAGATGGCTTGTTTTACATGTTTGATATTATCAAAAGAGCACATATCACGTGTGGACATGGTGGCCGTTACAAGATGCAGAAAGCTTTAACAAGATACGCTAATATTACTCGTGATTCGATTGAGTTATTTAAATCAATGTGTATTGAGTGCCAGAGAAAACGAAAACGTGTTACAACGAAAGGTGTTGTTGTAAAACCAATTATAACAAAGAACTATGCTTCTATGGCCCAAGTTGATTTGGTTGACATGCAGTCAATGGCGTCCGGATCCTTTAAATGGATAATGGTTTATCAAGATCATCTCACAAAGTACTGTGTTTTAAGACCTTTGACCTCAAAACGAGCTGCAGAAGTGGCATTTCAGTTGATGGATATATTCCTCTTACTGGGTGCGCCTCAGATTCTACAGAGTGATAATGGGAGTGAATTTACAGCATCAGTTATTTCGGAACTCAAGCTGCTATGGACAGACCTTTTAATGGTTCATGGAAAGCCCAGGCACCCACAGAGTCAGGGGTTTGTAGAACGTCTCAACTGCGACATTAAGGATATGCTCATTGTGTGGATGCATGATAACAAAACAAATGAATGGCCAATGGGATTCCGTTTTGTTCAATTTCAAAAGAACTGTAGCCATCATTCTGGGATAAACCAATCACCATTTAAAACAGCCTTACCAACCGAAGTTCTTGCACGAATGCAGAGTGAGGATGATCTATTTGCTGCATATTCAGTAGAAGAAACATCAGAGAAAAGAGACGAAGCAAACGGGCAATCTGCAAGGTTGGCAGTGGGGAAAGTGAGAAGTCCTTTAAGTTTCTTGGTATAAATATTGATGACAACTTATCGAACGTCCAGGTTCATTCACACAACTCTATTGTCAAGCTGTTAACACCTCAAAATTTTCATCAGCCTTCCAGGAAAGTGATTACAATCATATTCTGGAAAAATTAAAAGAGTCATAACTTACTTATACACATAGATCCTAACACACGTAGATTTAAACCTAGGAAAATGACGCAGTTCACCAAACCATCATCAGCATTAAACACTCAGGAAAAGAGAAGAGAAGAGAGGGATGACAGGAAAAAACAAGAAGGACAGGGAGATAGCTGCAAGACGAGAGTCAGCAGGAAACAAGGTTAGTGCTGGTAATTTTAAAAATTCCGGAGGTCAAGCGAATAGGGAGTCGGAGGGGAGCAATTAGTTTGTGGGAAAGCAGTTAGAAGCTCTAACAAAGCAGATTGCCGAATTGAGGGAAGAACTCAAAGCAAAGGATGTCGAGATGAGGGAGGCGCTTAGGGCCAAAGACCTCCAAATTTCTGAGATGCTAAGAAATTCTTTTATAATGACATCCCCACTATCACCTGGATCTCCAGCTAAAGAGATCCAATTAGTGGCAGAGATCCATTCTTTTCCAGACAGTAATGAGTCCAGCCCGATAAAGGTCCTGACTGCCTCTGAGGGCATTCCTTCTGAAAAAGAAAGCAATAGCGTCAACAACAATGCCAATAATGCCAATAGTCGTGATGCCGGAAAGACAAGCAAAAGAGATTCCACAAGTTCAGCAGCCACAGCATCGGAGGAGGGTAGCATCCCAAAATCCTATGCTGGGGCTGCGCGTGCTCG
Source organism: Pictodentalium vernedei (assembly GCA_031216915.1). Classification (NCBI taxonomy): domain Eukaryota; kingdom Metazoa; phylum Mollusca; class Scaphopoda; order Dentaliida; family Dentaliidae; genus Pictodentalium; species Pictodentalium vernedei. Next base: position 437,593,205 of record CM062293.1, read on the forward strand.
TGGAGACAACTCCAAAGCAAATACAAAAATCACAGTGGATCCTCTTGGAACCAAATCCTTTAACCCGGATAGATCTCTGTCGCAGTTACTTAACACGCAGGCTAGTGGGATAGGTTCCAGTCACGGCACTGAGCACAGCGGGGAGTCTGCTCCCGCTAGTGACCCCAGCAATATGAGCCAAAAGGAGGAGGGGGACCCCCCCCCCCCCTAAAAAGAAAACAAAACAGTTGCGATTCTGAGTGCGAGTTGCAGGAGGTGACGGGTGCTGATGGTTTCTCCACTTTGGCACCTAGAGTGGTAGAGAAGTGCAGAAGCTTCCAGCATCCCCCCTCTTCCAGCTCCGCTCAGGTCAACAGTACTAACAGGACTAATTCTCATAATGGCAATGAGAAAAACTTAACTGTTGATGATAATAATCTCAATGCCAACAAAAACATTACAGTCAGAGAGTCCGGCCTGGAAGGTAGTCACTCAACTTATGAGTTTAGACTTCTCCGCGGCCATAAAAAGGACACCCACGAAGGCTGTACAGAAGTTACCCACGAGGGTACACATGGACAAAAACACAAAAAACAAGATAAGCAGGCTACACAACCTCTAGGGGAAAACTCATCAGTTAATATTGCCGTGGTAACAAGGGTACACCTCGACACCCCAAAAGAAGCCATCAGCCAGGTTATACCAGGCTTCAAGTGGGAAAGATTCACCTCCAGAGCCACGGGCAATCACACGTGGAAGCTGAAGGTGATCTGCCCTAACAGTACAACTAAACGAAAAATAATTTCGGAAGGGGAGGCCATCAATGGTGGAAAGCACGTTACAGAGGAGTACCGATCAACCCCTCCCCCAATCCAATGTCATAAATGTCAAAAATTTGGGCGCGTAGCAAACAGATGCAGGGACACTCTGACCTGCATGAAATGTGGAGACAACCATCTCACCAATGCATGCAGGTCAAAGTCCCCCTCCTGCCCTAACTGCAAGGGACCTCACACCAGTAATTATCGGGGGTGCTCCCACTTCAAAAAAGTGAAAACCAACATAGAGTTGAAAAACCTTAACTTAAATAAACCCGACAACGCTTCCTCACCCCACACAATATGCTCCCTTGTCGCGGGAGCGCTCTACTCAGTTCTAAACAAACATGTCAGCACTAGTCTGTCTGACATCTGTCAAGACGTTAGCCGGTCAGCGTCCCGGCTCTTCAAAAGCCAAATATCCGAATCTTTAATTAAAGCCGCAATCAACATCCAATAAAGCCACTAATCACCTCCAACCAAACACCGCGACTACATTACAACCCCATCATGAATAAGTTACAAATAGCCGTGTGGAACGCTGGAAGTGTTAATAACAAAAAGCTTCAGATCAGCCGATACTTCAAAGATACAGACATTGTCTGTATCTGCGAAAGTTGGCTTCAACCCAGTAAATTTTTTTCAGTTAGCGGGTTCAGCACTATTAGAAGAGACCGACAAATCACTAAAGGTGGTGGCGTCGCACTTCTAATAAAGAAGAACATCAAAACCAAAACAATAAAAAACAATCACCTCGATGCAGAGGTGATTGCAACTGAAATCACAGTCGACAATAAAAACATCGCTATTGTTTGTTATTATAACGACCCAAGAGAAATTGTTTCTGACACTGTCTTTGATTTCTTTACGAGGAAATACAAACACTGCATTTTCCTCGGCGACTTCAATGCCAAACACCTGTACTTTGGCTGCAACAAAACCAGCCCCAACGGTGAAGCCCTCTTTGAAATAAAAAAAACATAACCTCCATGTGGCTATGAACGACAACTCAGCAACCTATATCAGTACCAACCCACTATTTTCATCTGATATCCTCGGTCTAATTATCGCCAGTGATTCCCTGATAAACCACATCGATGACCACTGGGTCGGCGATGATGACTTAGGCAGCGATCACCTCCCGGCCCATGCCTCACTGCAGCTAGGAAATGGGCCACTCATGTACCCCCCCACTCTCCGCAGAAATTTTAGAAAAATTAATTGGAACCTCTACCGCGACATCATCAACGTAAAACTCACAAACAACCCCCCACCCAACGCAGCGGAACTCGAAACCCAATGCGAGGGCATAGAGAAAATCATTAACTCAACCCTAAACGAAATATGCCCAAAAGAAGAAGTGCGCCCCTGAAGAAATACTATCTCGGGCGACACACTGTCACTAATCAAAACTAAACGTAAAGCTCTTCGCGCTCTCAAAACCGAAACTGACCCCAGAAAGAAAGCTGACCTAAAAAAAAACATATAAACGCCTTCATGGCGAAGTCAAGGAAGCCCTCAAAGCTGAAAAACAAGCCAACTGGGAAAAGGTAACAGCCAATCTAAATGGGGTCCAAGATGCTAAAAAATTCTGGGACTCATTCAACATCCTAACTGGGCAAAAAAAAGAAGGGCGGCAAAGCCGCTGCCAAACCTCTTAAAAGGGAAGACGGTTCCTTCACGCGCACCGACAAAGACAAGGCCGACACTTTTGCTGACCTCCTAAGAAAAACGCATTGCCCGTATCTAGGCGCAGGCAATGATGACGCCGCCATAAACGCAATTGACAACTTCATCAATGAACACCCTGAAATCTACCGTGACCCCAAATTCGATAACGAGCCAGAAGACGGGGATGACGATGACCTCGTCACCCCCATCACAATGACGAAATCATCAACGTCATTAAAAAATGCAAAAATTCGTCCTCACCCGGCGAAGACGAAGTGAGCTACAAAATTCTTAAACAAAGCCCAAATTCCCTAATCGAAAAACTAAACGAACTGTTCAACGCATGCCTCACCCATGGCTACTTTCCCAAATGCTGGAAAAAAAAACCCATTGGTGTCATGATACCAAAACCTGACAAGGACCCCTCCGACCCAGTCAGCTACCTCCCAATCAGCCTCCTCAGCTGCATTGGTAAGACATTCGAACGAATCCTTACAAATCGGTTCAGTGGGCACCTTGAAGACAACGATTTTTTCAATAAATGGCAAAGAGCCTATAGAAACCGCAAAGAAGGCATCGAGCATGTCTACCGACTAGTCACCCAAATGAAAACCGCTATCAACAATCAGCAAATAGGCGCGACAGTCCTGTTAGACGTCGAAAAAAGCATTTGACTCTGTTTGGCACAATGGAATGCGCTACAAATTATCAAAAATGAGACTCCCCATGAAACTGCTCAGATTACTATCCTCTTTCTTAAATGATCGCGAAATTAAAGTCAGAGTGAACAATGAAATGTCTGACAGTGTCCCCCTTGAAGCAGGCACCCCCCCCCCCCAAGGATCCGTCCTAATCCCCTTCCTTTACATCTTCTATGTAAACGACCTTAATTTCTCTGAAGATCGTGTTCAAGTCTCCCAATTCGCGGATGATAAGGGCCTCTAGGAATAATACGGCCAATCTGCTCCAAAAACAACTGCAACGCGCTCTCTGTGGCCTAGAACAATGGTGTGCCAAATGGAGAATTAAGCTAAACGCCAACAATAAAACCCAACGAATCACCTTTACTCGCAAGATAAGTAAACGGGATTTTGACCTAAAACTAATGGATAACACCCTCCCAGAATGCAAAGAGGCGAAATTCCTGGGCATCACCATTGATCAAAAACTGTCCTTCAACAAACACACCGACGACATGGCGAAAAAAGCCACCAAACGCATTAACTTACTGAAAATGCTTAAGGGAACTTCATGGGGAGCCAACCAGTCCACCCTACTCAAACTATACAAAGCCTTTGTGCGCCCAGTACTCGAATATGGTGCAATCATATTAACTGACCTCAATCAAACTAATATGGGAAAACTCCAGAAGGTCCAAAACCACGCGCTCAGAGTCGCCCTCCGCGCCACATGGGACACACCCATCAAAACACTCCACGACAGCGCCGATATCCCCACCATTAAAGACCGCCTAGCCACCCTGGCCGCGAAAAATCATGACCGGTTAGCCGACAGCGAACTAATCTCCGAACTTGGAGCCATTTGCGAAAGCCGACAAAAGCCCAAAAATTGCAATCAAAGCTAAGACCGCTCGAAAAAAAACTAGGGAACGAGAAGGTGAACCAACAGGCAGAAAAACAGCTTAACTGTGGCCTTCTACCAGAAAGGGCTTCCTTCGTCGACTCAACTAAAATTACATCACGATTGGATACTGTAGATCTCATTTCCGGCCGGGGGGCTCGGCCCACACAGGACGCTCGCGATACCAGACGAGAGCGTTTTGTGTGGGCTGGGCCTCCCCGACTGGAGGTCGGATTTGCAGTGTTTAATCGTGATCCAAAATAAACTCAAACTAATCTAAATATGGTCGAAACAAGCGAAGGGCATAACAGAAACACCCTCGGGTGTGGTTTAGTGTCTAAACCTGTTACCCTCCCGCTACAAACTCACTATCACCCTAAGAAGGTGATCTAACAGGCAGATTAACAGCTTAAATGTGATCACAATTAAAACATAATGTGCTACTTTTATCTTTTTATTTCTACATATTCTAATGAAAACTAATTCTTCCTTCTTCTTTTAAGCAGGTACACAGAAGATGCTTTTTGACCAGCACCCCAATAACCGCTATGGACAGTCCAACCGTTACAGAAACGGTAACCCCCATGGTTCCTGTACATCCTCCACTCCATCCCTAAAAGTGGTCGACCACTTTAAGGGAGTCGATCGTTGGTCCTGCGTCCCGCCTCTGCCCCTTTTTGTAAGCGCATTGCGCATCTTTCTGTCCCAACCCATAAGGATTACAATGCAGGCCTGCCCCCGAACCAGGGAAGTTCGGGTCTTCTTCTTGGTGGTCCCCGAAAGGGGTCGTTGTTGTTTCCTTCAAAGACGTCCTATCAAACAGAGACAGCCTGAGGCAGATTATACTTGCCAGTGATGGCCATCACTTAAATCATCTCCGAAGTGGCAGACTATACTTGCCCGAAAATCTAGATCGACTGCGCCCTCGGGGAGAGGTAGTACCTTTGTGAGAGGACCCAACCTCCCACACTGGTCCTCACCCGAGGGTTCAACCGACATCGGTCAACGAGACCGCCACGCCGCAACAGGAGACACCCGCTGAGTACCGGAACCTTTTCCTCCTTCAACACGCCTAGACATGTGACAACCAATCATATACAGTTACCGAGGGTCGAAAGGGGCTTGTTGCCCATACCGTCCCTGCGCGACTTCGGCGCGCAAAAATCATTTCGTTCGGGTCGAACGCCCATTGCTATTGTCAGGAACACTACTGCTACCCTACAGTACGACACGTCCTTTTTAAGGTATGCTACAATACGCGGAACCGAACTACTCTACCCCCACACACAACATAAACCCAGCAATCACGCAATCAAAACGGAGAGAGCCCGGGGAGGCCAAGCTATTATTGGCAACACTAATGCGACCCTACAGTACGATATGTCCTTTTTAGGGCATGCTACAATACGCAGAACCGAACCACTCTGACCCCTCACACAACATAAACTCAGCAATCACGCAATCATAACAGAGAAAGCCTGGGGAGGCCAAGCTATTGTCAGCAACACTACTGCTACCCTACAGTACGATATGTCCTTCTTAAGGCATGCTACAATAGCTGAACCAATCCACTCGGCAATCCACTAACACTGACAAGGAACACCAACTCAACAGTCACGCTCATCATAACCAGAACACGTACAAGCATTATACACATGCACACAGACACCGACACATTTCTTTCATCCTTTAAATACTATAATAAAATATTACAATTATCTTTCTATATCTTTTTTTATATCTTACACATTCTAATGAAAACTAATTCTGCCTTCTTCTTTTAAGAAGGTACACAGAAGATGCTTTTTACCAGCACCCCAAAAACCGCTATGGACAGTCTAACCATTACGAAAACAGTAACCCCCACGGTTCCTGAACATCCTCCACTCCATCCCCAAAAGTGGTCGACCACTTTAAGGGAGGCGAGCGTTGGTCCTGCGTCCCGCCTCTGCCTCTTTTTGCAAGCGCATCTTTTGTCCCAACCCAATAGGACCACAATGCAGGCCTGCCCCCGAACCAGGGAAGTTCGGATCTTCTTTCTGGTGGTCCCCGAAAGCGGTCGTTGTTGTTTCTTTCAAAGACGTCCTACCAAACAGAGACAGCCTGAGGCAGATTATACTTGCCAGTGATGGCCATCATCCAATATCATCTCCGAAGTGGCAGACTATACTTGCCTGAAAATCCAGATCGACTGCACCCTCGGGGAGAGGTAGTACCTTTGTGAGAGGATCCAACCTCCCACACTGGTCTTCACCCGAGGGTTCAACCGACAACAGCCAAAGAGACCATCACGCCGCAATCGGTGACATCTGCCGAGTACCTGAACCTGTTCCTCCTTCAACACGCCGAGACATGCGAAAATTGATCATCTACAGTCAATGAGGGTCGAAAGGGGCTTGTTCTCCATACTGTCCCTGCGCACCTTCGGCGCGTGAAACCATTCCTTACGATTCGAACGCCCTTATATCTCATCTCTGCACGAAAGTCTGTCTTGCCAACTTCGTTCTCAATAAAGCCAAAAAGTTTCTCCCTCATAATGTCCATTGGGAAAGCAACAGAGTCCTGAGACTTTCCTCCCTAAGGCTGCCAGCGAGCTTGGTCGCGTCGGCGTTCTTCTGAGCAGACAGAGCCGAAGGCGTGACCAACGCAGCTGGGCGCTTGGCGAGCCTGGAACGACCACCAACCGCTGCAACAGGATGGTTCAGCTGCCCTAACAAAAGCTGGTCCTTCGAATGACGAAGAACCTTACCACGGACAGCTCCCACAAAACCGTGGGACAGCTGAGGTCCAACCAAACAGGCAGACCTCAAAACAGCACGCTGTTCAGAAGGAAGGGATGGAGAAGTGTCCAACACTGCATCCCGGCATGCAAGCTCCAAATTAGCCGTGCTGAAGACGCGAACGTGTGTCAGGTCCATAAGAGCCTGCGGCAAAACACGCGAAGGGGCCTGGGCATCATCAAACTCCCCTGGCGGAAAACAGACAGCCAGGGCAGCGACGACATGATCCGATAGAGATAACATGCCCAGCATCTCTCGGGATCGGGACAGGCCCACCATAGATTCACCGACCGACATCGGGAGAACTGCCGACTTAGGCTTAGTCAACCCAAGGGAAGAAGAATCTTCGTCGACAGTAGTCATCCCTTGGAAGACTGGTGGACAGATGGTTTCGTAGGCATGAAACCGCGATGGAGGCAGAAAAGCACCAGATCGTGAAAACAAAGAACCCTTCAGGGCCTTGGAACGCATGTCGGCGTCCAGGCCCTAGAAGGACTCAACAACCTGAGCCGATTGCAGAGGGCGCAAAACCCTAGAGCTAGAAGGCCCAAAAGAGTTGCGGAGCTTCACAGAGGACCACGGCCGGGCGGTCACTGATGGCTGGTCTGGAAGCTGAATGTCTGGCAATAAGCCGAATACAAAATCTAAAGCCTGCCCCAAGATTGATGAGGAGGGGGGGGGGGGGTCGCCTTCAGACAAATGGTCATCCTCTGTGGCAGAAGTGTCTTAGTCTAACTCGGGCTGACCAGCGGAAACCTCCTGTGAATGCTTAACAACATCCAAAGGGCCAGGCGAGGAATCTCTGCGACCGACCAAAGGAGGTTGTGCCTCAGGAATCACATGGAAGCCAACATGAGGGTTGCTAGAAAGCAACCGGGTGAGCGCCAGAACGGCCTGCCTCAGCTCACCCAGAGAATCCGTCGTAGCAGCCGCGTCCGATGGAGTGTGTTCCCAATGGACCCTTCTAGAAGATGAACCCAAATCCTCAGAAGGGACCGACGACGAACGTCGATCAGCAGACACAGTAGGGAGACACCGGAGGACAGTCCCAAGACTGACGTCCAGGGGCATTCACTGACCTCTGCAAAACAGAAAGCCCTGCCTGCAAATCCTCTAGAGAGACCGACGGCGTACGTCGATCGGCAGCTGGACCTGGGACACGATGAGAAGACACAGGAGGATTGTCCCAAGAACGACAGGAACCTGCCATTAGCCTCTGCGCGACGGAAGGCCCCAACTGCACATCCTCTGAGACCGACGACAAGCATCGATCGACAGCTTGACTTGGGACACAGTAAGAAATCACCGGAGGAAGGTCCCAAGAGTGACAACTAACAGGAGCCGTCACTGGCCTCTGCCGAACAGCAGGCCCTGGATGCCAATGTCCCAACCCCATCCTGCTAGTCGGCTCACCTGCAGGGGGAGGCGGAACAACAAACGATTCGCTTGAGGGACGAGGAATCGCTGCCGACGCGACCGAGTGTCCCAACCGACCAGGAGCAAACCTAGCCAGATGAGACGGGGCAGCCAGCAAACCCGTACAGCTTCTCTGAGAAGCTAGGGAAGACTGGGAGCCCAGTGACACACCCCCAGATACAGCCTCGGACCCCTTTATACCATCTCTGGAATTGATGGCAGAAGCACTACCGTGCAAGATAGGAGCAGCAGGAACAATTTACTCAGCAACTGACCATGATGTATGTGGCAAAAAGGAGAGAGTGACCGAGCTGACCTCGGAAAAATTCTCAACGAAAACAGTCGCCTCAAGGTTGACTTTCGGAGCTAAAAGAAGAGAGAACGCAGTCCCAACTTCAGGCATCCCAGCACCAGCACCGCCAACAGTTGCAGAGGAACTTGCTACCGAAATAGGCTGTCCAACATCCTGCGTGACAGAGTCACTACGTGCTCTCTTAGAAAAATCAGAAGAGGCACGGCTACCTTTGCTCCAAGAACGAGGGGTTCTGTCTCTGGTGAGAACCACCTTGTTCACAGAATCCCAGAACTTGGAGGACCAAACCCTACAAACACCACAGGGGTGGGCCTGAGAGCAATTGTGACAAGTGAACATCATCTACATGTTTCTCTGCATACAAGAAGACCAAGGAATAGTTTTAGGCATTGTCCAAAAAAGGTGGCAGAAGAATTTCTATTGGGGGGAAAAAAAAAATCTCCAAAGAATCAAGCTTCCCACCGACGGAAAACCGAAGAACGCGGGTCGCGTTTTCGCGCGCTGAAAACGCAAGACACGTAAAGAGAATACAAGCAAAAATGAGCATAAATATAATAAAATAGAATCAATTTAGAGCTTGAGTAAAGAATACAAACCACTTTGCACAAATAACAAAAATAGGTAGCGAAATAACCAAGTTGTTCACGAAGGAAACAATCTGAGCAGCACGAGTCACAAAAAAACCGACCATGCACGATAGCGGAAAGAAGGAATTGATGTCACGGTTGTTGCGCATGCGCTCGGTAAATGCAAGAAGTGTGCAAGGAGAGTACCTGTAATGTCGAGCGCCGGTCTCGCTCAACCCCTTTTTGATCTTTTTTCGTGCTTTTGCACTCTTCCAACTCGTTTGGAAAAGATTATTAGCTTGAGTTAGTTCCGAAGTTGGACTTGCACTTACGTTACAGCCACTTGTAAACAATTGTGAGTAGGTTGAAAAGAAACAGGCCGGCCAAAGTGGGGGTCGAGATTCGCACACGAGTGTTTTTTCTGTACGCGCTTAGCTGTGAATTTAAAACATAAACCAACGGAATAGCAAACACAGCTTCAATGAATGAGGTAACGTGCGTGACACAGTGCTCAATTCATTGAATAATTGCTGAAAACAACTGATTGCCGACTGTAAACAACATTCCCCCTGCGTGGTTTTGACCTCTCCTGGGCGCCTGTTTCTTACGGTGGGACGCTTGCAGATCTTCCCGTCTCCGAAACAGAGCACGAACTCTAATGTGCAGACACTGTGTCGTAGGAACCAGAGGCTATATTTTATCAAGCAAAAGAAACTGTCCTGATTCTAGCGAGGCACTCGTGCCACTGTTGATAAGCACCATCGCCAGTGATACTGGTGTTACGCCGGTGTCGGGACAGTGTATCACACCCACTTCCCAATAAACCAACTTCATTTAGCATCACTGCTTCTGGTCTTCATTGGTTTTGAGAATGGGGGAGCCAAAGTTATTGGAATATTCCAATACCCCATCCACAGTCACACATTCACTCAATGGCATACTTCATTGGATTCGCAAGATTACAAATAGTTCATTGATAATGTACCTCACTTGACATATACTTGTCTGAATACAATGAAATATTCTTCCAACCTGAGGGAGATAGCAGGTAGACAGCCAATCTGGCTATGCCATCTCACAGCAGTATGTGCTAAATATTGCTATTTATAAGTTGAAATATGTTATATTGTAAAAAACATGCATGTTGCTGAATAAAGTATCTATCTATCCGCGTTTCACCCCTGGACAAATATCTCACAAATCACCCACTGTGCTGTTGGGCACTGCATCGCTATTTACTAAGGCGTACTGCATTCGGCTTCAGCTGCTGAGTAAGAAAGTTGGAGAGACTGGCAGTTACTCATCGGTAGTTCTCCTGTATTCTGACTTCCTCTATTCATAAAACTGCCCAGTGGGATAGTATTAAACACACAAATCAGCTGGATTTCAAATAACCCAAATCAAATGTGTTGGGTAAATATGAACCCAACTGGTTTCATATTCACTCAGACCTGTTGATTTGGGTTGATTTGTAACCCGACTGATTGAAGAGTGTGATTCGTTTCTAGCCGCCCCCTCCCCATCCCGCGAGAGAAGGAATTGGGAAGAAACAACGTTTGGGGACCCATTAGTAAGGTCTTCTCATATGAGAACCTCAACAAACCAGTGAATGGCCAAAGAATTATTATTTTGAAATATTATTCCCTCAAAACGAAATATTTCAGAATATTTCCAAAATAAGAATCTTATTAAGTAAAAACGAAATACTTATTTCATTATTCCGAAATAATTTTTATTTAAAGGAAGTAATATTTCGGTAAAAGTAAAAGACAATATTTTGTTATTTGGAAATAAGATTTCGCTATGTTGAATGATATATCGTTATTTAGTAACAATATTTCATTAAAACGACGTAAAATTAGAATTGAAGTGTGTCACATCGTGGGCACAATGATTCACAAGCGAAAAATCAAGAGAATTAGTTTCATGTTTCTATTCAGGTTACAGTTAAGAGACTCCACTGTATTAGGAAAGTTTTATGTGATACATCAAATAAAAGGTCTTGGGGCGTACAGCTCGCATATGAGGTAATTTGACCTCCCTGAGTGGGTGGGTGGGAAAACTTGTGTTTTTATTTAGCTTGGTGAATACACAAGGTGAATTTTCAGTCAGTTCCTGTGAAGGACACACCAAAGGTGCGGGTGGAGAAATATGTGAATAAAGCATGTTGAAGTTTCCTGACTGCAAACTAGATTTGGGTATCGCGAAGATGACGTTATTGGGGGGGGGGGGGGGGTGGGGGGTGGGGTGTAAGTGCGATGTTTCTCCGACTGCAATGGCTCAAGCCCCTACTGATTAAATATTCCAACTACATCACGAATGCATGCCTAGGAATGTTATAATTGAAACATTAGTCAGTCCGGGTTCTAGTTATAAAAACTCAAGACTTCGAGAAAATGCATTCTTTTATGTATACAAGATAAATTTAGTAGTGGTGTCGCAACATTTTATCAGAGATACTAGTGACATATCACTGATACAACTCTGATAATCCCGGGCAAAATCTCCATTGAATAAGCGTATGTAGAAATTAAGCTAATTATGGTGATAGGTAACAAGGTGAGTGCTTTAAAATAGCACACAATATAAATATAAACAGACTACTCTTGAATACTTAGCTTTTTAAATTCCTATTCAGACTGTAAAAAAACAGACTACTCTTGAATACTTAGCTTTTTAAATTCCTATTCAGACTGTAAACCAGACAGGGACAGCGCAAGACGTCCGATTGGGAAGCGGCGTAAGCTTGATTTGTCCCGACTGTAATGATTCAAGCCACAACAGATTAAACATGCAAACTACGTCATGATGTTATAGTTGGAATATTAGTCAGTCGGGATTCTAGTTATGAAAATCCAAGACTCGAGACTTCGATTTTTTATAATTTCTCTGAGGTATTCCGACTTTAAACTAGACAGGGACACTGCAAAGATGTCCGACTGGAAGGCTGCGTAATAATTTGTACCGACTGTAATGGCTCAAGCCCCAACAGATTAAATATGCCAACTACATCACGAATGCATGCCTGTTCTTAGAAGGCGCGCCTTGATGGTATAGTTGGAACATTAATCAGTCGGGATTCAAGTTATAAACAAAACACAAGACCTCTAGAAATATGGAGAAGTGGTGTTGTAACAAGTTGTTTAATTAACACGTGTCAGGCCGACACTGCAAATATATCCTACGCCCCCCCCCCCCCCAGCTCGAATCGGGTACAATATATCTCCATTTGTTTGGACGGTTGGGTGTAAGATATAATTACAAGTATCAAATTCATACTTTTTAGAAGTGCAAGATTTCAAGCAAGAGCGTATCGATATCAAAGATTTAATAGAGTTAAAACTGTCTCGACTGAAGACATTCGTGGAGGGGCTTCCCCGTAACTCTACTTAGAAGCGCAGTTGATTCTAACACATAAGAAAAAATATAATGATCATAAATATGGGTAAGGAACACAATGTTGTTTAGAAATTAAGTTTCATTATATTTTCATTTTTGTCTCAAAAACATTGCACTGTAAAAAATTACCGTAATTCTACGGTTAACTACTGGCAGATGACTGTGAAATACAACGGTCTCGAGGCCGTAAATTAATTTTAACGGCGTTGCCGTAGAAAAAACTCGCAAAGTTGATCCAATGAACGTAAGTAGTATGTCAGGGTCCAGACGTCCCCTATTTGGGTGACCAAGGCTGGGGGACCGAGGAAGTGACGTCATACCGCAATGTATTATGGGTATCACGTGGTTGTCATGGTAACCCGTGTGAGCGGCCATGTTGTGACGCCATTGTCATGGTGATGGGTGATAAAAATATCAAGCCACTGTACCCACTGGTTCATGAGATTTTAAAAATATATTGGGAACATTTTCCCCTACCCCCTCCCTATGAGGCTGGGCATGTTCAGTTAAACAAAAATGTAATACCCCTTTGGGATCATAACTCACACAAACTTTCACTTGAATTGGCCCAGTGGTTTTGGGCGAGAAGACGAAAACATGGTGTTGATGGACGACAGACGGATGGACAATGGACAGAGAGTGATTAGATAAGCCCAGCTTGACTTTTTTGTGATGAGCTAATAAAAAAAAATTAAATGGTTCATGACCGATATTTTACCCTTGTTATTAACATTGATAAATTTGTCTCTAGAGTGCAACACGGCTTATGCTATAGCATTGCAAAGCCTCCTTGCACTCAAAGGATGGAATACACCACCACCCATGCTATTCTGTAGATTATAAGGCCTAAAACAAACCAAGAACATGAACTTTTAATGGCAAAGAAATAATTACAAAAATAAAAAATAAAATAAAAAATCACCCGCCTGCATGCAATTTTACAAAAATGGCCTGAGAAACAAATCTACTTTGTGGAGCCTTATGCATGAAGATTATTACAAAGAATACATTGTCTTACACAAAGGAATACCTCACAATCCAGTGTAGACTGATTTCAAGAAGTCCTCCCCAGTGGAAGGACAATTTTAACAAACATACGGGCCCAAATAAGCTTCATACACAGTGTAAAAATTCCACAAAATTAATAAACATTCATGTATGTTTAATAGGAATTAGGAGTATTGTAATTAAAAGTCAATTGTGTGGAGCGCGGTGGCTCAGTGGTAGACTGTTGGACTTCTATGCTAGAGGTCCCGAGTTCGATCCCCGTCCGGGACGACCCGCGTTGTGTCCCTGGGAAAGGCACTTTATCCCGGTTGCCTAGTGGGGGCACGGTGACGCCGTGTACTAAGGCATACTGCACGTCGATGGTGCGCATGTCTTCAACCAATCTAACCCTGCCTGTTCTGCAGTGCGGAGTTGTACGATGTTGGGGAGCTGGCAGTTGCTCGTCGATGCTCGGTGGTTCTCAACGGGTAAACCGGCTTCCTCCACCCGTAAAACTGTCACGGTCACGATAAGCCATTGTGCATAAGTGTGTGACCTTAAACACCAATAAATAAATAAATGAATAAATAAATAAATAAGACAATTTATTTGTTCATAAACTTATATTACTTTGTTATCAGGTGTTAAAAAATCTAAATATTTGTAAACACACCCACCCATTTAGATAAGTCCCTGCTCATAGCAGTGGCGCAGACAGACAGTACAAATGCCATCGACTGGTCATAATCCATGCATGGGCAGTGATGTCCACACATGCTTTTTCCAGGTAATAGAAAATCATCATCAATAAAATTTTAATTAATGATGCACCGGATTGTACCCTGTGCTTGATTAATTAACATATTGATGATTATTGCTGTAAACAGTGTTTGAAAATCTAATATCACTGCATCCGCGGAAATATTGCCCACCCATGGAAAGTGACCAGTCCATGGCAGCCGCACTGTAGGCTTGGGGCTGGAGAGGGGGCACATGCCCTCCCAAATTTCATTCATGCCCCCCCCCCCTCTCTCATGTTAACCCATATAATGGACACCCGACAAGACATTTTATTAGCTAGATATTTATGTTTGTTCGCAACTTATATATTATGGACACAACTGGACACAGAGTCAAGGTAATTTTGCTTTTCTGTCTTGAATTTCATATTTTTTTTTTGGGGGGGGGGGCACCCGACCCCCTCCACTGATGACAGGGGTACACTCCCTCTTGTCCTCGTCCCTATCTCACTGCTATGTGGCTCAGGTTATGCTGTGCATCATATTCTTTATGCCCAGGCCCCACCCCCACTAGATATTACTCTTGCTCCTGACTTTGATATCCTGGCTAAGCATCTGTATCATGGTAAACTAACATCAAATTGTGTGCTTATGTCCCGTAGCTAATATTGGAATAGTATAAAGAGCTTTGTCAGAAAGTTGATCAAGTGTTGATGACAAACAATTTTCATTACCAGTACCTGGTACCAGTAATAAAATAAGATTTGCAAATATCACCGTGCGTTTTTTCAGCTATTAACTAACATAAAATTGTGCGCTTCCTGAAAATTATTTTGTTACTACCTGTTAAAAATTACTGTTTCTTGTTTTGCTATTTTAGAAAGTGAAATCACTCCTTTTCTGGCGGGCATACTGAACACCGAGGCAAACTGAGGGATACCAAGGTGAATGAAAACAGGAGTGAAATGGGTATGGGGTCAGGTGTGTTCTTTTTATTTATTGGTGTTTAAGTTCACATATTTCAGCACAACAGCTAATCATGACCACAACAGTTTTACGCACAATACTTTGGGGGAAAATCTGTCTCATTTAACCATACGGCAAAAGAAAGAGTGGTGTTCAACCTACCTCCACCCCACACCAAACAAAATGAATGTCAATTTCGTTTCCAAAACTGAAGTGGCAGCTATATAAATCACCAATATCAATAGACAGTGCAATTTTATCCTAACAAATGATGTCAACTTTTCTTCCACATATTGATGTGATACAATATAGCCCTGAATGTGTCCCCTAGACCCCAGTATACCCCCCTTTCATCCAAGACTATGATATAATTCATAAATTAATTGATATTGATACAAAACAAACCACTTATGATATTAAATTTCCCATTTTTGATAGTTTTAAATCCCATTCTGGCTTTTTAAGATATTTCACATTGTTTTTGATGAATATTTTGCAATTTTTGTAAAAAATAAAGAAAAAAAAATCTCTCAGACTTCTTATGGCACCTAGAGTCATTGGATTGTCTCTGATAAAAACATTTTTTCAAACAGTACGACCAGTAAAACACGTGTGGTATCTCATGGCACTATTAAAATGCCTAAAACCATCAAATATTGATTCTGAAGTGTGGTGCTTATGCTGCAAGTACCCATAAAGGCACTTTCACAACCGTGGATTTAATCCCTACAGACACCCATGACCCATTTTGAAAAAAAAGAGTAAAACTGTGGAAAACACAATGTACATATATGTTTTCCAGAAAGGATGAATCAGATATTTGCTTGAAAAGGTAGTGCTCTTTAATGTTTAATATATTTGTTGATGTGTGTGTGTGCGTAAGATGGAGCAAGTTACAGTGTGAAAAATAGTCAGAAGCCAGTTACTGAAAATGTATATGTACAACCGGGCAAATGAAAAGCAAAGAAACGCTGTCTGTGATGGACGGTTCATGGACAACTTGTACCCTGGGTGATTCATACCACAATTAGGGGTATGAATTGTCGTAATAATAACGTACAAATTGTCTAGACAAAAGGTACGAATTGTCCCAGTAAAGGGTACAAATTGTCTCATTTATAGGTACAAGTTGTCTCGAGTAAGTGTACTAAACTGTCTCATGTAGTAACTATTTAAATGTTATTGACTCATGTTTTGGCTAAGTGAAATGAAAACTGAAAATTCGACTGAGTGATAGTAATACAAACATAAACATATGCATGAAACAACCAATGGAAATTAATTTATGCATAAAAATGATACATCAGTGGGCCAGCCATCGCTTAACAGCATAAGTGAAAATGCGATCTGTAGTATTATCAATGTCGGGTCTGAACGTGGTAAAAGAAACACTATTTTTTTTTAATAAAGCCACAATCATTCTTTAAATTGATGAAGATCTAACAATAAATAATTTGATGACACCCCAAATAATAAGTTTTTGCGTGTGCTGCCTTAATAATTAATTTAATTCTGAGCTCCCTCAATAGAGCAGCATTTTCCTTTTGCCATTGTTTACGTTGAATCTTTAAAATGTCCACTTGCTTTTTACTTTTAGTCATGAAATTTGATATTCTGTGTCTTTTTAAAACAATAGAAATGACATCGCCTTTTTTATTCTCTCTCCAAGTTTATAATCCTCTCCCAACCCCATCTCCATGTATATTTTTTCAGAGGGGGTTAATTAAGCAGGGTATAAATTTGAAGAAGAGAATACATATTGTCTAGAGGGGGTACGAACTGTCGGATACTGTTCATAGGGGTACGAATCGTCCAGACAGAAGTTACAAATTGTCCTGCGAAAAGGTATGAATTGTCCAGACATCGGGGTCCGAATCGTTCAGCGAAAGGTACCAACTCCCAGGGTATGAATTGTCAAACTCCCCGATGGCCGGACAGACAGAAATGCGGTCACACATTTTGTAACAAATTCAATTTCAGTTTCCTTTTGAAAGCTAAAACAAACTAGAATTAGTAGAAATGAAATATTTTCTCTGGAATCAGTGTGCAAATGTTATTTAGAGGTCGGTTTTGGGGAGATTGGTATTTAGGCTTTTTTGCCATTTTGGAGAAAAATAATAAATATCAGAATCCCCACCACCAGATGTTGGTCAGATGAGGGCGACATTGACTAGTTTGAAGATGAATTCAGTTCTGTTCTTGTTGTAAAGCCTAACGCATCCACGAAACAAAACATTCTTTACCAAAAGAAAACGCAGAGGACGTATAATTTAAATCGACAATAAATGGGAGTTCTGTGTGGTTCTGGTATTTAGGTAGTCCAAACGTGGCCTGAAAGTTCGTAAAAAAAATTGGGTTTGGTACGTCCTTTCAGTCCAGCATTCTTCCAGTTCCTCCTGTGGTAAAACTAAACAGCCGATCAAAATCATCAAATTTAGAAAAACGAATTTGTTTTGTAATAAAAATATTAGCATTTCTGAAAAGAACAGGCGGAAAAGAAGGGTGTGCGAGACTGCAAACACACGCTAGGTTTTCTCTTTCGTACGCGATCTTTTTTTAATTTTAACACAAGGCGGGGAGTTAACCAACAGTCAGAAGGACTTTATCTGGTACATTTGAAAAAAAAAAAAAACGATTTAAACAACAACAGGCAAGAGATGAAGGGAAGACAAAAAGGTAAGTCGAGCTCAATATTGATTTAGGCACGTTACACATGTCATTATTTTCAGTGAGCGGGGATGGGAAGGGGGGGGGGGGGTATGGGGACTTTACGGGACCTCCTTCGAACAGGTGGGGGCGGGCGTTCGGGCTAAAATCGTAATATTAAATAGCGTGAGATATTTTGTTTATATATTGTATTCAGTGTGTTGTCATGTCGACGATTTCATATTATAACAGCGGAATCCAGTTTTTCATGACCACCTCTAAACCAAGTCAACCCGGCCCATTAGGCTATCCAGTGTACGAGACGGCACTCACTAAAACAAAAATTTACAACTAAGTTTTTAAATGTTTTTTTTTTGCTTCTAAAACATAGCGGGGAGGTGGGGGCTATGTTCTGAATGCAAAAAAATTAAAGAGTAATAAAATTTGAATTGTAAGTTATAACATTGGCTGCTGTAGGACTATTGTTCGATAGAACCATTTGATGGGAGCTTATTCTTATGCACCATACACAGAAATACAAGTAATAATAAACTACCCAGATTGTACCACCCCCCCCCCCTCACAAACACACGCGCTAATGGCTTCGCGCCCCCGGGGCGCCATAACGCCTTTCTACACATTGCCCGGGCGATGTTGTGGGGATGGAGAGAAAGGAGTAGTAATATCCCATTTCTTTCTGAGACGCCGAATGAAAACTTCCATCTGAAGAAGTGATTGACTTGAGTAAAACAGACGCTTACTTTCGCATATTTTTTTCGTGAAAGTTTGCCATTGCGGGAACAGAACTTGCACAGGGTCCTACTAAATACCGAGGGATACCAAAGTATACCGAGGCATACCGAGGTGAAGGAAAATAAGTAAAAAGTGTCGTTTAAAAGATTTAAATATATGTACAGACATATAATTTAGTCCTTTTAACTAATATATGTCATATAACCGTGGATTTGTTCGACTAAATGCAAGATGTATAGACTGAAAACAACCCCACGGTATTTAGTAGTAGGCCCCCTCCCCCCATCAGATTTTATCCAGGCTTTGGGACGACAGACCTTTTCAGTTCTGGCAGTTCTGAAGTTTGTTTGTTTGTTTAATTTATTTTTTTTTGGGGGGGGGGGGGGGGTGGGGGGTGGGTCGTTGTACTTTGTTTTGCTGTTATCATCTTTAAGCCGTTATTGGGCTTTTATGGCGTACTGTGATAGGTATCGCTAAGCAGTACTCGATACACTCAAAGCTACAGCTTGTATTTAGTATATTTATATATACAGTATATTTTTCGCCATTTCTTCTGTGTCGGCGTCTTTAATTTAGCCTTGTTTTTTTGTTGACACGTTTTGTTTTCGAGGTTTTCACCCTCTTTACCTCACCAGGATTATTTTTTGCAGTTGTCGTCGTTTTAATGTGCAGGCAAACGTCCATCAGTCGAAGTTTGATTTTTAGAATTGTCGGAAACGTAAGCCAATAGCCTTTTAATTCGTCGGCCCCTTTGGTCAGCCTTGAGTGCTCCGAAAGATTCTTCACTTGGTGATGCGACGTGCGTCCCATAAGTGGAAGTGATCTGGCGGTGTTGTTTTTATTGTCGACCCGCTTGCTTCCCACTTCTTACTTCCTCCACTTCCTCCTTTTTTTTCTTTGGTGGCGGCGGTGAAGGTGGAGATACATCGACTTTTGATAGTGAGGGTTGTGGTTCCATGATGGTCTGCTTTGGTTGCTGACCGTTATTTCGTGTCAGGGCTACCTGGGTACTTAGTTCCTATTTTCTCGCTTCGCTCTGCCAGTCGGGAATCTAGGGCATCCTTACATAGTCTCTTGGAGCTTCTTTTGGAGCATGAAATGAGTTTTTTCCTGGAGCTAGTGATGTGTGGTTTACTGGATTTTAAAGGGAGAGCTGTCAGGAGTCTCTATTCCCACGATCTTTGTTCCAGTTAGCGGACGAGCTTGCTTAGGTCTTCATCTTCCTCAACAGCGCGGGGGTCCAAGATAGAGATGGTTCTCGAGAGTGGCACTGGGTGATTTTGGTGATGTCTGTTGGTGTTTCCTGGCTTGCTTGATCCAAGCATGTTGGAGCTTCAGATGTGATTGGAGTGACCCCCATCTCCTTTTCCACCTCATTCGTCTCCCTGTCTTCCGACTTCTCCAGTGGATAGGTTGGGGTTGGCATGGGAAGAGAGGATGGTGGTGAATCAATGGAAGTCTCCTTCGCCGTCTGCTGTTTCTCTGTTCCTGCTCTTTTCTTTGCAATCTATGCCTCCCGGCACCGAGCGTCCCTGCGTCTGGTGGATGGATTCTTCTTCTTTCTCTTCTTCTTCTCCGATGAAACAGCACCGGGTGAGGACGAGTGTGAGGGGGAATCCTCTCACCAAAGGTAGTATCTCTCCTCGATGGTGGGTTGGTGGTCTCCTGTGCTTCGAATTCCAAAGTCAGGTAGACACTCTTGCCAGTTAAGAGGACAAGAGACGTCCAGAGCTGACAGAGTATTTTTTAGCTTGACTGAGATTTCCAGATTTGCCATTGCGGACGCTCAATCAATCCGTCATCACACTTTGGAGTTAAGTATGAGAATGGGGGAGGGGGGGGGGGGGGGAGTTCGGACTTCGTCTCTTGTCTTAGGACAGGGTTTTTACATCGTTGGCGAGTGAAAAGTGACCACACCCGAACATTCAAGCAATTTGATGCAGTTTGGGATGGTTTTTCCATGTTTTTGAGGAAGTTGCGGAGCTGTTGTTTTGTTTTTCATGTTTAGCATACAGCG
The DNA here is from genome assembly GCA_031216915.1 of Pictodentalium vernedei. Classification (NCBI taxonomy): domain Eukaryota; kingdom Metazoa; phylum Mollusca; class Scaphopoda; order Dentaliida; family Dentaliidae; genus Pictodentalium; species Pictodentalium vernedei. The sequence continues at coordinate 437,613,837 of CM062293.1, forward strand.
TCACAAGATCTCCGCTTCATGATTTGTTTTACTTCCAAATGGCAAAGCAGGGGGTGTATTATATATTATGGGAATATTATACTCTTTCCACTGATATTTGAGTTGAGCTACCCCCCCCCCCCCCCCACACACACACACACACCCAGCAATTCACAATGTTGACGTCCAGATTTGTCTTGGTTAAAGCTGGAGTGCAAGTATGTTTTAAGTGCATCGAAAACTATCTTCACAGATGAGAAGTTGCAGAGTCTTTATTGCTGCATTCGCGAGTCGTTAACCTTGGCTGGGGAAACCTCCCCATCAAGTATTCTTCCATCAAATTGTGCTGACGAAGAGTAGCCCCACAGCAGCCAACCTTATACACTAAACCCGCTATTAAAATTTTATTACTCTTCAGTTTTTTGCATCCAGAACATAGCTCGTGCTCCCCTCCACTCCCCCCCCCCCCCCCCACACACACACACACAAACACACAGAAACTGGGACAAGTGCATCTCGCATCGAGTCATAAGCTATATTTTGGAGGCAAAAAATAAATAAATAAATGCGGTTGACTTCTTTTAGAGGAGGTCAAGAAAAATTGGATATCTCTGTAATAATATGAAATCGTTATTGTGCCAACAGGCCCAGCACACTGAATCCAATATATAAACAAAATATCCCATGCTATTTAATATTACGATTTTAGTCAGAACGCTCACTCCCACCTGTTCGAAATAGGTCCCGTAAAGTCCCCATAACCCCTCTCCCCAATCCCCGCTCACTGAAAATAGTGACATGTGTAACGGCCATAAATCAATATTGAGCTCGACTCACCTTTTTGTCTTCCCTTAATCTCTTGCCTGATGTTGTTTAAATCTTTTTTTTCTCTTTAAAATGTACAAGATAAAGTCCTTCTAACTGTTGGTTAACTCCCCGCCTTGTGTTAAAATTAAAAAATGATCGCGTACGAAAGAGAAAACTTAACGTGTGTTTGCAGTCTCGCACACCCTTCTTTTTCGCCGGTGCGTTTCGTTAACAGTTTCCGCGAAGCACATTCTCCCCAATAACATTTGAAACGAAACAAGAAAATGGCCGACAGCGTTACAAATCTGTAACGCACTTTTTTAGAAAAATAACATTATGACGGCTAGAATGGAAACATCAGAACAGTACATATGCGAATGAAAAGGTAATTTTACATTCTTTTCAGAAATGCTTATACTTTTATCACAAAACAAATTCGTTTTTCTAAAATTGATGATTTTGATCGGCTGTTTAGTTTTACCATAGGAGGAACGGAATGTTGGACTCGTAGAACGTACCAAACCCCAAAATTATATTACGGACTTTCAGGCCATGTTTGGACTAGTATTTAGGAGAACACGTCGGGTCACAAAATTAGCTGGTCGTTACACTGTAACATCGATAACTTGAATTCATCCGAACTCCGACTGTTGCTAAGGAAATCACGCTAAATTCCCCACAAATGAGGAAGGCACACTAAAAGTGTCAATAAATCACTTGTTTTATTTTTTTGTTCGTTGTCAACAACTTGTAAAGTGGACGTTCTCAATTAAAATTGAAACTGGGCTTCGAATCTGACGAAACAGGCAACGGACGACATTGGCACTTCGAAGTTTCAAACAATACCCAACTCGCCAACAACTACCTAACTTCGAAATGCATTTCATTATTTATTTCTCAGTTTCCAGCATTCTGCGACAATATATTTCACAAAATTTCCCTTGATAAGCCACAAACAATTAAATATCCGTTACAATGATTCCGGATTATTTATCAGTAGGAGAGCAACGCCGCCAGATGGCACACCAAACTCTGTTATATGGTGTATAGAAAAAAATGCGACATCGACGCCGTAGCTGCGACGGGTGGTGCAATTTTCACAAAATTCTAAGTTCATCAAGGGCCATAACTCCAAGAAAAATACTTGGAACAACACATGCATTGAACAGTGGCTCGACATCAATAAGATACACTTGCATGCCAAATATAAAGTCATTCCATCGTGTATTTCAAAAGTTATTGAGTTTTGAAACTCGTTGGTCACAGACAGACCGACCGACCGACAGACAGACCAACAGACAGACCGACATTACCACTTATAGAGCTGCTAGTCGCAGCTAAAAATATAAAAACATGGATACGTACCTGGATTACCCCTGTGCGCACACACCACTGCTTGGATGTGCACTATCAAAGGGTTATCACATAGCGTATCAGTACCCTCGTATTGATTCGACGGTGTCACCAATATCCAGAATCGGTTCCTACAGTCCTCAATCTGTACAACCGATTCTGTGTGTGGTTTAAGTTCAAGTATTAACCCTAGTCTTGTGAGAAAGTTCATGATAACAAGCAAGAACCGTTTGATATCCGAGGTTGCAAGCCAGCAATTGTCCCGAATAAAAACGTCGGGTGTCTCCACCACCCCATTCCCCCGGCGACGTCATTGTCGTCAGGGGATGTCGAGATTAATGTTTGGCCCCTCGGGTCGTGTATATCCTGCTATCAAACAAATAACTTTGAGCCTGAGGATGGTTTATAAATCGAAAATCTGAATTTTATGTTAGTATATAATGTACTCACGTTTGTATGCACTGTTTGCTGTAACACCGACACTTCAAACATTTCTAGACAACGGTGAACTTTGAGGGTTTTGCATCATCGATGTATCAGAACTGGTCTGAACCATATTTATTTACCGATAAGTTAAAACAAGCCATGGAAAAGAAGTTCTCCAATCAGCACCCAATTCAATGAAACGGGGAGCTCGACAAACCTGTCAATCATCACTCACTGGCTTGACATTGTGCTTTTAGACACTTTCTGTCATCATAATTGGTGTGAACTAAACTCACAAAGTTACTAAAGATAAGCCGATATCACGGTATATAATTACTTGTAATTATTTCATTTTTCCCCCAAAAGATAGGACTTAATCGAACGCGACAAATATTAATGCCAAGTACATACAAAGTAAATATTAACATATCAACCTAAAAGATAAATTAAAGAATTAAAAATATGTGTTTGAGAAATTTAATTTATTTTGTTTACGTTGCCTTTTGTTCTTGTCTTGCGGTTTGTTTTTGGTTTGGGTATTTTGTAGACACGGATGGAAAGATTTCTGACGTTGTCAAGTGTGATTTGTCGACGCTAAAGTATGGTGAGTATTGGTGGTCAGCCAAGGGGGTACAGACGCAGTAAGCTTGGAACTCGAGGTATGTGGGCAGTGTAGAATAGCGTGTAAGAATGGTCGTGGTAGTTGCCAGGATGTTTGTAATAATTACCAGGAGATTCAGCGGAATTTGCAGGCATAGAAAAGACCGAGTGGGAAATGAAGGAACTAATAAATGAAACACTAAGGCCAGTCGCGTTTGGGTGGAAAGGCCTTTATTAGCTCTGTTGTTCCAATGCCTTCCGATCTCCATACCATTTCTCCCCCAACACTCCCAACCCCAACACAAGACGAACATCATTCTCCCCAACTCTCCGACAAGCATACTAACTCTCTCCTGTTTCACCCACTAACCACATGTCTTTCTGTCTCACATTCCACTTCCCCATCATAATCCCGGTGAATCCTTTCTGTTAGACTGGTATATTGGAAATTATAATAGAAGGCAGTGTTACAGGGTCTCCACTCCGTCCTAGTTACACATTTGGCACTCCTCGTCATTGGTTTTCCCAGTTTGGCCCCCAAGCTCCAGCGACCGCGTCCAAATCTTGAACAACAATCGCCCACCAACGGAGTCATCAAGGTTCTCTTCAAATCCTGTCTTATCTTTATCACGCAGGCTATCCCAAAATCTCTTTACTTCGACCCGCTCTCGGTAATTCAGGTTAAAATTCCGCAAAAGCGTTTCTCTGACGTTGTTTTACCCTAGTTTTTGTCCACTTTTAAGTCCGAGGTCCACATTGAATAGTTTTCTATTAACTTGGTCTATCCACCCGGTTTTTATGTTTGAATTCCAAATATTCGGGTGTGGGGGGGGGGGGGGGGGGGATTTGCCGAATAATTAAAATAGACGAGTCGCATTAAGTTTTTCTTGTCCTTTGTCCACATCCACCCGAGCGCACCTCTTATTGCGTCTAGTGCTGCGGCATTACTCGTCAACGTTACCCATCGGCCGAAGCTCAAGGTAGACAAGGCTGGACTGTCGCGGGCCACTCCAGTTAATTTATCATATGACGGGGGCAGGAAAATGGTTGGCAGCTTGAGATGGGATGGAAGTAGGAAGAAGACTTTAGGTGTTGAGGAAAAGACGATGCTCAACATGAAGGTCCGTAGAAAAGAGTGCAGGGATGCCTGGGTGGAGATAGAGGGAGAGGGCAGGTTAAACGATGTTTAGAGTTGGAATCTGGGGATATAGATGAGAGGAAGAGTTTTAGGACACCTGAGGCCCCGTAAGGCCTGGGCTGACGTGGGGTTATTTAGCCCGGCCGATGAAATTGCGGGAAAATTAGACCAACGTGGTGGGTCGGAATCCAAGTGTCGCGAACTCGGCTCTGGGAGCTGAGTTAGACCGACGCCGTGATTCCTTCTCTGCCAAATTGGCCTGAAATAGGTTGGGTTTCCGTTAGGTGTGATTCCTAATCACTTCAGGCTGTGTAATGGAAAGAATAACAACGATTCTTTTATTTACACATAAAAATAAAGCCGTTTCAATATTTCAACAATCAACAATTCGATTCTTTTCACAGAAAATGGGTTGCTGGGGTTAAATAATTCTCAACAATTATATAGTCATTCTATAGCCCTGTACTGGCACTATAGTCTACACACTGGAAATGTTACTACCATGAGCTCGCCATAAGAGCTTCACAAATCTGAAATTATATTACGGAGAGCTCGCCATAAGAGCTTCACAAATCTGAAATGTTATTACCATGAGCTCGCCATAAGAGCTTCACCCGCTTAGGCTCAAATGTCAAAGTCTGCGCGTAACTGTACCTCTGGCTGTCGGAGGGTTCCGACCAGCAATGTTTGTCATCTATAAAGCCACCGTACTTCTGCTTTGGGTCAGATATTGTCTACTCATAGCTTATGTGCCTTTTGAAAGTCCTCCGTGAAAGTCCTATTGAAATGATCACTGTTCCTGGTTGAATTCACGATTCACAAATGCCCCTTTTTGTGCTAGGGCAAAATTGTCACTCACTCCGATCTCCAGTCGGTATTACGATGCTTCGACAGCAAAACAAACTATTCCCAGCGCAATCAGTCTGACGCCTCAAAGGGTTAATACACACAATACAATTAACCTGCACTTCTGACTATTGCAGGCTGATACCTGCTACTCGACAATCTAAACTTTAACGTTTCACCTTGGGTTTTCCTTCTCAACGAATTTGGCACTGTAGCCGCCTATCAACCTTAAGCTAAATCAATCGTGGAATGCCCTGTCTGGTGATTCCAGCCGTTTCAGGGTCCTGTGATCGAAGGTACCCCTATGCCAGGAAACAGAGTCCGCCTGCCCTGGACTTCACCAACGTGTGTGTGACCCCAAGTGTGTGTCAAATGCTCTGCTCTTCAAGGTATATATACTTTTTACCCTAAACCGTCAGGTGGATAGACGCTCATCTGTCCATCTGCCAAAACGGTGGGAGATGACGTATATCGAGGCAGAATCAATACAAGTCATCTCGCGCGTGACTTAACGGTGATTTCACTTGTCGAGAGAACCGATTCGTTCCTGCCACTCATTGGTATACTCATGATCAGGTGACGACACGACAGACATTTCTATCTTTTAGAATCTCGTTTCTCAATTGGCCGTGACGATATCCTGCCACCAACCGGTTACGTCTCGTAAGACTCGCGACTACTGTATAACTTAAATGAGATAAGACCTTATCTAACATACCGTTTCTCCCCTGGGTCCCTGCGCTGAAGCTGGATATACACCACGTGTGTTTTTTCCATGTCCAGCTTCACAGAGAAGTGAAATTCACGTAGGTTTTTCGCCTTGATGCGGAATATCTTTTGAACTTACACTATCTTTATATATGAGGCCCCTTGCCCCTATATTTAGGCTGGCTTTGCTCTGACAAAGAGTGTCATCCAGAGGAAGGCGAGAAGTGTAGGAAATGCAGAGTAGTGTGATATGGTAAAGGGATGGTATGGCGTGAAAAGTGAAAAATGTTTTTAGTGTTTGAGGCTACAGATGATTTAAATGGGACGTGGATATTCTCGATAACGTGTGTGTGCGTGTGTGTGTAGGGGGGGGGGGGGGGGTGCTATCGAGATCCTATCGGGTAGTTGGGGTGTAAATCAAACCAGTAGAATTGAAGTGGTTGGGAGGGGCAGAAGAGCGGAAACCGATGGCAGCGAGACACTTTTTGTGTTTGAAACATTTAATGTATTTAAACAGACAGTAGAATACATGCTGGTTTTAATTCCCTTTTCCAGAAGCATGAGGAACAGAAAGGCAGTTGGGGATAACAATTTTAATTAGTGATTCAATTTTAATTAAGGATTAAATTTTAATTTATAGAATTATTTTTTAAAACGTGTTTTCTGTTTATAGTATCCCTTTTTCTATTTTTCAATGATATAACACGTTTTTCTCGCGTCACACTACTGAGAGGGCACGAACATGTCGAAAAGCGTCAGTTTGACTCCAAAAGCTTAACCTTTTATCGGCGCCATGTTGTTAGCAGGGGTAATATGCATGTAATAGCCGCAAATGTTTGTGTTATTAGTAAAGCACTTAATCCTACCCAGCACGACAATTACAAACACAATTCCTGAATAACTACTTTTTGAATAGAACTGAATTGAACTGACGTCTGTATTCGCAGTATATCGATTGTATTATAAATACAATAATTAATCCTTTGAACACTCATTCCCTGGAATATTATCGCCTTTATGTACATTTACAGAGAGATGAGCCAGTCCAAAATCAGTATACAGGGTGGATGCAATAATATATTATATCTCACGTGACTTCCTTGCATTCTGATTGGCTGAAAGATGATACTCTATTTCATGTAGTTTGCATCCACAGAACTGACCAGGCACTACACCCAGGCACTATACGTTTTCTAATTTTAGCACACTACTATATCATTTTTCTTTTCATACTGGGCGAATAAAACTGATCAGGTTAAATTTAAAAATCGATTCACACAGGCACAACATCCACAAAACGACCCGGAAAGAAATCTTTGTGGAAAAATGTATCAATTTTCCATTGTTGAAGTCACATTTTCGGAGGCGTTCATTTTATTCCTTGAGAAGATGATCCATATCTCGTTTCGAAGAGAATGATCCATACCTGGGTCCAACATTCATGAGAACTCGTCCGGATATGAAAAATCGTTTGTTTCGCTGCACATATTATTTCGCTATTTAATTGTATGTTTTGGGCAGTAAACGAATAAATAATGGAATTCAATTGAATCTTCGGAGTTTGTATCCCGTGCTGACCCATTCGGTAATGTATATGTGTGACAAATGTGTGGAAATTACCAAACTGCGTTGTCAAATTTCGAAAATTTTAGTTTTCATTCGCGAGTTGCGCGATTCTAGAATACACAATTCCGTTTGGGGGAAATGTTTTGTTTACCCTTGCCGACCGATTCAAAATCTGTCTTCTGCTCATATCAATAATCCAAGTTAGACGTGTTTTGGAAGAAGAAAATGTTTTTTAAAAACTACATGGTATTTTTTTCTATATAATGCTGGTTGGTAGGGCTGCTACCTTGGTAATAGATTAACAATATCGGACAGATGTTTTTCTTGATGGGTGTTCGATATAATATAAGGATTACTGCATGTCTTGTCGTTGACTACGCCCATATAGTGCCCAGTGAGGTGGTGTAGTTCCCTCCGCTTCGCGGCGGGAACTACACCACCTCACTGGGCACTATATGGGCGTAGTCAACTCCAAGCCATGCACTATTCCTTAAATATGTAGTCTGCAGCCGTCAGACTGCAGTCTACAGTTATTATTTTATCACTAACAACCCCATGTATAGATCTCTTATAAGACAAAATGGGATGAAATTATGTTTGGACCGGAAAAGCAGTCTCACCAGACCCAAGGGTTAAAATACAATCATTTAAACTTATTTTGATACACTGCAAAGAAGCTGCATGACATTGCAAAGTAAGCTACGCCCCTGTTGATCCTTAAAGAAAGCGAACTTTCTCGACAGCAGACCGACTTTTTTTTGAGGGGGGGGGGGAGGCGCAAAGTTATGACCTTGACAATACGGAATAAGGCTTTTAGTTGAAACATTATTTATTTTACGAGTACAAAATCATAAAATAAAAAAAAATTGTTACTTACATTGATGTGGATTCAGCAGGAAACTATAAGCTTATACAGTGGACCCCTGCTAATTGAAGAGCCACTTTCCCACTGAAAATTATTCAATAAACAGGAGCATTCAATTAACAGGGATTGTCACTTTCCTGTATTCTAGAAATATACTTAGCATTTATTCTATTATATCTTGTTTGACAGAGCTCCATGAGCTCTGTCAAACAAGATATAATAGATTAAATGCCTGTATTGGATGTACTGAGGCCAAATAGGTCTATAAACAAAGGGAAACTGGGGAGAGTCAGGGTAACTTCTCGACAGGTTACAAGATATTTTATTCAATTAACAGGAGTTTACTCTATATCCTATATTCAATTAACAGATCAAATTTGTACCGGAGGTATGGTAAATGGTTTTGTGTTGGGAAATTATATTCAATTAACAGGGATATACAATTAAGAGATATCCAATTAAGTGGGCTCCACTGTACGAAGCCGTTTCCGCCCAGAACGGGATTACATAGAGTTTCGAATGTCAATGGCAGGTATGAGCGACTTTAGTCTTCAGTTTTAACAGTATTTGTGTACATTACACAAGCGTCAGTAGTCGAGCTCACATATCGTCGCCCGAGGGCCGCCGTCTCGCGTACGCCAGATTAACCCCTTGACATCGCGGATAGAACACGGCAGTACAAGGCTTTTGTTCTGAGTAGTAGTTTTACAAATGATTTACCGCTGTTATATGGATGTTTTTTATAGGTATAAAAATGTTCAGTGCACTGGAGAATATCCATTAAACGTAAACAATAAAAGTGTTATGAACAATAGTCCTCATAATTTAGAGATCTGGTTATGGAGATGAAATAATTCAGTTAATTATCGAGCTTTATCCAACTAAAATATAACATAATATCAAATAATAAGATACTTCGTTTTTTCTAACATTTTTTTCTCTCTGACTCCGGGCCTCGTCATTATTATTATTATTGCTATATAGGATACTCATTCCTCAGATCGTAATCATTATTAACGCAAAAGACAATGCCCACATTTAGGGCTGTCACGATTTTTTAATTTAGGAATCGATTAATCGTCGCAAATAATCGATTAATCATACATAGATGACCCCCTCTCCCTCTCTCTGACGTCGATAAAAAATGGAGTTCAAGTCAGTTGACCTACCTCCGGTAAATAACGAAGACGATCCCCTTTAGGTACGTTCAAAGCTTTGATGTTCTGAACTTTTGAACCGCCAGTGTAATAATCAAGACCGGTCGGCAGTTGCGAACTTCGTAACTTGTAACGCAAGATTAAAAGTACTATTTTCAGTCATGTTTCTATTTTTGAAATTTACATCGCGTTCCTGATAAAATTTGTCCACAAAGCGTATGTTAAAGTCCAATCTCATCATGCAGTGGATAAATGGCGCCACTTCCACAACAAACATGTTTGTGCATTCACTGTTAACCATATAAATTTCTTTTACCTTTGTAAAGATGACATTATTTCAGATTATGGTATTCCCGCTAACTGTTAATGTCAATGTCACTAAACTTCCCATGAACCAAATCAATAACATCTTGCCCCCACAACGAGAAGGTAGACACGGATTAGCATCATGAGTGATTCTCAAAACTGAGTTTCAATTTACTCTCTCATTTTACGGCCGGGCAGTAAAGCTCGAGAAATTTTTCCACACAGAGAAGTCACCAAACTGGTTGTGCAGGCCAGCAAATGACTCCACCATGTTACGTTTCTTGTCAAATTATAATTCAGTATACTTTAGTCTCTCATGACGCATTCCTATCCTCCCCCATGGTCATACAGCATTTTGTTTCATTATTATTTTACTCCTGAGTGCTCCAGGGTTGATACTCTATTCTACAAATTTCTTGCCATCCACCCTCTCTAAAGGTGGAGCGAATATTTTCAATCAGATTACCAATTGGTGACCTATTGGACGGTCGTACAGCAGGCTGTACGTCTGTAGCTTGTCTCTTCCTTTTATTTCTTTGATTTATACTACAGTCAGAGAAACACTCGGACTCAGAATTAGAGTTTTCTTCTTGTGATTCTATGTTTACCATTTCTACTACCATCGGTTCCTGTGCTGAGGTAGAAGCTTTGGAAGCTTGAGCAGCTTTCTTCTGCTCTCGGTATTGTCATAATCGATAACGCAATTCTTCCATGGGTATTCCTTCCTCCTTGGAAGATAAGTTTTGTCTGACTTGTCGCTTATCTCTGATCAAAGGAGCGATAGGTATAGGTTCATCCTCGTCACTACTGCTACTGCTTTCTTTTTCTGCTTGAGGGGCTACATATCTTAATCGGAGTTTCGCTCTTACCAGTTCAGGCATTTCGCACTCTTGTGGAGCCAAACTGAGATTTTCCCCATGACATTTAATGAGTCTACCTGTCATTTTATCTCTTTTCAATGACATGAAATGGGTACTCCCATTTCTGTTCTAATTTCCCCTTTTGTCTTCTGTCTCTGTACATTACAGGGACTACCACATTGAATGTAATTTGTTTTGCTTTTACGTCTCCAAGACGTTTCTGTTTTTCTACTCGCCTTTGTTGCGTTTTTTTTTTTTGTTGTCTCACAAATGCTTTATGTTGTTCCTGTAAAGCTATTTTGTGGGCCTCTTCTCCCACATACTTTTGTCTGGGTTTTAAAACTGTGTCTAATTGAAGAACCACATCTCTGGCATATATCAAATAATAGGGCGAGAACCCAGAGGACTCGCATCCATTAAATCTGATAGCTGCCAATGCTTGATTCAAGAATAAATCCCAGGCCTCCAATTCTTTGTGAGACATTTTTGCCAAAAAATCTGATGGAAACGTTCGACCTTACCATTGGATTGGGGGTGATAGTAAGACGTTTTCACATGATGAAACTTTAATTGTTCAGTCAAATATCTCATTATCTCATTACAGTTCTCTGAACCATTATCAGTTAATAGTTCAAGTGGGCATCCAAATTTTGGGGAAAAATTGATCGAGCAACAAATTTGTAACTGTCTCTGCTCGTTTATCAGGTAATGGAAATGTCAACTGTGATGGCTTCAGAGACCCGAAGCCGGAAAACCTTGAGCACAGTCTACAGGGCATATATATGAAGGTGTTTCATTGTAACTTCGTAGGATCACCCAGATTATGCCCAGTTGACAACGCCCACTTTTGGTCGCGATCATTCACCCATGATGGCTTCCGAGCCCAAAACCCTAAAAACTTTAGTACAGACTACAGGTCGTATTTGTGAAGGAATTTCATTGTAACTTTGTAGAATGACTCCGTATAATGTCGAGATGAGGACGTTCCCTTTTAGTTGCAATCGGTCTACCGTCAGGGCTACACAGGCCTGAAGCCCGAAAACCTTTAGCACAGTCTACAAACCATATTTATGAAAGGATTTCAATGTAACTTGATAGGATGACTCATTTTGGAATAATTTCACTCTAACTTGGTAACTTTAATGGACATACTTTAACTGAGGGCCACATACATTAACTGTGATGTCATATTAACCACCCTAAGCTCTTTAGTACCGTGTACACTTCATATTATTTTTAATAAAAACATAGCATACAGGGAACAGAAATTAACATATTCCCAATTATCACAATTCTTGTCTTATTTCATAATCCTATCATAAACCTTGTACATTATCCTTTCCATCAAACACAACACACAAACAAGTTAAGTTACAGTATCATTGACACTTTCATTTTTCATCTACTTCTTCTTCTTCTTCTTCTTCTTTTTCTTTTTCTTTTTCTTCTTCTTCTTCTTCTTCTTCTTCTTCTTCTTCTTCTCGTGTCTTCTGTCTTCTTTGCACTTCCTTGTCCGCACGATAAATCGAAAACAAATTATCCTATCTCGCTGATTTTTGGCAGGCCGATAGACAGTCACAAGTTCTTGACCACCTATGTTTTTCAGATTCTTGGGGCATTAGTGGTGTCCGTAGAGGTATTTTGAAAGTGGGTCACGCCCATATCTCAGACAGGGTATGACATATGGACCTGGGACCAACACCACATGAGTCGACACTCGATGGAGATTCAAAATATGGGTCAAGTCACTGAGGTCACCCAGAGGTCAATGAATGCATTTTCCAGAATTCCTGGAAATTGCATTTTTTTTTCTCCATGATACATTTCCGAAGTTAATACGTGCATTTTTACACGAAAAAAGGTGGGCATGGCCAAAATTTTGAAAGTGGGTCACACTCATATTTCAAGCATGGTAGGATGTCTGGACCTGGGACTAACACCAAATGAGGCGAAACTCGATGGAGGTTAAAATATGGGTCAAGGCCACTGAGGTCACACAGGGGTCACTGAGTGCATTTTCCAGAATTGTTGGAAATCACATTTTTGGACCCCCTAGTGCATTCCCTTGATCGAGCCTTTTGAATGCTGTACACATATATGCCTCTTCTTCTGGTTTCTCAGAAAAAATCTCTGATTCCTGAATGAATACCTTTAAATACTGTTAACGAAAACCTATTTTTGATTTCTTTAAAACTTTATCCCCGAAAATAGGCCTTCAACGTATTCCCATTACATTCATAGGGGTGGGGGCGGTTGCTGAGTAGTCAGAAGTGCAGGCTGCAAGCCGAGAGGTCCTCAGTTCGAATCCCTTCTGCGGCAATCGCCTTGTGTCTATGGGCAAAACACTTCACCCCTTGCCCACGTGAGGGTGTTGTGACGTTGTGTACTAAGGCATACATTCACGTGGATGATGCACTTGTACTTATCCGGCTTGTGTGGAGTTAGTATGTTGGGGAGCCTGGCAGCTGCTCGCCGTTGCTCAGTGCTTCTCACCGGGTACTCCGGCTTCCCGCATCCGTAAAACTGTCCGACCCGAGGTGACCCTGGCTGTCGAAAGTGTTGTTAAACCCCAATAAATAAATACATGACATTCATAGAAGGCTTGCCTTGATGGTGTAGTTGGAATATTTCTGTCATCTATGCACTGTTTATCAACATGATAACCGGAATACAATCAATCCTTTCTCAATGTTTTTTGGTATACTGATAGACTGCCTGCCATTAGTACTCGGTCATCCTTGAGTCTGCGGCGTGTGGCACCTTGGGGCTCCAGAGGCTAAAATATGCTTACAACATATACTGGCAAATGAGTTCGCTGAAACGATAGTCATTGTCTAAAACAGAATACAGTCTCCCATAAACACCCTGAATAGCATTGTATATTTATTTAGTATCATGTTTCAAAATTAACCATGTTGAAAAAAGAATCCTTCACATTTCAAAGCATTTATTTATTCACAATCATAACTCAGGATCAACAGGTTTCGGTATGGAGTGATGTGTGCCTTTCTCAAAACACCTATAACAATTATAAAGTAATGGAATGGAATATTTGATTGGTCTGTTTTTAACCCTCTTAATACTTCAGTGTGAGTACAAACACCCTTCATATAACTCATGGGTACGGAATGTTTTTACGCTTTCCTTTCTGTAACATTTAATTCTATATGCAATGCGACACCTTTCCAGATGTACCTTCCAAGGTGAGGCATTTTTAACCCTTTACCCAACATAACGGCGAAAACCAGCCAGCGTTATTCACTGAAAATTTTCATTCAATTTTCATTATTTTTTCATTCTTGCTTGAAAAAGATTGCTGATGACCTCTCATTGAAATGAGTTCATTTTAAAAGGGTTATATGGAGTATTTAAAGGGACTATTTTAACTCTCTCAGTATCGTAATATGGGTCCCAAAGCACATTTATACATGTACCTGATAGACAAATGCTTCCAAAGGCTTCTTGGGGTCTAACTTCGATGTTCTTAACTCTTTACCTTTAGAAACAATAGTTTTTTCATAAAATTTTCTTTTAATTATTAAACGTCTAGAGCGGGATAAAATGTACCGATTATTCGACAACGAAAAATACTAATCGATTTCTCTGTGACCGATCAACAATCGACTAATCGATTAATCGTGACAGTCCTACCCACATTGGAAGCATCCACGAAAAAGCCGACAGGATAACTAGTTATATATATATATGTATACATAGAGCACGCATATAACTATCTGTTAGTTCATTCTTCATATTGTTGGTCAGACACAAGTTGAAATTGTACAGTTAACAGGGAGATCAATGAGAGTTCAATACATAAATTACCGAGAATACTAGACAAATGTAACTTGATTGGTATCGTGTAGTACCAAGTTCCATGATGTTCGAAATGGTAGAGTGACATAAGACAGAAACAAGGTCTCCAACTTATAAAAATGAAGCCAAGTCAGGCGTCCGATATATTCTTCAGAAGAGGTTTTGGGCTCCGGGCACTGATTAACTCACCTCGGTATAGCTGTACTTAATTGCTGTCTGAGTACATCATGGAGCAGATGATAACCGAAGCAAGAGAAAGTAAGTGAACAGGAATCTACGGTGGGCATGGTATGGAATAAAGTCACTTGCCTACACCCAGAAGGGTGTGAGGATCCAGAGAGAACGATAATAATTTACTTTGATAACCAAACTGATCTGAAATGGAGGGGTGGGGGCGGGGTGGGGGCGTAGGTGCGTCATAGAAAAGTCGAGGTTGGTATTATAATCTCCCTGTTTCCTCTGTTCACTTTGCACAGTCGGGGCAGTTTCGAAAAGTACAACGAACATTCTCTGAGTATGTGCTGAGAGATACGGAGTTCATTTTCTTTTTGAATTATAACGTCGTTTAGTTCCGTGTATTCTGACCAATGGTATTCCACAACCTAGGGGACGTATGGAGAGAGGCAAATCTGTTGTAAACTTTGTCTTCGGTTTAGAAAATTGCAATTTACCTGTCTGCCTGGTTATCATGCTGCTGTATTAACATATTGCTGACACGTATTCTTAAATGATATATGCAATCTGTTATTATGTCAGTCGTGCATAAACCGAAGAACCATTCTGTAAAGGTCATCAAATTTGAGAAATTTGAGGGACTTGAAAACAGGATCGGTATGTGATGTTCTTTTTTCCTACATATAGTGCGTATGGCCTTTTTGTGCAACTTGTGGATTTTACTTGATGGCGGTGAAAGTACCCAAATTTGAATTCCATATTGGAAGTGGCTATGGATAAAAGAAAAGTACAAGCTCTTAAATGCATTCAATGACAATATATTCTTTGAACGGTTGATAACGTATGCGGCCTTTTCAATTTCTCGACAAAAGATAGCTTTTGACTCCCCACTGGAACGATCTCAGCGAGTTCGTTCCAATGCGTGGTGATAAGCTATGTTTTTGAGTAAAAAATTGGAAAAAATAATGAAAACTGAATGGCTGTTTTTGTGAATAGCGCTGGCTGGTTTTTTTCCTTTACGTTGGGTAAAGGGATAATTTTGACTGCCGACATGGAACCCAGTGGTTCTGTGTACATGCCATGCCTCAACCGCTAGGTATGTTGGGTTAGTAAGTTATTTTCAAATACACCCTCCAACACCTACCCCATCCCATTACTTCTACATTCATAGATGCGCTTTATGTCAATGGACCTTTAGCCGAAAGGTCGACCGGCGTTATTCGCGTTTCTCCCTTGGACAAGACATATCACCAATCATTCACTGTGCTGGGGGCACTGCAGCGCTATTTGTTAAGGCGTACTGTGCCTGGTTTCGGCTGCAGAGTAAGTAAGTTGGAGTCTGACAGTTACTCATCGGTGATTCTCCGGTATTCCGGCGTCCTCTATTCATAAAACTGCCCAGTGGGATCGTATTAAACACTGTAAAATCAGTTGGGTTGCAAATTAACCCAAATCAAATGTGTTGAGTAAATATGAACCAAACTGAGTTTATATTCACTCAGCCCAGTTGATTTGGGTTGATTTTAACCCGACTGATTTAAGAGTGTCGTTCGTTTCTAGGCGAATGGGCGAGAGAAGGAATTGGGAGGAAACAACGTTTGGGAACCCATTAGTAACTAGGGTCTTCTATATATGAGAACCTCAACAAACCAGTGAATGGCTTAACAGTTATTATTTCGCAGGGTTCAAAATAAGTGGTTTCGCATCGCTATTTGCTATGCAAAACATGCTAAAAGCTACACAATTTTCAATTATGTATAGCATTTTGCGATACAATATATTCAACTGCAGCCTAATAGGCTGCAGTTGAATATCTTGTATTGCAAAATGAAAATTTGCAACAAACTTTGCAAGCTAGTTCACTGATGGTTTATCCATGATATAAGATTAACTCTCTGTCTCGCATGAGCAACGTCATATGCAACGTGAATTTTATAGGTTGAAATTCATCCTGTATTGTTTCTGCATTATGCATAAAATACCCAATCAAAGTAACTTTAAGCCCATCAAATTAAGAAATATCACGCATTTGGAAATATCTCTAAGTCCATGCAGTTGTTAAACGCAGTTCAGTTGAAAAACACAGCTGGAATGGATGGACATTATTCTATCTGCTCAGAAGAGTTCAAAACAGTATGGCTTAACTCCGGAAAACAAGAACTGCTATGCAATTTAAACAAAATGCTATTCATTTTTCGGAAATGTGTAGCATTTTGCTACATAGAAAAAAAGTTATTTTGAGCCCTGTTATTTCGAAATATTATTTCCTCAAAACGAAATATTTCAGAATATTTCCAAAATAAGATTGCCAAATCTTATTACGTAAAAACGAAATACTTATTTCATTATACCGAAATATTTTTTCTTTAAAGAAAATAATATTTAGCGAAAAGAAAAAAACAGAATTTTGTTATTTGGGAATAAGATTTCGCTATGTCGAATGATATTTCGTTATTTCGAAATAATATTTCATCAGAACGACACGAAATTATAACTAGATGAAGTGATTGTGCCCGCACAATACACAGGATTTTCCTCCTATTTTCAGTTCCTGGACTTTTTCGTTTCAAAATTGAGAACAACGCAGAAAAACGGATTTTTGATAAGCCCGTTAACACATTGACGGAAGACGATATAATTGCAAGACCTCAATGCGGTATGCCAGCTCCCAGAGGTCGCATCTAAGGAAATTCTGTACCGGCCGCCAAGGCTCCATACATTGGAACAACCATAGCCATTCCAAACTGCGCATTATTACTATGTCGACCTCATTAAATGTCAAGGAGTGGACATTTGCCAGTAAATCCATTCCATGTCAGTTGTAACTCCCATTCAGAAGTCCAAAACAACTGCTACCATAAGTGTTTCAATGAAGGTTACTTTCGAAGATTTCCAAACGCTTTTGCATCCGATTCTTATGCGTGGAGGCGGAAACACTACATGATGGGCAGTGATGTCGTGGTTCCTCACGATTGCAGAAGAAATATCTAGAGTTCAGAAATCAAAAACGAGCGCGTAATTGGGTGGGAGTGTGTGTGTGGGGGGGGGGGGGGGGGGGCGTTCGCTCGGGTGGGAGCTGACAAATCATTATGAGGAGTGTTAGTTTATGTCATTTCTTATAAGTTCTACTTCTACTTCAATAAACCTGATGGATTTGATTTGTACGACCACAAATACAGGCCGAAAGTCAAGATTAACCAATTATGTATACTGTTGTCCACTTTAGAGGGATTCCACCAGACATTGGCCATATTGCCCAAACCCTTCCTGTTGCTTCTTATCTACATGTACGTCGCAGGGTCTTCGGGTAGATGAATAATTCTCAGTTATTTATCTATGTCGTGAGCTCTTATAGTGAAAGCTTGAAATTGAAAGCGGTACCAGAAGGCATCTTCCCAAGCCTGAAGTCAGCAGTATTTAAAAATTCGACATGTGTGTGGAGAGACGGGGAGGGGTACTTTTGTATACCTAAGGCTAATTCAAACTTGGACCCAAAGTCCGTAATATATTAGGCATACCCGAAGTGCCCAGCCCCGAGGCGGGGGACGGTATTGGAGGGGGTCCTCCCCTTCCCGGTTGTTTTTTTTAAATAAGAGGCTCTAAGAACAATTCTAGAGCCTCCTAAAGCCTCATTTGAGGCATGTCATGGCTCTGCATTTAGTCAATGGTTAACAGTGGTGTGTGACATTTCTAAATCTCGCACTTTCCGGTCTCGGTTCTGGTCTGGTGTTGGGAAATCTCTGGCGACTTGTTTGTCAAAGAACTCATTATTCATGACATACTAACACTTATGTAGGGGGTCATTTGAAATTTGTTAATTTCTGTCGGCTGCTGGTTCTTAAGTCTATGCCTCACTGGTCAGAAATTATTTTCCGAAAGAATGTGGAAATTTCCGGCAGAGATGTTCATTGGGGGCGGAATTCGCCACTGCCGCACACCCACAAGTCTCGTGTCTGCAACTTCCGCAGCTATTTGAAGCCAAAGGAATTTAGGGGAGGAGGGGGGTTCCTAGTCCCCAGTCTGGCTACATCAGCTAATTCCAGGCCTTCGTGGTGCTGTGTTACCTTTGGCTTTCATGTCAGAATGTTAGGAAGCAAATAGGTTTTTGTAGGTAGGTAACTGTCCGGGTATTTCTGTAATCTGACACCCCAAAGTTTCAATGATTTTTCACCTAAAACGTAAAATGACACTGAACGCCTACCCTATATAATCAAAAAGCACATATTTTTCTGAATATATTACAAATTACAACAAATCATTTGAATTGGTATTCTATCCGCAAGGACTTATTAAGTAAAATTAGATATTTAAAAGAAACACGAATTCTGAGGTCTGCGGGTTTTGCTGCAAATTTTGATTTCAAATAATCACTAACATGTGAGTTATTATAATATCCAACTGCTAGTGTTATACCAATTAAAGGTCAGTCTTCGATATGCAATTGGTTTCAACAACTGTTCTCCGCCATAAATGCATACTTTTAGATCCGAGTTCCATCATGTCGCAAAGTGAAAGACAAAAGTATGGCGTACGAACAGGTTCGAAAATAATTATTGAGGTACATACTATATTATTTGAGGTTCATCCTATATTATTTCAGGTTCATCCTACACTCTAAAATCAGTTGGGTTAAAAATCAACCCAAATCGACTGGGTTGAGTGAATATGAACCCAATTGGGTTCATATTCACTCAACCCAGTCGATTTGGGTTAATTTTTAACCCAACTGATTTTAGAGTGTACATTATTTGAGGTTCATCCTATATTATTTCAGGTTCATCCTATATTATTTCAGGTTCATCCTATATTATTTCAGGTTCATCCTAAAATAATATTTATGTTGAACCAGGTTAGACATAAATATTTCAGGTTCATCCTATATTAATTGAGGATGAACCTGAAATAATTTGTCCGACCCTGGATGGACCATAATTATTGTTTCATGTTGAACCAGGTTAGACATCAATATTTCAGGTTCATCCTATATTAATTGAGGATGAACCTGAAATAATTTGTCCGACCCTGGATGGACCATAATTATTGTTTCATGTTGAACCAGGTTCGACATCAATATTTCAAGTTCATCCAATATTAATTGAGGATGAACCTGAAATAATTTGTCCGACCCTGGATGGACCATAATTATTGTTTCATGTTGAACCAGGTTCGACATCAATATTTCAGGTTCATCCAATATTAACTGAGGATGAACCTGAAATAATTTGTCCGACCCTGGATGGATCATAATTATTGTTTCATGTTGAACCAGGTTCGACATCAATATTTCAGGTTCATCCTATATTAATTGAGGATGAACCTGAAATAATTTGTCCGACCCTGGATGGACCATAATCATTGTTTCATGTTGAACCAGGTTCGACATCAATATTTCAGGTTCATCCAATATTAATTGAGGATGAACCTGAAATAATTTGTCCGACCCTGGATGGACCATAATTATTGTTTCATGTTGAACCAGGTTCGACATCAATATTTCAGGTTCATCCTATATTAATTGAGGATGAACCTGAAATAATTTGTCCGACCCTGGATGGACCATAATTATTGTTTCATGTTGAATCAGGTTCGACATCAATATTTCAGGTTCATCCTATATTAATTGAGGATGAACCTGAAATAATTTGTCCGACCCTGGATGGACCATAATTATTGTTTCATGTTGAACCAGGTTCGACATCAATATTTCAGGTTCATCCTATATTAATTGAGGATGAACCTGAAATAATTTGTCCGACCCTGGATGGACCATACTTATTGTTTCATGTTGAACCAGGTTCGACATCAATATTTCAGGTTCATCCTATATTAATTGAGGATGAACCTGAAATAATTTGTCCGATCCTGGATGGACCATAATTATTGTTTCATGTTGAACCAGGTTTGACAAAAAAAAATTGAAGTTCATCCTGTATTAATTGAGGATGAACCTAAAATAATTTGTCCGACCCCGGATGGACCATAATTATTGTTTCATGTTGAACCAGGTTCGACATCAATATTTGAGGTTCATCCTATATTAATTGAGGATGAACCTGAAATAATTTGTCCGACCCTGGATGGACCATAATTATTGCTTCATGTTGAACCAGGTTCGACATCAATATTTGAGGTTCATCCTATATTAATTGAGGATGAACCTAAAATAATTTGTCCGACCCTGGATCGACCATAATTATTCAGGATGATGCTAAAATCCCACGATGCAATACGCTCCACGAGTCAATCAGTTGAGTCGATACAAACGCGATGTGTGCGTGTTTTCCGAACAATGGGACATAACTGGGGGAAAAAAGCAAGATAAACTTGATGCAGGCACACAGCTTCAGACAAAGAATCCCGCTGAGAGATTGTTTTGTATGCGCTTCACACGATTTTTTTCTCGACCCTTTGTAATCACGCAAAATAATTAAGATTTTTTCCCATGAAAATGTCAAATGGGCAGTGTTGATTGTTTACAGTGCTGTTACAAACAAGTTGTGTTTTAATATTGAAATATGACTCGCTAACCAATTGTGTTGCGGACCGGACCGCAAACAAACGGTCGGGTACCGGTCCAGGCGTGGTCCGCGGTACGGTCCGAAGAGGACCGGGCCGCCCCTGCTGTACCGGTACACAGGCACGCTGGACCGGTCCGGGGCGGTCCAAGGGACCGGTCCAGGGAGACGCAAAGGGAAGTTTTGCACTCTCCCAATTGATACACAAACTGATAATTTCATCTTGATAGAAGGTGAATACATTGAAGTCGAGTAAGTTTGAAGTAACTGTCAACTATATTGAGCCAATCTGTCACCAATCAACCACCTGCATCCTGTGATTCCTGTCACGGGTGTCGGGTGAAGGTATCAGCGATAGCGGTTCTACAAAAAAGTTCCCTAAAATAGCGAACGCTCAAATTCGGTGACAAGAAGCTGTCATTCAATTCCTTTGTCGGCAAAGAATTTCAATGTGTATTGTGTATCTATTTCTATAAACCCCGATCTGGATTATATGCACATGGAAACTATTTAGTTGGTAGTAACTTGGTCCCTCTGTTTCGTCTGGTAGGTTTGGTGTGGTGACCCTATTAAATTGGACCATGGGCGCAGATCATGGGGGGGGGGGGGGGGGGGGCGAGGGGGCGTGTGCCCCACAAAGTTTTTCAGGAGGGGGGGGGCATTACATGTTATGTCCCCCGCGCTCCTCCCACATATATAGGTCCGATAACAGCTGATATTGTTCGAGCAATGCTGCAATAGGCGAAAATCGCGTATTTTCACCTTGCTTTTTCAAAATTTCCTACCGCAGGGCCAAACCATGCTTGGCCCTGCGCGTTGTGTGTCCGGTCAATGCTGCAATAGGCGGAAATCGTGTATTTTCAGCTTACATTTTCAAATTTTCCGCCCGCAGGACCAAAACATGGTTGGCCCTGCGCATTGTGTAGCTTCCCCGCCACCCCCCCCCCCCCCCCCCCCCCCACACACACACACTCTAAAGAGAGAGACCTGTGCCCCTGAATTGGACCGTCGCCTTGGACCGTTCCATCTAGAAAAAACGGACCGCCTGCCCGAATATCGGACCGCTATTTCTTGGACCGGACCGGACCGGACCGGACCGGAACACCATTGGCGGTCCGGTACGGCCCGCATCACTGCTAACCAACATATCGGGAAAACGTCTCGTGAAGTTTAAAAATTTAATGGAGCAGTTCAAAAAAGTGCCTCTGTGGGGTAGGGTGGGGAAGGGCAAAAATGATGGATTTCGTATATATGTTTGTTTGTCTGTGTGTCTGCTATAGAATTTAAGAAATAAATATGGGGCCATCCATAGTGCCCAAAATTGGCCTACTTTATGGCGGAGGTCATTGTCAGGTTTAAAAAAGTGCAGGAGTGGGATTGGAGAGGGGCACCAAAAGCTATGACCAATTTGTTTTTTACTGATATAGGTCCTCAAAGGGGTCTACTAGTGGTGACTTCTTATCAGGAATCTTAAAGGTTTCAAAAAATTGCCGGTGGTGGTGTTGGGGAGGGGCAAAACTTGTCGATTTTGTGTGTATGTCTGTATAATCACTATAAAAAGGCATACGGAGCCACCCACAGTGCACAAGCTGGTTCTGCTAGTTTTCTTTCTACACCGGGAGTCATGGATTGAAAAAGTCAGGATTGAAAAAAGTGCTGGGGTGGGGAGAGTCACCCAATGTCATGACAATTTTTCTTTTCACCTCTTTATATCTTCAAAGGGGTCTACCTGAGGTAACTTTTTACCGGGAATATTATGGCGCGGTTAGGGCCGCAGGCCTGCCCAAGTTACTAATTTGAAGTCAGGGCTGTGGTTTTATGAGGTGGTTTTTCCCGTTAGAAAATAGATTATGTAGAGTCTGTGACAGAAATGAGATTGAAGATGAAAGGCACTTTCTCCTCATTTGCCCACTCTATTCACAGTTACGTAATGACCTCTGGAGAGAAATTGACACCATATGGCCCGGCTTTTGCTACATACCCTCCGATCAAAAGTTTCGAATCGGATATTATATTTGTAGGTGATGTTCTCAACAGATTCATTGGGGAGGGATTGAAAATGAGGTTTAAACGATAACGAAGGATTTATATGCATATGATACAACTCGTTGAAATATAGCTTGTTTTGTTCTGCAGAGTCTCTCAATCGGAGTTGTAGTTCGACTCGCTGTATGTCTCAGATTTAGAAGAATGTTACTTTATGTAAACGATTAAACGTAGGTGTGGAACGCTAGTACACGTTGCCACGAGTGTGTACAGAAATGATAGTGTTAACCATATTTTATTCTAGTCATTTTTTTACATGCATGCCTTTTTATACCTTTTCTATGTATTACTGTAGTGTAATAAAGTATTCTATTCTATTCTATGAACTGTTTTTTCTTAGAAATTTACTGTACAGCATCGGGTAACCCTGCTAGTATTTGTTAAAACCTGTTTTGACTTATCATTTTCACACAGGTAACAATGTTGGGAAGCGATTTAGTATGCCAGAATGCTCAAAATGCATCCACACCCCCTCTTCCCCCGACAGAATTTCAAATTGCTCTGCGGCACCTGGGTCAGCATGTTTTCGGTGTCATTGTGGGGCATGTCACGGTGTTATGTTCAGGGAAGCAGGTGACTGTTTTGAACAAATCACGCGATAATGCCTCAGCTGTAGGGCCGTCGCTAGAGCCTTTTAATGGGGGTGGGGGTGTGGATAGGGGGAGGGGGGTGAGAGCCCTCGAAATTCCAACTGGGTAGTGGGCGCGTTCTTGACAAACTATTAGAACTGTAGATCTTCCTAATTCGACGAGCACGGTCGCGCCGGGCCGACCATGGGAAAATTGTCAAATTTGGCATTAAAAGGAGCAATTTCCTGGCTTCTGGACTGTCAATCCCCACTTCAGAATACCTCAAAAAGTTTCATTTGGGCCGATTTAGGGCGGGAAAATGTCGAAATTATTACTATTATCCCGACAGTTTCGTAGGCTAACGAATATTTTTCGTCTTTTATTTTTGTAACTTAGGCACCCCGTTTATCGGCTTGAATTTGGTTTAATTTAAAGGCTTGGAAAATCGTTTTTAGGAAGTTTTTTTTAGCATTTCACAGGCACAAATTATCTCCCCTTGACTCTCAGCGGCTGTTGAAAAAACGTGTAACGTGGAAACTGCATGTGTAGTTATATGTTCAGTTGGAATCCTTCGACCCGATTTTCACCCGAAGGTCTCGGTTGTCGGAATTTGTCCTCATTGTGGTCCTCCAGTCGGAAAAATATATGTTTGTTAGTTAATTGTATTATACATTCAGTAATTTTAAATGTCCAACTGTTGATATTTTTACCCTCCGATTTTCCAACTACTGATATTTTGATAAATAAAATATTGGGGGGGGGGGTAGACACCCCCCCCCCCACACACACAGACACCGCCCCCTCCTGTCGCGACGTCCCTGATCAGCTGTCAGTGATGAATACCCTACAAAGTAGCAAAACGTTGCAAGAGATATCACAGGCCTGCAACCGGGGTGGGGGTGGGGAGGGGTGGGGGTGGGCACCCACCCCCTAGAAAAATGTTTGCCGTCCCCCAAAAAATTTCAGACACTGTTTTTTTTTTAATTTCGCATCATTTTGATCCATTTTCTCCACCAATGAGCACTTAATGTCTGTCATTAAACTAGTTGTAATCCTATATGTGAGTCTATATTGTTATCACTGCGATGTTTATTCAACACACAGATTGCACACGGCTATGACAATAGGTGCACATTAACTAATTAACAAAAGAAATTCTGTTCAATAGCAGGTTATATTTGATGAGTGGTAATTGAACATAGGAGAAAATTGAGGTTGTATTGAATCCCCGTCCAAAAATGCTCAGTCGGACAATTGCCCCAGAGTATTTGGCAGCTAGGATGACTCCCCCAAGTGTATTTGGTAGCTGGGACGACTGCCCTCCAGATTCATTTTCTTGTCTGGCTTCTATTTGCTGATCGAGTTATTTGAATGTCGCGCCAGAAAATTAACAACATGTATCGGCGTCACTGATTGGCTTAGAGGATGATCCTAAAATAATTATGGTCGATCCAGGGTCGGACATATTATTTTAGGTTCATCCTCAATTAATATAGGATGAACCTGAAATATTGATGTCGAACCTGGTTCAACATGAAACAATAATTATGGTCCATCCAGGGTCGGACAAAATATTTCAGGTTCGTCCTCAATTAATATAGGATGAACCTGAAATATTTATGTCGAACCTGGTTCAACATGAAACAATAATTATGGTCCATCCAGGGTCGGACAAATTATTTTAAGTTCATCCTCAATTAATATAGGATGAGCCTCAAATTTTTTTATCGAACCTGGTTAGTAGTACAGCACGTATGAATCGTGCCCCATTACCCGGACTTTTGCCGGAGCAGCTAGTGTTAAATTCCCATAGGAACCGGACTTTTTTGCCGGAGCAACTTTGGGGGTGCAAAATGTCGGTACCATACATCTAGATCTGGTAAATGGTGTAGGTACTGTATATATAGTATACTATGGTATGTATAATGATATATGTACGCATGGGGCTATAGGTATATATTATGGGTAAGTAGTGGAAAGATGATGGGAAAATTGGGTTTTCTTGAAAGTTTTTCCCGCGAAACGGTTGACGTTGCTATTGACGTCGTGACGTCATGATACGCGCGCGACGTCATAGAGATGCTGACCGCTGTTATTGTCCAGTATACAATCTGACATAATGTAATTCGGGTCAGGGGGTGTCGGGCTTCTCGTATGGGGTGGCGGCGATATGATAGTGGTGGTACATATCCATGTGAGTATCCTATTAGCCCTTGGATCTTCATATTATCCTATGCCAGCTATAGCTAGATCAAGCAGTATTATGGGCATGGGGGGGGGGGGGGGGGGGGGGGTCATGTATGGTCGGCCAGTGCGGTATTGCAAGATAGTCCTTGGTGGTTTAAATTGGCAGTATAGGATGAATGATCTATTGGCGTATTACCCCCTTAGTACTATTAACCTACCGAATCCTTTGTATTATCGTATGGCTGGTATTGGTAGTTTAGTGTTAGGTCAGGCAGTATTATAATCGTTTATTTAGAAGTGGTGTGTAGGATGCATTGTATATACCGCTGTAGATCCCCTGTTAGTTCTCGGTGTTATTAACTAACCGATTGCTTTGTATTATTCGATGAATGGTATAGGTAGTACGATATAGCGGGTCAAGTGGAATTTTGGAGTGGGGGTGGGGGTAATGCCTGGCAGAAAATAACAACAGTATAGTATGGACGATATATACCTCTGTGGGCCCCTGCAGGTCCCATGTTAGCCCTTAGTACTATTAATCCGCCTGATGCTTCATGTTATCCTATGACTGGTATAGGTAGTATGCAATGCTAGGCATACGGGTATTGTGGGCAGGGGTACTGCCTGGTAGTTTAGAACGGTACTATAGTATGGGCGGTATATACACCTATAGGCCCCCTGTTAGTGTTTGGTACTATTAACCAACCGATTGCTTTGTTTTATTATATGGCTGGTATATGTAGTACGTTATGGTAGATCTAGTGATTTTGTGGGGGTGGAGGTAATGCCTGGCAGTATAGAACGGTAGTATAGCAAAGGCTGTACATATCCCTGTAGGTCTCTTGTTGATCCTTGGTTCAACTGATCCACCAGGTGCTTCATATTATTGAGCGGTATTCTGGGGTGGGGGTCAATGCCTGATAATACAGAACGGCAGCAGAGTATGGTTGGTATATTCCCCTGTAGGTCCCATCCTAACCGTTGATAGTATTAACCTACCAAATGCTTTGTATCATCCTGTTACTGGTAAGGTGGTACGTAATACCAGTAGTTCCTACCCTATTCCGAGTACTCTTGTTGTTTCATTTATCTACATCATTTATATATATTATAATTAACCAATTAGATTGCTTGATTTCCCATAATCTGTATGCAGAGTTATCTCCCTTCTGTATAATAAAAGCCTATATCCAATGGCAATATTCCTGGGCACCCCAATTTCGGCACCCCTTTTTGAAAACCATATGGCCTTCGGCACCCCATTTTTTTCTGAAATGAGGATAAGAGTCGTAGTAAATTATACCTCATTGAGGGATTTTTACTACGACTCTTATCCTCATTTCAGAAAAAGGGGTGCCGAATGACATATGTTTTTCAAAAAAGGGGTGCCGAAATTGGGGTGCCTTCTGGAGAATCCCCGTTTTTCTGAAATGAGGATAAGAGTGGTGATATGCATGTGCTAGCCGCTAATTTAGTTTAAACATTATTTCCAAGTTGCATTATTATACAATAGAACATAGAAATTGATAGAATACATATTTGTGGGTTCAACAGAAAGCTAAAACTTATGTTAAGCCGTTTCCACACTATTAATATATTTCACATTATTGGCAAATGTGACGGCGATTTACAGTCAACTCGGTTCCAAAAAATAACACACAAACAGAATTAAAGGTGATCAAAAAGAAGAAAATGAAAAAGGGTATGAATGAAGTAGGAGCAGGGACGTGGCGACAAGGGGGGGAGGGTACATGAGTAATTGGAAATTCCATCTATCTGGATTTTAGAGCTTCTTTCGTGATGCTGTTGTTTCCTTTACTTCCCAAAATTCCAACCCGCTTTCAAATCGGCAAAAACTCCAACTGTTACTGTTTACAACAAGTGTACGCAATATCGAGCTTCATAAGTATGTATGATGTCAAACGGTGTGAAATTTCTATAGTACGTTTACTTATCCTAAAAAATCATCGAAATGTTTCATTCTAAAATGATATGTGTAATCTGTTATTGTGTCAGTCGTGCATAAACCGAAGAACCATTCTGTAAAGGTCATCAAATTTGAGAATTTTGAGGGACTTGAAAAGAGGATCGGTATGTGAAGTTCTTTTTTCCTACTTATAGTGCGTATGGCCTTTTTGTGCAACTTGTGGATTTTACTTGTTGGCGGTGAATGTACCCAAATTTGAATTCCATATTGGCAGTGGCTATGGATAAAAGAAAAATACAAGCTTTTCAATGCATTCAATGACAATATATTCTTTGCCCGGTTGATAACGTATGCGGTTTTTAATTTCTCGACAAACATAGCTTTTGATTCCTCGTTGGAACGATCCTAGCGAGCTCGTTCCAAAGAGGGGTGATAAGCTATGTTTTTCAGTCCAAAAAATGGAAAAAATAAAATGAAAAGTGAATGGCATTTTTGTCAATAGCGCTGGCTGGTTTTCCGTTACGTTGGGTAAAGAGTTAGTTCTGACTGCCGACATTGGGCGCGGTGGTGTTGTGTACAGGCCATGCCTCAACCGCGTTTGTGCGACAGAAGGAAATGGGAGGAAAGAACTTTTTGGAACCCATTAGTAATTAAGGTCTTCTCATATGAGAACCTCAGCATACCAGTGAATAGCCAAAGAGTTATTATTTGGAAATATTACTTCCTCAAAACGAAATATTTCAGAGAATATTTCAAAGATAAGATTGCGAAATCTTATAACGTAAAAACGAAATACTTATTCCGTTATTCCGAAAAAAACTTTTATTAAAAGGAAATAATATTTCGCTAAGAGAAAAAGACAGTATTTTGTTATTTATTTATTGGTGTTTAAGGTCACATATTTCTGCACAATGGCCAACTATGACCGTGAGTTTTACGGGTGGAGGAAGCCGAAGTAACCGGAGAGAACCACCGAGCAACTGTCAGCTCCCCAACATACCAACTCCACACAAGCAGGGTTAGCATTGGTTGAAGACAGGTGCACCATCGACGTGCAGTACGCCTTAGTACACAACGTCACCGTGCCCCCACGTGGGCAATGGGGTGAAATGTCTTGCCCAGGGACACAACGCTGTTGCCGCAGGTGGGATTCGAACCGAAGACCTCTCGGCTTGCAGCCTGCACCTCTACCAACTGAGCCACCGTGCCCCCCCCCCCCCCTCCCCCAGTATTTTGTTATTTGGAAATAAGATTTCGCTATGTCGAACGATATTTCGTTATTTCGAAATAATATTTCATTAGAACGACGTAAAATTAGAATTGAGCTGTGTCACACCGCGGGCGCAATGTGATTCACGAGCGAATAATAAAGAGAACTAGAGAAACAGAATTTACTGCACCAGTAAATTCAAGCCTGTGTGAAAAGAGTTAAAGTATCAGAAAAAACTATAATACACAAAGAGAATTTATGGAGGCTTATTTTCCGGAGTAAAATATTTTTTAAACAAATCCGAAACGGATTTTCGTTGGCAGTATTTACAGACATTCATACAGAAACCAGAACAATTTTTATAAGAAACAAGAAAAGGCATATATGTGCAGAGCATTTAATGGGTTCGATCAAGGAATCGGAAATTGACATTACTGGCTCTGCCAATTATTTGAATGATGAGATACATGGATAATCTTCAGAATTGCATGAGCTGTTATAAAATGCAATTCCTAATAGGTCTGAAAAACATGTGCTTAATGACCTCCATTGCCCGCATTGAGTTGGACCACATTTTGAACCTCCAGAAGGTTTCAACTCATTTGGTGTGGGCCCCATGCATAAAGATCATGCCAAGCCTCAAGTATAAGCCTAACTCACTTCAAAAATATTGGCTCCACCAACTCCGCACCTGCTATATTTATAGATGATAGCAAATATTCACATTACCAAGAAAATGTTATGGTGCATGATACCTATGGAAAATATAATGCTAGTAAAAGAATTCAGTAATGTTGGAATACAGACGTAAACGGCCCCAAGAGCCCATGTGTGTTTAGAGCAACATTGTGAGAAAAGAAAGTGTTATTATTCCTGCATTGCAAAAGTAAATGTGCTTTGGGACCCATATTACGATACTGAGAGAGTTAAAATAGTCCCTTTAAATACTCCATATAACCCTTTTAAAATGAACTCATTTCAATGAGAGGTCATCAGCAATCTTTTTCAAGCAAGAATGAAAAAATAATGAAAATTGAATGAAAATTTTCAGTGAATAACGCTGGCTGGTTTTCGCCGTTATGTTGGGTAAAGGGTTAAAAATGCCTCACCTTGGAAGGTACATCTGGAAAGGTGTCGCATTGCATATAGAATTAAATGTTACAGAAAGGAAAGCGTAAAAACATTCCGTACCCATGAGTTATATGAAGGGTGTTTGTACTCACACTGAAGTATTAAGAGGGTTAAAAACAGACCAATCAAATATTCCATTCCATTACTTTATAATTGTTATAGGTGTTTTGAGAAAGGCACACATCACTCCATACCGAAACCTGTTGATCCTGAGTTATGATTGTGAATAAATAAATGCTTTGAAATGTGAAGGATTCTTTTTTCAACATGGTTAATTTTGAAACATGATACTAAATAAATATACAATGCTATTCAGGGTGTTTATGGGAGACTGTATTCTGTTTTAGACAATGACTATCGTTTCAGCGAACTCATTTGCCAGTATATGTTGTAAGCATATTTTAGCCTCTGGAGCCCCAAGGTGCCACATGCCGCAGACTCAAGGATGACCGAGTACTAATGGCAGGCAGTCTATCAGTATACCAAAAAACATTGAGAAAGGATTGATTGTATTCCGGTTATCATGTTGATAAACAGTGCATAGATGACAGAAATATTCCAACTACACCATCAAGGCAAGCCTTCTATGAATGTCATGTATTTATTTATTGGGGTTTAACAACACTTTCGACAGCCAGGGTCACCTCGGGTCGGACAGTTTTACGGATGCGGGAAGCCGGAGTACCCGGTGAGAAGCACTGAGCAACGGCGAGCAGCTGCCAGGCTCCCCAACATACTAACTCCACACAAGCCGGATAAGTACAAGTGCATCATCCACGTGAATGTATGCCTTAGTACACAACGTCACAACACCCTCACGTGGGCAAGGGGTGAAGTGTTTTGCCCATAGACACAAGGCGATTGCCGCAGAAGGGATTCGAACTGAGGACCTCTCGGCTTGCAGCCTGCACTTCTGACTACTCAGCAACCGCCCCCACCCCTATGAATGTAATGGGAATACGTTGAAGGCCTATTTTCGGGGATAAAGTTTTAAAGAAATCAAAAATAGGTTTTCGTTAACAGTATTTAAAGGTATTCATTCAGGAATCAGAGATTTTTTCTGAGAAACCAGAAGAAGAGGCATATATGTGTACAGCATTCAAAAGGCTCGATCAAGGGAATGCACTAGGGGGTCCAAAAATGTGATTTCCAACAATTCTGGAAAATGCACTCAGTGACCCCTGTGTGACCTCAGTGGCCTTGACCCATATTTTAACCTCCATCGAGTTTCGCCTCATTTGGTGTTAGTCCCAGGTCCAGACATCCTACCATGCTTGAAATATGAGTGTGACCCACTTTCAAAATTTTGGCCATACCCACCTTTTTTCGTGTAAAAATGCACGTATTAACTTCGGAAATGTATCATGGAGAAAAAAAAATGCAATTTCCAGGAATTCTGGAAAATGCATTCATTGACCTCTGGGTGACCTCAGTGACTTGACCCATATTTTGAATCTCCATCGAGTGTCGACTCATGTGGTGTTGGTCCCAGGTCCATATGTCATACCCTGTCTGAGATATGGGCGTGACCCACTTTCAAAATACCTCTACGGACACCACTAATGCCCCAAGAATCTGAAAAACATAGGTGGTCAAGAACTTGTGACTGTCTATCGGCCTGCCAAAAATCAGCGAGATAGGATAATTTGTTTTCGATTTATCGTGCGGACAAGGAAGTGCAAAGAAGACAGAAGACACGAGAAGAAGAAGAAGAAGAAGAAGAAGAAGAAGAAAAAGAAAAAGAAAAAGAAGAAGAAGAAGAAGAAGAAGTAGATGAAAAATGAAAGTGTCAATGATACTGTAACTTAACTTGTTTGTGTGTTGTGTTTGATGGAAAGGATAATGTACAAGGTTTATGATAGGATTATGAAATAAGACAAGAATTGTGATAATTGGGAATATGTTAATTTCTGTTCCCTGTATGCTATGTTTTTATTAAAAATAATATGAAGTGTACACGGTACTAAAGAGCTTAGGGTGGTTAATATGACATCACAGTTAATGTATGTGGCCCTCAGTTAAAGTATGTCCATTAAAGTTACCAAGTTAGAGTGAAATTATTCCAAAATGAGTCATCCTATCAAGTTACATTGAAATCCTTTCATAAATATGGTTTGTAGACTGTGCTAAAGGTTTTCGGGCTTCAGGCCTGTGTAGCCCTGACGGTAGACCGATTGCAACTAAAAGGGAACGTCCTCATCTCGACATTATACGGAGTCATTCTACAAAGTTACAATGAAATTCCTTCACAAATACGACCTGTAGTCTGTACTAAAGTTTTTAGGGTTTTGGGCTCGGAAGCCATCATGGGTGAATGATCGCGACCAAAAGTGGGCGTTGTCAACTGGGCATAATCTGGGTGATCCTACGAAGTTACAATGAAACACCTTCATATATATGCCCTGTAGACTGTGCTCAAGGTTTTCCGGCTTCGGGTCTCTGAAGCCATCACAGTTGACATTTCCATTACCTGATAAACGAGCAGAGACAGTTACAAATTTGTTGCTCGATCAATTTTTCCCCAAAATTTGGATGCCCACTTGAACTATTAACTGATAATGGTTCAGAGAACTGTAATGAGATAATGAGATATTTGACTGAACAATTAAAGTTTCATCATGTGAAAACGTCTTACTATCACCCCCAATCCAATGGTAAGGTCGAACGTTTCCATCAGATTTTTTGGCAAAAATGTCTCACAAAGAATTGGAGGCCTGGGATTTATTCTTGAATCAAGCATTGGCAGCTATCAGATTTAATGGAAGCGAGTCCTCTGGGTTCTCGCCCTATTATTTGATATATGCCAGAGATGTGGTTCTTCAATTAGACACAGTTTTAAAACCCAGACAAAAGTATGTGGGAGAAGAGGCCCACAAAATAGCTTTACAGGAACAACATAAAGCATTTGTGAGACAACAAAAAAAAAAAACGCAACAAA
This sequence comes from Pictodentalium vernedei, assembly GCA_031216915.1. Lineage (NCBI taxonomy): Eukaryota > Metazoa > Mollusca > Scaphopoda > Dentaliida > Dentaliidae > Pictodentalium > Pictodentalium vernedei. The sequence goes on from CM062293.1 coordinate 437,646,961, forward strand.
GGCGAGTAGAAAAACAGAAACGTCTTGGAGACGTAAAAGCAAAACAAATTACATTCAATGTGGTAGTCCCTGTAATGTACAGAGACAGAAGACAAAAGGGGAAATTAGAACAGAAATGGGAGTACCCATTTCATGTCATTGAAAAGAGATAAAATGACAGGTAGACTCATTAAATGTCATGGGGAAAATCTCAGTTTGGCTCCACAAGAGTGCGAAATGCCTGAACTGGTAAGAGCGAAACTCCGATTAAGATATGTAGCCCCTCAAGCAGAAAAAGAAAGCAGTAGCAGTAGTGACGAGGATGAACCTATACCTATCGCTCCTTTGATCAGAGATAAGCGACAAGTCAGACAAAACTTATCTTCCAAGGAGGAAGGAATACCCATGGAAGAATTGCGTTATCGATTATGACAATACCGAGAGCAGAAGAAAGCTGCTCAAGCTTCCAAAGCTTCTACCTCAGCACAGGAACCGATGGTAGTAGAAATGGTAAACATAGAATCACAAGAAGAAAACTCTAATTCTGAGTCCGAGTGTTTCTCTGACTGTAGTATAAATCAAAGAAATAAAAGGAAGAGACAAGCTACAGACGTACAGCCTGCTGTACGACCGTCCAATAGGTCACCAATTGGTAATCTGATTGAAAATATTCGCTCCACCTTTAGAGAGGGTGGATGGCAAGAAATTTGTAGAATAGAGTATCAACCCTGGAGCACTCAGGAGTAAAATAATAATGAAACAAAATGCTGTATGACCATGGGGGAGGATAGGAATGCGTCATGAGAGACTAAAGTATACTGAATTATAATTTGACAAGAAACGTAACATGGTGGAGTCATTTGCTGGCCTGCACAACCAGTTTGGTGACTTCTCTGTGTGGAAAAATTTCTCGAGCTTTACTGCCCGGCCGTAAAATGAGAGAGTAAATTGAAACTCAGTTTTGAGAATCACTCATGATGCTAATCCGTGTCTACCTTCTCGTTGTGGGGGCAAGATGTTATTGATTTGGTTCATGGGAAGTTTAGTGACATTGACATTAACAGTTAGCGGGAATACCATAATCTGAAATAATGTCATCTTTACAAAGGTAAAAGAAATTTATATGGTTAACAGTGAATGCACAAACATGTTTGTTGTGGAAGTGGCGCCATTTATCCACTGCATGATGAGATTGGACTTTAACATACGCTTTGTGGACAAATTTTATCAGGAACGCGATGTAAATTTCAAAAATAGAAACATGACTGAAAATAGTACTTTTAATCTTGCGTTACATTCGATATTTGTGGATATATACCAAGAGGTCAGGTTTATAAATAATTCGAACGAGTAAAAGGAGACCTAGATGACTATCGCAAATTAAAAGGACATACACCCTCATCTTGAAATAAGCGAGGTTTAGCAAATTTCATAGATGAAGGAATGAGTTTTCTATTTGGCACAGCCACTGAATATGATTTAAAAGGGATTGAAGATAATTTAAAACGTTTGACTATAAATCAGGCAATGATACAACATGTTCAGAAACTAAGTTCAAGTTTAATAAAATTAACGTGTCACGCCGTACAAGAGAACAGAGAAGTTATGGTAAATTTACTGCGAGTAGTATCGCTTTTTCGTGACCAAGTAGAATTGGTATTACAGGGACTCGAAAATCGATTAACTCTTTTAGACCATTTTGTACAGTCCTTTCATCAACTGGAAACAGTATTAACTCAAATTGAATTAATGTTAATAACCGCAGAAAATTATATGGACAATCTGCATGAGCAAATGGATGTGCTTGCAGATGAAAAATTATCGCCCAGGTTCGTCAATCCTACCTTATTGACATCGGTATTAACGAGCATTCAGGATAGACTTGACTAACATACCCAACTTCCGTTGAAACTTCAGAAGGAGTTATGGCAATATTACCATTTGTTGACAACGGCGACAGTTTTTGTCGATGATAAATTAGTCATTTTAGAAAAGTTCCTTTGATTGACACCAATTTTCAAAGTGCAGGCCTTGCCCATATAAGTCAAAAAGCATCCCATAGTGCAAATAAAATGGTAGCTATTTATCAACTTGAAGCTGATACGTTACTTGATGACAAACAAAGAACCTGATATATACTGGAATTATGTCATGAAGATTGTATAGATAAGAAATTGTTCTGCCCAGAACTATACATACAACTTCTAGTTGCTTGTTGGCATTATTTCTGAATATGAAACTCGAGATAAAGAAATTATGCACGACCGATGTTAAATTAAATATGGATTTACCTTTTGTGACACGTATTGAGGAAGGTCTTTGGTACATCACTACTGACGTGCCATTGCAATTTTCAATTACGTGTCCAAGACGTGAGAATCCAAAACTACGTCGAATCGTACTGCCAATTGGTATCTCAGAATTGAATCCGTTATGTATTGCCACAAGTGGACAACTATTGCTGAATAGTTATTTTCATCGCCACGATAACATCACATATCGTTTAGTATCGAAGACAGTCTTGCCCAATTTCTCATTGACTCAATGACAAGTTTGGCAATCTGTGTTCAACAATGTGAACATAACAAGTTTTGCGATTCCGAAATCTATTAAACATTTGGATGAATTAAAAATGGATGACCTATTAAGCGAACCAGATAAACTACAGTTAACCACGATAGAACCATTTGAAGTACCAAAGTGGGCTTATTTTGTGGGATGTATGTTTCTTATCTTGGGGATATACTTATAATATTGATAAGATGTATCAGGGCACAAGGCCATATTAAGTTGCGTAACATTATCTTACGTTTTTAGAATAAACGGAAGCGAAATTCTATTTTTTCTGCTCATGTATGTGGAATGTCTAATGTTGCATTTACTGATGATGATGATCCTTTATATACGATTATGAGACAACCAACAACCACTACACGACTTATGACACAACCTTCAGATGAAATAGTGACAATCATGAAACAATTAGTGAAAGATCGAGACTCAAAGACAAAAGTGAGACAGGACCAACCTCAAACGTCCTCGTCTCCTTCTCAGTTATATCCAAGAGTGAACTATGATGTAAATACTGGAGCAGCATGTGCAAACTTAAGAACGCAAGACAATACTCTGACAACTATTAATTTAACTTAATTAATGATCTAACATTGAAAAATATTATTTGTGTTTTCAGTGATTACAATAAGTGACTCAAGTAGTAGTGACATAGTAGATACTGACGAAAGTGAATCAACTGGTACAGAGCATCATTGTAGGGGTCAAACGGATGAGGAGGCAGAACATCAACTGAGTGATCAGGAAGAAATTTCTGTCACTCCCTCTTTAGACACTATGTACCCATTACCCTGGGAATATGCTGCTTATGAATATATGAATAATGGAGAACCCCCCCCCCCCCCCCCTTGCCGTTTGCCCTCGAACTGGCCGAAGACCTGCAGTTATAAATAGTGTGGTTCCACCAAATACTTATGAACTAAGATATTTTCCAACTCATCATGCTTTCACATCCGAAGATGCCTCCGGATGTGTTTACTATGATTTTCAAAATGTTGCAGTCACAATTGAAACTGAACGAGATATAGTTTACTGGTATAATTCTGCTTGTTCAACCCACATTCTCTTTAAAAGCCGCTCGCGTGTTTTGCGCATTTTAAATTGTCCGGATTTATTACATTCAGGAATCGATTTTGCAAGACATTATCATAGTCACAGAATAACGGTAAACCATTTAATTCATGAGATGTGGTGTGTAAGAAGACACATAGAAAGGTGTAACCCATGGGGAAGGTTTCTTAACTGGAGAGCTCGACGACAAGCTCGTTTTAGGTCCAATGGGCTCCCGAGACATGACCAGTATTATGTTTTGTACAAAGTTACCCATCCTGATTTTGATGGTGGTATTTTTAATTTTAGGACGGGACCTAATACCATTTACCGAACCTACATCGTGCCATCTCAAATACGAGAGATGTAAATAGAACCAGTTACAGAACTTTAAAGGTGAAATCCTAACAGTTAAGGGTTTTTTATTCAATGAGATTATTATTCTTATTTTGAGTATATTGAATTGAATTTATTTAGTTATTAGATGGCGCTGGCAGAAGCAAACAATAGTGAGGATGATAGTTGTGCACGAGCGAGGAGAGCTCATCAATCCTATGCATGAACAATGGCTACCGACCTTTCAGGTAGTTTAACCAGAGCAGAGGTCGATGGAATGTTAGGGCATACGCTTTGTGACGCCAGGGACTATTCCGAGCAAGTAGTCTCTGGATGTCGATGCCTATTGTATGGCGAAACCATTCCAGATAGAGTTAAATGGCCCATGGAACATCGAGTGTTCCAAATGCATTATCCCCAGGTGAATAAAAAAATATTTTGGAAGAAATCAAATTTTTGGAACTATTTTATAATCAGTATTATAGTGAGAGATTCTTTTTACCCACAGTGAGAAGCTTCTTCCTGGGGTGTACCGACGTTCACACAACCGTACAAATGGAAACATCTTTGCCGGACAGGACGAGAATACATGAATCCTCGTCTCCAGTTAACTATAATTCCCGGAGTGGATAATTAGTGGATCCGGAGACATTTTCGTGATTTCGGCAGTGCCCTCGATGGGGAAGGGGAAGAAGAATAATGATAGCCATTGTGAATATTTCTCTTGCGAGTTCTTCCAAAGTCTGTTAGTAACAATCGACAGACTGTACAGGCCTTCCCAAATTTAAATTTAAGGTAACCCAATTTTTTTAGGTAACCCATTTCATATAAGGTAACCCTTTTCATCAACATCCTAATAATTAAATGTAAAATCAGTTGAATTTGGCAACTTTTTGAATGTCTTCACGCCCACAGACTCGGTCGTTTGTTTCACTTTTAATTTACTTAACATGGTTTGTATGTAAGAATTTTATGCACAAAAAATTGTGTGTTTTACACTTTTACTGTCATTCATTCAATAGAATACTGAAACGCGGAGCATTATTCTCACTATTTTGAAAGTACACGTGTAACGGTGTTTGTTCTGGTTAATTAACATAATATTCATGCGATTTTTGTGTCACTTTTGCGATAATATTTATAAAAATAGTAAAATATTTAAAGTGTTTTTCGCAAGGGAAACTATACTTATATTCTTTTATTTAGAAAATGCTAAAACATTAGTTTGACACTGGAAATTTATTGCAAAAATGAAAGATCAACATCGAGCATGGCGTGAAGACGATTGCGCACGATCGCTGTGCAGTTATTTTAACCCTTTACCCAACGTAACGGCCAAAACCGGCCAGCGCTATTCTCAAAAATCGCCAGTTAATTTTCATTATTTTTTTCATTTTTTGTCTCAAAAACATAGGTTATGACCCCTCGTTGGAACGAGCTCGTCGAGCTCGTTCCAACGAGGGGTCATAACCTATGTTTTTGAGACAAAAAATGAAAAAAATTTGTTATTCAAGAATTATTTTTGCAAGTGTCGTCTGCTTTTCATGTTAGGTAAAGGGTTAACATCTGCAAGGCAAACACAGAATCACTGGTCTATAAATAAATTTTGCTCAGTGCATAGAATCAACTATGACAGAATGAATTCGGAATTTCCGATGACGAAATAAAATCGCAGTGATCGGAATCACTTTTATTTGTTTGGTTTACATGTTTTAATTTGGGCGAACGGAAAAATGGCTCGACTTAAAAAAAATTAGGTAACCTTTGGGCGAACAAAACGACCGTTCACCCAATTCGGGAAGGCCTGCTGTGGAGAAAATCTAATAGAAATTGCGGTTGTCTTTTTGGTTATCTGTAACAAATACTGAACCTCTTTCAGTTTAAAAAAAAAAAAAAGTTGACAGAGTTTAAAAGTGGGGGAATCCAGCAGGGTTTAGATAAGTACTCACCGGTAACCCACATAAGGCAATCTAAAAACTAGTACGTGTGTGACTTGACTGTCAAGAAAGGTACTTGAAGCACATATACCACGGGAGTGAGTGCACAGGATCGAGACGAGGAGAAAATAGTGTTTATACAGAGATCGTTTATCCCTTTACCTAACATGAAAAGCAGACGACACTTGCAAAAAAAATTCTTGAGTAACTAATTTTTTTCATTTTTTGTCTCAAAAACATAGGTTATGACCCCTCGTTGGAACGAGCTCGTTGAGCTCGTTCCAACGAGTGGTCATAACCTATGTTTTTGAGACAAAAAATCAAAATATTTTGAAAATTAATTGGCGATTTTTGAGAATAGCGCTGGCCGGTTTTGGCCGTTACGTTGGGTAAAGGGTTAATCAATGAATAGTTTATTTAGTTTAAGTTTATCAGTTTATTTCGTATAGTATTTCCGTTATATTGTCGTCTTTAGGAGTGTACAACTAAACTGAGTTAATAACATGGCATCGGTACCAGCGGTAAGTGTAAAAGACAGTGAAAATTTTGATGACTACGGAGGAACAGAATTTCTATTTCGACCAACAACGTCATGTCCCTGAGGGCCCACATGAAACAAAATCGTTGTTGTGAATGGGTCGTATGGGACAGCGTTTGCACCGGTTTTGGGATGAGATATACTTCGAGACAGCACTTAATAGTGTTAGCGTACGATGCTATGAAGTGAATCCCCAGTATTTGATAACAGAAGACGAATATGTCTTTCCCCATTTGCATGTGCGTAAATCCAATGACCGCTTTGCAGAAGAGGCCGAGTGTCTGTGGCTGACCGGTGACAAATGTCTAGGTCAGCCAACCGGCTTCCCAGAAAAGGTAATCAGGTTCTGGAATAACCAGTCCTGGACTGGCAGATACTATATGGATGGGGTTAACCGTATACGGCCATTCCGAAGCAATGAACTACACAAGATAATGAAGTTCACTGCTGATTGCCCAACGTATGTGGAGTTGAGCTCAGAACATTGGAATGTTTTTGAAACATTGGAGTGGGAGAGAGCTCAACCCCAATACCAATTGTTAAAAGAAGCACTCGACGACCACAAAATTCGTTTAAACACAGTACACTAAGAACAGTGTACTAGTGGTGATACCAGGCATTGTTGTGTTTGTTTAGTGGACATTCACGGAGAAGCATATGCTTATGAATGTCCTTGCTGTAAAGAAAAAGTTCACCTCGTCTGCGGAAGACGTGGGTCGACATGGCCTCGCCGTTGAAAACATGTCGCATGGATGTGAAGTGGGGAAAGCGGTTGAAACCCCATGAATTCGACCTTGCGCCATTATGGCAAACTACTCTTTGGTCATGTATGAGTAGACTATGTTCCTCGGTACCGATGCGCAGGTAAATTTTGTAATTATGGGGATAAAAGAATCCGGGGGTGGATGAGGTATAAGTAAAAATGATTTTAGATTTAGATTCTACATTGATTTGAGATTTTACATTGGCTTTAGTGGTTGAATTGGGAATAATAGAATTGTGAGCAGCATCCTTTCCCCTGTCCTTGGAATGAACGCATTTCGTTAACCCTGTGTTATCCCTTCGCAAATCGTTTTCCTTTCTGAGTGATCAAGTCCCTCTGGGTTTTGATCCTCGGTTGGGGAGGAATGTTGCAAAGTGAGCCCACAGCGGTTAAGCTTGTCAGCTCGGGTAAGAGCTCGAGCTCTTGGGGGTATTATTTGGGAATTCAGTGGACTCAAGTTTATTTAACTTCTTCGTTTATTTTCATAGTATTTGCATAGTTTTCGAACAGATTGAAACATGGCAAGTAAATTACATGGAATTGTATTAAACTGGCGACCAGAGTACAGGCGTACTTTGTGGGTACACGCCAGATGTTCTGTTGACAATATCAGGCATACCTTTGCAAGCCAATATTCTCAACAAGCAGTAATATTTGAGGATTTGTTGATAGATGGAACAATAACATTCGGCAGTATTTCTGGGATGTTGGTGTTCGAAATGTCTAACAAATCATAACATGTACCTGGTGAAACTCCCCATTGAACTGGGGATGCTGCGTTACATTTTAGCACCAGTCACCGGGACATTCCGCCGGTTAACTGGCATCTGGCGGAATACTATTTGAGAGCCAAAATTCCATGGACTGCATGCAGACTGACCGACAGTCTGCATGGCAGTATAAGAGTCTATAAAATGGCGACCGTCACGTCGGGGGACTTTCCCTTAGTTTCTCTGAGGTCAGGGAGAAACTGCTGACAGTCGTCACGTACCCCAAGTATTGCATCAGAAATTTGGTGTATATAAGCACCAATTTCTGACTGCTTAGACAAGTTGGCTCTGGGCTCCTGATGTATGCAGATCGAACTCTACAGGGAGTAACTTGGATGCCGCCACTGTGTTTGAGGTACGAACTTTGATACTTTTATATTATACTATAAATTATGTCAGAGACAACGACGGGTAGCCGTAGTGTAAATACTGAAATATATTAAATTAGTAGATAATTTGGAACTGGTATTCGTTGTGTTGTACACGACCAGTTCGTGAAGTTACTGAACCCAGAATCGGGAGCCTGTGTCTGATATCATCTGAGGGAATCCCCAAACGAACCCCATAGTACTACCAGTAATCACAACGTGGAAATCAAACTTTACAATCACAGATCGATAAACATTTTCCTTCTATTCCGCAAGAGTTTTGAGAAACTGATGACACCATCGGAAAGACCATGCAAAGTTATGTATATACCCAAGGTATATACCACGAAATCGATTAGGAACGGTGGCAGCTTGAGGGTTGAAGAGTTTTAGAGCATCGAACTTTGATCACACTTCATTCCGATGACGTCAATATGAATGATTTGGTACCAAGAAACTGATACGATATGCATAACGTCATAATAACGTTATAAATGTATAACGTCACGCGGGTGGGGGTGGGATACATCTGTCTCTCCCCGCTATCTCACCCGGGACACACGCATGTTACACATGCAGTGCGTGTGGTGGGGGTTGGTTACATAAAATACCACTGGCGTGTCCGGCATGCAAGGGGACAGGAGAATGAATAACGTTTGGCAGTACGTCAGACACCTTAACGCTTCTGGCCACAACCAGAAAGGTGATTTTTAGTTTACTGCCGGGCCCGAAGTCCCATGGGCACATGGCGCACCCAATCCCAGCCCGTTCCCTACCAGCGGGGGGGGGGGGGGGGGGGGGGTATCTCAAGCTGTTGTTACACTTTTAAGAGATCGTTTGCGCTTAGATGGGACAGGGTCTTTTCTTTTGGTCTTTTTTGGTGGGGCGCTCATGGCGTGTTTCAAAACCCGATTCTTCTGAGTTGAGTGATGCGGGTATGCCCAGCACCGATAGCGCCAGGTTGGGGGCTCGCACCTTGTTGCCATTGTGCGCTTTGATCCGGCTAAAACAGTATGTGTGTGTGACTACAGCAGCACAGGCGAAGAAGGGCCTGACAAAGTTCGTGAAGAGCCTCAGAATAGACCCTCTATTAGTCCCCACTCCATCTTTCCTAGAAAGATAACAGTATTCGCAGAATAACTGAAGTTGAATGAAACTAGTGAACTGATAATTTCAGATACTTTTCAATATCATTTTAATATCAAGTGGACGATAACGCAAGCAGCACAGGTGATGGTTATTTTGTTTGGATCAGATTTCAATTGTTTGAGGCACATGGGGGACAAATATCAATAATAGTTTAAGTTTTCACACGCTTTTTCTTTTTATTCAGGGGGGGGGGGGGGGGACAAAATTTGCAAAACTCTGATGCCGGAGCGGGTGGGTGGTCAAGGAGGACAACATTTTTTTTCCGATGCTTGCAAATTTTTTCCTCAGACACTTTTGGGCAAAATTGTATATCATAATCAGTGAAGTATCATTCAAGAACCAATAAAAAGACACTCAAGTTATCAGGGTGTACCTACCATGGGTTATATACGATTATAAACCTGTTATTGCGGCTGAGCTATGATTCGGCTTATAGTGATACAATGTATGACATAATGAATAATGCAAGTTAATATGAATCACTAATTGCAATTATCAAACACTGCATTCTAAGGATAAGTTATCTTTATGGTGTTCCGTTTGATTAAATTTGGAACATGTTCACCCTGGTGAGATCGGCTGGCTTAGATGAGGAGCAAAGACAATTATGTGAAGTCAGAAACAGTTACAGATTTCAGCTGCAGGAATAATTCTGTACAACGATGTATCCAGACCTATTACGAAAACACCAATGACTCTTATTGCCATTGTAGGAAGTATGTAACACAAAAACTACTAAACATTGAACCTAATTGAACTGTTAATACCATTTATTGAAAAGAATTGCTTAGCACAATATCTACAGTTAAGTTGCTTCTAATCCATTTTCTATTTAGGTACCTGTTGTCATCTGCAAAAATTAAAAAAACACATACATAGAGCTGCATACTGCTGCATAGAGATTTTTTTTTGCTACATCAACACCCTTCACTTAGATATTGAAGTATACTTTCTCATCCGCAAATATCTCTCTTCATGTCAGTCCATGCTGGTTCATGCATGTGGTCAATATACAGCTGCGCCACGAGCGCATGATACGCCCGTTATTAATTACAAGAGGGAACCACACAATATGAGTATACACGTGTACTTGTCAGGTTACATGTACTTGCCACCAAAGAATCAAGAAAATTGCCCAAAGTCCAACATGTGGAAAATTGCCTATATTTTGATGAATAAAGTCCCATAACTCTGGAATGACAAATCGGACAGCGACACAAATCGAAAGGGAGATTCCTTCTATCAATATATACTTCCAACCAAAAAATCATGAAAATTGCTCTAAGCATTTTCAAGTTATTGTTCGACATGTGAAAAATAAAGTCCCATAGCTCTGGAATGGCTAATCGAGCGGCGACACCAACCGAAAGGGAGCTTCCTTCCATCAACATAAACCACCTGCCAAAAAATCGTGAAAATCTCTCGAAGCGTTCTCGCGTTATCGTACAACGTGTAAAAAATCGACAATTTTCTAAGTAATAAAGTCCCATAACTCTGGAATGACTAATTGAACGGCGACACTAAACGAAAGGGAGCTTCCCTCCATCGATATACACCACCTACCCAAAAATCACGAAAATCTCTCAAAGCGTTCTCGAGTTATCGTACGACGTGTAAAAAATCAACAATGTTCTAAGTAATAAAGTCCCATAACTCTGGAATGACTAATCGAACGGCTAGACTAAACGAAAGGGAGCTTCCCGCCATCGACATACACCACCTAACCAAAAATCACGAAAATCTCTCAAAGCGTTCTCGAGTTATCGTACGACGTGTAAAAAATCAACAATTTTCTAAGTAATAAAGTCCCATAACTCTGGAATGACTAATCGAACGGCGACACTAAACGAAAGGGAGCTTCCCTCCATAGATATACACCACCTACCCAAAAATCACGAAAATCTCTCAAAGCGTTCTTGAGTTATCGCACGACATATGATCGTACGGACAAACGGACGGACAGACGGTCAGCGGTATACCATAATACGACCCGTTTTTTTCAAAACGGGCGTATAAAAATCAACAATTTGTATGATATTTTACAAAGCTCTCTGAACTCTGTCGAATACCATATATATTGTTGGTTTCTGCAACATGTCTGAACACATGGAGAGATAACTATAGGTAAAAAGTTAATGATATGACATTCAAGAGTGTTAATGAATTACAATAGAACATGCCTTAAGAGACCGATGTCTTCGGAGACCATGTTTTATATGGACATACCAGCTTTACTCTATATTTGATTTGTTATGGGAGACCATCTGCCTTAAGTGACCACTTTGGTCTGATAAAACGGATGTTCTTTCAAGACCTGTCCAACTGTACAAGGTGAATCGCTCTATACTGTATGATAAAATTGGTTATGGTGCAGTATGGTGGGAAGGATGATGCAGAAGCATCTATTTAGTGGGGGTGGGTGGTTCAGATAACCCCGGAAAAAAATTGTAAAACTGGAAAAAAATTACATGGGGTGGGTGGGTGGGTCCTTCGACCGGTCAAAAACAAAAAATCGGCATCGGTGTCTGCAAATTTTTTCCTAAGCCCCCCCCCCCCCCCCCCCCCACCCCCCGTTGTATTAGTATTATTTCTCCGACTTCAGATTCAGGGGAGCACAACATATAGTACAACTGGTAAAAAGACTACTTGTAATCATTTCTCATTTCAACTTTAAGAATTAAATTCGAAAATCCGAAAACCCAAAGAACAATATCGAGTGGATACAGGGGATATTTCACGAGTGGCAGCGAGAAGCATGAGGAACATTACTTTGCGAGCGACTTTCACAAGCTAAAATACACTATTTGTAGTGGCGAATCGTGGGCTATATCCGGCATGCACTCACAAATCACGAGATTTTCTTTTCCTCGTGTGTCAGACCTCAGAAGTTATGACATTACACCATTGATTTCCTCTCCGAACAAGAAAGCATTTAAGGGCCTATATAAGTAATGGAATTTTGTTTATTTTGAAATTCTCACCTCTCATATTCCTTAAATTCAGATTAAATATACATAAATTATACATCAAAATGAAAGTTGGGATGTATAGAACACGAAACAAATATGTAATCAACTATAGAGTCGACTGTAGGCACCACTGATTCCTGGAAGTCTGCTACAGTATTCGCACCAGAACTGATAATACAATAATATTTCATTAGAACAACTTGTGGTCATATATCCAAGAACAAACTAGGCATTCAAAACACTTTCGAATACAGCGATAGGACTGCATTTTGGAAAAGGACAACACTGTCTGCATTTTTTATTGAAGATGGTTTCCATCCTCGACAGACATGCGCAAATCACTCGTTACCATGAATTTCCATCGAAAAACAAAATCGCAATTCAAAGAAATTTCAACAGGTATCATGATACCTTGCACTGAATATGGCAACTGTGCAATCTCTATCTAATAACAGTATACTGTATGAAGGCGATCTTTTTCATTATTTGATTTTAGACGGTGTTGTTTTTACATGCTTTTTCTGGCAATCGAAAGTATACTCATACGTAAACAAAAGCAAAGGCTTTGGAATTTCCCCCACTGCAGCTCTGTTGCTATGTTTTGAAGAATGTTTATCCCCTAACTTTGTTCTTGGATATGTAAAGCACATTTGGCCACAAGTTGTTTTTGTGAAATATTATTTAATTATCAGTTCTGGTGAGAATACGGCAGCAGACTCCCAGGAACCAGTGGTGCCTACAGTCTACTCTATGAGTTGATTACACATGCGTTTCGTATTCTATACATCCCAACCTTCATTTTGATGTACATTTTGTGTATATTTAATTTGAATTGAAGGAATATCGGAGGTGAGAATTTTAAAAATAAACAAAATTTCATTACTTATAGACCCTTAAAAAAATGTTTAGCACTCTCACTGGGAAAAGTGTTCCCAAACCATTTCACAATTTTGCATTAATACTACATCTGTTTCAATTATAACCAGTTTCTACCTGTACCTTTTTGTGAAACTAATTATATTCTGTTTTTCTAATTACCAATAAATAATAAGTGTTGTATTTTTATTCTATGTTATCCTTTGTAATTCTTTCGAATAAGCAGTCGAATAGTTCCTATGAAAAGGAGAGTCAATGCCCCCATTATCCTGACCCTGCGCTTACCCTAAAACCACTTAAGCAGAACAACATTTTCATCATGAAAACGCTTGCCTGGAAAGATTTCTTGCGGATACAAGGTAATATAATAAAATCCATAAAACCCAAGGAAAGCAAAGTGGAGTATTTAAAGGGGGGCTGTTTATGTCGCCCTCTACCTGACCCCCACCCGCACCCCATCCCATCCCCTCCAAATTCCCATGGTTGACACTACCTCTATAGGCTCATTTGCCAACTCTAGTCGACTGTCTTTGTACAGTTCGCATCGTTTGCATCGCAGGCTGGGTGTGGATGCCCACTGCAAAGTTTGTGAAGATGCAGGAAAGTCGATAGAGGAAAATGGTTAGAGTAGATATGACGTCAGCGATGTCATGGGGAGCGCGCAAGGTCATGACGATGTTGACCGCTGTCGATGTCCACAGAGGTGAAAAACTGGACGTTGCTTGGGCCCAGCAACTCTGCCCTTTGCTGTTGAGCAGCACCTGGCCTATGTCAATACCCTCGTAACACTGTCTGCACAGTGGTAGCCTTTCACCACAGTCGCTTCATACCAAGTCTGTCTTACCCTATGCCATTTCACACAGAACTTGTGTCAGTAGTGCTATTTCCGCCAGTAAAATTTGACTGTCGATATCCCACACCATGGTAGGATCGCCGAGTGACTGTGTCGCTTTCGGACGGATCAGTTGTTGGAGGGCTACTGCACGTTAAAAACTAAAGTGTTAAAAACTACACTTGAAGTGCTGTATTTAACACTTACTAAGTGCTGAACTAGCACGTGTAGATATCCCAGAACTTGACAGGTGTTACCATAATACCACTTGACAAGTGTAATGTCGCGACACTTGAAAGAAAATAACGCAGATGACGTGGATCAGGCTCGAAATCTCGAGCCTGATCCGCGTCATCTGCGTTGTGTCCTTTTAATTATGTACCCACCAAGCACAAATCAAATTATGGATGATTCTGAAAGAACCACCAATGCTAGACACATGGGAAGTGCCATCCATTCAAGTTTCACATGTCTGACGATTGTAATATCTAAGTGCTCAAAGCATTTCACTTTGAGTGTTAAAATCAAACCCTAAGAGTTAGAATGGGTTTAACACCTTGAAAGTGTCAGTTTTAACACTTCAGTTTTTAGTGTGTGGTATAGGGTCACTGTTGGGAACAGAAGGAAGTACGACTGTGCCACTCTCGGTCTGGCGACTGGTTGGAGGGCTTCTGAGATAGGTTCACCATTGGGAGAAGAGAGAGGGGGATTTTGTCGCTGTCGATCGGGCTACTGGTTGGAGGTCTCTGGATCGCCGGGTCACTAGGTCAAGCAAAGTACGTCAGGGCTTCTGGACAGGGTAGGGACTGTTTAGCTCTCCGTAGGACTACTCGGAGACCAATGAGGTCTATGAGTGATGCCTCAATAAGGTCTCTTCTCACAGCCCTCACATCCTCACCCCCCCCGCCCCCCCCCCCCCTCCCCCCCCCCAACAATCACTAAAGAACACCATCGGCAATCACTAGGCATCCATGGTGAACGCCACTGGCGACCACCAATGACCACCTTCCCTATGAGAATGAGACGGCTGAAAGGAGATGCCCCAATGGGGTCTCACCTCATAGCCCTAGCATCTCTATCTCTCCCCAACAATCACTTGATATCGCTATTGCCAATCAGGATGGATGTCTGTGATATTTAGTGATCGTTGAGAGCTAGATATGGATATGAGGGCTATGTGATGAGGACCCAATGAGGCCTCTCTCACAGCCGTCTCATCCTCATACATGGAGATGATCACTGATGATCGCTAATAACGATCACTAGAGATCGCCATAACCGATCACTAGGCATCCCTGGTGATCGTCAATAGCGATCACCAATGATCATGTCCCCGTATGAAGATGTGGGGGGGGGGGGGTGAGGAGAGGCCTCGAGGCCTCAGTGCGGCTATTATTCATAGCCCTCTATTCCTTATCTCGCCCCCAACGATCACTAGAGATCGCTATAGACGATCACTAGCCATTTTTTGTCATCGCCACTATACTGATCACCAGTGGTCATCTCTTCAAACAATACACATTGACAGCATTTGGTTAAGACATTCAGATACAATTTGCTATTAATAATTGTATAATACAATGAATAAGTTTGATTGCTCTGCTTGAAAATATTTTATTACATTTTGCAACTTTTTTCCAGTCGATGTAGTTGCAGTTTGTAACATTTATTACATTTTGAAACGTTTTTCCAGTCTTTGTAGTTGCATTTTGTAATAATTATTACATTTTGCAACGTTTTTCCAGACCAAGTAGTTGCAATTTGTAATAAAACTTCGGACATATATGAAACTCGCTCAAATACATTTAGAAATGCGTATAGCATACCCGAAGACAGTCGTAGAATCATAGAGGCACAAATTTATTTTAATAGTTGTATTATAACATGAATTAGTTTCGGATTTCCCCTTTGAAAAAAGTGCCCCTTTGAAGTTTATTACATTTTGCAACGATTTCCCCGTGCATGTAGTTGCATTTTGTAACAATTATTACATATTGCAACGTTTTTTCCCGTCCAAGTAGTTGCATTTTGCCATAATTATTACATTTTGCACCTTTTGTTACAAAGTGGGTTGTAACACAGCCTTCTTCTCGCGTCAGCAATTACTGCGCGTTAAACGAACATTCGTGCAATAATGGTCTTCACGATTCACGGTAGCAGGTAAGTCCACAAACGAGAACATTTGACAACTCAGTACCCAAAACGTATCAAAAGAAATACGTATTGTAGTCGATATGCTGCTTTGAGAGTTGGTCCCATTACTTCCAATGTATTCCATGTGCCAGCAGGCGCATATAACACATTGAAACACAGGAGACGAGTTGTAGACGTTACACACAAATCTTGGAAATTCAGGAGAGAGGCGTCCCTTCTCAAGCAATAAAAAGGCGTCTCTGGAAAGCCATTAAAGGTCACAACAAAGAGTTTTTTCCTTTATATGGACGTTTTGGAGCGATTGCTTTCAAAGCAAATTTATTATTATGTGTATGACTAAGACATTGAATCTCACTGAAAACATATATTATACAGTTTTCTCTCGAATATGTGTTCTTTCGTGATGGAGTAAACGTGAACGATCACAAAAGTACTTATTACATATTTTACATCCAAATGGCTTCTTTCCAGTATGTACCTTTTGATGACATAATAGATTTCCCTTCACACTAAAAGATTTGCTACATATTTTACATTCGAATGGTTTCTCTCCAGTATGTACAGAGCGATGTTGTGAGAGATATCTCTTTTCACTGAACAATTTACAACATATTGTACATTCGAATGGCTTTTCTCCAGTGTGTATTCTTAGGTGCTTAACTAGCTGATCTTTTTGACTGAGCGATTTGTTACATATATTACATTCAAATGACTTCTCTCTACGTGGCCTCTCCCCGGTATGAGTTTTGTTATGAAGGAGGAGATCTGAGTTCTCTCTGAATGATTTGTGACATATATTACATTTAAATGGTTTTTCACCAGTATGAATTTTGAAGTGCCTTACTAGATGTGACTTTAAACTGAACGATTTGTTACATATACCGCACTGAAATGCTTTCTCTCCTGAATGAACCACCATATGCCGATTGAGCTTCGATTTGTAAGTAAACGTTTTTCGACACATTTTACATTCAATGGTTTTTTCTCCACACTGCGTTTTGATTTCTTTTGAATGGTCTAACTCCATCTTATCTGACTATTTTTATTGTCTTGTAATCGGTCCAGTTGTTGTTCTGAACGAATAACAGAGGCATACTACAAAGATGACGTCTGAAACAAATTATTGGAATTAGATCTGTTCTGGAACACTTGGTGTTATGGAACCGTTTCTAATTGTATGCTGTTACTTGTAGTATATGGATTCTTTGCTGACGAAGGTACCCTAAATGCTACTCTTAACCGGGTTTTAAGTCAGCTCAAGAATGACGAGTCACGCACTGATGCGGCTGTTAATAAATCGGCTTCGAATTGTTTGAAGTTTAAATTTCAGACTGTTCTGTTAGAGTCATCACCTTCAAACCATAGTGAATCAGATCAACATAAATTTCTATACGTTGACAGCATGGACTACAGGTACAATAAAGCAGTAGAGTGTTGGAACATCTTCATCAGCGGCCCTTTTATTAATTTAATAAATAGAACTGTTCTTGTTGACAATAAATCAAACGTTCCTTCTTCCTCTTGTGTTATCTGAAAATAATGTAAAAACCTTCCTTCACAATTTCCAAGCGCGAAACACTTGCTGAAATGTACATTCGAAAGGGTACGTATCCCGGAACATTATGTAAATATTAGTCTAGATGACGTTATTGGGAGGCGGCGTAAACGTGATTTTTATCCGACTACAATGGCTCAAGTCCCTACTGATTAAATATTCCAATTACATCACGAATGCATGCGTTCTAAGAATGCATGTCTTGATGTTATAATTGGAACATTAGTCAGTCGGGATTCTAGCTATAACAAGAGACCCAGGGGGTCTGAGGCGCTCACCTGACATGGTTAGTGCTCAAAATAACTTTTTTTCTTTGCGAAGCAAAATGCTATACATTTCCAAAAAATGAATAGCATTTTGTAAAAATTACATAGCTATTTTTGTATGTACAAGAGTTGTGTTATGCTGTTTTGTATTGAATTCTTCAAAGTAGATAGAATACTTTCCATCCATTTCTGGACATTTCCAAATGATCTGCAACACATGAAACATTTACTATGTTTTTTTTAACTGACCTGCCTTTGAGAGTTGCAAGGACATGGATATTTTCAAATGGCGTCTTGGTTGTTCAATAGAGTTCTCAAAATGGAAGTTGGGATTTTTAATTTGATGGGCTTGAAATTATTTTTCATGGACATTTTATGCAAAATGTTGTAAAAAACAGGAAGAATTTAAACCAATGGAATTCATCTCACATATGAAGTTGCTAATGATGCTTGATGGAGAGTTAATGTGAGTTGTGCCTGGAATGTTCCACAATCAGAAGTAAAGCATCAGTGAACTAGTCTTCAAATTTGTTTGCAAATTTTCATTTACATTTTGCGATACAAGATAATCAACTGCAGCCTAATAGGCTGCAGTTGATTATCCTGTATCGCAAAATGCTGTACATAACTGAACATTGTGTAGCTTTTTGCAAGTTTTGCATAGCAATAAGCGACGCGACACCACTTATTTTGAGCCCTGGGGATGGTAGCCTAAATATCAACCCTGAGAATTGATTTCAACAAGTTGCATCTGCTCCTCCTAAGAAAAGCTTACACCAAATATCCAAAGATTCTGACCTGTGGATCAAAATAAAAAGATTTTTAAAGAATATTCCTCACATTGAACTAAGTTATAATTCGGGCTCCCATATGGAGCCCATATATGAAGTCTATGAACCCAGGGACTTGGCTTTAACAAACCTGAATTCCCCCCCCCCCCCCCCCCCCAGGATGCTACACACCACATATCAAAACATTCTGATTGCTGGATCTGAAGAAGAAGATTTTTTAAGAAAATTCCTCATTTTGAACTATGTTACAATCAAGCTCGCACATTGAGCCCAAATATGGACCTAGGGACATGGCTTGAACAAACTTGAATCTCCCCCCCCCCCCCCCCCCACCACCCAAGGATGCTGCATACCAAATATCAAAACATTCCGACTACTTGATCTGAAGAAGATTTTTAAAAAAAATTCCTCATTTTGAACTAAGTTATAATTCGGGCTACCAAAGTAAGCCCAAATATGAACCCAGGGACTTGGCTTGAACAAACTTGAATCTCACCCCCTAAGCATGCTGCATACCCAATATCAGAAGATTCTGCCTGCTGGATCTTGAGAAGAAGAGTTTTAAAAAAAATTTCCCGAAATGCACTAAGTTCAAATTTGGGCTCCTATACTGAGCCCAAATATGAACCCAGGGGCCGATTTGAACAAGCCTGAATCAGATCACCCCACAAACTTGCATACCCAATATCAAAAGATTCTGCCTGCTGGATCTGAAGAAGAAGATGTTTAAAGATATTTGCGTGAAATGCACTAAGTTCGAATTCGGGCTTCTCTATAGTGAGCCCAAATATGAATCCAGGGGGCCGATTTGAACAAACTTGAAGTCGATCTACCTCACAATGTTGCACACCAAATAACAAATGATTCTGCCTGCAGGATCTTCTGGGGAAGAAGATTTTTAAAGAAATTTGCCTGAAATGAACTAAGTTCGAATTCGGGCTCCTACACTGAGCCCAAATATAAACCCAGGGAGCCGATTTGAAAAAAACTTGAATCAGATCCACCCTGCAATGTTGCATACCAAATATCAAAAGATTCTGTCTGCTGGATCTGGAGAAGAAGATTTTTTAATGTTTTTTCCATTGTCGACAGTGTTAAAAAGTGCTGACTCAGCACTTTTTCAAAAGTTCCGAAACTGTACCCTATGATAAAAACGATGGCATTTTTTTTTACCAATCCTTTCTGTTGGTCCTAAGGAAGCCTCACACCAAATAAACATTCTCAGTGCCGTGCAGTTTTGGAGATATGGGCGTTTTAGTTTTTTTCTATTTTTTGCTCTTGCGGTTCCCACGGGGCTACGGGGGAAAAATCGGCATAAATTAGGTACTTATAACCCAATAAGCCCTCACATAAAATTTGGTTCAAATCAGCCTCTCGGTTCGGAAAATAGAAATTTCGGTGGGGCCCAAAATTTTGCCCCTCCCATAACGACGCCAAATAAAGTCCATCAAACTTATCTCGAACAAATCTGAGTCTACACCTTAAAAAGAAGCTGCATACCATATATCAAAACTCTGCTACTGCTGGTTCATGAGAATAAGATTTTCAAAGACCTTGGTGCCCCTTGGGGGCATGGCACCACCCAGGAGAAGGGTCAACTTCACTTGAACAAATCTGAATTGGCATTAGGTAATAAACATTTACCCAACATTTGAATAAAATTGGGCTAGTGGTTTTGAAGGAGAAGTCGATAGGACGACGGACAGAATGTGATCAGTAAAGATCTCACGGAGCTTCGCTCAGGTGAGCTAAAAACCCAAGACTTCGAGAAAATTATTTTTTTTTGATATACACAAGAAATATGTGGTAGTGTTGTCGCAACATTTTATCTGAGATACTAGTGACATATGACTGAAACACCTGATAATCATGGGAAAAATAAATCTGCATTGAATAAGCGTATGTAGAATTTTAGCCAATTACAATGATATGTAACAAGGAAAGTGTTTTAAAATAGCACGCAGTATAAGTATAAACTACTCTTCAATAGTCAGCTTTTGAAAATTCCGTAAATTAATATTGTTATTTAAGATGGCGACACTAAAAGGCCTGACATCAGGAAAAAAACTAAAACCTAGCATCTCTGTTTTAATTATCGGACACGTGTCACAAGGGTTCTACAAATGTGTCCTACGGGGCCTTCAAAAGATCGAATCAGGTACAAAACATCTCCATTTCGTCCATTGAGTTCCAATGTGTTCTATGTGCCAGTTGGCAAATAGAACACATTGGAACTCAGGAGACAATTTGTTTGGACGATTGGGTGTGAGAGATAACAAGAATAAAATTTAAACATTTTAACAACGTGCACGATTTCAAGTAATAGTGAATCGATATCAAATCTCTAATCGAGATGAGACTGCATTGACTGGAGACTTCTTGGAGAGAGTTCCCCGTAACCCCGTAAAGACGCCCCTGAATCCACAAACATCAGTGCATGAAGATCATAAATACAGGTAACTTACACATTATTTCAAGATAATTGTAATTTCACTTTACACCAAAACGTACGATTGCATCGTTTCAAAGGCGATCCGAAAAACCGATGCATGGTCCCGGCGAAAATGACCGATTGAGAGGGAGGAGGGATGTTCTGAATTGCTCTGTCTGTGATAGCTAGTGTTCAACGCAACACAGACTGGCATTCAAAAATCAACCCTATACGTGAAACAACTAAGAGCGATATTTGCAAAACGAAAAAGTTGAATCACTAAAGATAATTATTTTTGTCTACAAAACAATGCCTATTAACCTTTCGCTGGGAGAAAATTTGCGAGCATGTTCTAGTGTAAGTTACTGAACATAGCCATGTGTGTCTTATATTTTCAACTCTACTAGACCTACTGTCTGAAAGCAAAATATTTAGAGGTCAATGCTGAGGACAAATGACTGAAATAAAAACTCAAATCTTTAATTGATGAAGAAAGTCTCACTTTTCACTTGAAACTATTCATCATACAATAAAAAGAAAAACGCACGTATCGCTGAAGCAATACAATGTGCCCTACCAGACTAATGAGCATTAATAATTATACAAATGTTATAACCTAGATGTGATCAGCATGAAGCGTTTCCAAAAAAGTCCGGAAAACTGATATTTTGACACTTTTCCATATTTCCAAGGGCCATAACTCACACAAGAATAATGCAATCAGCATGAAACTCACACTTGCTCTGTAAGTTATCGTTCTTTTGTAGGTTACCAAGAATGAAATCATTCTGTTGAAGCATTTCCAAAAAAAGTCCGGAAAACTGAAGAGTGACTGACAGACTGGCTGACAAACTGACGGATGGACAGAGTGCAAATGAAACTTGATCTGTAAGTCATCGTTCTGTAGTAGGTTACCAAAAATGAAATTATTCCGTTGAAGCGTTTCCAAAATAAGTCAGGAAAACTGATATTTTGGCGCTTTTCCATATTTCCAAGGGCCATAACTCACACAAGAATAATGCAATCAGCATGACACTCAAACTTGATCTGTTGGTCATCGTTCTATAGTAGGTTACCAAAAATGAAATCACTCCGTTGAAGCGTTTCCAAAACAAAAGTCCGGAAAACTGATATTTTGGCGCTTATCCATATTTCCAAGGGTCATAACTCACACAAAATAATGCAATCAGCATGAAACTCAAACTTGATCTGTAAGTCATCGTTCTACAGTAGTTTACCAAAAATGAAATCATTCCGTTGAATCGTTTCCAAAAAAACTCCGGAAAACTGATATTTTGGGGCGCTTTTCCATATTTCCAAGGGCCATAACTCACACAAGAATAATGCAATCAGCATGAAACTCAAACTCGATCTGTAAGTCATCGTTCTATAGTGGGTTACCAAAAATGAAATCATTCGGTTAAAAAATGTACAAAAAAGTCCGGAAAACTAAAGTGTGACTGACACACTGACGGACGGACAGGGTGCAAACCTATAGTCCCCTTCGGCGATGCCGGTAGGGGACTAATAACCAGATGAGAACAAATTAATACACTAGTCAAAAAAAGGGGGGGGGGGGGGATATCCAAACTGATATTTTCGGTAAAAGTTATGGGATACGCGTGGTTGAACCCACCAATATGTTACCAAGTACAGTGTGGATCATGAATGACACCGGCGCCGCATTAATATCTGTGGGGCACGTTTTGAAATTTTCATTTGTACTGGACGGGCTTTTTCGGAGGACTCATCGTTCTTTTTTTGGCATCAATAGTTTCTGATCGAACCGTAACGTTTAAGGTATGCGAAGACGGACACGTGACGAACATTTACGTGCCGTTGGCATGTTGGAAGCTGGCAACAGACAGACTCCAGTGGCTCACATTCTCAACGTTACTCAATAGGTGATTAGCCGGTTGTGGCCACGCTACCGTCAGACAGGCAATGTTAATGACAGACGTCGCTCAGGACGTCGAAGGGCAACTCCTAAGCAGAATCATTTGATCCGAACCACCGCATTACGTAACCGCTATCAAAGTGCCTCCGGAATTGGACAGCAGCTGCACCGAGCGACAGATGTGCGAGTCAGTGGTCAGACTATTCGAAATCGCCTGCACAGAAGGAATTTGTACGCTCGACGACCTCGAATAATTCCGCGTTTGACTGAACGTCACATCGCAGCAAGGCGAAATTGTTGTGGAACACGACAGTGCAGGGACAGCCGTCAGTGGATCAGCGTCATGTTTTCGATGAATCGAGGTTCACTCTCAACTTCCACGACAGGCGAAACAAGAGTGTGGGGAAGCGGAACAAACGATACCATGACGTAACCGTTAGGCAGCACGATCGTTTTGGTGGATCAGGTTATGGTGTGGGGAGGCATAACCATGACAAGCAGAACAACATTATATGTCATCCAAAGACGTGTCACAGGTCCGTACTACCGTGACAACTTGTTAGCAGCTCATGTGGTGCCATTTGCCCGACGTCAGGACTGTCGATTCATTTTCCTAGACGACAACGCAAGAGCACACAGCAGGGCCCGTGTCGCTACCGAGTTCATCCGGAAGCTTTGGTCAGCACTAAGATTAAAGTCCAGACCTTTCACCAATGGAGCATGTCTAGGATATGCTTGGCAGGCGCGTGCGACAACGGCAACACCCCCTACCAATGTCTAGGAACTCGCCGCTGCACTGCAGGAAGAATGGAATAACATCCGTGAAGCTGATATTGGATGTTTTGTGAGGAGTCGGAACCGAGGAGGATTCATAAGGTATTGAGGTCTGTGGTAAATTCTCTGACTGGCCGTCCATGTTTTCTCCCACCCAATGCGAGGAATGTGTGCTTGTCAGACACCCAACCATCGCTGAAATCATTCACCAGATGCCACAGTGCAATGCATCAGCTGTCTTTTTGATGAAAGTATAAATATATTTCTTCATATATCTCACTTTATGAAATATTTCCTACTTTTTTTAATAGTATATATATCATGATGACCTATTCCAGTATATATTAAAAGCCTATGACATAAATTTTAGCTTTACACACCAACGTGATGAACACGCCAGCAGTGGAATTTCAATAGTTGATAATTACACCTACAGTGGTACTCCTTTCAAACTGACCTTTGGTGACCTCGCCTTGAATGTCAAACTTGTCTAAATTTATCACTCGTCGCACCTTGAAAGTGAAATAAAACCGGAAATAATTCATTTCTTTTTTAAATATGTTTTTCTCATAAGATACCAAAAACTAACAAACATACGTGTCATCATGTTAATACAGCATCCATAATTCTTAATAGAACGTTATTATGTTATTAAAATGAAAAATCAGGCCTGGCATTCCTAAAAATGCAGGAGGGCTAAAAATAGATCGCTCTCCTCATACAGCCTAGGGGAGCGATGAGCTCTCCTGAAGCCTACAAAAGTTAAAAGTGGCAAAATGAAGTTGTACTATTAATGAATTCTGCCTAGTGGAATTTGTACATTTTATTTGGTGCTGCTAACAAGGTAGTCTCTGTGAGACGGCTACACTCCCTCTCCCACACCTCCAGGCCTTCAAGGCCCCTAGGTGTGGGAGGGGCGGTGTGGCCATCTTGCAGAGACCACTAACATAGCAGAGATCAGAAAACCTGTAGGTTTTAGGAACTGGCTGTTGTGGTAATTATTATTTTCTAAGGCTAGGAGGGCTATTTTTCGCTCTCCTCGATTTTTTAAGGCGAGCAGTAGGCGAGCGAATAAATCGCTCTCCTGAAATTGCCAGACCTGAAAAATGACCCATAATTTGTGTATTTCGTTTTCTATTTCGTTTCGGCGATAAAATTGCTAGCGGAAGTACCGCCCACCGGTGCTTATGTGAACAAAAACTGATTCGCACGTGTGAATATTGATTTATTTAACATTTAAACTCTTATTAATCTGGCGATCATGGTTTTAGTAAAATGTACCCAAAGTAGCTCAGTGTGCCAAATGTTCAGCCCTCGTGGTCAAGTGGTGTTAACCGCGCACTAAAGGCTCGCGGTTATCACCACTTCATCACTCGTGGTGAACATTTAGTATACCATGTTACTATGGGTATATTCAAACTTTAACACTTAATTTACCGATTGATGTGTGAATAGAAAAACCCTGCCATAATAAACTTGTTGAGCCCCCAGAAGCCTCCATAGCTCCAATAAAAGTGCCAAAAGCCACATTGGTGGCTTTACAGAACATTCATTAGCTTGTTGCTTGATAAGTAGTAGAAAAAATTTTCACAAAAATAATTTTGTTGCAATTAGTTGGAGGGTGCCAGCAGGCACTGTACAAGAACTTGCAACAACCCAACTACTTATGAACAAAATCTTCCTGAACTATGACTCCTATTGTGGGCAGAAAGATATCTTTGAAAAAATGCTTGTTACAAATCCAAATTACAAATTGAAAAATAATTTAGAACTCTATCACTTAATTCCTTACCCAAGGCTGTGATGCAGACAATATCAAAACTTACTGTTATTTGTTTTCATACTTTTTCAAAAATATTGCAACAAAACCATATCATGTGACCCAATGAACTCGTTCCAAAAAGGAGTCACAAGATATTTTTTTGTTGGAATTTGTTCATGAAATATATCTTCCAAAGAACCAACACTTTTCTATACAATCACTACAAATTCACTTGTTAATCACATACAGATGCAGCGATAAACTTGTATTGATGGATTAAAAAAATCTGGTGATGTATGAAAGAATTTCACTGACATGAGCCAAGGTCTTACGCTTATAGATCTAGTGGGTCATGGTGTGTCGATTAAAAGCTTTTTGTGTGTGAGAAAACTCCAGTGGCTTTGTCAAAGGAATACAAATACCCCGAATGCACAATTTATAACAAGAATGCAGAACAATGGCCAACCTCCTGTTGATCGAATACACCTATTAAATTGTAATTTTTAAATGGCAACGGAGGTTGTTGAGCTAATAGGATTGGATAGGACTGTTCATATACACTTTATGCTTATCAATGGACAAATACTGAAGCTGCAGCTTGACAGAGAGAGAAAGATGTGTAGAGGTGTCAGCAGATGTTATGTCACTTCTCCACGTGACAAGGTGTAAGTATGCATCCTAATTTTCCATCCTCCTGCATTACACATAACGAATGCCCTCATTCTTGACCCAGGTTTGAGACTGGTGGGCTAAACAAACTATCACCAGTCCATTTTTCGCATATCAACACAAGCCATTAGCAATGGCTGATACAGTGTGTGCAGTGTGGATGATCAGTAAAACACTCAGAGTGTTATTTCCACACCTGTAAGAAGTCATCATGACCAGTACAAATGTTTTGGTGCAAGACATTGTGTGGATGCATCAGGTCATGAAAAGTATTTTGAGTTTTTTTCGCGTCAACAGCAGGGGGCGGGGGGGGGGGGGGGGTGGGGGTGGGGGAGGGGGGTCAGGAAAAACATTACTGATACAAGGCAGAAATGTTTACATTTTCAATATTTGGGACCCACCACCCCCGGAATGCAAATTTTTGCCAGTCATTTTTTGGACACCGACCCCTCCCGCACAATTTTTTCTCAAAGACAATTGGGGACACACCCCCAACTTATAAAGTCTGTTTAACGAAGTATTCAAATTACCTAAATCAAAAAAAAAAATTTTTCCCAAACATGAAAGGTGCCGCAAACCAACTTGTCCGATATCCCAGCCCTGCTCTTGGGCATCCAAGGCATCGCTAGCCACAGATGGCCCCCAAACAATCTCTCTGCATATAAAGCCACAGCGGAAATGCAGCATCAGACCCCCAGGTAACCACTGGGACCCGCCTCCACCAACTGAATTGCAGATATACACCCATTCATGTTCCAAGAAACACAACCCTTACCCCGATGTACAACATGTTTATGCTGTTCAGACAC
This sequence comes from Pictodentalium vernedei, assembly GCA_031216915.1. Classification (NCBI taxonomy): domain Eukaryota; kingdom Metazoa; phylum Mollusca; class Scaphopoda; order Dentaliida; family Dentaliidae; genus Pictodentalium; species Pictodentalium vernedei. Next base: position 437,674,207 of record CM062293.1, read on the forward strand.
CAGTCGAATCCCACAACCAAGAAGCCCTGCCCAAAATATATTGTTCCCACCTGGATATCTTCAACTGTCCACAAGAAATAGTTGTTTTTCATTTCATTACTTTTCGGTTAAATGTTTAGTTTGTACAGCTGGTCTGAGAGAGACCTAATACTGAAGTTGTTTGACCCATGCCAGGGGGGTTTTGTCTGAGATGAATTGCCTCTTATTTATTTTATCTATGTTAGTGTCACTAGAATCATATTTACCTTGAAATTATACACGTTTTCCACAATCAAGGTTTTTATTCTATCAATCTTTCCAATTATTCCACACATGGAAGCACACTAGACCAATGGCATGAGGCACCCTGAAGCTTACAGAAGAATCAAATAATAGGAGCTACAAAGCACTAATAAGAGGCAGAATGCCTTAGTAGAAATATAAAGGAGTGAAAATCATGACCAAATAGCTGGGGATCACCTTTTTGTTTCGCAAATTTTTGCCAGACCCAGAACAGGACCCACACCCTAATGAAGTGTAAAACATGGGGAAAGAATTCTAACATGGAGCCCCCAACACATTATCAATGCTATTCTGTTCTAAGTTATGAATCTAAGCACTTTAATTCACTTTGGTTGCAATTACTTGTCTGTAAATTGATATTTGGCAAAAAGTTGCATAACACCGGCAAAAACTGCACTTTGGGGCTCCGACCCACCCACCCACCCACCCGGACCTTGTATCCTGGATTTTGTTTGCGACCCCCCTGTGAACAGTCTGAGAAAATAGTCAATAACCAACATTCATTGTATTCACCTTAGGACTTTATGACCTGTACCAATCTACTGGCTTAGGGTGTTTAAGGTATTTGCTTTGGTGTTTATCCTTGGCTTACTCGTAAGGCTTATTTGCGGGCTTGCTACTGTATAATCACAAGTTGCACTCAAGTGACTATTAACAATGTAAATAATAAAAATCATAACAAATATACCGACCACACTATTTATAATTTCAGTAAAATAAACAGAATTAATCGATTTATATTAATTTGTAGATTATGGGGAAAATATTTGCTTCTGCCGCCCTCTCGTACTATTAAAACAAAAGTCTGCAGAAGCTGTGATGTTGACAAACGAAAATGAACGCATGTGGTCTGGTGTGTCAGGTTGAAAAGCAACTCGGTACGCATACTGAAGAAATTGCGAATCTTTAGGTTATTTCATTTGTTTAAATTTCAAGTACGGAGAGTTTTGCCCATAATTCGTTTGGGTTTTGACCATCGCGTCCACGCCTACCGCTGTTATGTTTATTACGATATGCAAATTGGGAGACAATTTCTCGAAAAGGAGATTTATCACATTCAGCCATCCACTGATTTGTCGTGCTCCTCCACTGAGAAAGTCTTCGTTTCACACCTCCCCACACGTCACGTTCCACCTGGTGATTGACGTCCTATTAACGTACCTTGTGCTGGTGTCATTTGATATGTACACGCGCACAGCGCACGCGCTTCAGGCCAGTACAGCATCGCCAATCGGGACCAGTTTTAGGGTGCCGAGATAATGTTCTGATGCCCATCAAGTTTAGGTAAACTCTTTCATAGTTTTTCTCGCAGGTACTTTCTCCGTCTCCCCAACTACGATATTGACGTTTTCACTCATGCATCACCTCTCCAAGTTATATTATTTCGGGTAAGAATGTCTCATGATTGGAGGAAGCAGGATTACAAAAGGAGACTTTGTTGTAGAGGTTTGGTTTTAGAGGCGGGGAAGGCTTATTGTCGCGTATGTTGTGGAGGGAGTTTGTCAGCGTAAATTTAGTGAAGGGAAATTTATTCATGGTGATTTTGGCGGGAGGGGGATTTTGTCGGGCCTCTGTTGTTCCAGTATTTTACTTATCCTCTAGTATTAGTCGAAATACCAGGAGCCATCGGGTCGTCGATGCCGCGACGGCATAATCGAATTATGCGATGACATCACACCTCATACCCCTATCCCCTTTCTTCGCCGTTGCAGTCCCCTTCCCAGCCGTATTGACAAAGAGCGGTCCTTCCTACAATCACTGTAATTGTAAACCGTGTACGTGTAGCCAACCACACCATTGCATTCGGATACTTCGATCTGGCGGGAGACGAATCTATCAGATTTGAGTGAGTTAGTTTGTAAATCGTTATAACGACTTAGCTGAATCCTCGCAGAAAAGGGGTTATTTAATAAATCGTTATAACGAGTTAGCGAGATCGTTGCAAGAAAAAAGGTAGTGACTCGTTATAACGACTTCGCGGAATCGTTGCAGGAAAAAAGTTATTTAATTATTGAATAACTCGTTAGAACGAGTAAGCTAGATCGTTGCAAGAAAAAGTTATTAAGTTACTATTACAACTTAGCTGAATCGCTGCAGGAATAAAGTTATTTAATAACTCGTTATAACGAGTTAGCGAGATCGTTCCAAGAAAAAAGTTAGTAACTCGTTATAACGAGTTACTGCACAATATATTCATCTTCTTTGCGGCGACAATGGGTTAAACGAGTATCCGATGGTACAAGAACGATTTATTGAACGTCAACAGCGGACACGTTTACTGTCGTTTAGTTAGCGAGGTCGCGTGAAAGAGTTACCTTAGTCGCAATAGCGTGTTTGCGATGTCGTTGTTACTTGTTTGTGAGATCGTTAGAAGAAAAACGATAGTTATTAAATCGTTGTAACGAGTTACAGAGTTCGTTAAAAGGACAAAAAGTCAGTTAGCCAAGTCGGTATTACGAGTTAGCGAGATCATTACAAGGAGGAAAGTCAGTTACTTACTCGTTATAACGAGTTAGTAACATAAAATTGCGTGGCGCAAACAAACAAACGGGCAAACGGACGGATAGACGGACGTTCTAAAAAAACGGGAGTTGAGGACTTAATTTTTTCGGACGGACGGACAATTAATATAATTATTTATTTATTTATTGGGGTTTAACGAACATTTGACAACCAGGGTGAGGGTCACCTCGCGTCGAACAGTTCATGGATCGAGGAAGCCGGAGTACCCAGAAAGAACAACCGAGCAATAGCGAGCAATTATCAGACTGTGCAAACCTCCTCCTTTTCCATTGACGACAAGTTCACCACCGACATGCACTGCGCCTTAGTAGACAGGACCATCGTGTCCGCACGAGGGCAAACGGGATGAAATGCCTAGCCCAAGGGAACAACAGACGGAATCAGGGGCGGCGGAAGCTCCAAAAAAGTGTGTGTGTGGGGGGGGGGGGGGCACATTTTTTTTTTACTGGGTAACTGCAGGGGTGTACACATGCGCACGTTTTACCACAGTCCAAACTTGGACCCAAAGTCTGTAATTTAATTTTTTGGTTTGGACGTCCCAAACCAAAAAATTACATTACGGACTTTGGGTCCATGTTTGGACTCGTTTTACTATTACTGTACAAGTAGTCTGTGCTTATTATGGATAGTTGCGAACTTGCGATGTGCAATATCTCAATTTATCATATGACTCGTCCGTTTTATTCACTTAAAAACATTTGATATTTTGTTTTCATATTAATCAGTGATAAATAAAGTCTTATATCGATTTCATTGGTCAGTTTCTAAACTAGACAATTTGATTGGTTGCACAAAATACAACTGGGCCACATTTTCATACTTTGCATCATTAGAGTTGGGAGCTTTCATTGGTCAATTTCAAAACTGTACAATTTGATTGGCTAAACAAAATACAACTGGGTCACATTTACATAATTTCAGTAGGGAGAATTTACGTTGTCTGTCCTATTTAGGGTGGGTTATATTGTATTAATCTTTTACCTACAAGAAAAACGACATTCATTTTTTTTATATTTTCACGTTTTGCTTCCAAAACATAGGTTATGACCCCTCAATGGAACGAGCTCGTTCCAATGAGGGGTCATAACCTTTGTTTTGGAAGCAAAAAATGAAAATTTTAATTATACGAGGATGTTTTTTCCAAGTGACGTCTGCATCTCAAGTTAGGTGATGGGTTAAAATGTCAAACTAAGTGGCTAATTTGTGCGTGTGTGTGTCTTATGATAAAAAGAATATGAAATGAGTGTTTTCCTCATATAATATTTATGAAACTCGTCCGAATTTTCCGTTTGGGCTCGCCAAAACGGAAAATTTTTAGACTCGTTTCATAAATATTATATGAGAAAAACACTCATTCCATATCTTCTATATATAAAATGGACAGTGACACCGATAGTATTATGTTGCTAATTTCGATGGAACTATATTACTATCTCCCACAGTCAATATGGCCATAGGGGTTGTGTAAGTTATGTCAGAATATGTCCTGTTAGGGTACCCATAATTGGTGAAAAAGTGGAGGGGGGGGGGGCACGAGCCCCCGTGCCCCCCCCCCCCCTCCCTCTCTACGCCGCCCCTGGTCGGAAGTTTCGACATAAATCCAAAGATTTCTTGGATATGCTTTTGAGGAGAAATACTCGAGTGATGCCACGCATGCAGCCCAATTGTCCCAGCAATGGCAATGATTAGACACAAAATAGTCAGAGCCATTTTTTTGTTAACCGTTTACCTAACGAATCTGCCATATCTGCACTCGTGATATACAAACTTTGCTATTCAAATTTTATTTTTTCATTTCTCTACTCCAAAACATAGCTCATGACCTATTAATGGAACAAGCTTGATAAGCTTGTTCCAATAAGGACTAATAAGTCATGGTCAGAAGTAAATGAAAGTGTCAATGACACTGCAGCTCAACTTGACAAACTTGAACTTGGAAAGTTATAAATGAAATGGCAAAATTGAAGATCATTGGTACCAATGTTATTTGATGAAATATAAACATAACATCATTGTGTGTGCACAACGTCAGAGTTATCCACGCATTTTTAAATGTAAACTGTAAGACTGGCTGAAGGAAGAATGTTGATACACAAATGCAGTATGTTCAGAGGTTATTGTAAATGACAACTTTTTTCACAGAAATGAATGCTAATCAATAGCTCTTATCTAAATGCCTTGCCTTATGAACACACCAAATTCAAAAACAATCCTATGATAAATGTGGCCTGTAGGTCATGTCAAAGAAGAATGTTGATGCACAAATGCAATAAATTCAAAGATTGTTCCTAACAGCAACAGTTTTTGATGGAAATGAAAAGAAAATCAATAGCGCCTATCTTTGTCACCTTGCATAAGCGTACAAAGTTTCAAAACAAGCTGATAATGAATGTGCCCTCTGAGGCATGCCAAAGGAAGATGTTAATGCACAAATGCACTAAGTAAAAGGTCATTGCTTGTGACAATGTTTTGTTTTTTTTATGAAAATTCAAAAATATACCCTGCAGAGAGTGCAAAAGGGAAGAGTTTATGCACAAATGCAGTAAGTCCAAAAGCTGGTGATAACGACAATACTTTTTTATGGAAATGAGAAAAAGCAATAGCTCACATCTAGAGGTCACCCCGAACACACATACCAAGTTTCAAAGTGATCCGATCATAAATGTGCCCTGAAGAGTTTGTTAAAGGGAAATATTGAGGTCTGACTAATCTAAGTTCAAAGGTCAGTGGCAACATGTTTTGACAGAAATGGAAGAAAACGGACAGCTCACATATAGATGTCACCCCACACAAGCACACCAAGTTTGCAAGCGATCCAATCATAAATGTGCCCTGCAGGGTGTGTCAAAGGGAAATATTGATGCTTAACTGCACTAAGTTTTTACTAAGTTCATCAGAGGTTGTTGTCAATGCCAACAATTTTTGACGGAAATGGAAGAAAATCGATAGCTTCCATCTAGAGGTAACCCCAACAAACATTCCAAGTTTCAAACCATCCTGATCATAAATGTGTCCTGTATGGCATGCCAAAGGAATATGTTGATCCCTGATTAAACTATGTTCAAAGGTCGTTGCCAGTGGCAACATGTTTTGATGGAAAATGGAATAAAATCAATAGCTCCCATGTAGAGGTCACCCCAAATAAGCATGCCAGGTTTCAAAACAATCATAAATGTGCGTAGAGTGTGACAAAGGGAAATATTGAGGTTTGACTAAACTATGTTTTATGAATGTTGCCAGCGGCAAAATGGTTTGACGGAAATGGAAGAAAATTGATAGCTCCCATCTAGAGCTCACCCCGCATAAGCATACCAAATTTCAAAGTGATCTGGTCAACACTGTGAACTGCAGGGTGTGTCAAATGCGAAATATTGATTCATAACTGCACTAAGTTCATCGAAGGTCATTACCAGTGGCAACATTTTTTTATGGAAATCGACGAAAATCGATAGCTCCCACCTAGAGGTAACCCCGAAAAAGCATACAAAGTTTCAAACCGATCTGATCATAAATGTACCCTGTTGGGCATGCCAGAGGAATATATTGATACCTGACTGAACTATGTTCAAAGGTAGTTGCCAGCGGCAACATTTTTTGATGGAAATGGAAAAAATCAATAGCTCCCATCTAGAGGTCACTCCAAACAAGTACGCCAGATTTCAAAGCAATCCGATCATAAATGTGCCATGTAGGGTGTGCCAAATGGAAATATTGAGGTCTGACTAAACTAAGTTCTAAGAACGTTACCAACGGCAACATTTTGCGACAGAAATGAAAGAAAATCGATAGCTCCCATCTAGAGGTCACACCAAACAAGCATACCAAGTTTCAAAGTGATCCAATAATAAATATGCCCTGCAGGGTGTGCCAAGGAAAACTTTTGAGGCATAACTGGACTAAGTTCATCAAAGGTCATTGCCAGCGGCAACATTTATTGGCAGATGTAGACGAAAGTCGATAGCTTCCATCTAGAGGTAACCCCGAAAAACATACCAAGTTTCAAACCTATCTAATCAAAAATGTGCTCTGTTCGGCGTGCCAAAGGAGTATATTGATGCCTGAAAAAACTAAGTTCAAAGATCGTTGCCAGCGGCAACACTTTTTGACGGACGGAAATGGATGGAAATCGATACCTTCCATCTAGAGGTCACCCCAAATAAGCATGTCAGGTTTCAAAGCAATCCGATCATAAATGTGCCCTGTAGCGTGTGCCTAAGGGAAATATTGAGGTCTGACTAAGCTAAATTCTAAGAACGTTGGCCGCGGCAACATTTTTTGACGGAAATTGAAGAAAATCGATAGCTCCCATCTAGAGGTCATCTCAAATAAGCAGACAAAGTTTCAAAGCGATCTGATCATAAATGCGACCTGTGAGGTGTGCCAAAGAAAATTGTGGACGTACGTACGTACGACGACGGACGAGAAGTGGTGGCAATAGCTCAGCTTGACTTTGTCAAGTTGAGCTAAAACTGAAAAATTCTGAGGTTTCAGAAAAATAATTTGTACTGTTGGCTTCAACCGGTGTTAGGTAAAGAATTAAAGATGCAGTACATAAAGCAATGTTGGGCTATAGGAGTCAATTTTCATTTTTGCATTTAATAACTCCCAATCCTTCAAAATGCATTTTGGGAATAATTGCCCAAGTGACACGTGTGTGTGTGTGTGTGTGTTTTTCAAATGACACAATCATGTTTTAGAGGAATTTTGAATGTTGGTTTCCGATCCCACATCGGGACTCGAACCCTCGGCAACACCGCCTGGCAATCACAATCAGGAATCCAGCGCCTAAACCACAAAGACCATTGCACACCGTCAAAAACGATGGCTGGAATCTAGCTTTTCAGGTGAAGTCCTCATGATTACTTGGTTCATCTTCCTTTCGGTAGCAGCATGAAAGTGCGGAAGGCGTTGGCTACAGTACGACGAAAGTGCTGTGGATAGCCTCAGACGAAGACTGGCACGGGCTTGTGCTTGTTTTTCAAATGACCCAATCATATTTTAGAGGAATTTTGATTTCTGAGCCCCCGCCGAGATTTGAACCCTCGGCAACACCGCCTGGCAATCAGAAGTCCAGCGCCTAAACCACTAGACCATTGCACACCGTCGAAAACGATGGCTGGAATCTAGCTTTTTAGATGAAGTCCTCATGATTTCTTGGTTCATCTTTCTTTCGGCAGCAGCATGAAAGTGTGGAACGCGCTGCCTATAGTACGACGAAAGTGCTGTGGATGGCCTCAGACCAAGACTGACTCGGTCTTGTGTGTGTTTTTCAAACGGCACAATCATGTTGTAGAGGAATTTTGAATGTTGGTTTCTGATCCCCCGCCGGGATTCGAACCACAGCAAGACCGCCTGGCAATCAGGAGTCCAGTGTCTAAACCACTAGACCATTGCACACCGTCAAAAACGATGGCTGGAATCTAGCTTTTTAGATGAGGTCCTCATGATTACTTGGTTCATCTTCCTTTCGGCAGCAGCATGGAAGTATGGAACGCGCTAGCCACAGTACGACGAAAGTGTTGTGGATGGCCTCAGACGAAGACTGGCCCGGGCTTGTGTGTGTTTTTCAAATGACACAATCATGTTTTATAGGAATTTTGAATGTTGGTTTCTGATCCCCCGCCGAGATTCGAAGTTCGAACCCTCGGCAACACTGCATGGCAATCAGGAGTCCAGCGCCTAAACCACTAGACCGTTGCACACCGTCAAAACCGATGGCTGGAATCTAGCTTTTTAGATGGAGTCCTCATGATTACTTGGTTCATCTTCCTTTCGGCAGCAGCATGAAAGTATGGAACGCGCTGGCTACAGTTCGACTGAAGTGCTGTGGGTGGCCTCAGACGAAGACTGGCACGGGCTTGTGGGTGTTTTTCAAATGACACAATCATGTTTTAGAGGAATTCTGAATGTTGGTTTGTGATCCCCCGCCGGGATTCGATCCCTCGGAAACACCGCCTGGCAATCAGGAGTCCACCGCCCAAACCACTAGACCATTGCATACCGTCAAAAACAATGGCTGGAATCTAGCATTTTAGATGAAGTCCTCATGATTACTTTGTTCATCTTCCTTTCGGCAGCAGCATACAAGTGTGAAACGCGCTGGCTACAGTACGACGAAAGTGCTGTAGATGGCCTCAGACGAAGACTGGCATGGGATTGTGTGTATTTTTCAAATGACACAATTATGTTTTCGAGGAATTTTGAATGTTGGTTTCTGATCCCCCGTCGGAATTCGAACCCCTCGGCAACACCGCCTGGCAATCAGGAGTCCAGCGCCTAAATCACTAGACCATTGCACACCGGCAAAAACGATGGCTGTGTATATGTATGTATGTGTGTGTGTATGTGTGTGTGTGGTGTGGGGGGGGGGGGGGGGGGGGGTTGTAGTGTGTTATAGTAGTCAATTTTTGTTTGTTTGCATTTAGTAACTCCAAATCCTTCAAAATATTTGGTATGCAGTGGTGGTGTGTTATAGTAGTCTACTTTTGTTTGTTTGCATTTTAAAACTCCCAATTCTTCAAAATGCATTTTGGGAAAAACTGCCTAAACGATCGTCGGGGGAGGGGGGGGGGGTGGCGTCTGTTGTAGAACCTATATTCAAAACTGGCCTGTATTACTAGCTGGAAAATACACATATCAACTTTGATTGAAATCAAATAATCCAAACTGGAGTTATCGGTCAGAAACCAATTTACAGACAGATGGATGGACCGACGGACGGACGTTCTACTGCAGGTGTACTTGTGAGGTGATTTTAGCGTTAGGTATGGGGGAAATTGCGCAACTCACAAGTGGGTTTTTCGCACCTCACAAGTTGAAAAAAACGTCAGAAGTGGCTGGTGTACCAACGGTTTTATCCCCTAACCTCACAAGTAACGACTGTACTCGGACGATCACTTCGCAAGGCCATCTGCGGTGGCCCGGACCGACGGATGGACGGACAAAAGTCATGACTATATCCCTGACTGTAAACAGTCGGGTTAAAAATGCATTTTGTACCAAAGAAAAGAAAAAATATTGCTTAAATGGCCCTGGATGAGGAGGGGGGGGGGGGCGTGTTATGGGAGTCCATTTTTTTCCTGCGTGTGGTCAGTCTAAATCCTTCAGAATGCATTTTGAGCAAAGAGAGAGAAAAATGCCTAACTGGCACCGAAGGCCAAACTTTAAACAAAACTGTAAAAATGCATTTTTGACGGAAGAAAAAAAAGTGCCTAATTGGTCCCGGGGCGGGGGCGGGCGGGGGAGGGGGGGGGGGGTTTACGTGAGTTTAAAAAAAGTTCCGCATGTAGTGAATGTAAATAGTTCAAAATGCATATTGGAGAAAAGAAAAAAAAATTTCTAATTGGCGGAGGCTGGGCAGGGCAATAACTTTTTTCATTGGATAATTGTGGTCATCAAACGACCTAGAGACAGGTACTGAAAAGAATTGAAATCCGTTCAACTTTTGTTTAAGTTATGGCATAAAGAAAGTTCGGACAGAGGGCGGACTGACTGACAGGACCGAGCGAGCTCTGTGCTATATCCCTCCCTTGTGGGGGGGGGGGGGGGGCGGGATAAAAAATAAAAAGTAACAAAGTATGTGGTAGAAGCCTAATTTGAAACTTAGAGAAACTAAGTTCGAAAAGCGTTGTGAAAAGAGTTAAATTAATGCCAAAATTATTTGAAACCACTGTGTACAGCTTCAGTAGACCTTGCTCGAAAAGATAAAAAGAAATGACGTTGTAACAGAGTGTTTGGAGAATGAAAAGTAGGACCTTGAAAAGCAGAACTTTAATCTGAAACTTTAAGCTGGGAATACTAAGTAAAATTGATTGGCAAAATAAGCCTTTAAAGGGTTAAATATTTCCTAAAACCGATAAAAGAAATCATTGATGTAAATGTAATCATTAAATTGTATTAACCATGCAAGAATTAGAGTAAGAAAGTATATGGCAAAGTCTAATTTCAAATACAAAGAAAGTAAGTCTGAAAACATGTTTAAAAGGGGTTAAAATCATGCCGATATTAATGAAAATCACTGTAGAAATGTTCACTAGATAGTAGACATTGTCCCAAATAGGAAGCCATGACATTCCACTAAACTGTTTACTGTTTGAAGAATTGAAGGTGTAACCCCCAAAAACAACAAAAACTATGACCAACAACTTTAACCTGGAAGTTGTAAGTTAAAGTGCCACACAAAAAGGGTTAAATATTTCCCAAAATAACATGAAACATAAAAAAACATAATGAGAATGATGCAATCAATAGTAATGATAATTTAGAAGAAAAAAACCCAAAAAACTAAGGTTGACTAAAAAACTTTAACCACAAACTTTAACAAAAACTCCAAATGTCAAAAGACGGACAGACGAAAGTAATGACTAAACAGGAAAAAAAAAACACTTGAACCTTCAGTAAAAAACTGTAACCACAAACTTTAACCAAAACTTTAATTTAAATGTTAACAGACGGACGGACAGACAGACGAAAGTCATGACTATAGCCCTCACTGTAAACAGTCGGGCTAAAAATGTACAAAAGTAGTCGTTAGGCATCATTTTATTAATTAACACGTAATGTACCGGTACATCCGTATTGGTTCGGTTGTGTCATCAATAGGCGGAATCGGTTTCTGCAGTCTGCTATCTGTACAACCGACTGTGTGCATGATAAAAGCCCAAGTATCAATCCTTGTCTTGTTACTTATTTCTTTACAACACCTTAACGGCCAAGGTCATATCGTATCGGTGACAGTTGTTAGGGTGGAGGAGGCCGGAGAACCCGGAGAGAAAAACTGAACACTGCCAGCTCCCCGCCATCGTAACTCCGGACTGCAGCACAGGAATGGTTAGAATGGTTGAAGACATGCGCACAATCGACGTGCAGTACGCCTTAGTACACGGCGTCGTCGTGCCCCCATGTGGACAACCGGGTTAAGTGCCTTGCCCAAGGACACAACGCGGGAGTTTGAATCGATCGATCAGACGGTCACCCATCCAAGGACTAACCGGGCTCGACGTTGCTTAACGTCGGTGATCTGGCGAGAACTTGTTACCGCAACGCCACTGCGCCCCACCCTAGTCTTGTGAGAAAGTTTATGATTTGCAACAAGAATCATTCGATATCCGAGGCTTCAATCCAGAAATTATCCTTAATAATAACATGTGGGGTGTCTCTACTACACTCATTCCCTCGGTGATGTTTCTGTCCGTCGGGGGCTGTCGTGATTGATGTTTGGCATTTCGCAGCGGGTATACTCCTTAAAGAAACTAATAACGACGAGGATGGTTTATAAGTTTAAGATCTGAATTTTCTGTTAGTATATAATGTACTCACGTTTGGATCTACCGTTCACGGTGACATCGACACTTTCTAGATTTCTTGTAAAAGGTACAAATGCTTCCCTTCAAAAATGTACCAGAACTGGTCTGAACCATATAAAGGCACTGAAAAGTTAAAACAAGCCACGATGACAGAAGCGCTCCAGTCAGTTCTAAATTCAATGAAATGCGAAGCTCGACACATCTGTCAATCATCACTTACTGGCTTGACCTGAATAGACACTTCCTGTCATCGCAGTTGGTGTGAACTCAGTTCACGGAGAAACTGTTGAATGTTCATAAGCTGATATAAGTGTGTACAAGTATTTGTAATTATTTCATTATTTCTAAAAAAAAGGCTTTGTTTTGTTTTGTTGTTTTTTCCCCATTACCCTGTCATCTGTTCCCACGGAAGGCAGACCAGTTGACCAAGGATCAGCATACAATCTCACTTATAGGCTGATGGATTACTCCCAGCTTTCAAAAATACATATTGGTGGAGTTTTCCTTTTTGTTACCGTTAAGGATATTAATATGCTGGGGCTGCTCCAAAAAAAGAAACTGCTTGGGTTTTTATTTTTTTCTAAAAATAACTATCAAAGTGTGATTTGAGTAGTTTCAGTATTTCCATAAATATGCCACGGAGCAGAATCCGTGTAGTTTTGCAAAATGCCATGTCATCTTCCAGTACGAGGTTCTCGGGTTATTAAATGTTAAAAAACTGTCATATACCGTTATTTCCGGGCGGTATTTTACCGTTATATTATTTCAAGGTTGCACGCCGTTTATTCAACAGCCGAACATTGTCAACTCTACATCCAGTATTCCACCGTTATATTTTTTAACGGTACCCGCTACCGGGTCATTTATTTAACCGTGACCGCTTTTTATCCACGGTATGAAGCCGCCTGTGTGTAGGAGTTTGCCGTTCGAAGAAGGCTTCTCCGAGCGGATGTCGTTACTTCTCTCGGCGGAAAAATTTAACTGTGATTACAACATCAAGCTGCGTCCACTTGATATTTACAGGACATTTTCTGTGGCTGTAAAGTTTTTCCCTGTGGCTTTATACGAGCGATTGGGTGATCCTGCAGCAGCTTTTCAATATGATATGTACTCAAGTTTTAGATGTTGTAATCTAACGAGAGTTGAAACCCTTCATTTCCAAATTAGTCACTTTGTTTTTCGTCTGATTCTATATTTTGGGAACGTTTTATTCAATGAAAATTTTATCTTAAACACAATTATATAAATTCATCAACTTTTTTATGTTTACGCTACTATTAGGAGGAGCTTCATACAGAAGCAGCAGTCAGCAGCACATACCAGCAGCATTAGAGACAACAACAACACTACTACACTAGCAACAATTGCCATCCGCTACTGTTCTCTGACGCAGCGCATGGCCTTGGTCCTTTTAATAACTGTATATATTAGCTACCTGTTTGAAAAAAGGTGTGATTCTCGCCTATTCGTTACAAATCAGCTACAACACATTTAAAGAATTATAAACCGAGAATCTGATGATTTGCCGTAAAAGTAAAAGCTAAATTCTTCGCCGGCATTTAAAGCTAATACAGTCCCAGTAAGTTGGTTTAGTGCATTTAAAACACAACAAACGCCTACGAATACGATATCAACTGGTCTCTAAACTGTGAGGTGTTTCACTTGTCAACTAACGCTAAAATATTGCGTCATGATAAACCGCGCGATTTGTTTTGTTGGAGACGCCATTATTCACGTTACCGTACGACACACGTCTTCGGCAGGACTGTCAGGATTAATCGATTAGTCGATTGTTGATCGGTCACAGCGAAATCGATTAGTATTTTTCGTTGTCGAATAATCGGTAAATTTTATCCCGCTTTAGACGTTTAATAATTAAAAGAAAATTTTATGAAAAAACTTTTGTTTCTAAAGGTAAAGAGTTAGGAACATCGATGTTAAACCCCAAGAAGCCGTTGGAAGCATTTGTCTGTCAGGTGCATTCATCAAAGATTTGATGTTCTGAACTTTTGAACCGCCAGTGTAATAATCAAGACCGGTCGGCAGTTGCGAAGTTCGCAACTGCCGACCTGTCTTGATTATTACACTGGCGGTTCAAAAGTTCAGAACATCAAAGCTTTGAATGTACCTAAAAGAGGATCGTCTTCGTTGTTTACCGGAGGTAGGTCAACTGACTTGAACTTCATTTTTTATCGACGTCAGAGAGAGGGAGAGGGGTCATCTAGGTACGATTAATCGATTATGATCGATTATTTGCGACGATTAATCGATTCCTAAATGAAAAAATCGTGACAGCCCTAGTCTTCGGTGGGTTCAGAATTGGAATTTCGTCACAGGCATGTTTTCATAAATAATTATGGGATCATTTTCTGATATAGTTTGCGAAAATACTTCACCCTGATCATCTGAAAGGCCAGGATCCAAGAAAAATGTTTACGTGTTGTTTGTGTCAACAGATATCCAAATCTGTCAACACAAATGTAAACCATTTTAACTTTCACAAACACATCCCTGGTGTGAAATTTCCACGTGCTTATTCCCACTGTATTTTTTTTTCTTTTAAGACTGTCACGGTGTTAAAAACGCACATAATGCGATATGATGCCGCTTGAAACAGTTTGTGCTGACCCTCTGTATTGGCAAATGTATGTCAGTAATTTACTGTTAATCCAACTATTATGAACACAAGTAACGGTATAAAACTGCTACAAAAACATGAAAGAGCAAACTGTCGTATGTACAGTCCCCTGCGGTACAGTACGGTAAGTTGTCGGAAACCGCGGTAATTTACTGTTAATTTAACATGAGACTGTATGTACACTTTCTATTACTTAAACGGTAGGGCACAGACATAAAGTCAAACTACTGCACACTGTAAAAAATTACCGTAATTGTATGGTTAACTACCGTTAGATTACTGTCAAATACAACGGTATCGAGGCCGTTAATTAATTTTAACGGTGTTGCCGTAGAAAAACCCGCGAATTTGATCCAATGAACGTATTTCTCTTGTCACGATATCCAATTACGTCGCACGGTGGTAAAATGGTGAATTATGTGATCGGCCTTGCCATATGCAACTCTGGAAGTCGCCATTTCCAAGAATGATGCCCCATACTTTTGAAGACGAACAACAAAGTATTACTATAAATTTGTTAGTTTGTGGCCAAGTGAATCATGTTCAGTGCAGTCTTGGACATGAAAATCAAACAACGTCAATTTTTTATGCGTATAATTGTTTCGGTAATCATGCAGAAAAGATACTGTTTGTACTGCGTCACCGATTTTCGATGGATCTTATGGCTTGTGGCCACGGATCTCCGCTAAGGCCGGCAAACCCATATGCTTTTATTGGTTCAAGGTAAAATGCGGTTAATGATGGCTGGAATTAAATTACGGTCAAAATGACCGGTGGCAGTGTTCCAGCCATATTGCTGGTACACTGCCAACGGTCATTTTGACCGTAATTATTTTGATGATAATTTATACGGGAAAATAAGGCAAATGATGGTTAAAATTTTTTACGGTCATATGTCCGGCAGCTAGTTTCCAGGCATATGACCGTACAAATAACGGCAAACCGTGAAAAAAAATTACGGGAATATACGGCAAATGACAGTGAAAAATTGTTTACGATTTACCGTGACACTTACGGTCATATGCCTGGAAATTAGCTGCCGGTCATATGACCGTAAAAAAATACGGTATTTTTTTACAGTGTAGGTACAGGCTCTGTATGTACGGTAACTTACAGGACACCAAGTTGCCAGTAATTTACCGTTGTTTTAACAGGTTCTGAGGTTCACTCTTCACAGTGTAACCCACTGCCTTACTGCCAATGCGCACACTCAAACTAAATAAGATTATTGGCTCTCGCTTCCGACTCTCGTGGATTCATAAACAAATAAAGCTATAAAGCAAATGAAGTTATTCGGGTCGCAAGGAATTTCAATCCCACATCGTCCGTGTGCGCCTTCGGCGCGCTGAAACATTTCATTCATCAGTGCTCAAAATAACATTTTTTCTTTGCGTAGCAAAATGCTACAAATTTCCAAAAAATGAATAGCATTTTGTAAAAATTACATAACTATTTTTGTATACCAGAGTTATGTTATGCTGTTTTGTGTTGAATTCTTCTAAGTAGATAGAATAGTTTCCATCCATTTCTGGGCATTTCCAAATGATCTGCAACACATGAAACATTTTCTATGTTTGTTTTAACTGAACTGCCTTTAAGGGTTGCATGGACTTGGATATTTTCAAATAGCGTCTTGGTTGATCAATAGAGGTCTCAAAATGGAAGATGGGATTTTTAATTTGATGGGCTTGAAGTTATTTTTAATGTACATTTTATGCAAAATGTTGTAAAAACAGGAAGAATTTAAACCAATAGAATTCATCTTACATATGAAGTTGCTAATGATGCTTGGTGGAGAGTTGATCTGAGTTATGCCTGGAATGTTCCACAATGAGAAGTAAAGCATCAGTGAACTAGTATTCAAATTTGTTTGCAGATTTTCATTTACATTTTGCTATACAAGATAATCAACTTGTATCGCAAAATGCTATACATAACTGAACATTGTGTAGCTTTTTGCAAGTTTTGCATAGCAAAAAGCGACGCGACACCACTTATTTTGAGCCCTGTCATTCATCATCAATTATTTCATTATTCCACCAAAACATAGGACTCAATCCAACTCTATAAATATTAATGCCTAGAGTGGAGACCTCGGTCAACTGCCATCATGGATACAATGGAAATGTCAACCAAGTGGAAGAAGAACTTTTCAGTTCTGGGCGTCTCTTGTGCAATCACCTGGACTCTCCGGGTGAATGACAAAAGTATCCACTGACCATGGAGTTTGAGACGAGAGACACCAACCCCTCCCTCCGGGGAGAGGTAGTACCTTTGGTGAGAGGACCTCTTCTCACACTAGTCCTCACTCGAAAGTGTCCGCAAGCCCTGATAAGAGAGAGAAGAATAGAGTCCATCCACCAAGTACAGGGATGCCCGACACCTGGAGGCTTTCCCAGAAAAGAGGGCAGACAAGATTAATGAAAGGAAAGTTGCTAAGGCAGCCACCAATTCCCCTTCCACAGGACAACCTATCCAGCCCTCGCCTCCCTCACCCGTGGAGACTGTGTCGGAAATGAAGTGGCTATTTCTCCACTTTCCAATCCTCACTCGACTCTCCCAACGGACCTTGGATCGGAAGCAACAGGTTCCACAACCACGGACTACCAAACAAGCCAAACATCAACTGACCTAGAGCTGTCGAACTGATCGCCGCAGCACAATGAATCATGATTGAAAGTAGGATGGACAGAGGACGGGATAACAACACAATACACCCAGAAGAAACAGCAACGCCGCACAACCATCCAGTCACATCCAAGGCTAATAAAAAGACAAAAAAATGTCTCTGCTAAACACCGTCTACCCCCCCCCCCCACCTCCTTCTTTTCCACGCACAGACACAAAAACGTATACAGTAAGAGAAGGTCGAAAGGGGCCTGCCCCAAACCGTCCCTGGGCGCCTTTGGCGAGCGAAACAATTTGATCATCTACAAACTAAATATTAATAAATCAACCTTAAAGATAAATTAAAGAAATAAAATTATGTTTATGAGAAATTTAATTTATTTTATTCACGTTGCCTTTTTCGTGTGTTGCGGTTTGTTTTGGGTTTGGGTACTTTGTAAACATGGATGGTTAGATTCCTGGCGTTGTGAAGTGCGATGCGTCGACGGTAAGTATGGGTAATAACACCTTGGACCGACTGCTGATTTGTCGCGGTTATCTGGGGAGAAGGCCTTGATTAGCCCTGCTCTTGAAAATGCCTCCTTATCCCTACCCTCTTCTCTCTCCTAGCCCACTGAGACGAACGGCTTGATGACATATCGTACCCTATTCTTCACAAGCACTCCGATAAGCAAAGTAACCCTCTCCTTTGTGTCACCAACTAACCACATGTCCTTCATTCTCTCATCCCACGTCTCCATAATAACCCCAATGACTCATATTCTGTTGGACTGGTATTTTCGACATTCGAAAAGATGGAAGTCCTCCAGGGTCTCCACTACGCCAAAGTTACACATTTAGCGGCGCTCCTTTCATTGTCCTTCTCAGTTCTCCCCCAAAGTTGCAGCGACCGCGACCTCATCTTGCACAATGGCCTACAAAAGGCCTGGCTTCTCTTTATCAAGCAGGCAAACCTTTCGCCAATACAGGTTGAAACCCACAATGATTTCTTCTCTGATGTTTTTAACCGTAGCTCGAGCCCACTTCTCCGTCGGAGATCTCCATTGAATAGTTCTCTATTAACTAGCTCATTGGTCTATCCACCTTGTATTAAAGTTTATGCTTGGATTCCCACAATTCTGTCTGGAGAGGTAGAGATATACCAAATAGTTAAGATAACAGAGCTCCATTAAGTCTATCGTGTCCTTGACCCACATCCACCCAATCCCACCTCTTATTGCTTCCAGTGCTGCGGCATCACTCGACCGCTTTACCCCCCGACCGAAGGTCGAGGTTGACAAGGCAGGGCTGTCGATGGTCACTCCAGTTAATGTAGCATTTGGCAGGGTAGAAAAGAGGACAGGGAGGTATAGATGGGGAAAGAAGTGAAGGGGCAGGTTAAACGGTGTTTAGTGTGGGGATCAGAGAATAAAAATGAGCGAAGGGCAGCTAGAGGAAAGGCGAAGGGTTTTGCTAAAAGGAGAGTGGAAGGTGATGTGGTAAAGGGGTGGTGGTAAATAGGTTCAGTGCCAGGGACTGTAGATGGTTCGGAGAGGACGGGGATATTCTCGATAATATGGGGGGGGGGGGGGGTGGAGGTCTTATCAGGTAGAGAGCGTAAAGGGGTGGGCGACTATCAAAGCGGAAGATGGTGACAGCGGGTAGTGGTGTGCCAGCTACTGTCATGTTTCATTTATTTATTATTTATTATTAAGGTCACATATTTCTGCACAATGGCTAACCATGACCGTGACAGTTTTACTGGTGGAGGAAGCCGGAGTACCCGGAGAGAACCACCGAGCAACGGCGAGCAACTGCCAGCTCCCCAACATACCAACTCCACACAAGCAGGGTTAGCATTGGTTGAAGACAGGTGCACCATCGACGTGCAGTACGCCTTAGTACACAGCGTCACCGTGCCCCCACGTGGGAAATGGGGGCGAAGTGTCTTGCCCAAGGACACAACGCGGTTGCCGCAGGCGGGATTCGAACCGAGGATCTCTCGGCTTGCAGCCTGCACCTCTACCAACTGAGCCACCGCGCCCCCTATGTCACGTTTCATATGCGACCGGGTGCACAGATGTCTCGTGAGTGACCGATTGGTGGAGGGAATTCAAACTTACCGTACCCCGACTGTGATACATGTAGCATATGTCCGTCATCAACAGAAATAGGCATACGAAAATCAACCTCATACGTAACTCAAAGGGCAATAGTTGTGAAAACCCCTTTTCTATAACTGAATGTTTTCTTGTTATGCCACAAAAACATAGTTTATGGCTAGTCACTGGAATGAGATCTAACTAAATGAAAATATGTCGGGTCTTTTACGGAAATACCAGAAGTTATGGGGGTGGGGGCACGATGGACTCAAGCACTGTAGAAAGTTCAGATTAACCCTGAAAGGCACCAACGTCTACAGAAACTTCTGGGTATCAACGTTGTGTGAGCACTCTGGAAACTGTAATAATGTCGCATGGCACCAAAAACAAAATGTATAATACTTTATGTACAGTTAGGTTATGGTCTGTTTTATTGTAATAATAGCGTTATTTTTAATATTGCATTGTGTTCCAGTTAGAGTATAATGCCCGACCTCTGATTGGACTAGAGCTGGCGTGGTTTCGTTTATGTTCACGGCTCCAGTAGCAAATGTTACCGTCTGACGTCATCACGCGAAATATTTGAAAAGATGTCGCCCGTTTCGTAATTGCTTCTTCAATGCAGTGACCAGTAAGCCGCTTCATTTTTCTGGAATTTTCACACGTGCAGCAGACGGAGTTCGGGTGAAGTATTGTTTAAATTACAAACCTATTTTAGATTTGAAGTGATATAGAATGAATTTATCTAGCGTATTGATTATTTATCCAGTGCCGTCGTGGGTACACGAAAGGATAATTTACTAAATCTCTTATCGTTAAGAGTTGCCTTGAACAAGGCAACTTTTAATGATAACAGGTTTAGTTAATAAGCCTCTCGTGTTTCACAATGTAGGTTTTGGGCTATGGGTCGTGTCTTATTGGAACATATACCAGGCCTTAAAATTTGTCTCGATTCACGAGAATCAATTTTCAGTTCTTAAATATTCTGAATTTGAGAGTACTGTTATGTGAGTGCAACATTTACATATGCCATAGTAAAAGGCAAACGTCATAGTTTTTTTCAGAGAGGTTTCCCTTTATGGGCCCTGTTTCCATTTTGTCGAGTTTCTCACACATGTACACGTAGAACACATGTTCCAACATACAGGCTTTTGGTGGTCTGGCTGATGGAAATTACAGTATCGTGGCAGTGGTGTCTAGTGAAGTCTTGGCTGCCTATATAGGCAGCCAAGACTTCACTATAAACCACTGCTAAGTGTAGTTTTTTTACCTTATTATGAGGGGGCAAAGACAGAGCATTCTCTTGGCTTGTTAAAGCCGCCTTTAGAATCTACAAGAATCGAACATTTTGCGCGAATCTAAGTTGATTCTCATTGTTTCCCTCGCGAGAATCATTTGCGCGAACCGATTCGGATTCGCGAATGAATTTTAATCCCTGTAATATGTTATTGTGATGAGATGACAGTAACATGATGAGTTTTGCGGCTCGGAGCTTACGTTCCGACGGGGGGGGGGGGGGGGGGGGGGGGGGGGGGGTCATAACCTATGTTTTTGAGAAAAAAATGGAAAAATAATGAAAATTAATTTGCAATTTTTCAGAATAGCGTTGACCGGTTTTGGCCGTTACGTTGGGTAAAGGGTTAACCCTTTACCCAACGCAGACGATTTCAAAATTTATTATTTTAAATATCATTTTTTAAATTTTTTCAAAACATTTCAACAAAACCATGTCATGTGACCCCTCTTTGGAACGAGCTCGACGACAAAGAGGGGTCACATGATATGGTTTTATTAAAATTTTTCGAAAAATAATATATTTTCAGCTGCTGAATTTGCATATTACGCGGGCGGATGCGAGCGATTCGTTGTGTAAAGGGTTAATGAGAGACACTGGCAACCGCGTGGTTTGGTTCCGCGCGTTCAGAGAGAGAGAGGGAGAGAGAGAGAGAGAATCGAAATGGGATGGGTGAAAGAAAGTATCATATCTGTGCATGTCTGATGTATTCTCTCAGGAAAAAACGCTCAAAAACTAACTAATCTTCTTCATGAATGGATTTTGAGGAATCCAACAATATCGGTCACAGCTTTTGTACACGTTAACCTGAAGCTCAACACTACTCGTAGAACTCGTGAACTTTTGATTTTAATATTGCGTTCACGAGTCGATCAAAGAGCAATAATTTTCGACAAGAGAGATCTGTGAACAGAGATACAGAAATCCGAATACTACTACCCAGGGTTGGTGATTTTTTAAAAAAAAATTTTTAAAAATAAAAAAAATCGATTTTTTTTTTATTTAAATCGATTTATTTGATTTTTATTTCCATACTATAAATTATTCACCAGAGGCTACTTTTTCTCACATGATTCCTTTAGATAAAAGAAACTGAGTGTATTGGCAGAGGTTTGTATCAATGGCTGCCCAAAGAATGGACACAAATAACTGATACTAGAATATTTACCTGTGTTAACAATTTCAGTCTTTAAGGTGGTATGAGGGGAATATATCTGGCACAGAACAGACATTTGGCATAGATGGAAATAGAGAGGAATCATTGAAACTTGTGTTTTCTCACTGTTATAGCATTGCTGGATGGAAGATAACTTCTTGACAATCATTTTTGATACTTTTGATACTTAAATCGCCGATCGTTGTTCTTGGAGTTGATTTCGTATTTTTGAGGGGTTCATTGAAAGATTATCATATATATGGTTTAAAATCTATGTTCACTTAAATATAGTTTTATTCATGTTAGCTGGAAATTATATAAACTTATAAAAGATGCGTGAACATTTAACTTCCCTACAGCATGTTCCAGCAGTCAAGACACAGTGGGATGTATATTCCCACCCCATAGATTAGTTCTGTCATAAACAAGGGCTAATAACTGTATTTCAACAGTTAATATACATTCCATCTTGTTTCAGCTCATTTCCAAGTTGTTTTGAAAATATTTCTGAATATTTGTTATTTTTTTATTTAAATCAATGATTTTTTTCAAAAAAATCATTGATTTAAATCAATGATTTAAATCAATTGATTTAAATCAGCCAACCCTGCTACTACCACGACATGTCTGGAGAGTGGAACATGACAAACGTTCGACAAGAGATAACTGAACTTACTGGAACAGAGATCTGACTGCTACTACTACCACATTTTGTGAGAGTGAAACATGACAAACTTTAGACAAGAGATTCGTGAACGTACAGCGACGGAAGAGATCCGACTACCATTACTACGTCATTTTGGGAGAGTGGAACATGACAAATTAATTGTCGGCAAGAAATTCGTGAAAATACTGTTACAGCGATCTGACTACTATTACTACAGTTTCGGAAAGCGAAATATGACAAACCTTCGACAAGATATTCTTGAACGTACTGTGGCCGAGTTAACCCTTTACCCAACATGAAAAGCAGACGACACTTCCAAACAAAATTCTTGAATAACTAATTTTTTTCATTTTTTTGTCTCAAAAACATAGGTTATGACCCCCTCATTGGAACGAGCTCGACGAGCTCGTTCCAAAGAGGGGTCATAACCTATGTTTTTGAGACAAAAAATGAAAATATAATGAAAATTAATTTGCGATTTTTGTAAATAGCGCTGGCCGGTTTTAGCCGTTACGTTGGGTAAAGGGTTAAGATCTGACTACTACTATTACTATCACATTTTGGGAGAGTGTAACACGACAAACTTTCGAGCAAGAGTGAACAAACTGTGACAGAGATCTGACTTCTACTACTACTACAACATTTCAAAAAAATGGAACATGACAAACTTCAGCCCAGAGATTCATTAACATATTGTGACAAGGCAAAGATCCGCCTACTATTACTACAAGATTTCGGGAGAGTGGAACGCGACAAACTTTCGGCAAGCGATCAGTGAAAATACTGAGACAAAGATCTGACTGCCACTACTACTGCATTTTGGGGAAGTGAAACGTCACAAACTATCGACAAGATATTCGTGAATGTACTGCCACAGATCAGTATGGAAGCGTATTGCTGCCACGTGGAAAAAAATAAATTGTTTCGTTTAAACGAAAACTTTTTCGTATATACGAAACCACTTGTTAGGGCCGTCTTCTGCTTTTTAACATGCAATATCATTACATTCTTTAGGCACGAGTGATCCTATGGGAGGTTTGCTGGAGGGTGTTGGAGGTGGGGTGGGGGCTCATTTTTTATCTGGGAGGAGAAGCTTGCCTTGCCTTCCCACCCGTCCGGAGTGCTTTATGGGTAAATTCCACATATTTGGACCTTTGGGGATACAAAAGAGACAGTGCGTACATGCGAGGGGAGAGGGTGGATGGATGCGTGTGTGTCATGGACGTGGTAGGCAAATCCTGTCAAATGAACATGAAACCCACATCATGCACGGAGATGAGGGACATAATGTATAGACAGTGACAAGACACCATTGGGAGTTAAGCTTCCGCACACCTGTATAACATCCTATAACTTTGTCGGACATTATTATGTCCCTTGCCATCGTGGGAGGGGATACACGAAGGGGTTCCGTCAGGCCTTCTTTCTTCCAAATATGGGTTCTTCTTCACTACGGGGGCACCCTCTAATTTCCAATGTAATCGAACATGCCCTTTATAGGCCCCTAACACTCCGCGCTAGAATGAACAGGAGTACTGTTCGATTATTTTCCTGTCATTGTCGGGTTTACAGTGCATCGCAGTATGACGCCACTTCCCCTCCGGCTAGCCCTTCGGGATATTCCCACGGCGTAGTGACCCCACCCCTTCCCACACACACTCAGTAGGAATTCTCCCCGCGACTGGGCCGGATTCTCATACATGGTGTTAGTAAGTAGGTCTAGTGGACCTGTCTGTTGGGAGGTCAAGACCATATGTTTTCTCACAAAAAATAATCCGTGCGCATGAAAGAATAATCCGTGCAAACAAATTAACAATCCGCGCGCACGGATCATCTTCTGATGCTTTTAGGATAAACCTTCACATTTTTGGACGTCGAAAACCGAGAAACGCTTCCCATATTTAAAAAAAATAAAGTGGTTTCGTTTAAACGAAAAAGTTTTCGTTTAAACGAAAGTGGTTTCGTTTAAACAAAAAAGTTTTCGTTTAAACGAAAAAGTTTTTGTTTAAATGAAAAAGTTTTCGTTTAAACGAAACAATTTATTTTTTTTTCCACGTGGCAGCAATACGCTTCCGTAGATCAGAGATCCGACTACCATTACTGCATCATTTTGAGATAGTGAAACATGACAAATTTCTGACAGGAGATTAATGAACATACTGTGACAGAGATCTGACTACTACTTACAACATTTCGGGAGAGCGGATCATGACCAACCTTCGGTTGCTATGTTACCCAAATGCCTACAACAAGACAGGGATGTGTTCGGATGGTATGCTCCTTTGTAGAAGAGTAAATTCTCGATTTGTAGAATTACCACAAACAAACCCGACAGGTTTCACTATTTCGAATTCTTTCAGAACCCTATTTAGGATCGCAAAACTTTTGGCTAACAATAGTAGCACGTAGTGCTATACTACTAAGGGGTCCCCTGGGGGTGTGTTTGATTAAACTAGAGTATATCTAATTACCCAAATAGACGTGACAACCCTTACAGACAACCAAAATCTCCACCAAACCACTCAAACGGACATGTGAAGCCCCATTTTGGGCATATAAAAATAACACGTTATGCTGTAGTACCAAGGGATACAGGGTGTATGTTCTATTGAATAGGAGTACAGGGCCTGATTTTTCTAGAATCCCATTTTTTAATGCCTATTGTATATGTTTCTCTGTCACTAACAGTCTATCCAGTCCAAACTATCTCTGGTTCTCTCGTCCAAGTCTTATAATTACAAGTGCTTGATTTCCCATAATACAGTTATCTCCCTTGTGTATATCAAAAGCATTCCCAAACCCAATACACAATCGAGCAGTTACTGACTAACCATTGCTCGAATGACTCGAATCCCATCGAGCAAATGAGCCTTAGAGCAATTGCTCGTTCGAGTGAGTCCTTGAACGACTCTTAGACTCATTTCAGTATTTGAGGATACCTATGGCCCGGTATTGTATTATTTGAGGATACCTATCGAGGATACCTTTTATAGGATACTTATCTGAGGATACTATTACCTGTATCACAAGGCACACCTATCCCAAATATCCCTTATAAGCTCAAGAGTCAAGAGAGTAATTGCTCCATGAGCAATTGCTCGAACCACTCGATGCTCATCGAACAAATGAGCCTTAGAGCAATTGCTCGATCGAGTGACTCGACATACTGCTCGAACGACTCGAAGCTCATCGAGCAAATGAGCCTTAGAGCAATTGCTCGACCGAGTGACTCCTCGAACGACTCTTAGACTCATTTCAGTATTTGAGGATACCTATGGCTCGGTATTGTATTATTTGAGGATACCTATCGAGGATATCTTTGATAGGATACTTATCTGAGGATACTATTACTTATTTGGCTCAACCTTCTAGGCCACCCCAAGACATACCTATTCTGGATACCCCTTATAAACTATCGAGCAATTGCTCCATGAGCAATTGCTCGAACGACTCGAAACCCATCGAGCAAATGAGCCTTAGAGCAATTGCTCGATCGAGTGACTCGACATACTGCTCGAACGACTCGAAGCTCATCGAGCAAATGAGCCTTAGAGCAATTGCTCGATCGAGTGACTCCTCGAACGACTCGACTCATCTCAGAAAACACGGAATCCAAATTTTACGGACTCGGATAGGAATCCCATTTTACAGAATCCCTTTTTAAGAATCCGTTTTTCGGAAACGGCTGTGGCTATGGAATCCCTTTTTCTGAAATGAGTCTAAGAGTCGTTCCAGGACTCACTCGATCGAGCAATTGCTCTAAGGCTCATTTGCTCGATGAGCTTCGAGTCGTTCGAGCAGTATATCGAGTCACTCGATCGAGCAATTGCTCTAAGGCTCATTTGCTCGATGAGCTTCGAGTCGTTCGAGCAATTGCTCATGGAGCAATTACTCGATAGTTTATAAGGAGTATCCAGAATAGGTATGTCTTGGGGTGGCCTAGAAGGTTGAGCCAAATAAGTAATAGTATCCTCAGATAAGTATCCTATAAAAGATATCCTCGATAGGTATCCTCAAATAATACAATACCGGGCCATAGGTATCCTCAAATACTGAAATGAGTCTAAGAGTCGTTCGAGGAGTCACTCGATCGAGCAATTACTCTAAGGCTCATTTGCTCGACGAGCTTCGAGTCGTTCGAGCAGTATGTCGAGTCACTCGATCATCATCGAGAAATTGCTCTAAGGCTCATTTGCTCGATGAGCTTCAAGTCGTTCGAGCAATTGCTCATGAAGCAATTACTCTCTTGACTCTTTAGCTTATAAGGGATATTTGGGATAGGTATGCCTTGTGATACAGGTAATAGTATCCTCAGATAAGTATCCTATAAAAGGTATCCTCAAATAATACAATACCGGGCCACAGGTATCCTCAAATACTGAAATGAGTCTAAGAGTCGTTCGAGGAGTCACTCGAACGAGCAATTGCTCTAAGGCTCATTTGCTCCCTGGGATTCGAGTCATTCGAGCAATATGCCGAGTCACTCGATCGAGCAATTACTCTAAAGCTTATTTGCTCGATGGGATTCGAGTCATTCGAGCAATGGTTAATCAGTAACAGCTCGATTGCTTATTGGGGTTGGGAATGCTTTTGATATACACAAGGGAGATAACTGCATTATGGGAAATCAAGCACTGGCAATTATAAGACTTGGACGAGAGAACCAGAGATAGTTTGGACTGGACAGACTGTTAGTGATAGAGAAACATATGCAATAGGCATTAAAAATGGGATTCTGGGAAAATAAGACCCTGTACTTCTATTCAATAGAACATACCCCCTGTACCCCTTGGTACTATAGCATAACGTGTTATTTTTAAATGCCCAAAATGGGGCTTCACATGTCCGTTTGAGTGGTTTGGTGGAGATTTTGGTGGTCTGTAAGGGTTGTCAGGTCTATTTGGGTAATTAAATATACTCTAGTTTAATCAAACACATCCCAGGGGACCCCTTGGTACTATAGCACTACGTGCTACTATTATTAGCCAAAAGTTTTACGATCCTAAATAGGGTTCTAAAAGAATTCGAAATAGTAAAACCTGTCGGGTTTGTTTGTGGTAATTCTATAAATCGGGAATTTACTCTTCTACAAAGGAGCATACCATCCGAACACACCCCTGTCTTGTTGTAGGCATTTGGGTAACATAGCAACCACGTGCTACCATAGAAACCAATATGGCGGCCTCCAGTATACAAAATGGACGACGGAAACACGTATCACCCTAACAACACGCGCTGTGCATGCGCACTCACACCACGTATCACTATGGGGATGACGTCACAAGATGGCCGCTCACGCGGGTTACCATGACAACACAACATGGCGCCACTACGTCACGTGACATGACGACACTTCCGAGGTCATCCACCGAGGTCATCCAACCTAGGGGTGAAACGTGCGAGACATACTACTAGTACAAGCGGTACCTGTAGTATAAGTTATAGGTATACGTTTGCAACAAGCACTGTGTCATTCATGGTTGCTTGAACCTGATATGCATTGATACATAATTATTGCCATAAGCTACTGCTAAACACAGGAAAGTAGAATTATTAATTTATTATCGAAAGTCAAATGTACTACAAACGAGTACAATGGCAGTAATGCTAAACTAGTAAATAGTGCAAAATCAATACTCAAGTTACGACTTTGGGACGAAATGCCCCTGGGTCGAAATATACAAGCAGATGTTGCTTATCTGCAAAACGATTCCTTCGATTATTGCTCCTACCTTACGCTTCAAATAATCCCGCTAGGAAAATGTTTATGGATATTTCAAGTCATCACACTATTAGTATTACTTCGCTTGTTGCTCAGATTACCAGTATCGCACTCGAACGTACATGTGATTTTCTTGGAAAACGTATTTTATTTGTGTGGACGCAGATGTACCATCGTACTGAATCATTTCAAATTACAGCTGTGTTTATATCCGTCCATATCTAGGAGTGTCATTGTGTTAAACGTTCGAAATATGCACTTATGTGCGCTCGGCACCCCACTTTAAACGTCTATGTCTCCGTCGCGGCCTGTTTATCTTTCAGAATTCAGCGCAGAGCGTCCTGACACGTTCACGGAAAGTACCGAAACACGACAACCTTGGCATTCTTCTACACGGAGACTTACGATCTACAACATTCGCGTGCGTGCAGTCTGAATAAATGGACAGCCGCATACAAAAAAGACGACCCGGTCCATGAGCAAGCAGAGCGAGCAGACGTTCGGAGCCTCGACCATTAATCACATCAACCAACCAGCGTATCGAAACCAGATACCATAAAATAGAAAGGTACCACAACCCTCTGTAACCTGAGATTATTCCTCCGAGAGGCTGTCGAATTTGTAGCCAATTTATTTCGATTGCATCAGTGGGTCAGACGTGTTTACGGAAGTAATTTTCGACCACGAACATTTTTTACAATGTTTTGACGCACTTTTGCAATTGCACATTCGGCTTTCACCTGAAAGAGAATTTCCTTTAACTGTCGTTTATATACTGAAGCGTTAATCGAGTTATTTAATTCACTGTCGGGCTGATCACAAATACGATTCGTCCGTCCATTCAATTTCAATGAATAGTACACTAACCTGTGAATTCTATTACAATTAAAATGTGGGGTCTGTACCGCTTATTTATTTAATGGTGTTTAAGGTCACATACTTCTGCACAACATTTGGCTAATCATAACCATGACAGTTTTACGGTTGGAGGAAGCCGGAGTACCCGGAGAGAACCACCGAGCAACGGCGAGCAACTGTCAGCTCCCCAACATACTAACTCCACACAAACAGGGTTAGCATTGGTTGAAGGCAAGAGCACCATCGACGTGCAGTACGCCTTAGTACACAGCGCCACCGTGCCCCCACGTGGGCAATGGGGTGAAGTGTCTTGCCCTAGGACACAACGCGGTTGCCGCAGGTGGGATTCGAACCGAGGACCTCTCGGCTTGCAGCCTGCACCTCTACCTACTGAGCCACGTCTGTACCGCTTAGTTTGGCGTCCAAATATTTCACCTGGCAAGAGTTATTCTCCGAATTCCATAAAAAGCTTTCCCCAAAACATGTGTATTAAATATTTAATTGACTGAGACGGATACGTATTTTCACCGTGTTGATGCAAATCTGAACAGAAATAAAATAGCAATATTTTAATTGCTCTGTTTTACTTTTCACAAATTCATTATTTCACCTTTTACAAATTGCCATCTTTTACCCTCCATCTCAATCTGTTCTTGCCATAATCCCCCATGAGGTCAACTGTCAAATGCATAATGATCAGAAGAAACTAAGGGAACCCGAGACCAGGGCATTATTGACCATACAGCACAGAATACAGTTGTGACCAGACTGGAGAGAGGAGATAAAATCAGAGAATAGGGAAGAGTAAACCAGTAGACCATATTTTATTTCCTGTGGTGACACAAGTCCACTGTACCACTTCCAGATATTCTTTTTTATCACAGGAAAAAGCTCGTCCACGCTACATTGGCAACCCACAAGGCTGTGAATGCAATGGCTACATACGTTTCTGAATGGAAAATGGAGAGATACTTTTCGGGCAAGAGAAACATGAACGTAGTCAGACAGAGATCTTACGACTACTTCCATATTTTGGGAGAGTGGAACATGACACGTTCAAGCAAGAGGTTCGTGAATGTACAGTGACAAAGCAGAGATCTGACTATCACCTGACAGCCAACAGGACTATAGTCGCGATGAATGATGTTTTTCGAGCAAGAGCATCGTGAACACACTGAGCCAGAGTTGAGATACTGTCCACTATTACTACAACATATCAGAAGAGTGGAATATGACAAACTTTCAGGCAAGAGATTCGTGAAAGTACTATGTCAGAGATCCGACTACTGTTACCATGACATTACGAGGTAGTGGAACAAGACAAACTTTCGGCAAGAGATTCGAGAACGTACTGTGGTAAAGATCTCAATTCTACTGCATCCACATTTTGGAAGAATGGAACATGAGAAACTCCCAGACAGGAGATGTGTGAATGTACTGTGGCAGAGTAGAGATATGACTAGTATTGCAACCCATTTCAGGAGAGTGGAACATGACAAACTTTCGGCAAGAGATTTGCAAGCGTACTGAGACAGAGATCCGACTACTACCACATTTCTGTAGAGTGAAACATGACAAGTTTCGATAAGAGCATCGTGAATATACGGACATAGAGCTCGGACTACCACCATAGAAAACTTAACCCTTTACCTACATGAAAAGCAGACGACACTTGCAAAACCAATTCTTAAATAACATAAATAATTTTTTTCATTTTTTTGTCTCAAAAACATAGGCTATGACCCTACAACCCCCCCCCCCCCCCCGCCCCCCCCCCCCCCCATAACCTATGTTTTGGGGACGAAAATGAAAAAATAATGAAACTTAATTGGCGATTTATTAATTATTATTATTACTGCGTTATAGGGCGCTCCTTGGGTTATTAAAATGATCTGAGGTGGACGATAAGACTCAATAACAGCCCGCAAAAATAGCGTTAATAATGAAAACGGCCCGCTAGCCCAGAATTGTGGGTAATTTATGTTCCGGAAAAATGTCACTAATGTGCACGAAATTTTGTTGTCCATTTGTTCCAACAAAACGGATTAAACCATGTTTTATTTCGGATTATTAACTTCATTTAGGATTTAAAAATGGTGGTGAGTATTGATACGATAAATAATCTCATTTTGGAAATAACGTCGTAAGTTTGTAGTTAAAGCGCTTCAGCCAAATTCCAGCAGTCCTATTTTTGAGTCATCCAAATAAATTGTACTCAAATTTGAACTTTGACCTTTGTTTGTAAATAAACAGACGGCAATCCGATTCTTCTATTTCGAAATCAAAAATGTCTCAAAACAGCGAGCTAGATGAAGAGGGCCTTGATAATCCATTTATTATTAGTGATATTGATTAAATTCATTATTGTTCTCCAAATAATTGTTCAAGTTCATTTGCAGTGGCTCGAAATGGTAAGTTCTTTGGTAAGTGGTAATAATAGTAATAACATATTTCTTTTCAGGCGTCATGGCACATTAACGGCCCTCGAAAAATGATTAACAGCCCTTGGGACCATTAATGGCCCTCGACTTCGTCTCGGGCCTTTAAGTGGCCCTCGGGCTGTTAATCATTTTCTAGGGCCATTAATGAACCATAACGCCCCCAAAAGAACATGTTATTGTTATATTATTATTTTTTCGAGATATTCTGAAAAAAATGTTGGTACAGTGTAACCCTAATAATTGAATAGCCACTTTGCCAATACAAGTTATTCAATTTACAGGAGTATTCGTCAGGATTGTGTCACTTTCCTGTATTATAGAGACACACGTAGCATTTATTCTATAACATTTTGTTTGACAGAGCTCTGTGAGATTAAATGCCTGTATTGAATGTACTGAGGCCAAACAGGTCTACCAACAAAGAAAAAATGTTGAGAGTCAGGGTAATTTCTCGACAGGTTACAAGCTTTTTAATTTAATTAACAGGAGTTTATTCTTTTACCCGTATTCAATTTACAGGTCAAATTTGAACTGGACGCATGGTAATTGGTTGTGTTGGGAAATTATATTCACTTAACAGGGTCAATCAGTTAAGAGATATCCAATTAAGTGGGCTCCACTGTATTAAGAAGGGTCTTATGTGATACATCAAATAAAAGTCTTGGGGCGTAGAGTTCGCATACGAGGTAATTTGACCGCCCTGACTGGGTGAGGGTGGGGGAACTGTGTTTTTATTTAGATTGGTGAATACACAAGGAAAATTTTCAGTCAGTTCCTGTGACCCAAAGGACACACCAAAACTGCGGGTCGAGAAATGCTATGTAAATAAAGCAAGTTGAGGTTTCCGGACTGTAAACGAGATTGGGGCATCGCGAAGATAACGTAATGGGGAAGCGGGGTAAGCGCGAGGTTTATCCGACTGCGATGGCACCAGCCCCTACTGGTTAAATATTCCAACTACATCACGAATGCATGCCTTCTAAGAATGTTATACTTGAAACATAAGACAGTCGGGATTCTAGTTATAAAAACTCAAGACTTCGATCTTTTTGAATTTCGCTGAGATATTCAGACTGTAAACTAGACAGGGACACTGCAAAATGTCCGATTGGAAGGCGGCGTAAGCTTGATCTGTACCGACTGTAATGGCTCAAGCCCCAACAGATTAAATATGCCAACAACATCACGAATGCATGCCTTCTTAGAAGGTGCGCCTTGGTGTCATAGTTGGAACATTAATCAGTCGGGATTCTAGTTATAAAAAAAACCTCAAGACCTCTAGAAATCTTTTGTGGGTATATACAATATATATGGAGTAGTGGTGTTGCAACAATTTGTTTAATTAACACGTTTCAAACCGATACTGCAATATGTCCAACGGCCCCCCCCCCCCCCTCTCCCCCAAGCTCGAATCGAGTACAATATATCTCCATTTGTTTGAACGGTTGGGTGTTAGACATAATTACAAGCATCAAATTCATAATGTTCAGAAAGTGCACGATTTCAAGCAAAAGCGTATCGATATCAAAGACTTAAATAGAGTTGAAACTGTCTGGACTGGTGACATTCTTGGAGGGGCTTCCTCTAACTCTACCTAGAAGCGCAGTCGAGTGCAAACACATCCGAATAAATATAAAGATCATAAATATGGGTAACAAACACAATGTTATTTAGGAATTAAGTTTCATTATATTTTAATATTTTGTCTCAAAAACATTGGTTATGACCCCTCTTTGGAACTTTGGTTGTCACTGAGAGCTATTCGGGAAGAAAATAGGAATTGAGGTTAAAACTTTAAAAAAGTCGAAAAATAATAACAAAACAAATGACCACAAAGTATCAAGGTTTTATTTCATACGACATGAGACGTGCAGACGTATCAACGCGCTGTTTAATTTCGTACGTCATGAGGCGTACAAAAGTATCAAAGGGTTAACACATAACGTACCAGTAGCCTCGTATTGCTTCGGGTATGCCAGCGATAGCCCAAATCGGTTTCTACATTCCACAATCTATACAGCCGACTGTGTGTGTATGATGTAAGTTCAAGTATCAATCCTCGTCTTGTAAGAAAGTTCAGGATTTCAAGCAAGAACCATTCGATATCAGAGACTCTTATCCTGCAATTGTCCCGAATAAACACGTGTGGTTTCTCCACCACCACCGTTGACTCGGCGACGTCACTGTCCGCCAGGGGGTGTCGCGATTGATGTTTGGCCCCTTGAAGCGTGTGCATCCCACAATCAAACAAATAACGTCGAAGATGGTTTATAAACCGAATTTCTGTTGGTGTATAATGTACTCACGCGTGTATCTACTGTTTACGGTAATACACCGAAACTTCAAACTTTTCTAGAAGAAGGTGAACTCTGAATGTTTCTCATCAAAAATGTATCAGAATGGGTCAAATGCGGGGCAAGCCCCTTTCGAGCCTCCGTATGAGATCTGGTAGCTGCATGCGTGTTGAAGGAGGAAAGGGTTCGAGTACTAAGCAGATGTCCCAAGCAAGATGATCAGGAGTGTTGGGTTAACTCTGTGTAGGTCGTTGACTGAACCCTCGGGTAAGGACCAGAGCGAGAGGGGGCCTTTTAGAAAGGTGGTACCTCTCCCCGAGGGTGCTGTAGTGTTCGTTTCGGGCAAGTGTAGTCTGCCGCTCCGAAGATAAATCATGGAGCGATGGTAGGCCATCATTGGCAAGTATAATCAGCCTCAGGCTGTTTTAATCAATTTTCCTGTTTTTACAGTTGGATGTGTTCTTGGATAGACGACAACAATGACCCCTTCCGGGGACTACCCATAGAAAGACCAGAACTTCCCCGGTTCGGAGGCAGGCCTGCATTGGAACCTATTTGGCTGGGGAGAAAATGCGCTCTACAGACGCTTACGAAAAGTGGTAGAGGGGGGCGCAGGACCAACGTTCGCCTCCCTTGAGGTGGGTGCACACAGCTGATCCGTTATTACTGCCTATTTATTCACCTTCTCATTCTCGGGTTCGTTTATTAATGGACGTTCGATTTTTACTGGATTAATTGAGTCGACGAAGGCAGCCCTCTCTGGAAGAAGGTCACGTTATTACTGCCTGTTTATTCGCCTTCTTCTATCCGGTCGAAAACAAGGGAAGCGGTTTGGTACCAACTTACATCGTTGTAAGATTACATTATTAAATTTTTGCGTTTTTAAATTTTTGTCGGCTTTCGCAAATGTCCTATAGTTCGGAGATTAGTCGGCTGTCGGCGAACCGGTCGTGGGTCTTCGCTGCTAGAGAGGCGAGGCGGTCCTTAATGGTTGGAATGTCGGCGTTGTCGTGGAGTGTTTTGATGAGTGTTTCCCAGGGAGAACAGAGGGCGACTCTGAGCGTGTGATTTTGAACCATTTGGAGTTTCCCCATGTTTGTTTGATTTAGGTTCGTTAGGATGATATCCCCGTACTCGAGTGCAGGGCGCACAAAGTCCTTGTATAATTTTAGTTGAATGGTCTGCTGGGCTCCCCAGAATGTTCCTCGTATCATTTTGAGTAAAATGAATCGTTTTGTCGCTTTGCTGGAAATATCGTTAAAGATAAATTTTGGTCGATGGTAATGCCAAGGAATTTCTCCTCTGTGCATTCAGGGGGGACTTTGTCTAGTAGTTTTAGGTCAAAGTCACGGTTGTTTTTCTTACGGGTGAACGTGATTCTTTGGGTTTTACCGGCGATGGATTTTTCTAAGGAGGTTGGCGAAAGTGTCGGCTTTGTCTTTGTCGGTTCGCGTGTAGGGGCCATCTTCTTTTTTAAGGGGATTGTCTACTGCTTCATAGCTTCGGTTGTTTTGACCAGTGAGGGTTTGGAAAAAGTTCCAGAATTTTTTGGCATCTCTGCCCTCGTTTAGGTTGGCTGTTGTCTTTTTTTACAGTTAGCTTGTTTTTCAGTTTGGAGGGCTTTCATAACCTCGCAATGAAGACGGGTATATGTTGTTTTTTTTGCGGCCAGCTTTAATGAAGGGGGCGTTTGAACCGTTTCGGATTTTAGAGCTCGAGGAGCTTTCCGTTTGTTTTTTTTATTAATAAAAGTGTGTCGCCCGAGATGGTACTTCTCCAGGGGCGCACGTCTTCTTTGGGGCATATTTCATTTTGGGTTGAGTTGATGATTTGTTCTATGCCCTCGCATTGGGCTTCGACTTTAGTGGCGTTCGATTGGGAGTTGCTGGGGAGTTTGACATCAATAATATCGCGGTAGACGTTCCAGTTAATTTTTCAAAAGTTCCTGCAGAGGGTGTGGGGGGGGGGGGGGGGTACATGAGGGGAACATTGCCGAGTTTGATTGAGGCGTGGACTGGGAGGTGGTTGCTGCCTAGGTCATCTTCGCCGACCCAGTGGTCGTCCAAGTGATTTATCAGAGTGTCGCTGGAGATTATTAGATCAAGGATTTCGGATGGGAATAGTGGGTTGCTGCTGATGTAAGTCGCAGAGTTGTGGTTCATAACTATGTGTAAGTTGTGCTTTTTAGTGATTTCGAGAAGGGCTTCACCATTTGGGCCGGTTTTATTGCAGTCAAAGTATAGGCGTTTGGCACTGAAGTCGCCAAGGAAGATGCAGTGTTTGTATTTCCTCATAAAAATTCAAAGACGGTGTCGGAAACAATTTTACTAGAGTCGTTGTAGTAACAAACAATCGCGATGTTTTTATTATCCGGCTGTGATTTCGGTTGCAATTACCTCGGCATCGAGGTGATTAGTTTTGATGGTTTTGCTTTTGATGGTCTGCTTCATCAGAAGTGCAACGCCGCCTTCTTTGGTGAGCTGCCAGCATCTTCTAATACTAATAACGCTGAATCCACCGAATAAGAAGATGCTGTCTGTATTTAGCCAACTTTCTCAAACACAGACTATGATTGTATTTTCGAAATATCGGCTCATTTGGAATTTTTTGTTATTAACGGTTCTAGCATTCCACACTGCTATTTGTAATTTATTGCGAATCAAATGGGTTTTTGCGCGCCGAAGTCGCGCAGGGACGGTGTGGGCCAAGCCCCTTTCGACACTCTTTAGCTGTGTAATTGTTGTGACTTGTCTGGTCGCGGTAAAGGAGGAGAGGTTGTAGGTAGTCAGCAGAGCTTGTGTCTCTTTTTCTTCTTTTTTAGAGGAGGTGGTCTGGATGGAGAGACCGTGGCACTCGGCGTTGTTGGTGGACTGCTTGATGATGACTGACGAGGATCGTACGGTCTAGTCCTGGTCGTTCCTGGAGTAGCCATGAGAGGTGACTGAGGCTCCTGCTGTGATTGGGCCTCTATCAGTTTCTTTGTCTCTTCGATTTTCTGGAGGAACTGCTCATACTTCCTGTCTATTTAGTTTCTGCCTTGGTACCCTTTTTCCTTGTTTTCCTGTAGGAGTCTGTCCAGCCAATTGTCTGAGTCTTGCCATTTTGGTTCCGAAGAAAGAGGCGAGTGGGGATCAGGAAGAGGCGAGAGGACATCTTCCATTTCCACCTCAGTCTCCACAGACTCTTCCACATCCGACAACACCCGCTGGGGAACCGGCGGTAGGAGGAACTGTTGGTCAAAGTGGGAGGGGGAGTGGTGGCCGCATCTGGCTCTTTCTTAACCACACCGTTCTCTTCCTTCTTCTCCAAAAATGCCTCCAAGCGTCTGGCATCCCTTCGCTTGGTGCGCGGGCTCTTTCTTCTAGAATCTTCTCTTACTCTTTCTGGGCCTACAGACCCCCCCCCCCCCCTGGGTGAGGACCAGTGTGAGGGGGAACTCTCCCTGAAGGTACTACCTCTTCCCTTGGGGGTGGTGTGATTTTCTCATTTGTGGTGGTGAATTTCAGGGTCAGATAGACGCTCTCGCCCTTCTCCTGAATAGTCCAGGTGATAGGACGAGAGACGACCAGAGCTGATATGGTGTTGTGTAATCTTGCCGGTAGGTCCAGTGCTCCCATGTTGTCTTAGATCAGGTGTTCATTCTCTGAAGTCAGAGGTGTAAATGACATGCATCAATTGACCTTTGTAATTTATCTATGATAGGGTTGTTATATAGTCGCGGTGCTTTGTTATTTATTTGTTTGTGTTTATAGGGTCACATATTTCTGCACAATGGTTAATCATGGAAGCCGGAGGACCCAGAGAGAACCACCGACCAACGGCGAGTAACTGTCAGCTCCCCAACATACCAACTCCACACAAGCAGGGTTAGCATTGGTTGAAGGTTAGTGCACCATCGACGTGCAGTACGCCTTAGTACCCAACGTCACCGTTCCCCACGTGGGAGTGAGGTGTCTTGCCAAAAGATACAACGCGGTTGCCGCATGTGAGATTCGAACCGAGGACCTCTCCGCTTGCAGCCTTCACCTCTACCTACTGAGCCACCGCGCCCCCACAGTGTTTTGTTAGTGATAAACGGTGGATCTATATTCATATTATGCGTGCCACCTGCCATTAATGTTGACTCCGTTGGCGATTATTTTTAGTTTCGATTCCCGATCGGGACAGGTGACTTTCATTTTCCAGGACACTTTGCCAGTGGCTTTTGAGTGAAACCTTTCCCATTTACAGTTTATTAGGCTTTGATTGATGACACCACTTGTCGGAGTATCCGGGCGAATCCTGGTTATAACAGCTGTGAAGTTAGGTGTTGGGGGCTGGGGGTATAACCCCAGTCTTTGTTGTTATGATTATTATCGGTGAGGTTCGAGGATTTTGCCCCCCCCCCCCTTTCTTTTTTTGGCTGTTGACTATTTTGTCGAGTTTGGCGGCGTTGTTCGAAACTACAGTGGTCCAGGGTCTTTCCATGAGAGGGGGCGTCCTGTCTGGGAAACATTAACAGAGTTAGTTGTGGACGGGATTGACTCGGATGAGTAGGTGGATCAAGGAGGGCTCTAGAGGAGCAAGTCCTCCAGAGTATCCCCCTCACTGACTGGGGTTCTGTGGCGGGAATCTCTATCTCTGAAAAGCTAGCTTGAGCTCAGGTGCAGATACGGTATTTACTTCAAATACGGCAATGATTTTGTGAGGGCTACAAGGAGGTGAGGCCTCAGAGGCAGCAGCTCCATGTGCGCAACCTGAGACAGTACTGCTGTTATTGTCCATAGAGTTTTCATGACATAGCTGAGCAGAGAGGCTGGCGATCTGGTTTGTCATGGAGACAAACCACATGTCAAAAGCAACTCTCTCCTCAGCCAGGTCCGAGTAAGCTTCTAGATGGTCTCCTGTCTAGTATGTTTTTTCTCCATTTCAGCTGGACGAGTTGCCATTCTTTCCTTCCCCTATTTCTGTTTTCTCTTCTGCACTCTGTCCTTCTCTCTATTCTCCAGGAAAGACTTGAGGAGCTCATTCTAGTTCTGGGACCCCCTATCTCTGGCTTGCTTTGGTTGCTATGACTTGCCTTTAGTGCTCCGGTGTGGGCTTCTTTGCGTGCAGCTTTCTCTGTCCCTGCGCTCTTTCTCCTCTTCTCTCGTTTGCTCTCTCATTTTCTCATTGATGGTGTAGCTAGAAGGCCCAATTAAGCTGGATGTGCTAGACATGATTTTGGTGATTAATTTAAATAGTTTTCAAAATTTTAAAAGCAGACAACAGTGGCGTAGATAGCTTTTCGCTGGCGGAGGGGCAAGCCCAAAATTTCCCGACAGA
Source organism: Pictodentalium vernedei (assembly GCA_031216915.1). Lineage (NCBI taxonomy): Eukaryota > Metazoa > Mollusca > Scaphopoda > Dentaliida > Dentaliidae > Pictodentalium > Pictodentalium vernedei. The sequence goes on from CM062293.1 coordinate 437,713,400, forward strand.
CCGAAAATTTTCCGACAGTGTAACAACAACAAAAACCCAAACAAACAGAAAGAATCTGTTGTTTACTGCAAATGTACTGAAAATTGGTCTTTTTTACCCAAAATTTACCCAAAATGGCATGTTTTTATCCCCAAAGCCAGCATTTTAATGTTATTAGGCATAAATTCGCCTGAAAATGGTCCCAAAAAATTTCCGAAATTCCTCCCCGCCCCCCCCCCCCCCCTTTATCAACGCCACTGGCAGACAAAAGTGCGATTGTGTTTAGTAAGAACTCTTTCTTGAATACCGAAATGTGATTAAAATCACTTTCTCAGTATTTGTAATTTGCCTGATTTAAAACTATCAGCTATCAGCTATCGAAGCATGCGTGAAATGATGACGAACCAGAATGAATGTATCAGAAAAAAATCGAAATGAAATGGTTTGCGCGCCGAAGGCGTGCAGGGACGGTTTAAACAATATTTATTTCCAAATTATGTTTAAATTATACAGAAACAAGCATAAATTGACAAAAAAAAAAACAAACAAACAAACAACAAACATGGAAATGGATTCAGCAACAAGCCAAAGGCTTATACTGGGCTGTTTCCAGATGGAACAAAATATCACCAAGGAAAAGGTTTATGCGGCAATTTCCAGTTTGAGATTGTTGAACCGGCGCTGGGCTCTGTACTGGCGGTTGGGATATTGATTTGATTCATTCGTGCCCGTTAGGCACTATTTCCGGCGCAAAACACACTTCGATACTGCTCCAAATTACGAAGAGAGTATTTTTACAGAACATGGTCAGGACCAAGTATTACCCGCAATCTGCGGCGGTACGGCGCTCGTTGCGATTGACACCAACACCTCTTCATATTTTGCGTTTGATCTGTCTATCGTCTCATATCTACTGAGGAATGAGTGTGGCTGTTTTCCGCGAAAATTCTGTTGGAGTTGGTGGTTGTTTGACGTCCACACGCCGCCAGGTCAGAGCCTACCATTAAGTCGTGCCATACTTTGGATACCTGAGTGGAGAAAAGCATAAAATAAAATATGTAAAAAAAAAAAAAAAAAAAAAAAAAGAACAGAAAGGAGGACAGATCGAGGGAGGGTGTGGAGCAAGCCCCTTTCGACCCTCTTTGACTGTTGGTGACTTTCTGTACCATATCCGGGCAAAGTAAAGGAGGGAGGGATAAGGAGGTTCATTATCCCCGTCTGTGCTTCCTGCGTGTTTTCTTTGCAGGAGGTGGCTGTGATGAAGAGATCGCAGAAGTGGTGGTTGACGTTGTTGAGCAGTTGGTTGAGGCTGGCGGTAGTTGTTCTTGTCTGATAAATTCTCTCCTCAATCTGGTGACTTCATCAGAGCGCCAGTCGTGTTCTTTTGATTTTGCCATGAATTGTTGATGATCCAGTTGGAGTTTTGGAAGTTCATCTGCCAGGGGTCCCTTCGGTCCCTTGCCCGGGCTGTCCGGAAGCGAAGGAAGAGGGGAGTGAGGGGTGGGGTGGCGAAAAAGCATCTTCCAGTTCCTCCGCAATCTCCACAGTATGTTCTCATCCAACTGTATCGGTTGAGGAACCGGTAATTGGTTGGGTGTGTCTGTGGGACTAGGGGGGAAACTGGCGGCTGCACCCCTCCACCCCCTCACACCTCTCCGTCTTCTTTTCCAGGAAAGCCTAAAAGAGTCGGGCATCTCTACGATTAGTCGGGGGCTCTTCTTTCTTTTCTTCCTCTTACTCTTATCAGGGCCTCCATGCCCTCTCGGGTGAGGACAGGTGTGAGAGGGGATCCTCTCATCAAAGGTGCTACCGCTCCCCGAGGAGGGTGGTGTTTAAACGTCGTCTTCAACCCTAAACTCTAGAGTCAGATGGACGCTCTTGCCTGTCTCCTGGATAGTCCAGGTGATGGGGCCGAACGAAATGGTTTCGCGCGCCGAAGGTGCGCAGGGACGCTGGATGTCAAGCCCATTTTGACCCTCTGTGACTGTTGACACCAGGAAGCTACGTGTCTAGGCGTGTGGAAGGACGAAAAGGATTGAGTACTCAGCAGATGTCTTGGGCTAGATAGGCAGGAAGAGTATTGGGTTGTCTTTGTATAGGTCGTTGATTGAACCCTCGGGTGAGGACCAGAGCGAGAGAGGATCCTCTCACAAGGGTGCTACCTCTCCCCGTGGGTGCTGTGATGTTTTGATGATGATGCAAATATCGTCTGCCACTTTGAAGATAGATCATGGAGTGATGGTGGTGCAAATATCGTCTGCCACTTTGAAGATAGATCATGGAGTGATGGTGGGCCATCATTGGCAAGTATAATCTATCTCAGGCTGTTTAAATCAGTTTTTCTGGCTTTACAGTTGGATGTGTTTTTTGGATATGCGACAACAACGTCCCCTCTCGGGGACCACACAAAGAAAGACCCGAACTTCCCTGGTTCAGGGACAGGCCTGCGTTGGGACCTATTTGGCTGGGTCAAAAATGCGCTACCTACGCTTACAAAAAGAGGTAGAAACTGGGCGCAGGACCAACGCTCGCCTTCCTGGAGTTGGGTGACCACATTAAGGGATGGAACGGAGGATGTTCAAAGTCTATAGCGGTTACTGTGTTCCATGCCGGTTATAGTTTCCATAGCGGTTATTGAGGTGCCGGCGATCAAAAAGAAAGCATCTTGGTGTACCTTCTAAAAGAAAAAGGCAGAATCAGTTGATTTTTAACATAGACAAAAATATGTGATTGCATTTTTGGATGGTTGTCGAACACTGGGAGCAGCTGATATCACGTTGTTTTAGTATTTGTCATTATTCCTCAAAAACATATGACTTAATCCTACTCGATAAGATTACACATCAGACATCATCATTTAACGTCATCGCTTTCGCCTGATTGAGATCTGAACCCCATTTAGAACAGTGATTTTAATCATACTCTAAATATGTAAAAGTGTTATAGCACATACTTCTGTCAGTCTCAATTGCGAGTTTTTAGATTACAGTCCACTGTCAACATGTCTGAGAAAATCAAGTCTGTCAAACCAACTTTTCAAAATCAGGGGAAAACGGAAGGAAGGAAATCGAAAGACAACAGAAGAAGCTTCACAGGATCTTCCGCAGGATCGACTAGTAATAAGGTTAGTGGTTTTCATCAGTTCCCAATATCTATTTCTTCTTCCCTTCATAGACCTCTGGTGGTAGGGGCTCAAACCAGACCTATCAAGAATAACACAGATCAGAAACAACCCACTGTTTCTGAGCTATTAATGCAATTATATAAGGAAAGACCTGGGAATGCCAAACGAAAAATTCAGCCGCCAGTGATTTAATGAAATCACTCTCGGAGTAGAGAGCTGCTAATTTAACCCCCTGCACACTGATGTCGAAATATCTACAGTTCAGGGGGCAAATATTTCCAATAATGCAACTAGAAATTTAACCATTTCAATCTTGTTTGACAGAGCTCAGTGAGCTCTGTCAAAAGAGATTGAATTGGTTAAATTCCCAGTTGCATTATGGGAAAAATGGCTACTTCAAATCTGGATATTTTGGCATCAGTGTGCAGGGGGTTAAAAAGGCACCAGGAGATTATGGCCTCCATCAACGCGAGGGATAATGGCCCCAAACTGACTTCGTCCACAGTCTCTACAGACGACACACGTGCCACAAATACAGCAGACCCCGTGCCTGCAGCTAACACTCCAGGAGAACAAATAACAACATAAACAATAATACTGAGATTGTAGCTGTAGCTAGCACATAAACAGCCAATTCGGAGCCTGATAATTCTGTAGGTTTAGAAAAAATATCCTCATCAGTAAAAGATGGGACTCGCCAAAATAATCTAGTTGATGCGTGAGAGGCAGATATAGCGATTTACCCTCAGGTTGTGGAGCATGACATCGCCCCACATGTTGAGGCTAAATCGATATCTCAGTTTATGACATCCAAAACTTCTACGAGTCAGAGTCCGACTCTGACATGGAGCTCAGCGAGGCTAGTCCCTCTATTCAGAAACCAATAATAAGTTATCCCATCCGTACCCCGGGCAAGAGGAAACATGACATGGAGACTGGCTCTGCTCCAGAATTCCACTCCGAGTCTGACGGAGAGGATTACAACATCAACCCATGGTCCATCAAAAAAAGGAAACGTACCAAAAAATCAGTTAAAAAACAAAGAAAAATGACCTCTCCTATGAGTGACAACACTATAGGAATCCCGGTCCATGTGGATTCTCCAACTCCTACCAGCAATTCAATCGCACCTCACTCACTTGTTTCACCTAAAGGTAAAATGCTGACCAATGGTAAGATCACTGTCAAATCATCCAAAACAACACCTTTAATGGAAGTGAATACCCCCCCCCCCCCCCCCCCACACACACCTCCAAGGATTCAGGAACCGGGTTGACTCCTGAAACCTCAGTCTCAGGATCTAATAGTCAAGGTACAGACCTTTGGTCTTATTGGGTCAAATCAATAGCAACGAACCCTAAAGAATGGGTAAAAAACACTAAAAACAGGAAATCTCCAAATAACAACAACAAACCACAATCACCTCTACCAATTCCATTTCTGGTTATATCTAGGGTCCACCCACGCACGAGGAAAACTGGTATAGATAGAGTCATCCCAGGCTGCAAGTGGGAAAGGTTTACATCAAAAGCAACAGGTAAAGAGACCTGGAAGCTTAAGGTTACTGCTCCAAACAGGGATACGAAAATTAAGCTCCGTAACAACTGGGCTATCATAGCAGGGCATAAACACGAAACATATGAGTATAGATCTACTCCTCAACCCTTCCAATGCCATACATGTAAAAAATGCGGGCATCTCTCAAACAAATGTCGAGGAATCTGACCTGCATGCGAAGCGGAGGTAACCACCTCACCAGCTTTTGCAGTGCAGGCTCCGGCTCCACCGCATGCCCTAATTACCCCCACTTCAAAAAGGTTAAAGAAAATATCCAACTCAAGTCACTCAACCTGAACAAGCCGACCAATGCCTCATCCCCCATGCCACTTGCTCATTCATCACAGGAAGTTTCCACGCAGTCCAACAAAAACACATCAATACCGATATCACTGACATCTGCAAAGATGTCAGCAAGTTAGCATCCGGTCTATTCAAATCTATTCAAATCCCAAATCTCCCAATCACAACTAAAAGCTGCGATCAATTAGAAAGTCAATATCAAAACAAATAAACACAACTACAATTAAGCACATATCATGGATAAACTACAAATAGCCGTGTGGAACGCCTGGAGCGTTAACAATAAAAAAAACTCCAAATGAGCCGATTTTTCGAAAATACAGACATTGTCTGTATTTGCGAAAGTTGGCTAAAGAAGGATGAAAACTTCTCACTCACTGGATTCAGTGTTATCAGAGGAGATCGACATCTCACTCAAGGTGGCGGCATCGCTCTTCTAATAAAGCTAAACATCCAAAATAAAACCATAAAAACTGATCACCTCGATGCCGAGGTGATTGCAACCGAAATTACAGCCGACAATAAACACATCGTGATTGTGCGTAATTTCAACGAACCAAACAATATAGTCTGATACCATCTTTGAATTCTTCATGAGGAAATACCAACACTGTATCGTCCTCTGCGATTTCAACGACAAACATCCATACTTTGGTTGTCAAAACTCTGTCCCCAATGGTGAAGCCCTACTCGAAATTGTCAAAAAAACATAACCTACACGTGGTTATGAAAGATAAGTGCGTGACTCACATCAGTAGCAACCCGCTGCAGCAATCCGAAATCCTAGATCTAATAATCACTAGCGATTCTCTCATAAATAACATCGACGACCACTGGGTCGGCGAATATGACCTAGGCAGCGACCACCTTCTGGTCCATGCCTCAATCCAAATAGGCAATGAGCCCCTCAGGTACCCCCTACCCTCCGCAGGAATGTTAGAAAAATAAACTGGACCTCTATAGTGACATCATCGATGTCAAACTCCCCGGCCGCTTCCCTTCAAACGCCAGCGAACTCGAAGCCCAATGCGAGGGTCTGAAAAAAATCAACTCAACTCTTAAGGAAATATGCCCTAAAGACGATGTACGCCCCTGAAGAAGTACTATCTCGGGCGACACACTTTCATTAATCAAAACCAAACGAAAAGCGCTTCGAGCTCTCAAAGCAGAAAACGACCCCATCAAAAAAGCTGACCTCAAAATAACCTATAACCGTCTTCATGGCGAGGTTAAAAAGCCCTCCAAACTGAAAAACAGGCCAACCGGGAAAAAGCAACAGCCAATCTTTACGAACCTAAACAAAGGCAATAAAGCAGCAGGTAAACCCCTTAAAAGGAAAATGGCTCCTTCACGCGCACCGCCAAAGACAAAGCCGACACCTTCGCCAACCTCCTCAGAAAAAAAAACAACCGCCATACCGAGGCCCCGTCACCGACGACGTCATCATAAATGCTATCGATGACTTCATCAATGAACACCCAGATATCTACGTGACACTAAATTTGATACCGATCCAGGATAAGGGGACAACGATGACCTCGTCATTCCCATCACCAATGACGAAATAATCAATATCATAAAAAATGCAAAAATTCTTCGAGGACGAGGTTAGCTACAAAATTCTGGATCAGAGCCCAAACTCCCTACACTCAACAATCTATTCAATCCATGCCTCACCCATGGCTACTTTCCAAAATGTTGGAAATCAGCCATTGGGGGTCTTGATACCCAAACCAGACAGAGACCTCTCCAATCCGGCCAGCTACCGCCCAATCAGTCTTCTCAATTGCACTGGCAAGATATTCTAAAGAATCCTTACCAATCGATTGAGGGGCACCTTGAAGAAACCGACTTCTTCAATAGATGGCAAAGAGCCTATAGGAACCGTAAAGAAGGTATTGAGAATGTCTACCGCCTTGTTAGTCAAATGAAAACCGCGATCAATAACCAGCAAATAAGCGCGGCAATCTTACTAGATGTAGAAAAGGCGTTCGATTCCTTTTGGCACAACGGAATGCGCCTAAAATTACCAAGAATGAATCTCCCCATGGAAATGCTTAGACTACTCTCTTACTTCCTGAACGATCCGCGAAATAAACATCAGAGTCAACAACGAAATGTCCGATAGTGTCCCCCTCGAGGCAGGCAGCCCCACAGGATCCGTCCTCAGCCCCCTCCTATATTTTATCTAAGTCAATGATCTCAAAATCACCGAGAATCGCGTTCAAACCTCACAATCTGCAGACGATAACGGCCTCTGGGACTCCGATAACACCGCCAATCTTGTTCAAAAACCCTTCAACGCGCTCTCGATGACCTGGAGCAATGGTGTGCCAAATGGAGAATCAAGCTGAACGCTAACAAAACCTAGAGAATCACGTTCACTCGTAAGAAAAACAACCGCGACTTTGACCTAAAACTACTGGACAAAGTCCTCCCTGAATGCACAGAGGCGAGATTCATTGGTATTACCATTGACCAAAACCTATCTTTCAATAAACACACCAACGATATTGCCAGCAAAGAGACAAAACTTATCAATTTACTAAAAATGATACGAGGTACATCCTGGGGAGCCAACCAGGCTATTCTACTTAAATTATACAAAGCCTTTGTGCGTCCATTTCTCGAGTATGGGGCTATCACCCTAACAGACCTAAATCAAACAAATATGGGGAAACTCCAAAAGGTTCAAAACCACGCGCCCAGGGTCGTCCTCCGTGTTCCCCGGGATACACGTATTAAAACACTCCACGACAGAGCCGACATCCCAACCATTAAGTACCGCCTCGCCCCCCTTGTTGCGAAGAATCACGACCGGTTCGCCGAATTACAGGACATTTGCGAAAGCCGAAAAAAAACCAAACGCCAAAATTTAATGTAACAACCGTGTAAGTAGGGCCCAGAACGCGGAGGTTAGGACAGGAAGCAACCCGGGGTGTAGCTCTTTTGTTAAGGCCTGCCCCCTCCCTTATTTCCACCGGAAGATGTCTAAGAGAAAGCGAGAAAGCAGGCAGTAACAAGAGCACCGCCTAGCGGGGCAACATACGCCCGTCAAAACTGAAACATGCACAAGTTTCTCTGGGGTAAAGTTTGAAATTTTTGGTGACTCGACTATGTCTGTACCCCCCCCCCCCCCCTCCAATCATTGCCCATTCCCCTGTCCTGTCTGGGGTGAAGGGTAATTCACCTGTTTTCAATCGATCTGAGGTCTTCGCAAAATTTTAAACAAGGTTGCTGTAGAAGATTCTCCTCGCCGTTTACAATGGTAGCGTCCATTCATTGACAGGTTAAGTTCATTGATAACGATTAACGATAGGTGGCGCCAGGGAAAAGGACATTTTTGAGGATCATAATAGCTATAAACAGCGAGGATTCTCATCGTTTAAAAATACTGGTGTTATCTGCTCCTGTCACAGGCAGGATGACAATTGATGATCAACAAGGGTGCAAAGTTTGAACATTAAAGCAAGTAAAATGTTGGAGTAGACGACACAATAGTGTAATGTTTCAAGTACTACAAGGGGGCATAACTCTGGAAATACAAAACAAAGTTATCTGCTCTTGTCACATGCACAACGGCAATAGGCGGTCAACATGTGTGCAAAGTTTGAACAATATAGCATGTAAAAAGTTGAAGGAGAAGACGACACAATACTGTAATGTTTTAGGTACTAAAAGGGGAAGGCGACACAATACTGTAATGTTTTAGGTACTAAAAGGGGCATAACTCTGGAAATACAAAATGGAGTTACCTGCTCTTGTCATATGCACAACGGCAAGTGGTGCAAGACCCTTTCGACCCTCTGTGAGTGTTGGAATCGGGAAGCTACGTGTGTAGGCGTGTTGAAGGAGGAAAAGGATCGAGTACTCAGTAGATGTGTTAGGGTAGATGATCAGGAAGAGTGCTGGGTTGTCTTTGTGTATGTCGTTGACAGAACCCTCCGGTGAGGACCAGAGCGAGAGGGGGTCCTCTCACGAAGGCGCTATCTCTCCCCGAGGGTACTGTAATGCTTTTTCGGGCAAGTGTAGTCTGCCACGTCGAAGATAAATCATGGAGCGCGTTAGGACACCTGAGGCCCCGTAAGGCCTGGGCTGACGTGGGGTTATTTAGTCCGCTGACGAAATTGCGGGAAAATTAGACCAACGCGGAGAGTCGGAATCCTGGTGCCGCGAACTCGGCGCTGGGAGCTGAGTTCGACCGGCGCTGTGATTTCTCAATTGCCGAATTGGCCAAAGATAGGTTCGATTTCCGTTAGGTGTGATTCCTAATCACTTCAGGCTGCGTAATGGAAAGAATGATTTAAAGTAACAACGATTCTTTTATTTACACATAAAAATAAAGCCGTTTCAATATTTCAACAATCAACAATTCGTTTCTTTTCACAGAAAATCGGTTGCTAGGGTTAAACAATTCTCAACAATTATATAGTCATTCTATAGCCCTGTACTGGCACTATAGTCTACACACTGGAAATGTTACTGCCGTGAGCTCGCGATAAAAGCTTCACAAATCTGAAATGTTATTACCGTGAGCTCGCCATAAGAGATTCACCCGCTTAGGCTCAAATGTCAACGTCTGCGTGTAACTGTACCTCTGGCTGTCGGAGGGTTCCGACCAGCAATGTTTGTCATCTATAAAGCCACCGTACTTCTGAATTGGGTCAGATATTGTCTACTCATACCTTATGTGCCTTTTGAAAGTCCTCCGTGAAAGTCCTATTGAAATGTTCACTGTTCCTGGTTGAATTCACGATTCACAAATGCCCCTTTTTGTGCTAGGGCGAAATTGTCACTCACACCGATCTCCAGTCGGTATTACGATGCTTCGACAGCAAAACAAACTACTCACAACGCAATCAGTATGACGCTTTAAAGGGTTAATACGCACAATACAAGGTCTTCAAGGTATATATACTTTTTAACCTAAACTGTCAGGTGGACGGACGCTCATCTGTCCATCTGTCAAAACGGTGGGAGATGACGTATATCGAGGCAGAATCAATACAAGTCATCTCGCGCGTGACTTAACGGTGATTTCACTTGTCGAGAGAACCGATTCCTTTCTGCCAGTCATTGTCATGACAGACATTTCCATCTCTTAGAATCTCGTTTCTCAATTGGCCGTGACGATATCCTGCCACCAACCGATTACGTCTCGCAAGACTCGCGACTACTGTATAAATTAAATGAGATTAGACCTTATCTAACATACCGTTTCACCTCTGGGTCCCTGCGCTGAAGCTGGATATACACCACGTGTGTTTTTCCATGTCCAGCTTCACAGAGAAGTGAAATTCACGTAGGTTTTTCGCCATGATGCGGAATATCTTTTGAACTTACACTATCTTTATATATGAGGTCCCTTGCCCCTATATTTAGACTGGCTTTGCCCTGACAACTCCCTTCCCGAGAGAAACACCCTGCGTATCTCTTAAAACACAAGGGGCAAAGCCACGCACGCTCGCCTCTCACACCTTTTTACAATCTACCCATCATGTTCAAGACTACAGAATTGTACCCTAGTGGTCGTGGGGCTCATGACCGGGCTCATGCGTCGGCCATATCGATTCACACGCCACCACATGCTCCCGTCTTGCGGGTTTACATATGGACAGTAGCCTTATCCTTAGATTTGCAGCACTCTCTGTCTCTCTCTAATACTATATATTTACACCTAAACATACACATTTTTATACACATTCGCCCATTTTGCAAACAGTTCACTTGGCACTCACTCCGACGAGTAACACCGTCCGCGCCTTTGCGTCAGATGGGTTAATTCCAACGGAGTGTAACTTCGCCTCCCATTCCCCTATGTCTTGTGAAGGGGCAATCGAACCCTGCATTATGTTGAGCCTCATCCTCGCAAATCTCAACCAGGGGATTAAAATTGTGCCTCACACACTCACACATTCAACACACAGATTTCCCGACCGCGCCTTTGAGACAGACGGGGTTAGTGTGCCTCACACTCACAACAAACTCTCGTCAATAAAAACAAGCGCGGTTTCCCCGGGCCTTAACACCGGGTTTGTGCATCCCATACTTACAAAACTCGACACACAGGCTCCCCGCCCACGCACACGCGACGGACGGGGCAGTGTATCTCGCATTCGCACTAACAACCAACTCTAGTCAGCAGTCAGAGCAATAATAATACTAAAATAAGAAAATTTCTTCCGGGCCTTAACACCGGGATTACGAAACTCATCACCTCATCCACCAAAAATATTTGCGACTGGGGCCCCTGCTCCGGACCACCAGGCCCACAGCCACCCACCTATTGCTTCTTTATAAGGTTCCCAGTATCCCCTTGAGTAACCTTTGACACGCCCCTACTCCCCGCCCCGTTATTTCTACGGGTATTCCACCAGGGTCCCCATACCCTGTCATTGTCGCATTCCCAAGAGCTTCCCATGGCGCTATATCCCCCAGGCTCACTCGTCCCGGCGATTACCTTCGTTCGAACGACACTGGCCGCCCTTGGCCCTTGAGCCGTCGATCCCCCGGTCCATTGCGACTACTTCTTGCGCCCCTTGGGCGCTGTGCGCCCCCGGCACTCACTGCGTGGTCTCCGCCACCTAGGATGCTTATCCTTTGGTTTGTGGACCCTTTCCTCGGCCCCCTGGGCGCCCACCTTAGCGGTCCCATCCACTTTAACAAACTCAACTTGTGTTGACCCGTGCCCTCTCAATTCTGGGAAGTTTGCCCAGCCATTTGCGTGGGTCTGGCCTCCCCTCTCCACACGGGTGACACCGACTTCTTGGGGCGCTCAACTCCCCCACATAAATTTGCTTGAGGGTCTTTCCCCAATGACCCCATTGGGTTCCCTCGCTGTTTGCCGTTTAGCCTGGACCGCCTGCGGCCCCTTCTCCCTAATTGGTCAGGAGTCGTCCCTCCTGAAACTTTCCGACATTTCGTCGTGTAGGGGCCATCCCCTGGACCATCGGATTGGTTCACCCTGGGAACCTTCCCTTCCTTACTCGGAACGTTACCGAGTGCAACCGCCGGGGGTCCTTGCCCACCGACTTGAACTTCCTTTGCCCTCGTTGGGCCCTCACTTGGCCCCTACCCCTGGACCATAACTCATCAGGGCTTGCGCTCACCCCTGGGATATTACCTATGACCAGGTCATACATAGGTGAGTCAATGCACATGGCATCCACTTCGCCACAATAAAATGGGGTATCCACCGTTATCCTCGCGATGGGGAACCTTCTAACGGTCCCATCTATCAAAATACACAAATGATCGCGCCCCAATAATTGCTTGTCGTCAACCAGTTGCCTTCTAACCGCTGCAGAGGAGCACCCAGAATCCCGGAGCAGACGGATCTCCCTTTGCCCCACATACCCTGGGTACACTGGCATATTAACCTTCTCCTGCGAAGTTGTGAGCCTCTCAGACATGCCATTTATTATCGGGACAACCTCCCCGCCTTCCAGCCTTAATTCTCTCCTGTATACATTCCCGGAGGGGACTGTGTTCTAGACCGATAGTTTGACAGAACGCTGCCGTCTGTCTACTTTGCCCTGGATCTACGCGGTCACCTTGCTTCCAAGCCCTTGGTGCTGCGTCCCCGGCCCCCAGCTGAGGTGGTCTGATGTTCCCAGTTGTCCTAACCTGCTTCTGCCAGCAGTCCCTGGCAAAATGACCCCGCTTGTTGCAGATAAAACAAGTGGTGTCTTTGGGAGTGCTCCCCTTCCGGCTGGTCTGTGGTGTTGCCTTACGGGTGCCATTGCCGACCCGTTTGCCCCACCCCTAGCCGATTTGGGTGCGTTTACACTCCCACCGTGGGCATCGATGTAGCGTTCTGCCACAGTTGCCAGCTCACCATAGGTGGGCGGATCCCTTTCCTTGATGAACAGGCCCAACTTCTTGGAGCATGTTGTTAAAAACTGCTCCCGGAGAAATAGATCTCGCAGGGCTCCATATGACTCATTCACTTCTGCGAGATCAGTCCAGCGGTCAAAGTACCGCCTAGCTCGGGCAAAATACAGAGGTACTGTTTCTCCCTTCTCGTGCTTAATTTCTCGGAACTTGGTCCGAAATCCTTCTTCAGTGAGCTGGTATCTCCGAAGGATGCCATTCTTCAGCTCACTGTAGTCGTTAAGAAGTGCAGGAGGCATACTGGTATAAGCCTCGAGGGCTTTACTTGACAACAAAGGGCTCAAGCACATAGCCCATGTGTCTTCTGGCCACATTTGACTGGAGGCAAAACGCTCGAACCTCTCCAAGTACGAGTCCAAGTCATCCGTGTTTTCATTAAAATGAGCGAGGTGGGGGCGTGGGGCATGAATTGCTACCCCTGCACTCCCGTCCCCTGAGCGCCGACTTTCATTCTCCACATCGGCCCTTGCTCTGAGGAGCTCTAATTCTCTCTCGTGCCTCTGTTGTTCGAGCTCTCGTTCTGCCTCCCTTGCTAATTGGGCTTTTGCCTCCCTTGCGTCTTTCTCACGCTCTCGTTCTAATTGGGCTTCTCTCTCCCTCGCCTCTCTTGCGTCTTTCTCACGCTCTCGTTCTAATTGGGCTTCTCTCTCCCACGCCTCTCTTGCGTCTTTCTCACGCTCTCGTTCTAATTGGGCTTCTCTCTCCCTTGCGTCATTACGTAAGGCAATCTCCTTAGCCTCACGTTTCTGCTCATCTTTAACGAACTTATGAAGTTCGGCCCCCTCAAGGCCCATTTCCTTGCCTAATGATACCAGTTGGGCGAGGGGTGTAACAGCATCCATTTTGATTTTTTCTTTCTATCTTCAACACTCGTCAGAAAGAATGAAGAAGGAAAAGAAAGAAAGAAAAAAAAATATGGCAATTAATCCTAATTTACCTGTGTAATTTAACGTAATTAAACGCCCCAAATATTCTGAAACCTACCGCAATTATAGCGGCTACACTATCTTTATATATGAGGCCCCTTGCCCCTATATTTAGTCTGGCTTTGCCCTGACAGAGCGATGGTGGGCCATCATTGGCAAGTATAATCTGCCTCAAGCTGTTTTAATCAATTTCCCGCTTTACAGTTGGATGTGTTTTTGGTTAGACGACAACAACGGCCCTTTCGTGGACCAACCGTAGGAAGACCTGAACTTCCCTGGTTCGGGGGCAGGCCTGCACTGGAACCTATTTGGCTAGGTCAAAAATACGCTACAGACGCTTACAAAAAGGGGTAGAAACTGGGCCCAGGACCAGCGCTGGCCTCCCTGGAGGTGGATGACCACTTTTAGGGATGGAGCGGAGGATGTTCAAAGTCTATAGCGGTTACTGTGTTCCATATCGGTTATAGATTCCATAGCGGTTATTGGGGTGCTGGCGATAAAAAAAGAAACCATCTTGGTGTACCTGCTAAAAGAAAAAGGCAGAATTAGTTGATTTTTAAGATAGAAAAAAATATGTGATTGCATTTTTAGGATGGGTGGAGATCACTGGGAGCAGCTAGTACAATTCTTTTGTTCAGTGTATGATTTCCCGGATTAATTTTTTTCAGATAAGAGTTGGGGGTGTGGGGGGGGGGGGGGGGGGGAGGCCTTTAGCAAAGTACAACACCGAGGGTGTTTCCTGCCCTTACACCTCCAGGTTTAGTTGAGACGGTGAAGACAGCTCTTCCTGGTAGAAGGTCACGACTGAGCCGTTTTTACTGCCCGAATGTTCACCTTTTCTTTTCCAGTGTGTGTTTATTTTCAGACAATAAATTTTAGTATCTCAGCTGAGTAGGCGAAGACAGCTTTTCCTGGAAGAAGATCACGACTGAGCCGTTATTACTGCTTGTATGTTCACCTTCCCTTTCCCAATACTTGTTTATTGTTAGAGATTAAGTTTTAGTGATTTAGTTGAGTCGGCGAAGACAGCTCTCCCTGTTATAAGATCATGGCTGAGCCGTTATTGCTGCCTGTGTGTTCACCTTCTCTTTCTCAGTATTTGTTTATTTTTTAGAGATTACATTTTAGTATTTTAATTGAGTCGGCGAAAAGAGCTCTTCCTGGTAGAAGATCGCGGCGGAGCTATTATTACTGCCTGTACGTTCACTTTCTCTTTCCCAGTATTTGTTATTTATTGGACATTACATCTTAGTGATTTTAGCTGAGTCGGCGAAGACAGCTCTTCCTTGTAGAAGATCACGACTGCCCCGTTTCTATACGTCCGTCATTTGACGGGCGTATTATATTATGGCGCCGTCTGTCTGTCTGTCTGTCTGTCTCTCTCTCTCTCTCTCTCTCTCTCTCTCTCTCCGTAAACAACAATTTTTGTGTCGCCTGCGCCCCCAAAAGTTTACATGCCACATTCTGCAAACTTTGCACACATGTTGATCAGTAATTGCCATTGTGCATGTGACTAGGGCAGGTAACTCCATTTTGTATTTCCAGAGTTATGCCCCCTTTTAATACTTAAAACATTACAGTATTGTGTCGCCTACTTTTTAGAAATAACGGGGCGGGGAGTAGGGGCGTGTCAAAGGTTACTCAAGGGGATACTGGGAACCTTATAAAGAAGCAATAGGTGGGTGGCTGTGGGCCTGGTGGTCCGGAGCAGGGGCCCCAGTCGCAAATATTTTTGGTGGATGAGGTGATGAGTTTCGTAATCCCGGTGTTAAGGCCCGGAAGAAATTTTCTTATTTTAGTATTATTATTGCTCTGACTGCTGACTAGAGTTGGTTGTTAGTGCGAATGTGAGATACACTGCCCCGTCCGTCGCGTGTGCGTGGGCGGGGAGCCTGTGTGTCGAGTTTTGTAAGTATGGGATGCACAAACCCGGTGTTAAGGCCCGGGGAAACCGCGCTTGTTTTTATTGACGAGAGTTTGTTGTGAGTGTGAGGCACACTAACCCCGTCTGTCTCAAAGGCGCGGTCGGGAAATCTGTGTGTTGAATGTGTGAGTGTGTGAGGCACAATTTTAATCCCCTGGTTGAGATTTGCGAGGATGAGGCTCAACATAATGCAGGGTTCGATTGCCCCTTCACAAGACATAGGGGAATGGGAGGCGAAGTTACACTCCGTTGGAATTAACCCATCTGACGCAAAGGCGCGGACGGTGTTACTCGTCGGAGTGAGTGCCAAGTGAACTGTTTGCAAAATGGGCGAATGTGTATAAAAATGTGTATGTTTAGGTGTAAATATATAGTATTAGAGAGAGACAGAGAGTGCTGCAAATCTAAGGATAAGGCTACTGTCCATATGTAAACCCGCAAGACGGGAGCATGTGGTGGCGTGTGAATCGATATGGCCGACGCATGAGCCCGGTCATGAGCCCCACGACCACTAGGGTACAATTCTGTAGTCTTGAACATGATGGGTAGATTGTAAAAAGGTGTGAGAGGCGAGCGTGCGTGGCTTTGCCCCTTGTGTTTTAAGAGATACGCAGGGTGTTTCTCTCGGGAAGGGAGTTGTCAGGGCAAAGCCAGTCTAAATATAGGGGCAAGGGGCCTCATATATAAAGATAGTGTAAGTTCAAAAGATATTCCGCATCATGGCGAAAAACCTACGTGAATTTCACTTCTCTGTGAAGCTGGACATGGAAAAACACACGTGGTGTATATCCAGCTTCAGCGCAGGGACCCAGAGGTGAAACGGTATGTTAGATAAGGTCTAATCTCATTTAATTTATACAGTAATCGCGAGTCTTGCGAGACGTAATCGGTTGGTGGCAGGATATCGTCACGGCCAATTGAGAAACGAGATTCTAAGAGATGGAAATGTCTGTCATGACAATGACTGGCAGAAAGGAATCGGTTCTCTCGACAAGTGAAATCACCGTTAAGTCACGCGCGAGATGACTTGTATTGATTCTGCCTCGATATACGTCATCTCCCACCGTTTTGACAGATGGACAGATGAGCGTCCGTCCACCTGACAGTTTAGGTTAAAAAGTATATATACCTTGAAGACCTTGTATTGTGCGTATTAACCCTTTAAAGCGTCATACTGATTGCGTTGTGAGTAGTTTGTTTTGCTGTCGAAGCATCGTAATACCGACTGGAGATCGGTGTGAGTGACAATTTCGCCCTAGCACAGAAAGGGGCATTTGTGAATCGTGAATTCAACTAGGAACAGTGAACATTTCAATAGGACTTTCACGGAGGACTTTCAAAAGGCACATAAGGTATGAGTAGACAATATCTGACCCAATTCAGAAGTACGGTGGCTTTATAGATGACAAACATTGCTGGTCGGAACCCTCCGACAGCCAGAGGTACAGTTACACGCAGACGTTGACATTTGAGCCTAAGCGGGTGAATCTCTTATGGCGAGCTCACGGTAATAACATTTCAGATTTATGAAGCTTTTATCGCGAGCTCACGGCAGTAACATTTCCAGTGTGTAGACTATAGTGCCAGTACAGGGCTATAGAATGACTATATAATTGTTGAGAATTGTTTAACCCTAGCAACCGATTTTCTGTGAAAAGAAACGAATTGTTGATTGTTGAAATATTGAAACGGCTTTATTTTTATGTGTAAATAAAAGAATCGTTGTTACTTTAAATCATTCTTTCCATTACGCAGCCTGAAGTGATTAGGAATCACACCTAACGGAAATCGAACCTATCTTTGGCCAATTCGGCAATTGAGAAATCACAGCGCCGGTCGAACTCAGCTCCCAGCGCCGAGTTCGCGGCACCAGGATTCCGACTCTCCGCGTTGGTCTAATTTTCCCGCAATTTCGTCAGCGGACTAAATAACCCCACGTCAGCCCAGGCCTTACGGGGCCTCAGGTGTCCTAACGCGCTCCATGATTTATCTTCGACGTGGCAGACTACACTTGCCCGAAAAAGCATTACAGTACCCTCGGGGAGAGATAGCGCCTTCGTGAGAGGACCCCCTCTCGCTCTGGTCCTCACCGGAGGGTTCTGTCAACGACATACACAAAGACAACCCAGCACTCTTCCTGATCATCTACCCTAACACATCTACTGAGTACTCGATCCTTTTCCTCCTTCAACACGCCTACACACGTAGCTTCCCGATTCCAACACTCACAGAGGGTCGAAAGGGTCTTGCCCCTGCGCGCGAAACCATTTCATTAGATTATTCCTCAGTCATTCACATTTGCACCTCTGACTTATTTGAACACCTGAGCTAAGACAACATGGACTGGACCGGTAATATTACAGAACACCATATCAGCTCTGGGCGTCTCTCATCCTATCACCTGGACTATGCAGGAGAAGGGCGAGAGCGTCTACCTGACCTTGGAATTCACCACCACAAATGAGAAAATCACACCCCCGAGGGTAGAGGTAGTACCTTTACTGAGAGGATCCCCTCTCACACTGGTCCTCACCCAAGGGGTCTGGATGCCCTGAAAAGAGTTAGAGACGAAAACCTAGAAGAAAGAGCCCGTCCACCAAGCGGAGGGATGCCCGACGCTTGGAGGCATTTTTGGAGAAGAAAAAAGAGAATGGTGAGGAAAGGAAAGAGCCAGAGGCGGCCATCACTTCCCCTCGCACTCCCACAGAAATCCCATCCTACTGCCGGATCCCCAGTCGGTGTTGTCGGTGTGGAAGAGTATGTGGACTGGGGTGGAAATGGAAGCTGCCCTCTCTCCTCTTCCTGATCCCCACTCCCCTCTTTCTTTGGAACCAAAATGCCGCAGAAAAGAAACGGACAGGAAGTATGAGCAGTTCCTCCAAAAAATCGAAGAGGCAAAGAAACTGACAGATGCCCAATCACAACAGGAGCCTCAGTCACCTCTCATGGCAACTCCATACTCGACCAGGACTAGACCGTACGTTCCACGTCAGTCACAATCAGGCAGTCCACAAACAACGCCAACTGCCACGGTCTCTCCACCCAGACCTCCGCCTCTAAAAAAGAAGCACCAGAGACATAAGCTCCGCTGATTACCAAATAGCCTCCCCTCCTTTACCACTGCCAGACAAGACTAAATTCCACAGAGAATGAGGGTCGAAAGGGGCTTGCCCCACACCGTCCCTGCGCGCCTTCAACCATTTCATTTCTCTTCATTATTCCTCAAAAACATGACTTAATCCTAATCGATGAATATTAATGCCTAGTGCAAGTAAATATTAACATATCAACCTAAAAGATAAAATAAGGAATTAAAAATGTTTTTGAGGAATTTAATTTATTGTATTTAAGTTGCATTTTATCCTTGTCTTTCGGTTTGTTTTTGGTTTGGGTATTTTGAATACACGGATGGTGAAATCTCTGGCGTTGTCAAGTGTGATTTGTCGACGGTAAGTATAGTGAGTATTGGTGTACAGCCGGAGTAGCTGTCAGCCAGGGGCTACAGACGCAGTAAGCTTCAAACTCAGGACGTGTGGGCAGTGTGGAATAGCGTATCAAGAATGACCGTGGTATGGATTACTAGAATGCTTATAATAATAACCAAGACATTCTGAGGAGTTTGCAGGCATAGAAAAGCCAGAGTGGGAATTGAAGGAACTAATAAATAAAACACTTGGGCCGGCCGCTGATTTGTCGCGGTTTGTGGGTGAAAAGGCCTTGATTAGCTGTTCTCCCAATGTCTCCTGATCTCCACCCCTTTTTTCTCCCCAATACTCCCAACCCCAACACAAGACGAACCCCATTCCCCCAACTCTCCGACAAGTATACTAACTCTCTCCTTTGTGTCACCCACTAACCACACGTCTTTCTGTCTCCATCGTACTTCCCCATCATAATCACGGTGAATCCTTTTGTGTGATATATTGGACATTGTAATAGAAGACAGTCTTACTAGATTTCTACTACGCCACAGTTACACATTTGGCACTCCTTGTCATTGTTTTTCCCAGTGTTTCCACAAAGCGCCAGCGACCGCGTAAAAATCTTGTACAACAGTGGCCCATCAAAGGTGTCACCGATGTCCCCTTCAAATCCTGGCTTCTCTTTATCACGCAGGCTACCCAAAGATCTATTTGCTTCGGCCCGCTCTCGCCCATTCAGATCCAAGATCCCGAAAAATTATATTCTGACTCACCACCAAGGTGGGAATCAAACCTCTACCATCGCCAAGCTGGAACCGAATAAAGCCCACTCTCTAATAGTCTTAATGGCGTTGAAGGATTGATTATTGACAATCTATCACTTCAACGTAATCTGCCGGAAATTCTAACCGTGTGCATACCACATCAGACCCCAGGGGAATCTGCGGTATTTGCAGGCATAGAAAAACCTGAGTGGGAAATGAAGGAACTAATAAATAAAACAGGTCGCCTTGGGCCGGCCGCTGATTTGTCGCGGTTTGTGGGTGAAAAGGCCTTGATTAGCTTGGTTCTCCCAATGCCTCCTGATCTTCACCCCTTTTTCCCCCCAACCCCAACACAAGACTAACACCATTTCCCCACATCTCCGACAAGCATACTAGCCCTCTCCTTTGTTTCCCCAACTAACCACACGCCTGTCTGTCTTCCACTCCACTTTCCCATCATAATCCCGGTGAATCCGTTTCTGTTGGACTGGTATATTGGACATTATAATAGAAGGCAGTATTACAGGGTCTCCACTACGACGCGGTTACACATTTGGCACTCTTTGTCATTAGATCTCTTTACGTCGACCCGCTCTCTCCAATTCAGGATAAAATCCCGCAAAAGCGTTTCTCTGACGTTCTTTTCACCCTAGTTTGTGTCCACTTTTAAGTTCGAGGTCTCCATTGAATAGGTCTCTATCGACTTGGTCTATCCACCCCGATTTTATTTTTGAATTCTAAATATTCTGAGGCTAGGAGATTTACCAAAATAATTAAAATAGCAGAGTCGCATTCAGTTTATCTTGTCCTTTATCCGCATCCACCCAAGCTCTCCCCTTATTGCTTCTTGTGTTGCGGCATTACTCGTCAACGTTACTAATCGGCCGAAGGTCAAGGAAGAGAAGGCTGGACTGTTAACATTTGACGGGAGGTAGGAAAATGGTTGTCAGCTTGAGGAGATGGACAGGAAGTAGACTTTTGGTGTTGAGGACTGAGGAGAAGGCGATGCTCAACATGAAGGTCCGTAGAAAAGAGTGAAGTGATGCTTGGGTGGAGATGGAGAGAAGGGGGCAGGTTAAACATTGTTTAGAGTTGGAATCTGAGGATACAGATGAGGGAAAGAGTGTCATCCAGAGGAAAGGCGAGGAGTGTTGGTAATAGCAGAGTAGAATGTGATGAGGTAAAGGGGTGGTATGGCGTAAAAATGGGTTTAGTGTTTGAGATGATTTAAAGGGGATGTGGATATTCTCGATAACGTGTGGGGTGGGGGCAGAGGTGGGGTCCTATCGGGGTCCAGTCAGTAGTGGGGGTATAAATCAAACCAGTAGAACTGGAGTGGTTGGGAGGGGCAGAACAGTCGAAACTGGTGGCAGCGTGAAGTGGAGTGTCAGCTAATGTCACGTTTCATAGGTGATCGGGTGCAGGAATTAGGCGAGAGCGACCGATTGAGGGAGGGAATTCCGATTTTTTCCCGATAATACATGTAGCAAATATCTTCCACCAACAGAAATAGTCATACGGAAATCAACCTCATACGTAACACAACTAATTACAATACTTGTTAAAAATCCTTTTCAAAAACTTAACTTTTTCATGTTATGCCTCCCAAACATATTGTATGGCTAGTCATTGGAATGAGATCTGGCGGAATCTAACTGAATTAAAATATATCGGATCTTTCATTGGAAAACCAAAAGTTGTGGGTGGCACGTTTGACTCCAGCATTTTACTCTCGACACCCGGTGCGCCAGAATAGCACTAGCATTATACAAAGTTAAGAATAACCCTCAGAGGTATCGGCATCTACAGAAACGTCAGGGTGTCAACGCTGTGTGAGCTCTCTGGAAACTACAAAACTGTTACACGACACGAAAAACGAAAATGTACAATTTGTTCTGCAGAATTATTCTAGTAATAGCGTTATTGTGCTAATACATCCATGATCTGGAGATGTATTAGTCATATTATGATTTTAGAGTAGGGAACTTTGTAGCCACTCGCAGAGGGGATACCTTCATAATACAGTTGGTACATAAGGCTGCCGGGATTATCAATACAAGAGGCCCAAGGGCGCTCACCTGACAAGGCAGACTAAATATCAACCCAGGGAATTGATTTCAACAAGTTGTATCTGCCCCTCCTAAGAAAAGCTTACACCAAATATCCAAAGATTCTGACTGGTGGATCTAAAAAAAAACAGATTTTTAAAGAATATTCCTCATACTGAACTAAGTTATAATTCGGGCTCCCACAGGGAGTCCAAATATGAACCCAGGGACTTGGCTTTAACAAACTTGAATCCCCCCCCCACCCCCCAGGATGCTGCACACCAAATATCAAAACATTCCGACTGCTGGATCTGAAGAAGATTTTTTAAGAAAATTCCTCATTTTGAACTAAGTTACAATTTGAGCTTCCACACTGAGCCCAAATATTGACCTAGGGACATGGCTTGAACAAACTTGAATCTTACCCCCCTAAGGATGCTGCATACCAAATATCAAAAGCATTCTGACTGCTGGATCTGAAGAAGAAGATTTTTAAAGAAAATTCCTCATTTGAACTAAGTTATCATTCGGGCTTCCACAGTGAGCCGAAATATGAACCCAGAGACTTGGCTTGAACAAACTTGAATCTCACCCCCTAAGGATATTGCATGCCAAATATCAAAACATTCCGACTGCTGAATCGGAAGAAGAAGATTTTTAAAGAAAAATTTCTCATACTGAACTAAGTTACAATTCAAGCTCCCACAGTGAGCCCAAATATGGACCTAGGGACATGGCTTGAACAAACTTGAATCTCACCTCCCTAAGGATGCTGCATACCAAATATCGAAACATTCCGACTGCTGGATTTGAAGAAGAAGATTTTTTAAAAAAAATCCTCATTTTGAACTAAGTTATCATTCGGGCTCCCCAGGTGAGCTCAAATATGGACCTAGGGACATGGCTTGAACAACCTTGAATCCCCCCCCCCACCCCTAAGGATGCTGCACACCAAATATCAAAACATTCCGACTGCTGGATCTGAAGAAGAAGTTTTTTTAAGAAAATTCCTCATTTTGAACTAAGTTACAATTCGAGCTCCCACAGTGAGCCCAAATATGGACCTACGGACATGGCTTAAACAAACTTGAACCTCACCCCCCTAAGGATGCTGCATACCAAATATCAAAACATTCCGACTGCTGGATCTGAAGAAGATTTTTAAAGACAATTCCTCAGTTTGAACTAAGTTATAATTCGGGCTCCCACAGTGAGCCCAAATATGAAACCAGGGGCTTGGCTTGAACAAACTTGAATCTCACCTCAATAAGCATGCTGCATGCCCAATATCAAAAGATTCTGCCTGCTGGATCTTGAGAAGAAGATTTTTAAAGAAATGTGCCTGAAATGCACTAAGTTCAAATTCGGGCTCCTATACTGAGCCCAAATATGACCCAAGGAGACCTATTTGTACAAACTTGAATCAGATCCATCCCACAATGTTGCATACCAAATATCAAAAGATTCTGCCTGCTGGATCCGGAGAAGAATTTTTTTTAAGAAATTTGCATGAAATGCACTAAGTTCAAATTCGGGCTTTTATAGTGAGCCTAAATATGAATCCAGGGGCCGATTTGACAAACTTGAATCTGACCCCCCCTAGAGATGATGTATACCAAATAGGAAAGAATTCTGCTTGGTGGGTCTGAAGAAGAAGATTTTTTTTGGAATTTTGGAAAGAAATTCATGGGTGCTATCAGAGTTATGCCCCTTGTGGTGCCCCCTGTGGGTGCGGCAAGTTTATTTGCACACGTTTGAATTGACATATGATGGGGAACATGCACACCAAATTTGGTTCAATTTGATCCAGTAGTGTGTGAGGAGTAGTCGATAATGTAAAGTTCACGACGGACGATGACGACGGACGGCAAGTGATAAGTTAAGCTCCCCTCGGTGAGCGAATAAAACCAAAGACATATTGGAAATTTATTTGTGGACTTCTGGTAGTCGCGACGCAACATCCTATTTAATTACCACAAACCGTACCGCTACTCCACGTCTACGACGGGTTCCCAATAGCCCGAACAGAATACTATAGCTCTCCATCTGTACGACCGTCTGTGTGTTTGACGTGAGTCGAAAAGGTGTTTTTGTGTTTGAAACATTTAATGGATAACAACCGACAGCAGAATACATCCTGGTTGCAATTCCCTTTTCTAGAATCAGGAGAAGCAGAAGGGTAGCTGGGGATAACAATTTTAATTAGGGATTCAATTTTAATTAAGGATAAAATTTTAATTTATAGAATTATTTTTTTAAACGTGTTTTGTGTTTATGATATCCTTTTTTCTATTTTTACTGTGATTTTACACGTTTTTTTTCTCTCTCGCGGCACACTACTGAGAGGGCAGGAAAAGTGTCAGTCTGACTCCAAACGCTTAACCTTTTATCGGCGTCATGTTGCAAGCAAGGGAGATATTTATGTGCTAGTCGCTAATTTGAGTGTTATTAGCAAAATACTTAATCCTACCGAAGACGAATGGCAGACAATTGCAAACACAATTTCTGAATAACTATTTTTTTGTATTGAATTGATATCTTTATTCGAAGTATAACGATTACATTGAAAATACAATAATTAACCCTTTGAACTCTCATTACCTGGAATGTTGTCGCCTTTGTGTACATTTGCAGCGAGATGAGCCAATCCAAAATCAGTATACATGATGAATAAAATAATAACTGTAGTCTGCAGCCGTCTGGCTACAGTCTGCAGTTATTATTTTATCACCAATGTCCCATGTACAGTACGCGGAGAGTGTATTATCACTAAATCACCCGCAGAGTGGATATTCCACCCAAGGAATAATTGCAGATTTGTTGCAGAGCGTAACAAGCAAAAGCAAAGTTTCAATCCGGAGGTCCATTGGCTGAAACATTGCTTGTGTTTTTTGTCGATAAAAACACAATTTGAAAGTTATAGTCTGGGTGATAACTTCACTCCGCGGGTGATTTAGTTACAATCCACTCTTCACGTACTGTATAGACATTTTAAAATAAGACACAAGAGGCCCCAGGGGGCCTGAGGGCGCTCACCTGACATGGTAGCCTAAATATCAACCCAGAGAATTGATTTCCACAAGTTGCATCTGCTCCTCCTAAGAAAAGCTGAAACCAAATATCCAAATATTCTGACCAGTGGATCTAAAAAAAGATTTTTAAAGAATATTCCTCATACTGAACTAAGTCATAATTCGGGCTCCCACAGGGAGCCCATATATGAACCCACGGACTTGGCTTTAACAAACCTGAATCTCACACCCCTAAGGATTCTGCACACCAAATATCAAAACATTCCGACTGCTGGATCTGAAGAAGAAGATTTTTAAAGAAAATTCCTCATTTTGAACCAAGTTACAATTCGAGCTCCCACAATCAGCCCAAATATGGACCTAGGGACATGGCTTGAACAAACTTGAATCTTACCCCCTAAGGATGCTGCATAAAAAATATCAAAAGCATTCATCTGCTGGATCTGAAGATTTTTAAAGAAAATTCCTCATTTCGAACTAAGTTGTCATTTAGGCTCCCATAGTGAGCCCAAATATGAACCAAGGGACTTGGCTTGAACAAACTTGAATCTCAGCCCCCAAGGTTGCTCCATGCCAAATATCAAAACATTCCAACTGCTGAATCTGAAGAAGAAGATTTTTAAAGAAAAATTCCTCATATTGACTAAGTTATAATTTGGGCTCCCACATATGGACCCATGGACTTGGCTTTAACACACTTGAATCCCCCCCCCCCCCCCCCCCCCAAGGATGCTACTCACCACATATCAAATCATTCGGACTGCTGGATCTGAAGAAGAAGATTTTTTAAGAAAATTCCTCATTTCGAACAAAGTTACAATTCAAGCTCCCACAGTGAGCCCAAATATGGACCTAGGGACATGGCTTGAACAAACTTGCCCCCCTAAGGATGCTGCATACCAAATATCACAAGATTCTGCCTGCTGGATCTTGAGAAGAAGATTTTCAAAGAAATTTGCCTGAAATGCACTAAGTTCAAATTTGGGCTTCTATCGTGAGCCAAAATATGAATCCAGGTGGCCGATTTGAACAAACTGGAATCAGAACCACCCCACAATGTTGCATACCAAATATCAAAAGATTCTGCCTGCAGGATCTGGAGAAGAAGATTTTTGAAGAAATTTGCCTGAAATGCACTAAGTTCAAATTCGAGCTTCTATAGTGAGCCCAAATATGAATCTAGGGAGCCGATTTGAACAAAATAGAATCAGATCCACCCCACAATGTTGCATACCAAATATCAAAAGATTCTGCCTGCTGGATCTGGAGAAGAAGATTTTTTACGAAATTTGCCTGAAAAGCACTAAGTTCAAATTTGGGCTCATATACTGAGCCCAAATATAAACCCAGGGAGCCGATTTGAACAAACTTGAATCAGATCCACCCCACAATGTTGCATACCCAATATCAAAAGATTCTGCCTGCTGGATCTTGAGAAGAAGATTTTCAAAGAAATTTGCCTGAAATGCACTAAGTTCAAATTTGGGCTCCCATTCTGAGCCCAAATATAAACCCAAGGGGCCGATTTGAACAAACTTGAATCAGATCCACCCCACAATGTTGCATACCAAATATCAAAAGATTCTGCCTGCTGGATCTGGAGAAGAAGATTTTCAAAGAAATTTGCCTGAAATGCAGTAAGTTCAAATTTGGGCTCCTATACTGAGCCCAAATATAAACCCAGGGGGCCGATTTGAACAAACTTGAATCAGATCCACCCCACAATGTTGCATACCAAATATCAAAAGATTCTGCCTGCTGGATCTGGAGAAGAAGATTTTTTAAGAAATTTGCCTGAAATGCACTAAGTTCGAAATCGGGCTCCTATACTGAGCCCAAATATGAACCCAGGGGGCCGATTTGAACAAACTTGAATCAGATCCACCCTCCAATGTTGCATACCAAATATCAAAAGATTCTGCCTGCTGGATCTGGAGAAGAAGATTTTTTAATGTTTTTCCCATTGCCTACAGTGTTAAAAAGTGCTGACTCAGCACTTTTTCAAAGTCCCGAAACTGTACCTATGATAAAACCGATGGCAATTTTTTTTTACCAATTCTTTCTGTTGGTCCTAAGGAAGCTTCACACCAAATAAAAATTCTCGGTGCCGTGCAGTTTTGGAGATATGGGCGTTTTAATTTTTTCTATTTTTAGCTCCTGCGGTTCCCATGGGGCTACGGGAAAAAAAAAATCAGCATAAATTAGGTATTTATGACCCAATAAGCCCCCACATAAAATTTGGTTCAAATCAGCCTCTCGGTTTGGAAAATAGAAATTTCGGGCGGGGCCAAAAATTTTGCCCCTCCCATAACGACGCCAAGTATAGCCCCACAAACTTCTCTTGAACAAATCTGAGTCTATACCTCAAAAGGAAGCTGCACACCAAATATCAAGTCTCTGCTACTGCTGGTTCATGAGAAGAAGATTTTTTAAGATTTCAGCTCACTTTTTGGGTGTGGCCCTACCCACGGGCGGGGCGACTTGATTTGAACAAAATCAAATTGCGATGTCATAACAAACTATTATCTCAAATATCAATTAAATTGGTTCAGCGGTTTGGGAGGAGAAGACGCAAACACCATGTTCACGGACGACGGACGCCGGACGACGGACGGTGAGTGATCACTATAGCTCTCCTGACTGAAAGTCAGGTGAGCTAAAAATGGGATGAAATTATGCTTGGACCGGAAAAGCGGTCTTACCAGTTTCAAGGGTTAAAATACAATAATTTAAACTTATTTTGATACACTGCAGAGAAGCGTTATGACATTGCAAAGTTAGCTATGTCCCTGTTGATCCTCAAAGAAAGCAAAATTTCTCGAAAGCAGATCGACTTTTTTGGCGGGAGGGTGGGGCAATGTTATGACCTTGATAATATGGAACAAGTCTTTTAGTTTCAACATTATTTATTTTAAGAGTACAATATCATATAACAAAAGACCCCAGGGGGTCTGAGGGCGCTCCCCTGACATGGGAGCCTAAATATCAACCCAGAGAATTGATTTCAACAAGTTGCATCTGCTCCTCCTAAGAAAAGCCTCCTACCAAATATCCAAAGATTCTGACCAGTGGATCTAAAAAAAAAAGATTTTTAAAGAATATTCCTCACATTGAACTAAGTTATAATTCGGGCTCTCACAGGGAGCCCATATATGAACCCAAGGACTTGGCTTTAACAAACTTGAATCTCATCCCCTAAGGATGCTGCACACCAAATATCAAAACATTCCCACTGCTGGATCTTAAGAAGAAGATTTTTAAAGTAAATTCCTCATTTTGAACTAAGTTACAATTCAAGCTCCCACAACGAGCCCAAATATGGACCTAGGGACATAGCTTGAACAAACTTGAATCTTACCCCCTTAGGATGCTGCATAAAAAATATCAAAAGCATTCATCTGCTGGATCTGAAGAAGATTTTTAAAGAAAATTCCTCATTTTGAACTAAGTTGTCATTCGGGCTCCCATAGTGAGCCCAAATATGGACCCAGGGACTTGGCTTTAACAAACTTGAATCCCCCCCCCCCCCCCCAAGGATGCTATACACCACATATCAAAACATTCCGACTGTTGGATTTGAAGAAGAAGATTTTTAAAAAAAATTCCTCATTTTGAACTAAGTTATCATTCGGGCTCCCCAAGTGAGCTCAAATATGGACCTACGGACATGGCTTTAACAACATTGAATCCCCCCCCCCCCCCCCCAAGGATGCTACACACCACATATCGAAACATTCCGACTGCTAGATCTGAAGAAGAAGATTTTTTAAGAAAATTCCTCATTTCGAACTAAGTTACAATTCAAGCTCCCACAGTGAGCCCAAATATGGACCTAGGAACATGGCTTGAACAAACTTGAATCTCACCTCCCTAAGGATGCTGCATACCAAATATCAAAACATTCCGACTGCTGGATCTGAAGAAGATTTTTAAAGAAAATTTCGCATTTTGAACTAAGTTATAATTCGAGCTCCCACAGTGAGCCCAAATATGAACCCAGGGACTTGGCTTGAACAAAATTGAATCTCCCCCCCCCCCCCCCCCCAGCATGGTGCATACCCAATATCAAAAGATTCTGCCTGCTGGATCTTGAGAAGAAGATTTTCAAAGAAATTTGACTGAAATGCACTAAGTTCAAATTTGGGCTCCTATACTGAGCTCAAATATGAACCCAGAGAGCCGATTTGAACAAACTTGAATCAGATCCACCCCACAATGTTGCATACCAAATATCAAAAGATTCTGCCTGCTGGATCTGGAGAAGAAGATTTTTAAAGAATAATCCTCATTTTGCACTAAGTTAAAATTCGGGCTCCCATAGGAAGCCTAAATATGAACCCAGGGACTCGATTTGAACAAATCTGAATCTGATCCCCCTAGAGATGTTGTATACCAAAAATGAAAGAATTCTGCGTGGTGGATCTGAAGAAGAAGATTTTTAAAGAATAATCCTCATATTGCACTAAGTTAAAATTCGGGCTCCCATAGGGAGCCCAAATATGAACCCAGGGGGGGGGGGGGGGCGATTTGAACAAACTTGAATCAGATCCACCCCACAATGTTGCATACCAAATATCAAAAGATTCTGCCTGCTGGATCTGGAGAAGAAGATTTTTAAAGAAATTTGCCTGAAATGCACTAAGTTCCAATTCGAGCTTCTATTGTGAACCCAAATATGAACCCAGGGGGCCGATTTGAACAAACTTGAAGCAGATCTACCCCACAAAGTTGCATACCAAATATCAAAATATTCTTCCTGGTGGATCTGGAGAAGAAGATTTTTAAAGAAATTTGCCTGAAATGCACTAAGTTCCAATTCGAGCTTCTATAGTGAGCCTAAATATGAACCCAGGGGGCCGATTTGAACAAACTTGAATCAGATCCACCCCACAATGTTGCATACCAAATATCAAAAGATTCTGCCTGCTGGATCTGGAGAAGAAGATTTTTTAAGAAATTTGCCTCAAATGCACTAAGTTCGTATTCGGGCTTCTATAGTGAGCCCAAATATGAACCCAGGGACTCGATTTGAACAAACCTGAATCTGATCCCCCTCGAGATGTTGTATACCAAATATGAAAGATTTCTGCCTGGTGGATCTGAAGAAGATTTTTAAAGAATAATCCTCATATTGCACTAAGTTAAGATTCGGGCTCCCATAGGGAGCTCAAATATGAACCCAGGGACTCAATTTGCTGCCCAGATCGTAATTATTAATAACGCAAAGTACAATGCCCACATTGAAAGCATCAATGAAATAGTCGACAGGATAACAAGTTATATATATGTACACATAGTGCACGCACATAACTATCTGTTAATTCATTCTTCATATTGTTGGTCTGACACAAGCTGAAATTATACAGCTGACAGGGAGACCAATGAGAGCTCAATACATAAATTACCGATAGTACCAGACAAAAGTAACTTGATTGGTATCGTGTAGTACCAAGTTCCATGATGTTCGAAATGTTAGAGTGACATAAGACAGAAACAAGGTCTCAATCGTATAAAAATGAAGCCAAGCCCGGTGGTCGATATCTCCTTCAGAAGATGTTTTGGGCTCCGGGCACTGGTTAACGCACCTCGGTATAGCCACACTTAATTATTGTCTGAGTACATCATTCATGGCGCAGGTGATAACAGTAGCAAGAGAAAGGAAGTGAACAGGCCTCTGTAGTGGCCATGGTACGGAATAAAGTCACTTGCCTACACGCAGAAGGGTATGAGGATCCAAAGACAACGATAATACTTTACTTTCATAACCAAACTGAACTGAAATGGGGGGTGTGGTGGGGGGGGGGGGGGGGCATGTGCGGTATAGAAAAGCTGAGGTTAGTGTTATAATCATCTTGTTTTCTCCGTTCACTGTGCACAGTCGATGCAGTTTCGGAAAGTGCAACAAACATTCTCTGATATGTGCTAAGAAATACAGCCTTCATTTTCCTTTTGAATTATAATGTAGTTAAGTTCTGTGTATTCTATTGTAAACTTTTTTTTATTTTAAACAAAATTTATTTCGAAATCAAAATTGCTTGATAAAGAGGCTAAACCTATTTGAATACCTCACCGTTACATTGAAGAACTTACAAATAATAATTGTGCTTGAACGGGTGCATTGTGCAGAGCCAATTGTTTTCTGTGATTACTTAATGTATGATGTATTTCTGACTGTATAACGTATTATATCTTATCCCATGGGTTGACGATAGTCTGTACTCAAATCTCTTCGTTTCTTTAATGTTCTCCTGGAAGGTCACACAGACACTCTGATTAACTGCATTAGGCCGTACTGGATTACCGCCCAGTAGAAAACTAATATTGTTTGTTTGGTTCTCGATGTTTAGATGAAAAGACTGACGCTGGGTACGAAAATTATGACACGATGAGATGAAGTGAGCTGCATCCTCATAATCATTTCCACAAGGAATTTAGGGTCCTTTGTTAAGAAGCGTTGGAATTTATGAGCATTGAAGTCACTGCATCTCATTCTAAGTTTACTATGGGGTATTTGACCTAGTCTACAACCGGCATAGTAATACTCTGGAACCACCCCGTCATCTATTCGAAGGGAACTTTTCAGAGACTCTAGAGAATCACACGTCCGCGCCCAGGCTGTTCCACAGTTTCACGACCTAAGGCAGAAATGAATCAGAAGAGTCTGGTGAGACACTGTATTTAACGCAAGTTATATGAAGAACGTGTGTGGTAAGCTGTGATATCAGTAATCTGTCGGGGCACTAGAAGCGTAAGATACGACGGAGCATTTCCAGATATGAGTTTGTACATCATGATTATTTTATGTCTTTTCCTCCTTTCCTTCAAGGTGATAAAGCCTGTCTCTTCATAAATTACCTTATGGCTTGTGCCTCTAGGCACACCACAAATTGTACGGAGAGCATCTAGTTGTAAGTTTTCCAGTTAGGGTTTCCACACTGGTGTCCAAAATAACATCTGCATAGTCAAGAAGCGGGATCATAAAACTGGTATTCAGAGTTTCCAACGCAGATCGCAACTATCTGTATTTTTAACTCGGAAGACAATTAATTTATCATCGGGGTGATTTTTTAGCTGGACTCACTCTCTCAGTATTCCAAGTACCAGAAGTCTGGATGTGTAGACCCTGGTGTTTAGTGGGGGTCAATTTCTTCAATTGGGTGATCTAACAAATATAGAGTGGGTTGTAAACTTTGTCCTCGGTTTAGAAAGTTAGAATTTACCTGTCTGCCCGGTTAGCATGCCTGTTGTATTTACATATCGCTGAAATGTATTCCTGAATGGTACAGGTAATCTGTTATCATGCCAGTCGTGCATCAACAGAAGTACTCGGAGTTTGTAAAGGTTATCAAATTTAAGAATTTTGGGGGACTTGAAAAGAGGATCGGTACGTGATTTCTTTGTTCCTACTTCTAGTGCGTATGGCCTTTTTCTGAAACTTGTGGGCTTTACTTGTTGACGGTGAATGTCCCTAAATTTGAATTCCATATAGTAAATAGCTTTGGAAAAAAGTAAAGTGCAAGGTTTTCAATGCATTCAATGACAATATATTCTTTGCCCGGTTGACAGCGCAAAGGGTTTTTCAAATTCTCGTCAAAAACAAAGCTTTTGACTCCTCATTGGAACGATCTCAGCGAGCTCGTTCTGAAGAGGGATGGAAACCATGTTTTGAGACAAAAAAGGAAAAAAAATGCAAACTGAAGGGCAGTTTTGGTGAATAGCGCCGGCTGGTTTGACAGTTGCATTGGGTAAAGGGTTAATTCGATTTAACGCCGGAGGACGCGGTGATGTTGTGTATCTGTAATACCTCAACCGCTGGGTTAGTAAGTTATTTTTAAATACACCCTCTAACACCTACCCCTTCCAGTACTTCTACTTTCATGGATGCGCGTTATATCAATGGACTTTTAACCGGATGATTAACCCGCGTTAACCACGTTTCACCCTTGGACAAGACATCTCACTAGTCACCCCTTGTGCTGGGGCACTGAAGCGTTGTTTACCGAGGTGTACGGCACTCGGCTTCAGACGCTGTGAAAGTTGGAGAGTCTGGCAGTTACGTGCCGTTGGTTTTTCATTTTGTTTATTCTGGTTTCCGCTATTCGTAAAACTGCCCGGCAGGATAGCATTAAATCAGCTGGGTTGAAAAACGAACGGGGGTAAGTGTGTGTGTGGGGGGGGGGGGGGGGGGGGTGTCAACGGTAGAAAGCACATTGGTAACTAAGGCCTTCACATATGAGTCCCTCAGCCAACCAGTGGATGGGCAAAAAGTTATTATTATTGGAGAGGGGGGGGGGGGGCACCGAAATTTCCTGACACAAGGAAGAGGTGGGTGGGTGGGTGGGTGGTTCGGGGCCGGAAAAACGTGTAAATGGCCACAAATGCAAATTTTGCCCTCCACATAAAATTACTGTGTTCTGAGCTAGGGGGCGCGGTGGCTCAGTTGGTAGAGGTGCGGGCTGCAAGCCGGGAGGTCCTCGGTTCGAATCCCACCTGTGGCAACCGCGTTGTGTCCTTGGGCAAGACACTTCACCCCCATTGCCCACGTGGAGGGCACGGTGGCGTTGTGTACTAAGGCGTACTGCACGTCGATGGTGCACCTGTCTTCACCCAATGCTAACCCTGCTTGTGTGGAGTCAGTATGTTGGGGAGCTGACAGTTGCTCGCCGTTGCTCGGTGGTTCTCTCCGGGTACTCCGGCTTCCTCCACCCATAAAACTGTCGCGGTCATTATTAGCCATTGTGCAGAAATATGTGACCTTAAAACACCAATAAATAAATAAATAAATGTTCTGAGCTTGTTCAATATTTTATTATCTATTATATGGTCAACAAAGCTATTTAAAACATATAAACGATCATAGTATTGTTATCAGTAAATCCAAATCTATTTAAATTCTCTGTTGGTACCCACCGCTTTTGTTATCCCCATGGTTATAGAGAAGTTGTTGTTGGCAGGTTCACATCCAGAAATTGAAATACATAGCAAGTATTTTCAAATATCAACTTGAAACTGCTTGAAATTGTGATTTAATGAGTCTCATTTAGCGTGCAACAATATTTTTTGGATGTAAAGGCATGGACTTGCATCTATTCTTCCCAATCTATCTGACCATTTCATGTTAACTGAAGGAGAAAGTAGTTCAAATTAATCTCATAAAGTCTATATAAACATGATGATGCCACAGGTGTAAAACTATATAACAAAAACAACCATCCCAATGGCTTAGTCGACATAAATTGAACATTCTCCATTTGTTAAACAGGCCAACTGAACAAAGATGTCTGCCACGTATCAATGAGTTACCTTCATCACCCCGACTAGAAATGCAGATATATGAGCGAGAAATCAGTCATGTCACAAAAAAGGGGAAAGGGATTTTTTGCAAACTCTATTATTTCCACAAAACTAGGAGTAAAGAGTGGCTTCTATCAGTGGCGGCGCGTGGGGGGGGGGGGGGGGGGGCATGGGAGGGAGGGGGGTACTTACCCCTCCACTTTTTTCGCCAAGCGTAGTAAAAAAATACTATCATTTTTGTATTGAACATTGCGGTGTAATGGTGGGTATACTTAATTCCATATTCCCAAGTGCACTAAATCAGAGAAGTTTTTAAATTATGTTTATGTGCCCCCCCCCCCCCCCCCCCCACACACACACATTAGCTGCAAACAACAAACAAGAGTCGAGGTCCCAAATTGCAACAAGGCGTGCCGCGTTCAAACGGTCTGAAACATACCGCTTAAGAGAATTCGAGGAATGCTAGAATCGAGAGCGTGCAACGCATCCGTTTGGAATGCAGCCTACTTTCATTTTCTATCTGAGTGTCGTTTGGTGCTTTGTGCTCGCACTTTACAACAGCGTTCTTCCGTTAAAATGTCACCAGGTACGACGTTTTCTATAACTGAAAGACCTAACCAATAAGTTTCAAAAGGATAAAACTGTTTTAATTTAATTGTCTGAGAATGCTCCAGAGAACACCATTTACAAGGTAAATTTTAAAAATTTTCTCAACTTCGAAAATTTTTTTAAAACTTACGCGCGGCGGGCAATACACAACTGTACCCCCTCACTTCTGTAAGTCTGGCGCCGCCACTGTCTTCTATTTAGTAGAATTGCTAAATGATCTAGTACAGACTTGAGTGGTAGGGAATGTATTACCTCAGACTTATTATTCATGACTTATTCTGACTTATTTTTTGTTACTATTTCCATTCAAACTTATTAGAACTATTTCCCTTGCAGCCTCAGAGTCAGAGGTTTATTAAATGCTGGAACAGTCAGATTGTCGTAAATATTTTCGGTTACAACATTTTTGGATTTTTTTTCTCATATTTTGGGAGTGGGTACCCAAAAGTGGCCCAATGAAGAAAATTTCAAGTGAGTGGGGTGGGGAAGGGTCTCAAGTGCGGAGAAACATATTTTTGACCCCGTGTCTGCGAATTTTTTCCAGATGCTCCACCCTACATATTTCGAAATATTATTTGTTTAAAACGAAGGATTTCTGAATATTTCCGAAATAAGATTTCGAAATATAATTACGGTAAAACGAATCGTTGATTTCAAAATAGTTCATCTCAAAGGAAAATATATTTCGTGACAACAAAGAATTATTTCGTTGAAAGGGGAAAAATTATATTTCGTATTATGAAATAATATTTCGCTATGTCGCATAATATTTCGTTATTTCAAAGTTCCTTTTTTTTAACAACGACATAAAATTCCAAAGAAGTGTTTCATTTCGTGGGTACCATAATTCAGTAGCGAAAGAAAGAGATAATTGGTTTCAAGTTTCTCTTTTATGAGGGACCTTTTCGCACATTACTGTTTACAGTATCAAGATAGAGTATCAACATGCCCTTTCAAAACCTTCTCTGTTTGCCACTTCGTTCAGTATATATTTTAATTCTACAACAATTTCGACTAATCCACGAATCTGGTGAAAAAATGTTGAGATACTTGGAATCTACAGCCACTGTATGAAACGTGTTGCTCCTTTCAATTCTGAAATGTATGTAAGGCCTTAACAGAGTAGGCGATTTGGGAGAATTAGGAAAGGTTAGGCCTAAAAGAATGAAAAATCTGTTTCTCAGGCCCTCCCGCATGGTCCTTTTGGCTGCCGCATGCTCTCTTTTTATAACCAATTTAAACTTTAAAAAAATAAAAATTAAATGGTTTATGTCTGATATTTTACCCAAGTTAAAAAATTGACGAATTTGTCCCTTGAGTGCAAGAAGGCTTTGCAATGCTTTAGCATTGCAAAGCCTTCTTGCACTCAAGGGATGAAATACACACTACCCATGCTATTCTGTAGATTATGAGGCCTAAAACTTGAACCAAGAACATGAACTTTTGATGGCAAAGAAGTAATTACTGAAATAAAAAAATAAAATAAAAAACCGCTCGCCCGCATGTAATTTTACAAATAATGGCCTGAGAAACAGAAGGTCTACTTTGTGTGGCCTTAGATAGTATTATTATTACCGAGGTCTCATCATGCAATATTTACGAGGAAAGTTGGTAACAGTGGCGCTTTTCTAAAATTGGGGAGCGGAGGAACAGCCTTCTCCCCATGTGGGTAATCATCGAGCTTTAAGCAACCGTCCGTGCAACAATGGTCGACACGAGTTGCAATAGCGGGACCACCTACAAGATTTTACAGCTCAGTTCCCAAAGCTTATCAGCAGGATTAGGCATTGTCGGTGCTGCACTTCCAAACATGCACCACACTAGCATTTCAGCACCTACAACTTTGAGGTTGCATTTTTTGTGACAAAAGGATGTGTAATCGGACAACAATCAACTGTCCTGCTCAAATATAAATAAACTTTGCAATCGTTAAGATGGAGAACAATTTGGTCCCCCCCCCCCCCCCCCGGAAACTACATGTGTGTTATTTGTGAAATAAAATAAAAAAACAGAAAGAGACAGACAGAGATCTTAGATATATTCGTGACGGTCAAAATATAAAAGAGAAATACGGAGGTCAGGGATGGATAAAACTTCCGGGAATTCTGAACAGGACAACGTAGAAACAATCCCCAGAGTGTGCATTATATGGCTTTGGCAGTATATAGTTTCTGGTTGGTCTGAATATTGATTCGCACAATTCCGTCAAGCCGTATCAAGATCTATACTTTGAACACCTTTCTGTTTTTGTCCCGTCAGAAATTCCCAGAAGAATACTCGAAGGGCACACCAAAGAATGAAAGGTTTTTTTCTTTTTTTCTTTTGCGGAGAAGTGTTGGAGCGATTTCGTAGAAAACTTCTTATGAGTGTAAACCATGTTTTGAATATCACTGAAAACATACAGTGTTCTCTCGACTATGTTTTCTTTCATTACAGAGTAAATGTGGACGCTGACGAAAGTACCAGTTACATGTTTTACATCCAAATAATTTAATCATTTGCCCCGCCTCTGCGTTTGATTGGTTGAAAGCATACAGCGTGAAAGTCGTCAAAATCGTATAAACCAAATCACGTCATGATTTGGAATGTCGCTACACGTTCATACATCCGACCCAACTTTGAAGACTATGGAAGCCCCGCCCACTCAATCCAATTGTCGCCGTGAGGGCGTGACGGCAGACTGATAGATGGATAACAAGCTTGTAAACAAAGATCAATGATCGATTTTTCATCGCCTCCAGTCAGCGGGAATATAATAATTTCTCAGGAACAATTGAATTTCATAAAATATACCGAAGTGGGAGACGAAGATCATATACCCAAACATGATTTTGGGGGAACTTAAAAAAAATGTTTTTAATGATATTGTTACGTGACTTGCTAAATATCTGTCGTCTGCGACCGAAAATCAAAACAACAAACAATTTGACAATGATTGACGTGACCTGTTTGTGGCACTCTTTCCTGAGTTTGACTGTTGTCTTATGCAAAAATTGAAAGTTTTTCGTTACGTACACACAGTTTGTATACTTTAATATTACAGCCGGATTAAATTATAAGAAATAACTGTTGTTTTCCTTCGGTTTATGCGATATAAACCGAAAGTTTTCAGCACAAGCTTCATAACTCGCGTAGCGAGTTATGAAGCTTGTGCTGAAAACTTTCGGTTTATATCGCATAAACCGAAGGAAAACAACAGTTATTTCGTAAATGTTCCTATCCAGTATGTACAGTGTGATGGCGTAATAGATTTTTCTTTTTCCTAAAAGATGTACAGCATATTTTGCATTCGAATGTATTTTCTCCAGTATGTACAGTGCGATGACGTAAGAGACTTCTCTTTTCAAGAAAAGATTTACAACAAATTTTACATCCGAGTTGCTTCTCTCCACATTTAGTGTGATGACGTAATAGATTTTTTTCTCTAAAAACTGTACAACAAATTTTACATTCGAATGATTTCTCTCCAGTATGTACAGAGCTATGGCGTGAGAGACCTCTCTTTTCACTGAAAGATTTACAACGTATTGTACATTCAGTTGGCTTTTCTCAAGAGTTTATTCTTAGGTGCTTAACTAGCTGAAATTTCCGACTGAGCTATTTTTTACATATATTGCATTCAAAACATAAATTATATTATATTATACAGTTTTCTCTCGAGTATGCATTCTATCGTGGTGTCGGAGTAAACTTGAACGATTACCAAAGCGCATGTTACATATTTTACACCCAAATGGTTTCTCTCCAGTATGTACAGCGTGATGACGTACTAGACTTCCCTTCATACTAAAAGATTTACGACATATATTGCATTCGAATGGTTTCTCTCCACTATGTACATAGCTATGTCGTGAAAGACCTATCTTTTCACTGAAAGATTTACGACATATTTTACATTCGAATGATTTTTCTCCAGTGTGTACAGAACGATGACGCGAGAGACCTCTCTTTTCACGGAAAGATGTACAACAAATTTTACATTCGAATGGTTTCTCTCCAGTATGTACAGTTTGATGACGTAATAGGCTTTTCTTTTCACGGAAAGATGTACAACATACTTTACATTGGAATGGTTTCTCTCCAGTACATGTATGCACAGTTTGATGAAGTTTGAGACTTCTCTTTTCACTAAAAGATTTACAACAAATTTTACATTCGAATGTTTTTTCTCCAGTGTGTAATCTTAGGTGCTTAACTAGGCCAGATTTTCGACTGAGCGATTTTTTACATATATTACATTCAAATGATTTCTCTCTAAATAGTCTGTCCCTAGTATGAGTTCTGTAATGACGGAGAAGATGTGAGTTGTCTCCAAATGATTTGTAACATTCATTACATTGGAATGTTTTTTCACCAGTATGAATTTTGAAGTGCCTTACTTGATGTGATTTTCGACTGAACAGCATCTTACATATAGTACATTGAAATGCTTTCTCTCCTGTATGAACTGGTATATGCCGACTGAGTTCTGATTTGCAAGTAAACGTTTTCCGGCATATATTACATTCAATGGTTCCCTCTCCACGCTGAGTTCTGGTTTCTGACTCCATCTTATGAGACTATTTTTATTGCACTGTAATCGGTTCGAATCAGGTGATCACTATTGGTACAATAAACCAGAATGGTGATGGAACATCTGCAAAAAGTGGTTCTCTTAAAAATTTAATAGATATAAATGTTTTTGTCGACAAAAAATCAAAATTCCATTCTTCCTCTTGTGTAATCTGAAAATATTGTAAAAACCCTCCTTCAAACATTTTTCCACAAGAGAATCACGTGCTGAAATGGACCTTCGAACCATACATATCTCGGAATATTATGTGAAAATATTAATTTAGACTAAACGATGCTCACTAAAAACGTAATTGCAGAATATAATAGCCCTGATACCACTACAGTGAGTCTTGTGTGTAGTTAAGCGTTATGCGTAACCCTTTACCCAACGTAACAGAAAAAAACGGCCAGCGCTATTCACAAAAATCGCCAATTAATTTTCATTAGTTTTTTATTTCTTGTCTCAAAATATAGGTTATGACCCCCCTTTGGAACGAGCTCGTTGACCTCGTTCCAGGAGGGGGATCATAACCTATATTTTTAAGACCAAAAATGAAAAAATACTTAAGAATTTTGTTTGTAATTGTCGTCTGCTTTTCATGTTAAGTGAAGGGTTAACATTTTATAATAACATGGCAGTGCCTATTTTTTTTCCTTCTACCAAGCCAAAATCTACAGAGAGCACAACGTGTTTTGAATTCAGTTTTGTGAATTCAAAAGACGAATTTTCAGTTTGTACCTCTAACCCAAATGGCACACGAATAATACGGATCGCGAAATATTACGTTAATAAGGCAAGGTGAGGTTTTCAGACTGTGAATTAGATAGGGAGCTAATAGAGAACTACTCTTTGGAGATCTCGTACCTAGACGTTGGGGCAAACCAAGGTAAACAAAAATCGTCAGAGAAAATGTCATGGAGGATGGTAACCTCAATTGGTGAGAGGGGGCCAAATCAAAGAGATCTTTGGGTGACATGTGTGATAAAGAGAAGCCTGGTTTTGAAGAGAACCTGGATGACACTTTTGAGGGGTCACTGTTGTTCAAGCTGAGGCCGCGGTCCCTAGAGCTGAGGGGAAAAATTGGGAAAACGAGTGAAAAGGAGTACCAGATGTGTAATTTGGGCGTGGTGGAAACCCTGGAACACTTCCTTCTAAAATGCCCAAAATTCCAGTGTAAGAGGATAAGATTCACTGGGAGTATAATAGGAAAGTGGAATTGGAGAATGAAGGGCATGTGGTTAGTGAGAGGCTCAAAGGAGAGGATTAATATGCTAATCGGGGAGATTGGGAAGAATGGGGCAAGGGAAGTCATCAAGCAGTTCGTCTCCGAGTGCTGAGTTGAGAGAGGAAGCGTAGGAATATGGAGGCAGTTGGGAGTACAGGTGTAACCAAGGTCTTCCCACTCAAGAACCGCGACAAATCAGCGGCCGGCCAAAGTGTTATTATTATTATTATTATTATAGAGGCATCGCGAAGATACTAGATTGGGACGCGGTGTAAGCTTGGTTTGTCCTGACTGCAGAGCGCAAGCCCCAACTGATTAAATATTCTATGTACATCACAAATGCAAGTATTATTAGAAGACATGCCTTGATGTTATAGTTGGACTAGGAGTTAGTCGAATTCTTGTTATAAAAAGACCTCTAGAAAATATGTTTAGATATATACAATATATAAGCGCATTCAAAACGCAAGTGATTCCTACTCAAAAATTACTCCATATCATTATTACTAATATTATATATGGAGCAGCGGTGTCACAATAATTTATCAGAAATACTAGTGGCCTATCAGTAAAAAGCATAAAAAGTTCGGAAAATGATCTGTATTGAATAAGCATAGGTCGAACCTAAGCCAATTATAATATGTAAGTGCTGTAAAACAGAGCACAGTATAAATATAAACAATATACTCTTGGATAGTTAGTTTTTGTCGAAATTTTGTAAGTTGATATTTGTTATTTAAGATGCGACACAAAGAAGCCTGAAATCGGGAAAAACTGAAAACTAGCATCTCTGTTATATTTATTTAACACGTGTCACACGGGTACTACAACTATGTCCTATGGGGCCTCAAAAAGCCCGAATCGGGTAAATACATCTCCATGTCTTTGGTCGGCTGGATTTGAGACATAATTACAAATATCAATTTTACACTTTTAAGAAAGTGCAAGATTTCAAGCAAGAGTTAGTCGATATCAAAGACTGTAATAGGGTTGAAATTGTCTCGACTGGAGACATTCTTTGGGAGTTGGGGGGGGGGGGGGTAACTTTCCCCAGAGACGCTTCTGAATCCCCAAACATCAGATCATAAACATGGGTAATGAATGCAATGTTACTTCAAGAAAACTTTTATTACTCGCTTGTTCAATGTAACTCTCATCTACAGCAACGCTGAACCATGCGGAAAATGAAAATCTGTTCTGCACATATGTGCAGAATGGAAATCGTTGACGGACAACTTTTAAGTAGAAGCGAAATTTCATTGGAATTTTCTACAGATCGTGCGCCACAATTTGAATCGCCCACGAGTAGGCAAATAGAACACATTGCGGCGAAATAGTAACATGGATTCCCCTCGCAAATTTGGTTGGCGATAAAATGCTTTTTTGTTGATAGTGCCAAAAGAATTGTTGAGTGTCCTTCTACTAATGGGGTTTATGAAAGCATGTAATAAACACAGACGGCACAAGTGCCATCGCGGAAGGATAAAACGCGAGGCCTGTGGCCTCTCGTTATATCCTTCCGCGCTGGCTTTCGTGCTATATAGATTGACCCATTCACACACGTGTGTCGTTCTGTGTATTTAGGGCACCTTATTCCAAAACAGACGACATTATTACTCTTTTTTTTAAATACCGAAAATTCCTTACTGCATCGTTTCAAATGCGACCCGAATCACCGATGACGGGTCGTGGCAAAGATGACCAACTGAGAGGAAGGGGAAGGTATGTGTGTCGATTCCAAGTTGCTCTGTCTGTGATAGCAAGTGTTCGACACAACACAAATTGCATTAAAAAATCAACCCTATACATGCACAACTAAGGGCGACATTTGCAAAATGAGAAAGTGAATCACTAAAGATTTTGTTTTGTGCTTACAAAACAAAGCCCACGAACCCCTCATTGGGAGGAGATATGCCAGCTCATTCTAATGGAAGGTCTTAATTTATCTTCATAGGTAATGTAAGGGTCTTTAACTGTAGGTAAAAATTGAAATTGAAATGAAATGGTTGCATTTTCAACACACACGCAGAGCCCGCTCAATCCATAGGCCTCTTAAAGTCTTTTTCTTCTCAGTGCCGAAATGTATTGTTCCGTGGGTAAGTGGGTGCTGGGGTGTGGCGAGAATTACCTATTGTGGGAGGGGATTCTGATCCCCCCTGTCTGTGATGCATGTTGCAAATCTCCGACACCAACCCAAATAGCCATATCAAAATGAATCAACAAGTGAGGGCCATACTTGCGAAAAAATATCTAAACATTTGCATGTTATGCCACCAAAACACAACTTATGGTTTATGGACCTTCATTGGAAGGAGATCTTGCTAAAACTATCTCAATTAGAATATGTGGGATCCTTCATCGGAAAACTATAGCAGCGTACTGGTGCCACGAAGTATTTAGTTACTAACTAGTTATAACGAATTAGTAACGGACTTTTTGTCCTATTAACAAATTCAGTAACTCGTTACAACGATTTAAAAACCAAGTTTTTTTTCTTGTAAAGCTCTCGCTAATTCGTAAT
Source organism: Pictodentalium vernedei (assembly GCA_031216915.1). NCBI lineage: Eukaryota > Metazoa > Mollusca > Scaphopoda > Dentaliida > Dentaliidae > Pictodentalium > Pictodentalium vernedei. Next base: position 437,756,576 of record CM062293.1, read on the forward strand.
AACGAGTTTGCTAACTCGTTATTACAACTTAGTTAACTCGTTATTACGAGTTAGGTAATTAAATTTTTCTGCTGTTTCCGTTCAATAAATCGGTCTTGTGCTTTCGGATACTCGTTTTACCCATTGGCGTCACATAAAAGATGAAAATATAATTTAGTGAGTCGTTACAACGAGTTACTTTAATAATTTTTTTCCTGCAAAAATCTCGCCGGCTCGTTATAACGAGTTATTAAATACCTTCTTTCCTCGCGACGATTCAGTAAAATCGTTATAACGATTTACTATTTTTTTCTTGCTACGATTTCACCAACGTGTTATAACGAGTTATTGACGGACTGTTTTTGTATCGATTCAGCTAACTCGATATAACGAGTTACGAATGTGTCCAATCAGCGGCGACTTGAGGTTTATACGTATCATCCGGTCGGTGCCCCACCAATATATGAGATGGTAGAGCACGAGTCAAAATAAGTTATCGAATAATCACTATAAGCCTGTTCACTGTTATGAATCATGGAAATTAATTTGAAAACAAACGTGGCAATGTTTATGTACACGTGATTGTATTGCATGGGCCTTGTATATGCTTGTATATGCTCTAATTACTTAAGTTTTCACAATTCTATACACCTGGAACTTTATTCGCAGTGGTGTTAATAGAAACTTTTTTTCGCAGTGGTGTTAATAGAAACTTTCATTACTTCCATGCTATCGTTCAGAATGAAAATATGAAGTATTGTGATGGCGCTAATTACACATATCTGTCACTAATGTTTTTGATGGAAAAATGTTCTCTCAACAAGTATAATGCTGAAACGGTCCATGATGAAACAATGCCGGTAATTACAAACAAAAATGTACCATGTGATCTTCTAGACACAATAGCACTAAGCAGTGTCTGACGTCAGAAGCGAGTGTATCCACCACGTGCACGGATGACAGCCTGAACTCTCCTTATAATGCTACCAGTGAGCCTTCCGATACGGACCAGAGGCAACTGATGCCATTTCTCTTGCAATGCAGCTTTCAAATCAGCCAAATTCCTGAAAATAAGATCCCTTGCTTGCACACGACGTCCACGAAAGTCCCAGATGTGTTCTATGGGATTCAAATCGGGGCTCATTGCAGGCCAAGGTAGTGTTGTAATATCGTTGTTCTGAAGGAATGCTCCCACGGCACAGGAACAGTGTGACCTTGCATTGTCGTCCGTGAATACAGGGAGAGTAGCCAACGGGTGGTTGTAAAAATGAGACATGACAACCGTATTGAGAATGTCCCAGATGTACTATTGACCATTGAGACTCCCACGTACAGTCTACATATCAAGTTCATAGTCATACGAGAGGTATCCCCAGATCATTACTGATCCTCCACCATAAGGAACAGTAAGCAGGTCTGATGTTCCTGGGCACGTAAGCAGTATTTCTATGCCTCCACACTCTCAGGCAACCGCCTTTGGCATGAAGCGGGAATCTTCTCATGTCTGACCAATGTAGTCTCCCCCGTGTCCTCAGATTCCAATGTTATCGTTCCATACACTACTCCAAACGACGTCTTTCATGTTGATCGGACAGAGCTGGTCGTTTGGTGACCCTTCTGAACCTCATACCCAGCGCTTTGTGACGGTTTCGGCCAGTTATATTGCACAAACGCCCGTGGGGGAGCCAAAGGCGTATCAAAACACCACTTGAAGCAAAGGGTTCTCGCCTAACGAGTCGTGCCAGACTCCGATCTTCCCGAGAAAGGGTATTTCGGGGTTGTCAAGGCCTTGGTCAGTCCGTAACACGTTGGTGTGTTAATTTTTTCGGACAAGTCTGCTGATGACAGAATGGCTATAGCCAAGTTGCCTTCCAATAGCTTTGAATAACATGGCTGTTGCATGCATGCCAACGATTTGCCATCTTAGTGATTCTAACATTCTCCTCTTTGCCAACATTTTATTGATAAAAGACGTGACAAATTTTCTTGTCTTATACCCAGATATTACATGTGGATGGTAGTGTTTTTTGTGACCTTCGAGGCTAGCATACTTCAGGTGGATGAAGGTGTGTACTTGTGGTATGCTATCAACCAGAAACATCATATTTCAAGAGATGAATTGTACTGCATGGCATAGCAGTCATTAAAACATAATAATCCGTAACAGAACCTCACTGTCATGAAACATTTCAGAGGGTGCTTAAGATTCAGGTTTATATATTTGTTTTCAGAAAAAAACGAAACAACGTGGATGCTTATTTTGTGAAGGGTTCGTTTTTATGGCACCAAAACGTTGTTAACCCTTTAACTAACATGAAAAAACAGACGGCACTTGCAAACAAAATTCTTGAATAACTACTTTTTTTCGTTTTTCTGTCTTCAAAACATAGGTTATCATTATGACCCCTCGTTGGAACGAGCTCGTCGAGATCATTCCAATGAGGGGTCATAACGTATGTTTTTGAGACAAAACCTGAAAAAATAATGAAAATTGGCGATTTTTGAGAATAGCGCTGTCCGATTTTAGTCGTTGTATTGAGTAAAGGGTTAATTATCTCGCAGAGGCGAGATAATATAGATGTTTTACAAACTCGACCCGATTCTATCCTGCCATCTTCCCCATGTGATCCGATAAAAAGTTGAATGCCAACCACCAGTCTACCGAGTTTTTATCTCAACGAACTAGCCACCCCAGTCTCCCCGAATCCGCGTAACCCGACCTTTGACCTACTCCAAGGGTGATACAGTCACCCGATTTCAACATCCAAACACCACACTAGAGACCTAACGGCGCCCATTCTAACTGAATAAGCTGTCCATATCATACCAACCAAAGACCTTAAGATATTAACGGTCAAGCGACCTAACAGCACCCGACACGCCACAACAGTACGACAGCTATACCCCAGCACTCATTCCAACTGTGGTCCGATGGTCCTTTCCAGAAACCTGGTGAAGAGGTCTGCTGTGGTGTGTTTCTTGCCGACCTCGAGACTAAACCTACCCATACATCAACCAATTCAGATCCAGAGATCCTGCTCCGCCCTCTTGACCTCATACTCCAACCTTTTAACCAGGCGACCACGCCACTAAGGGTTATCAACCTATCCCGAAGACCGACCCACGGCGGCCGAACGCAATAGGAGCAGACGGATAACCCCTATTTTTATGGCACTTTTCCCCAGTACAGTATGCATATGCAGTACAGTATGTTAGCGATGTTAGAGCAGGGGTGGGGGACTATTGTGTCTCCACCTCTCCCGTTGAGACGGCCAAAAAGGACCGCCACACAACCCATTCGAATGACTAGCTGAAGCAGCATCTACTTGAAAAACAAGTCCGACTCGGGCCAGCCAACCATTCTAGCAGTTCATTGTCCCGGTCACTCAACACAGGAACATACCCTACTCTATATTTGGCCAAGATGGTCAAGTTATTAGGTTGACAAGTCTTTTGAAAGGACAGTGAGAATTGGCGACTTTTATGGGTCCTCTGCGGAAAGTAAACAAATGACTTAATCCCCGAAAGGACAACGGGCTCACTTGGTGGTATGGGCGGATCGTGAAGTTAAAATACGGGGAGGGGGGGGGGGGGGTTCTGATGTGATCCGACAGAGTCCTAGCAGCAGACGCAGAAGGCGACTGCCGCACATGCCGAAGGGACGTGCGTTTGTGTGGAAAATGTTTGATTTTCAGGTGCTCTGAGGTGACTTCTAAATACATTCTGTCCTCCAAGTGAATATGATGAAAGGAAATTCAAAACACACATTTTTCGTTGTAAAGGTTAAAATTATCAAACCATACATCGCATACACTGTCACATACTGCTTCAGGTCATAGAGCTAGTCTGTCGTGGACAAAATACGACAGTCACCTATTTGCGAATAGGTGACCATCATATTTTGTCCACGACAGATTAGTGATCTTTGACATCATGGGAACATCAATCGTCGGAAACGCAGAAACAAGAAACCCCTTTTACCTTACATTTTCTGGCTGTATAGCGGCAACAAATGTGGGGATACTGTTGGAATTCTTGGTCTATTGGGCCAATATTTCCACCGACTCTGTTGGTGCTGATTTTCCGACCGGTTAAATCATTTTAAATTCTTTGACAAATTATGTCACGACTGCTGAGAAGCACCCATGACATAATTTGAAAAGTAACGCATGGGGATAATAATTTATATCGGATTTTTGGTATACTTCAAGTAAATGTGTGTGCGTCAGATCGACGGACAGATGCAATCGGGTATACCCCACTTTTTTCAGAAAGTGGGGGTGTAATAAGTTTAAAGATTGTTGTAGGCACTGTGGTGTGCCTCAATGAGAACTCTAGCGGTCAACTCAACTTGCCATTCGCATTGACCAGGCGAATGCCAGAAGCCCCCAATAAAATTAGAACTTTACTTGAAAACATGCGCGACTGGAAATATTGGCTCCCCATTAACATTAATTTCAAGTTTGGGGTATGTGATGTGTCAATAATGATACCAGGAACATACCATTTCTTCGGCCTTGTGGCGACAAAATATTCTTTTATACTTCGCTTCATTGCGCCCCGCTTTCGACTATCGATTTTGCCGACATTGGATACTTGCAGACGTGACTGTCGTCAGTTCCACAAATAACGGATATTCTGCGAATTCAAAAAGAGGATCATGTCCCTTATTTGGCAACGTGATGTCATTAGTTAAGGAGGGGCGTTATAGGACAAGATTGTGTGGAATAAGAGCATGACTTTTTGGGGGCCTCGGAGAGGGGGGACTAGCCCCCCCCCCCCCCCCCCTGGATCTGCCCGTGGGTCACCGTGGAACTGTAGGTAAATATAGACTCTAAGCTCTAAGTCAAGTGGTTGGGAGAGTGGGATAGGATCTCCCGGGGTCCCAGAAGTGTGCAACATGGTTAAGTCTCTGAGACAGATCTGGGATGAAATTCTTCTCCGTCACAGTGGTCGAACTGGAAGCTGTGTGACGATGACTGGGAGCGTGGGGCACATTTGTTTTGGTTGGGGTCTTAATCAGAAGATTCGTGTAATGCCACATCATACCGCAACAAGCCGGCTGAGTGGTTTTGTTGAGTCGTCTGGTTAAGTATTGGGCCGAATGCGTACTGGTGTTCGTGGGATATCTTGGGTAACATTTGCAAAATATGGAAATTCAAGTCGGGTCGAATAGATTTGTGGGGTCGTTTTTGGGATATTCCCAATATTTTCAGAAATGTTCAAAAGTACCCTCCCCACGTTATTGACCAATCAATCAGTCAATCAATCAATCAATCAATCGATCAATTTATTTATTAACGGTCACATATTTCTGCACAGTGGCTAATTTTGACCACAACATGGAGATAAAGTCAAGTTCAGTCAATCGTTTAGACCCATGTTGCCCGTTTTAGAGGACTTGAACCTCAAGCATTGGTCACTGGGTCCTATTTTACTAGTAAAACTGAGCTTGTTTACCACAGTAAACAAGCGCTGCCTCAATTCTCGGAGTTTTCACGGGGGGGGGGGGGGGGGGTGCTTTGGGGGTTGACCTATTATATGTACACGCGCACGGCACACAGAATGTCTGCGCTTTAGGTCAGTAGAGCTGTGCCAATCGGGATCCCCGTTTGTGTGCTGATGCCCCTCAAATTTAGAGAGACTCTATAAAAGTATTTCTCGCGTTACTTTTTCATCTCCCCATCTACGATATTGACCTTTTCACTCATGCACGCCCCTCCCCAAGTTATCCTTATCTTTTGTAGGAAATCTTATGATTGGAGGGAGCCGAATTACAGAGATAAATGCCGATCAATAGAGCGAAACTACCAGACTCCAACTTTCTGAACTGGCGCAGTGCAGATATTTTGCTATATAGAGTTTTTAGGGGGTGGGGGTGGGGGGGGGGGGTATTATCGCCTATATCGGGGGATGTACAAACCTTTATCAGCGTAGATTTAGTTAAGTAGGCTCTAGTTATGAGGTATTTTGAGGGGAGCGGTAGGATTGGAACCCAATCTTCCAGTATTTTTTTCTTATCTAGTATTACTCGAAACACCTGGAGCCAACAGATTGTCACCGCCGCGACGGTATAATCGGATTATGCAATGTCATCATCATACCCATTCCCATATTATCCCCTTCAGACGCCGCTGCAGCTCCCTCCTCCTCGTATTGGTAAAGGGTGGCCCATCCGACAATTACTGTACATCGTGTACTTGTAGCCATCCATACCACTGGCTTCCGACACATCGATTTGTACGGGGCACGTACCTATCGAATGTGACGGATAAACAGCAAGCCACTGCAGATTGGACAGCTTACTATCTAGTTATAACGACTTTGACGAATCGTTGCAGGAAAAACGTTATTTTAATAACTTGTCAAAACGAGTTAGCGAAATCGGAAAAAAGTCACTTTGGAGGTCGTTATAACGACTTAGCTGAATCGTTAAAAGAAACTAAAACTTAATAACTCCTTGTAACGAACTAGCGAGGTCGTTGCAAGTAAAAAGTTAGTTAGAAACTCGTTATAACGAGTTACTGAATATATTCATCTCATATGTAAAGACAACGGACTAAACGAGCAACCGACTGCACAAGAACGACTCATTGAGGAGTAACGGCAAAAACACTTTAACGAGTTAGCTAGGTGGTAATAACGACTTAGCCCCGTGTTAATAACGAGTTAGCGAAATCGTAATGACGATTTGGCTAAGTTGTAATAACGAATTAGCTGAGTCATTATTATGAGCTAGTAACTAAATGCTGCGTGACGCCAACACGCCGCAGAAAACCACACTCTAAAATCAGTTCGTTTAAATAATTTTTAACCCAACTGCTTTTTGAGTGCTCACTCTAAATCAGTTGGGTTAAAAATTAACCTTAATCAACTGGGTTGAGAGAATATGAACCCAATCGGGTTCATATTCACTCAACCCAGTTGATTTTGGGTTGATTTTGAGCCCAACCGATTTTAGAGTGCAGTAATTATGGATGGCACATTGGGGCACTAGTATTGTGTCCGAAACACCCTGATAGATACCAGCGTATAAAAAAACTTTGGGGCTCAGGGTTGTGTGAAAACTCTGAACACTGGATTCCTGTTGAACGATAGCAAAAATATTATGTACATATATTCTTTAGATTTGGTGTTATGGTATGTTTCATTCCAACAATAGTATTATTTCTTTTTAATACATCCTTTGTCCATAGATGTATTCGGTATGTTATGATTTTAGTGTGGCGAACAAAATCTCTACGCTGTTTTCACACGGAAGAGGGGGCGTCGCGCAGATAACCGAATGGGGGTATAAACCTCATCTTTCTGACTGTGATGACTCCCGTCCCGACGGATAAAGTATTGCAACTACATCATCAAGGCGTACCTTCGTACAATACATGTCTTGATGATGTTGATGGAACATTAGACAGTTGGAATATCTGATACAAAACCAAAGACTTCTCGGAAATGCATTTGAGGATAACTAAAATAGACAAAACGCAGTCGCGTCGCAATATTTTATTCAATTAACACGTAACGTACCGATGCCCGTATTGGTTCAGTCGTGCCACCAATAGCCCGAATCGGTTTCTAGAGTCATCAGTCTGTAAAACCGACTGTCTGTATGATATTAGTCCAAGTATCAAGCCTTGTCTTGTGAAAAATTTCATGACTTCAAGCAAGAACCATTCGATATCCGAGACTGCAATCCAAAAATTATCTCGAATAATAACTTGTGGGGGGGATCAGCACTATCCTCATTCGAGCAGCGACGTTTCTGTGCGCCGGGGGGGGGGGGGGGGGATGGGGGGGGGGGGGGGGGTTATTGGTTTTCGGCCTCTCGGAGCGGGTATTATTCCACAATCAAAATGAATAACGGCGTGGATGGTTTATAACTAGAAAATCGCCGTTTTCTGTTAGTATGTGATGTACTTACGTTTGTATCTACTTTTTGCGGTAACACCAGCACTTCAAGCATTTCTGAAAAAAAGGTGAACTCTGAATGTTTTTCTCACAAAATGTATCAGAACTGGTCTGAACCATATTTATATACTTATAAGTTTACACAAGCAATAATAACATAAGCTATTCAATCAGTACTCAATTCACTTTAGCGGGAAGCTCGACACACCTGTCAATCATTACTTACATGTACTGGCTTGACCTGAACAGTCACTGCCATCATAATTGATGTAAACTCGAATCACCAAGAAAATAAATAAAGATAGGTAGATACAAGTGTGTTCAAGTATTTGAAATTATTTTATTATTTCTACATTTTTTTTTGGGGGGGGGGGGTCGTTTTGGGGGGCTTTTTTTGTTTTGGGCTCTTTTCCTCCCATCACCCCGTCATCTGTTCCCCCTGAAGGCAAACGAGATGGCCAGTGCTCAGCATCCACTCTCCCTTATAGACTGGTGGATGACTCCCAGCTTTCAAAACACATATTGATGAGTTTTCCTTTTAATAACCGTTAAGGATAATATGCCGGGGCTGCTCCCAAACCATCGACTGTTTCTTTTTCTTGTTTCCCAAATAACCACCAAATTGCGGTTTCAGTATGGCCATAAATATGCCCGCTTCTCTAAGCAAACATGGAGCAGAACTCTTGGAGTTATGCAAAATTCCTTGCTGTATTCAAGCTAGAGGTTCTCGGGGATCTCAATCCAGTACCCTAATGCCGGTGCGCACGCTCAAACTAAATAATATTCTTGGCTCTCGCTTCCGAATCTCGTGGATTTATAAACAAATAAAGCTATAAAGCAAATTGGGTTATTCGGGTCGTAAGGGATTTCACTCTTACATCGTCCCTGTGCGCCATCGGCGAGCCGAAACTTTCCATTCACTCATCGTTCCTCCAAAAATACAGAGTAATCGGTTAATCGGACTGGTTACGTGAAATAATTCATGAGAGGTGAGGGATGTTGTATTTATTTATTTATTTATTGGTGTTTGAAGGTCACATATTTCTGCACAATGGCTAACCATGACCGTGACAGTTTTACGGGTGGAGGAAGCCGGAGTACCCGGAGAGAACCACCGAGCAACGGCGAGCAACTGTCAGCTCCCCAACATACCAACTCCACAAAAGCGGGGTTAGCATTGGTTGCAGACAGGTGCACCATCGACATGCATTACGCCTCAGTACACAGCGTCACCGTGCCCCCACGTGGGCAATGGGGGGGGGGGGGGGGGGGGGGGATGTTGTACAAAGACGAGAGCGCGAAAGCGCGCGAGTGTTTTACAATATAGTCCCTCGCCTCGAATGAATTATTTCACGTAACCAGTCCAGTCAAGTGATTACTCTGTTACTTTTCATTATGAACGATAATTATATTATTTGATCCTTTACCTAACGTAACGGCCAAAAATGGCCGGCGCTATTCTCAAAAAAGGCCAATTAATTTTATTTTTTCATTTTTTTCTCTAAATCATAGGTTATGACCCTTCATTGGAACGAGCTAGTCGGGCTCGTTCCAATGAGGGGTCATAATCTATGTTTTTGACACAAAAAATGAAAATAATAGTTATTCAAGAATTTTTTTTTGATCGGACAGACCTGGTCGTTTGGTGATCCTTCTGAACCTCACACCCAGCGCTTTGAGACGGTTTCGGACAGTTATATTGCACAATCGCCTGTTGGGGAGCCAAGTGCGTTTCAAAACACCACTTGAAGCAAAGGGTTCACGCCTAACGAGGCGTGCCAGACTCCGATCTTCCCGAGAAAGGGTATTTCGGGGTTGTCCAGGCCTTGGTCAGTCCATAACATCGTTGGTGTGTTAATTTTTTCGGACAAGTCTGCTGATGACAAAATGGCTATAGCCAAGTTGCCTTCCAATAGCTTTGAATAACATGGCAGTAGTATGTCATGCACGTTTGGGGCCTTAGTTGGATGACCTCGGTGGATGGCCTCGGAAGTGACGTCATGTCATGTGACGTAGTGGCGCCATGTTTGGTTGTCATGGAAACCCGCGTGAGCGGCCATCTTGTGACGTCATCTCCATAGTGATACGTGGTGTGAGTGCGCATGCGCAGCGCGTGTTGTTAAGGTGATACGTGTTTCCGTCGTCCATTTTGTATACTGAAGGCCGCCATCTTGGTTTCTATGGTAGCACGTGATTGCTATGTTACCCAATTTTTCTACAATAGGACGGGGTATGTTCGGAGGGTGTGTTCGATTGTAGAAGAGTAAATCTAATTACCACAAACAACCCGACAATCCCTCCAAATCACCAAAATCCACCCCCAACTTTTACTATTTCGAATTCTTTCAGAATTCTCTGCTTCTATCTATATATGCAATAGTTTTCGTGTACCTAGGCATGTTCATTTGTTCTGCTGTATACTCCAGTAGCGTAGAAGAGCCTATTAACTGGAACAGTTTACCTACTTATTGCTATATTTAGCAATTTCTGATCTATTCTTGTTAGTTCTGACCCTATTCTATGTACTCTTGTTGTTTCATATATCTAGATTATAACTAACCAATCAGATTGCTTGATTTCCCATAATCTGTATGCAGGGTTATCTCCCTTATGAATAACAAAAGACTATATCCAATGGCCATATCCCATGGAATCCCATTTTTTGCAAAACACCTGTGGCTATGGAATCCCCTTTTTGTCGTATGAGGACATGAGGGCTATGTAAAATCCCTCAATGAGTCCTCATGTATCATCCCTCATAGCCTCATTGAATTTTGAGGTTATGAGGACCATTAAAAACCCCTCATTTACTACGACTCTTAGCCTCATTTCAGTATTTGAGGATACCTATGGCCTGGTATTGTATTATTCGAGGATACCTATCGAGGATACCTTTAGGAGAATTCTTTTTTTTGTGGTATGAGGCCATGAGGGCTATGTAAAAGCCCTCAATGAGTCCTCATTTATTATCCCTCATAGCCTCATTGAATTTTGAGGTTATGAGGACCATTAAAAATCCCTCAATGAGGTATAATTTACTACGACTCTTAGCCTCATTTCAGTATTTGAGGATACCTATGGCCTGGTATTATACTATTGGAGGATACCTATCGAGGATACCTTTAGGAGAATCCCTTTTTTTGTCGTATGAGGCCATGAGGGCTATGTAAAAGCCCTCAATGAGTCCTCATTTATTATCCCTCATAGCCTCATTGAATTTTGAGGTTATGAGGACCATCAAAAATCCCTCAATGAGGTATAATTTACTTCGACTCTTAGTCTCATTTCAGTATTTGAGGATACCTATGGCCTGGTATTTTATTATTCGAGGATACCTATCGAGGATACCTTTAGGAGAATCCCTTTTTTGTCGTATGAGGCCATGAGGGCTATGTAAAAGCCCTCAATGAGTCCTCATTTATCATCCCTCATAGCCTCATAGAATTTTGAGGTTATGAGGACCATTAAAAATCCCTCATTGTGGTATAATTTACCACGACTCTTAGCCTCATTTCAGTATTTGAGGATACCTATGGCCTGATATTTTATTATTCGAGGATACCTATCGAGGATACCTTTAGAAGAATCCCTTTTTTGTCGTATGAGGCCATGAGGGCTATGTAAAAGCCCTCAATGAGTCCTCATTTATTATCCCTCATAGCCTCATTAAATTTTGAGGTTATGAGGACCATTAAAAATCCCTCATTGAGGTATAATTTACTACGACTCTTAGCCTCATTTCAGTATTTGAGGATACCTATGGCCTGGTATTGTATTATTTGAGGATACCTGTTGAGGATACCTATCGAGGATACCTTTTGGAGAATCCCTTTTTTGTCGCATTAGGCTATGTAAAAACCCTCAATGGGTCTAATGTAGTCTTACCAACCGCTTCCATCTTGTCGCCAAAGCTCCAAGGCCATTACAGGTCTATGGCCTATCTGTCCTATCATTAGCTTCTACAGCAGTCTTGTTCCATTGCGGCCTTGTACCAGTACTATTGGCTTCTGTTATTCTGCCCCATATCTCATCCATTACTTCCTAGCTATACCTATCTCAGTCTCGACTATAACATTGATCAAGGTTGAATCAGATTTCCCCTGTATACATATAAGGCATTCCGTTATTGAGATTCCTAGCCGTGTCCGTAAAATTTGGATTCCGTGTTTTGACATTGATACTCGAGGGTATTCCCCTTCCCTATTGGAAGAATTTAGTTTAATGGGTTGTAATTTAAAAATTTATTCAATTCAAACAGTTCAAAAGGGAGTGTTAATACCTTCATTTAGGTTATGGTTCAAAAATTCATTCAGTTGAAAGGGTGTTAATACCTTCATTAGGGTTATAGTTCAATAATAGAGTTAATGCAGTTCAAAGGGGTTTTAATTACATAAAGTTCATTCAAACAGTTCAAGAGGGTTATATTTAGGGGTTATAGTTCTAAACTTTGTTCACTTTGTTTTGTTCACTTCGATCTTAGTTGTATTTGATCAGATCTGTTCAGTCTGTAATACTAGTTCGATCAATCCGACTAGTTTGACATTCTTTCAATTTGTTATGTTCACTTCGATCTTGGTTTTGTTGGATGTTCGTTCTGTACCTTTATTGTTTTGTAATGGTTGCTTATCTCTGTTCAGGTTCTTGTAGGCATTGTTGAATTGAGGGTTATTAATCCTTTTCCATACCCTCGTGTGTCGATGTCAAAACACGGAATCCAAATTTTACGGACACGGCTAGGAATCTCAATAACGGAATGCCTTATATGTATACAGGGGAAATCTGATTCAACCTTGATCAATGTTATAGTCGAGACTGAGATAGGTATAGCTAGGAAGTAATGGATGAGATATGGGGCAGAAAAACAGAAGCCAATAGTACTGGTACAAGGCCGCAATGGAACAAGACTGCTGTAGAAGCTAATGATAGGACAGATAGGCCATAGACCTGTAATGGCCTTGGAGCTTTGGCGACAAGATGGAAGCGGTTGGTAAGACTACATTAGACCCATTGAGGGTTTTTTACATAGCCTAATGTGACAAAATGGGATTCTCCAAAAGGTATCCTCGATAGGTATCCTCAATAGGTATCCTCAAATAATACAATACCAGGCCATAGGTATCCTCAAATACTGAAATGAGACTAAGAGTCGTAGTAAATTATACCTCATTGAGGGATTTTTAATGGTCCTCATAACCTCAAATTCAATGAGGCTATGAAGAATAATAAATGAGGACTCATTGAGGGCTTTTACATAGCCCTCATGGCCTCATACGACAAAAAAGGGATTCTCCTAAAGGTATCCTCGATAGGTATCCTCGAATAATACAATACCAGGCCATAGGTATCTTCAAATACTGAAATGAGGCCAAGAGTCGTAGTACATTATACCTCAATGAGGGATTTTTAATGGTCCTCATAACCTCAAAATTCAATGAGGCTATGAGGGATAATAAATGAGGACTCATTGAGGGCTTTTACATTGCCCTCATGGCCTCATACGACAAAAAAGGGATTCTCCTAAAGGTATCCTCGATAGGTATCCTCGAATAATAAAATACCAGGCCATAGGTATCCTCAAATACTGAAATGAGATTAAGAATCGTAGTAATTTATACCTCATTGAGGGATTTTTAATGGTCCTCATAACCTCAAAATTCAATGAGGCTATGAGGGATAATAAATGAGGACTCATTAAGGGCTTTTACATAGCCCTCATGGCCTCATACGACAAAAAAGGGATTCTCCTAAAGGTATCCTCGATAGGTATCCTCGAATAATACAATACCAAGCCATAGGTATCCTCAAATACTGAAATGAGTCTAAGAGTCGTAGTAAATTATACCTCAATGAGGGATTTTTAATGGTCCTCATAACCTCAAAATTCAATGAGGCTATGAGGGATGATAAGTGAGGACTTATTGAGGGATTTTACATGGCCCTCATGTCCTCATACGACAAAAAAGGGATTCCATAGCCACAGGTGTTTTGCAAAAAATGGGATTCCATGGGATATGGCCATTGGATATAGTCTTTTGTTATACACAAGGGAGATAACCCTGCATACAGATTATGGGAAATCAAGCAATCTGATTGGTTAGTTATAACCTAGATAAATGAAACAACAAGAGTACTTAGAATAGGGTCAGAACTAACAAGAATAGAACAGAAATTGCTAAATATAGCAATAATGTAAACTGTTCCAGTTAATAGGCTCTTCTACGCTACTGGAGTATACTCCAGAACAAAGGAACATGCCTAGGTAGACGAAAACTATTGCATATATAGACAGAAGCAGAGAAGTCTGAAAGAATTCGAAATAGTAAAAGTTGGGGTGGATTTTGATGATTTGGAGGGATTGTCGGGTTGTTTGTGGTAATTAGATTTACTCTTCTACAATCGAACACACCCTCCGAACACACCCCGTCCTATTGCAGAAAAAATGGGTAACATAACAACCACGTGCTACCATAGACACCAAGATGGCGGCCTCCAGTATACAAAATGGACGACGGAAACACGTATCACCTTAACATGCGCTGCGCACTCACACCACGTATCACTATGGAGATGACGTCACAAGATGGACGCTCACGCGGGTTTCCATGACAATCAAACATGGCGCCACTACGTCACGTGACATGACGTCACTTCCGAGGTCATCCAACTAAGGCCCCAAACGTGCATGACATACTACTCATGGCTGTTGCATGCATGCCAGCGACTTGCCATCTTAGTGATTCCTAAATTCTCCTCTTTAAAAGACGTGACAAATTTTCTTGGTTTATACCCAGATATTACATGTGGATGGTAGTGTTTTTTGTGACCTTCGAGGGTAGCATACTTCATGTGGATGAAGATGTGTACTTGTGGTATGCTATCAACCAGAAACATCATATTACAAGAGATGAGATGAATTGCACTGCAAGGCATAGCAGCCATTAAAACATAAAAATCCGTAACAGAACCTCACTGTCATGAAACATTTGAGAGGGGCTTTAAGATTCAGGTTTATATATTTGTTTTCAGAAGAAACAAAACGAAACAACTTGGATGCTTATTTTGTAAAGGGTTCGTTTTTATGCCACCGAAACGTTGTTAACCCTTTACCTATAACATGAAAAAGCTTTCGATACTTGCAAACAAAATTCTTGAATGACTATTTTTTGTTGTTTTGTCTTCAAAACATAGGTCATGACACCTCGCTGGAACGAGCTAGAGAGATCGTTCCAATGAGGGGTCATAACGTATGTTTTTGAGACAAAACATGAAAAAATAATAAAAATTGGCGATTTTGGAGAATAGCGCTGTCCGGTTTTGGTCGTTGCATTGAGTAAAGGGTTAAGTATCTCGCAGTGGCGATATAATATAGATTTTTTACAAACTCGACCCGATTCTACCTTGCCATCTTCCCCATGTGAACCGATAAAAAGTTGAATGCTAACCACCAGTCTACCGAGTTTTTAACTCAACGAACTGACCACCCCAGTCTCTCAGATTCCGTGTAACCCGACCTTTGACCTACTCCAAGGCTGACACAAGTCACCCCATTTCAACATCCAAAGATCACACTCGAGACCCAACGCGCTCATTCTAACTGAATAAATTGTCCATACCATCCTAACCAAATACCTTAAGATATTAAAGGCCAAGCGACCTAACACTACACGACACGCCCCAACAGTACGACAGCTATACCCCAGCACTCATTCCAACTGTGGTTCTATGGTCCTTTCCAGAGACCTGACGAAGAGGTCTGCTGTGGTGTGTTTCTCCTCGATCTCGAGACTAAACCTACCCATACATCAACCAACTCAGATCCAGATATCCTGCTCCACCTACTTAACCGCATACCCCTACCTTTTAACCAGGTGGCCACGCCACTAAGGGTTATCAACTTATCCCGAAGACCGACCCAGGCGGCCGAATGCATTAGGAGCAGGTGGATAACCCTTACTTTTATGGCACTTTTCCCCAATACAGTATGCATATGCAGAGCAGTATGTTAGCGATGTTATAGAGCGGGGGTGGGGACAATTGTGTCCCCCCCCCCCCCCCCCGTTGCGACGGTCAAAAAGGACCGACACACAACCCATTCGAATGACTAGCTGGAGCAGCATCTACTTGAAAAACAAGTCCGACTCAGGCCAGCCAACCATTCTAACAATTCATTGCCCCGGTCACTCAACCCAGGAACATACCCTGCTCTATATTTGGCCAAGATAGTCAAGTTATTAGATTGACAAGTCTTTTGAATGGATAGTGAGAATTGGCGGATATTACGGGTCCCCTGGGGAAAGTAAAAAAAAACGCCTTAATCTCCAAAAGGACTGCGTGCTCACTGGAACTGTAGGTAAATATGGGCTCTCAAGTCAAGTGGATGGGAGAGCGGGATAGGGTCTCCGGGGGTCCCAGAAGTGTGCAACTTGGTTAAGTCTCTGAGACAGATCTGGAATGAAATCCTTCTCCGTCACAGTGGTGGAACTGGAAGCTGTGTAACGATGACTGGAAGCGTGGGGGCACGTTTGCTTTGGTGGGGGCCTTAATCAGAAGATTCATGTAATGCCCCATCATACCGCAACAATCCGGTTGGGTGGTTTTGTTGGGTCATCTGGTTAAGTATTGGGCCGAATGCGTAGTGGTGTCCGGGAGATATCTTGGGTAACATTTGCAAAATGTGGAAATTCGAGTCGGGTCCAATAGATTTGTGGGGGTCATTTTTGGGATATTCCCAATATTTTCAGAAATTTTCAAAAGTACCCTCCCCGCGTTATTAATCAATCAATCAAGTTGTTTATTTATATATGGTCACATATTTCTGCACAGTGGCTAATCGTGGCCACAACATGGAGATAAAGTCAAGTTCAGTCCATCGTTTAGACCCACGTTGCCCATTTTAGAGGACTTGAACCTCAAGCATTGGTCACTGGGTCCTATTTTACTAGTAAAACTGAGCTTGTTTGCCACAGTAAACAGGCACTGTCTTACTTCCCGGTGTTTCCAAGGGGGTGGGGGTGGGTGGGTGCGCTTTGGGGGTTGACCTATTATATGTACACGCGGACGGCATACAAAATGGCTGAGCTTTAGGTCAGTAGAGCTGTGCCAATCGAGATCCCCATTTGTGTGCTGATGTCCTTCAAATTTGGAGAAACAACTCTATAAAAGTACTTCTCGAGTTACTTTTTCAACTCCCCATCTACGATATTGACTTTTTCACTCATGCACCCCTCCCCATGTTATCCTTATCTCTTCTGGGAAATTCTTATGACTGGAGGGGGACGATTTACAGAGATAAATGCCGATCTATAGCGCGAAACTACCAGACTCCAACTTTCTGAACTGGCGCAGTGCAGTGACTTTGCTATGTAGAGTTTTTAGGGTGGGGGTGGGGGGGGGGGGTGGGTATTATCGCCTATATCGGGGAATGTACGGGCATTTATCAGCGTAGATTTAGTTAAGTAGGATCTAGTTATGGGGTATTTTGGGGGGAGTGGGAGGATTGGAATTTTATCGGGCCTCCGATCTTCCAGTATTTTTTTTCTTATCATCTAGTATTACTCAAAACACCTGGAGCCATCAGATTATCACTGCCGCGACGGCATAATCGGCATGACATCATCATACCCATTCCCATATTATCCCCTGCCCATGCCGCTGCAGCTCCCTCCTCCTCGTATTGGTAAAGGGCGGCCCATCCGACAATTACTGTAAATCGTGTACTTGTAGCCGTCCATGCCACTGGCTTCCGATACGTCGGTTTGTACTGGACACGTACCTATCGAATGTGACGGATAAACAACAAGTCACTGCAGATTGGACAGATTACTATCTGGTTATAACGAGCTAGATCGTTGCAAGGAAAAAATTGAGTAGGTCGTTATAACGACTTTGACGAACCGTTGCAGGAAAAACGTTATTTTAATAACTTGTCAAAACGAGTTAGCTAAATCGGAAAAAAGTCAGTTAGCAAGTCGTTATAACGACTTAGCTGAATCGTTGAAAGAAACAATAACTCGTTCTAACGAACTAGCGAGTTCGTTGCAAGTAAGAAGTTAGTTAGAAACTCGTTATAACGAGTTACTGAATGTATTCATCTCATATGTGAAGCCAACGGGCTAAACGAGCATCCGACTGCACAAGAACGACTTGTTGAGCAGTAACGGCAAAAACAATTTAACGAGTTAGCTAGGTGGTAATAACGACTTAGCCCCGTGTTAATAACGAGTTAGCTAAATCGTAATGACGATTTGGCTAAGTTGTAATAACGAATTCGCTGAGTCGTTATTATGAGCTAGTAGCTAAATGCAGCGTGACGCCAACACGCTGCCGCAGAAAACCACACTCTAAAATCAGTTCATTTTAAAATCAACTGGGTTGAGTGAATATGAACCCAATTCAATTCATTTGGGTTAATTTTTAACCCAACTGCTTTTTGAGTGCACACTCTAAATCAGTTGGGTTGAAAATTAACCTAAATCAACTGGGTTGAGAGAATATGAACCCAATCGGGTTAATATTCACTCCACGCAGTTGATTTTGGGTTGATTTTGAGCTCAACCGATTTTAGAGTGCAGTAGTTATGGATGCCACGTTGGGGCACCAGTATTTTGTCGGAGACACCTGTTAGATACCAGCGTATAAAAACCACACTCTAAAATCAGTTCGTTTAAAAATCAACTGGGTTGAGTGAATATGAACCCCATTCAATTCATTTGGGTTAATTTTTAACCCAACTGCTTTTTGAGTGCTCACTCTAAACCAGATGGGTTAAAAATTAACCTTAATCAACTGGGTTGAGAGAATATGAACCCAATCGGGTTCATATTCACTCAACCCAGTTGATTTTGGGTTGATTTTGAGCCCAGCCGATTTTAGAGTGCAGTAGTTATGGATGGTACTTTGGGGCACCAGTATTGTGTCCGAAACACCCTGATAGATACCAGTGTATAAACAAACTTTGGGGCTCAGGGTTGTGTGAAAACTCTGAACACTGGATTCCTGTTGAACGATAGCACAAATATTATATACATATTTTCTTTAGATTTGGTGTTATGGTATCGCGGAACTAAATATTGAAATTAGAGTGAACCGCCTTAAAATGTTGCACTCGGAAATGACGCAATCTCTAAAAATAAACAGCCTTGGAAAAATCCATTGTTTTAATAAAAGTTTTAAACATTCTATTGACATCTTGCATTATTGTCGAATATTCCTGATAAAAAAGACGGTGATTTGATGACTTTTGGACCTAAAAAATACAATTTACTTTTTGTGTGTTTTTGTAGGGTATTCCCTGAAAAATATGAGCACGTGACCGGTACTTCCCTTTCTGTCAGTTTTTCTCTCTTATTTGTTGCATGACCCCCTGTTTTCAGATCAGAAAAAGTTGTCTGAAGGGCTATACTTGACAGAGATATTTGAATGCCAAAATTAAAGTGATGCGATCATATTTTTTTTCACCTGAACGTTATAATGGTCGCCTATGGGAAAATATTTAGTTCTGTGATACCTTATGGTATGTTTTATTCCAACAATAGTATTATTTCTTTTTAATACATCCATTATCCATAGATGCATTCGGTACATTATGATTTTAGAGTGGCGAACAAAATTTCTACGCTGCTTGCACACGGAAGCGGGGGCGTCGCGAAGATAACCGAATGGGGGTATGAACCTAATTTTTCCGACTGTGGTGACTCCCGTCCCGACGGATAAGGTATTGCAAGTACATCATAAAGGAGTACCTTCGTAGAATGCATGTCTTGGTGATATTGATGGAACATTAGATAGTCGGAATATCTGATACAAAACCAAAGACTTCTCGGAAATGTATTTGAGGATAAATAAAATAGACAAAACGCAGTCGTGTCGCAACATCTTATTCAATTAACACGTAACGTACCGATGCCCATATTGATTCAGTCGTGCCACCAGTAGCCCGAATCGGTTTCTAGAGTCCCCAGTCTGTACAACCGACTGTATGTGTGATATTAGTTTAAACAATATTTATTCAGAAAGCAGTGTTACACGTGTACATTACATAATAATAATACCACAGAACGGCAAACATTTTTCATGGTTGTACACGGTATAACAGAAACAGAAGTAATCGGGATTGTAAGTAGGCGAGGATTCGACAGGAAGCCAAAGGCTTATATGAGTCGTCTCCTTTATTCAAGAACACTTTTCAAAGGATGATGGCCTGAATCAGCAGTGGATCTCGCATATCGCTGCCCAGAGGCATGATCCCCGCTGGCAATGAACCACACCATAATTGAAAAGGTAGCAAAATTGTCCTTTAGGGTACAGCTGTTCATTTGCCCACATCTACACAGAGAAGCACCGAAACTTGCGTAAGCAGTTACAAATAAAGCGGCGAAGGCCCGTCACAAAAACTGATTAAAGAGGAGGTCAGTGTTATTTCGTAAACAGTATAACTTGACCTACAGGCCCCAGCCCCCCGGGCAGCGATCTGCGAGATTGTTTAAACTATAAAAGGACAAGAGTAGAAGAAGTTGGACACAAGAGGGAAGAAATGAATAAGAAGTAGAAGTAGGCCATCCTGAATACATGATGCCGTTAGAATAAGAATTCAGATGATGCGTTGTCAACAATATGAATTCAAATCTTTGCCTTTGGGCAGCTGATTTAATAATTGCATAAGTAGGAAGAGTTTTATCTTGATGATGTTAATACTAAAGCGCAAAGTCCAGGGAAGATGAAGTTTGTGAGAATATGAGTTGTCACCGAAACCTGCCACTCGATAAGATAAAGTCATGCACTACATCAAAAATTACACTGTTTTCCTTGTTCAAAAATTCAGAACCGAACAGAAGTATGGAAATGTCTATAGAAAAAGGGAGTAAATTGATCATTTCATTACGTGCGTTAAGAAAGATTGGACAGTGGAGGAGAAAGTGCTCAGGTGTCTCGAGCTCGCCACACTGAGGATATTATGTGTGATATTAGTCCAAGTATCAAGCCTTGTCATGTGAAAAATTTCATGATTTCAAGCAAGAACCAATCGATATCCGAGGCTGCAATCCAAAACGTATCCCGAATAATAACTTGTAGGGGATCAGCACCAGCTTCATTCGAGCAGCGACGTTTCTGTGCGTCGGGACGGGGAGGTCATTGGTTTTCGGCCTCTCGGAGCGGGTATTATTCCACAATCAAAATAAATAACGGCGTGGATGGTTTATAAACAGAAAATCGCAGTTTTCTGTTAGTATATGATGTACTTACGTTTGTATCTACTTTTTGCGGTAACACCAGCACTTCAAACATTTCTGAAAAAAGATGAACTCTGAATATTTTTCTTCAAAAATGTGTCAGAACTGGTCTGAACCATATCTATGTACTGATAAGTTTACACAAGCAATAATAACAGAAGCTCTCCAAACAGTACTCAATTCACTGAAGCGGGAAGCTCGACACATCTGTCAATCATCGCTTACTGGCTTGACCTGAACAGTCACTTTCTGTCATCATAATTGTTGTAAACTCAACTCACCAAGAAAATAAATATAGGTTGATACAAGTGTGTTCATGTATTTGATATTATTTTATTATTTCTACGTTTTTTTTTGTTGTTTTTTTGGGGCCGGTTTGGGGGCGTTTTTTTTTTTTTTTTTTTTTTCCCTCCATCACCCCGTCATCTGTTCCCCATGAAGGCAAACGAGATGGCCAGCGCTCAGCATCCACTCTCCATTATAGACTGATGGATGACTCCCAGCTTTCAAAACACATATTGGTGGAGGTTTCTTTTAATAACCGTTAAGGATAATATGCTGAGGCTGCTCCCAAACCAGCGACTGTTTGGGTTTCTTTTTCTTGTTTCCCAAATAACCATCAAATGACCATAAATATGTCCGCTTCTTTAAGCAAACATGGAGCAGAACTCTTGGAGTTATGCAAAATTCCTAGCCATATTCAAGCTAGAGGTTCTCGGGGATCTCAACCCAGTACCCTAATGCCAGTGCGCACGCTCAAATTAAATAATATTCTTGGCTCTCGCTTCCGAATCTCGTGGGTTCAAATAAAGCTATAAAGCAAATTGGGTTATTCGGGTCGCAAGGGATTTCACTCTTACATCGTCCCTGTGCGCCATCGGCGAGCTGAAACTTTCCATTCATTCATCGTTCCTCCAAAAATACTGAGTAATCGATTACTCTGTTTGTTACTTTTCATTATGAACGATAATTATATTATTTAACCCTTTCCTCACGTAACGGCCAAAACCGGCCAGCGCTATTCTCAAAAATCTCCAATTAATTTTAATTATTTTTTTTCATTTTTTTCTCCGAATCATAGGTTATGACCCCTCATTGGAACGAGCTCGTCGGGCTCGTTCCAATGAGGGGTCATAATCTATGTTTTTGAGACAAAAATATGAAAATAATAGTTATTCAAGAATTTTTTTTTGCAAGTGTCGTCTGCTTTTAATGTTACATGTACGTAAAGAGGCAAAAAAAACAAAAAAACAATGAAGTCCCCATTTCGCCCATGGCAAAGCGTCTTCGTTGGGTAATACTTTTTGCCCGTAAAAAGGGCGGTATCCGGTAAAAAGGACGGTAAGTGTATAAAAACTACGTTTTAAAGTACTAAATGTACCTCTGAATGTGTGAAAAGTGATTTTTTAAGGAAGCTTACGCAATAATAAATATATAGAAGGAAGATTGAGTATTGTTTGTTTTATTGTAGACTATTTTCAAGACAAAATAGATCATTTCGCCATCGACACCGATCGACACATTCAGAGGTACATTTAGTACTTTAAAACGTAGTTTTCATACACTTACCGTCCTTTTTACCGGATACCGTCCTTTTTACCGGCAAAAAGTATTACCCTCTTCGTTTACGCGCACGGAATACATGACCCAATTGTTGATTGCATAATTCACTTGTGAAGTTATCGTTTACAATCAAACCGGGAAATCCCAGTAAATTAAACTTTGGAAAGTGATAAATATGACTTAATCCAACTCGATAAATTTTCATGCCCTGTACATAAAAACTGATTATTAATAAATCAGGCGAAAAGCTAAAGAATTAAAAATATGTTTTTAAGGGCCTATATAAGTAATGAAGTTTTGTTTATTTTGAAAATTCTCACCTCTGATATTCCTTCAATTCAAATTAAATACACACAAAATGTACATCAAAATGAAGGTTGGGATGTATAGAACACGAAACACATGTGTAATCAACTCATAGAGTCGACTGGAGGCACCACTGGTTTCTGGAAGTCTGCTGCCGTATTCGCACCAGAACTGATAAGTTAATAATATTTCACGAAAACTGCTTGTGGCCAAATGTGCTTTACATATCCAAGAACAAAGCTAGGGGATAACAATTCTTCAAAACACCTCGACAGAGCTGCATTGGGGAAAATTCCAAAGCCTTTGCTTTTGTTTACGTATGAGTATACTTTCGATTTCCGGTCGATGTCATCGGACAGAAAAAGCATGTAAAAACAACGCCGTCTTAAATCAAATAATGAAAAAGACCGCCTTCATACAGTATTCTGGAGTTGCCAAGTGTGCAATGTATGGTGAGTATTGGGAAACAGACGGAGTAGGTGATTGGTATCAGCCAGGGGGTACAGATGCAGTGAGCTCGGAGCTCGAGGCACATGGTAAGTGTGGAGTAGTGTACCGGGACTGCCGTGGTGTTGATTATCAGGTCGTTATTGATAATTAGCAGGAGATTCTGCAGAGGTTGCATGTATATCTGTAGATGGAATTCCAGCGGAGAATAGCTAATTTTATACTTTTGATATTTACGTGCTTTGTTTGCTGCAATAAATATCCGATTTTAAATATAAACTGCAAACAAAGCTCAAAAGTTGAGCTAGTATATCTGAAGCTCGAGTGGGAAAATAAGGCGCTAATAATAATATTGAGGCCGGCCGCTGATTTGTCCTGGTTCTCTGGTGAAAAGATATGATTAACCCTGTTCTTCCAGATCGAATACATCCAAACCGGCCTCCAACCAAACCGGCCTCCAACATTTTTACCCAAACCGGCCTCCAATGAACCCAAACCGGCCTCTACATTTTACCCAAACCGGCCTCCAAAATTTTATCCTGAAAGTCCGCCACAATTTTACCCAAACCGGCCTCCAAAATTTTATCCTGAAAGTCCGCCACAATTTTACCCAAACCGGCCTCCAAAATTTTATCCTGAAAGTCCGCCACAATTTTACCCAAACCGGCCTCCAAGAATGTCCGCCATAATTTTACCCAAACCGGCCTCCAACTTAGAAGAATTTTACGAGCTTTCATTCCCAGCTGCTTACTTGACTAGTTCAGCGATCCGAACGTAGTGGCTACCCCTCTACGTTCAGATTATTCCCATTTAATCCTATAGAAAAAGTTCCCATCAAGTTTTTATGGGAACTCAAAACTCGAAATTAGGAATATATATCAAGCTTTCGCCCTTATTACCGACTGCAATCGATAGTACACGGATTTCCTTACATTTGGGCAGAGTTTATTGATCCAGACTATGTTTTATCCTTTAATTACCGTCATTTGAAGACTCTCGAGGTGTCAACGGAAATTTCGAAATCGGCCATATTTTTTACCCCCCCCTCCCCCCCCCCCCCCCCAGGGGCCTTAATCGCTCACTTGACAAAGTGGTTCAGAGAAGTATTTTGGGTCACATTCCGTTAATCATGGTTCATGAACACTACAACTACAAAGGAATGATGTTATGAAATTATTCATAATTCTAGTGTCCATGTGAGATGATTATTAATTAGCACAGGTCTTCCTGATTGCTTCCAATTCTGACAGCTGTAGGCAAGTACTGCCACACTTCCAAGGGTTGTTGTGTCACTGCAGCTTGAAAGGCACATTTTATGGAAAAACTCTAAGGAATGGATTTGAACATTAATGAACAACTTTGAAACTAACCCACCCCTGCCCAAATATTAAGACAGGGACTCGAAATGAAACTCAAATCTGACCCCCCCCCCCCCCCACCCCATACCAAATATGAAAGGATTCTGTCTGGCAGGAACCAAATTGGAACAAATTTAGATCTGACCTCCCCAAAGATGTTGTACACCAAATATTAAAGCATTCTAACTGGTGGGTCGGAAGAAAAAGATTTTTAAAGAAATTTTCTCATGTTGCACTGAGTTAATTTTAGCTCCCACAACGAGCCCAAATATTAACCCATAGACTTGGCTTGAACAAACATGAATCTGACCCCCCCCACCCCCCCCCCCCACCCTTAGAGAAACTGTATGTCAAATTTGAAAGGATTCTGACTAGTGGATCTGAAGAAATAGGTTTTTAAAGAAATTTCCTCATACTGCACAAAGTTAAACTTTGGGCTTCAATAGATAGACCAAATATTAACCCAGAGACCCGATTCAAACAAACTTCAATATAACCCCCCTCTCCACTAGAGATGTTGTATTCCAAATATGAAAGCATTCTGACTGGTGGATCTGAAGGAGGTTTTCACACACATTTCCTCATATTGCACTGTTGATATTTGGGTGCCAATACGGAGCCAATATATTGATTTGAACAAACTTGAAATGCCCCACTTTTTTCAACAAACTGGAATTCATATATGATAAGGAACATGAATATCAAATTTGGTTCAATTTGGCCCAGTTGTTTATGAGGAGAGGTTGATAATGTAAAGTTCATGCCGGACAGATATACGGATGATCGACAGACAGAAAGTCAATACTTAAGCTCCCCCTGACTTAAATAAACAATATTCATCAAGCGTAATAATTATGGATGTTACTGGAACCAGCTGATGACATCTGGTTCCAATGACAGTCATATTTGTACAAATTGTATTGCCAGTGTCACAACATTTCAGGTCTTGTTAGTGTTGTATTGGTTAATTTACCGTCTTTGTGTTAGGTAAAGGGTTAAACTGACTCAGTTCTTTTCACATGAATCCTAGCAGCAGTGTTACGAGAATCTACATGGTTTCTCACTGGTTTTGTTACACAGATCTCTATGTGAATCGATTCTCAGATTCTAATAAGCCCTGGCTGAGGCTATATAATTCACCAATATCAATAGAAAGTGCCATTTTATTTCAACAAATGATGTCAAATATTCTTTTACCTAGTGATGGGGTAAAATATATCCCTGGATGTGCCCCCCCCCCCCAGTATACATTTTTCCGTAAAAAAAAACTATATTAATTTATAAATAAATTGATGTTGACACATTTTGAATATCCCATTGTTTTTTAATCACATTCTGGCTTCTGAAGACAT
Organism: Pictodentalium vernedei; assembly: GCA_031216915.1. Lineage (NCBI taxonomy): Eukaryota > Metazoa > Mollusca > Scaphopoda > Dentaliida > Dentaliidae > Pictodentalium > Pictodentalium vernedei. The sequence goes on from CM062293.1 coordinate 437,782,718, forward strand.
TTCACATTGTGTTTGATATTTTTCAATCTTTGTAAGAAAAAGCCTCAGGTTTCTCAGTTGAGGCACCTCGAGTCATAAAACAGTGATTTTTTTCCAAGAGAATGACCCATACCTGCTACTGTGGTGTCTCATGACACTGTTAAAATTCCTAAAATCATCAAATATAGATTCTGTAGTGCTGTGCTTGTGCTGCAAATATCCACAAGTGCAGTTTCACTACTTTGGTTTTAATCCCCACAGGCACACATTCTGTAATAAAGGAGTGAAATTGTAGAAAATGTGTTCCCAAAGAGGACAAATCAGTTACAGTACAGTTGCCGTGGACTGGTTGTAATACACGCATGGGCAGTTATGTCCACTTGTGCGTTTACCAGGCAATAAAAATCATCATCCACAAAATTTTAATCAATGAAGCACCAGGCTGTAGCTGGTGCTTCATTATTTAAATATTTGATGATTATTCCTATAGTTAGTGTTTGACGTCAAATATTATTATTGTATCCATGGCAATATTGCCATCCATGGAAAATGAGCAGTACACAGCAGCTGTACTGTATTTGTTTCCAGTATATAATACTCTTTGGTGTTTAATATATTTGTGAAGGGCTGGGTCCAAAGTACTCAGTACTCGTAGTACTCGAGTACCACTTTTTTGACAAAGTACTCAATACTCGCCCCAGCCCTGATTTGTGTATGTGTGTGGGGGAGGTTGGAGGGTGAAAGATAGCTGCAAATTATTTAGAATGTTGAACCAGGCAAATGAAAAGCAAAGAAACATTTCATCTGAAGGACAGATAGTCAGACAGACTTGCAGCAACACATTTTGGAAGCCTTCATAAAAGTAGTGACTAACTTACAATGAAAAATATAGAGAGAAGAGCCAGAAAACAAGAGGCCCCAGGGGGCCTGAGGGCATTCGCCTGACATGGTAACCTAAATATCAACCCAGGGAATTTATTTAAACAAGTTGCATCTGCCCCTCATAAAAAAGGCTTATACAAACTAACCAAAGATTCTGACCGGTGGACCTCAAAAAAATGATTTTTAAATAATATTCCTCATACTGAACTAAGTTATAATTCAGGATCCCACAAGGAGCCCAAATATGAACCCAGGGACTTGGCTTGAACAAACTTGAATCTCCCCCCGCCCACTCCCACCCCACCTAAGGATGCTTCATACCAATATCAGAAGATTCTGACTACTGGATTTTAACTGGTAGAGTGCTAAGTTATTTTTTGTTGTCAGAATTTGTTTGCATGTCATTGCCTTGTTACAATTCATGGGAGAGTGCCCACAGACACTCTCCCATGAATTGTAACAAGGCAAGTGCATGGTGATTAAATTATTTTACTTCGAAGATAAAATGAAGCAAATCCACAGAATATGAAGCCTTTAAGATGCTGTACCTGCACTTCAGAATGAAGCCCAAATATGGGCTTCCAGCACTCTACCAGCTAAAGAATATTCCTCTTACTGAACTAAGTTATAGTTCAGGCTCCCTCAGGGAGCGCAAATATGAACCTGGAGATTTGACTTGAACAAACTTGAATCTCACCCCTCTAAGGATGCTGCATCCCAGATATCAAAAGATTTTGAAGGGTGGATCGGAAGAAGATTTTTAAAAAATATTCCTCATATTGCACTAATCTAATCATAGAAAGCCCAAATATGGACCCAGGGATTTGATTTCAACGAACATGTGAATGAATCTTCCAAAGATGTTATATGCGAAATATGAAAGCCTTTTGAGCAGTGGTATGGGAGAAGAAGATTCTTTAATGTTTTTCCCATTACTCACAGTGTTAAAAAATGATGACTCAGCATTTGTTCAAAGTCCTGCAAAACTACCCTATGATAAAACTGACGGCAATTTTTTGGACCATTCCTTTCTGCTGTTCCCAAGGAAGCTTCACACAAAATAAAAAGTCTCAGTGCCATGAAGTTTTGAAGATATGGGCATTTTAAATTTTGTCTGTATTTACATCCTGCGGTTCCCAAAGGGCAACGGGAAATTTGTTTTGCATAAATTAGGAACTTATGACCTAATAAGCCCATCATACCAAATTTGCTTCAAATCGACCTCTCAATTTGAAAACCAGAAATTTTGGTACAATTCGGGCTCCCACAGGAAGCCCAAATATGAACCCTGGGACTTGGCTTTAACAAACTTATATCTCACCTCCCTAAGGATACTGAATATCAAAACATTCTGACTGGTGGATGTGAAGAATATTTTTGAAGAATATTCCCACAGGAAGCCCAAATATGAACCTAGGGACTTGCCTTGAAAAAACTTGAATCTCACCCCCTAAGGATGCTGCAAATGGTACCAAATATCAAACTTGAATCTACCCCCCCCCCCCCCCCTACCCCCCGAGATGCTGCATACTAAGTATCAAAAGAATCTGACTTGTGGGTCTGAAGAAGAAGATTTTTAAAGAGTATTACCCATGTTGCACAAAGTTAATATTCAGGCTCCCACCGGAAGCCCAAATATTAACTGAGGGACTCGATTTGAACAAACTCAAATATTACACCTCAAGAGATGGCACATACCATATATGAAAGGATTCTCAATAGCAGGTCTGAAAAAGAAGATTTTTTAAGAAATTTTCTCATATTGCACTAAGTTAAAATTTTGGCTCCAATAAAGAGCCCAAATATTCATCCATGAAACCCATTTGAACAAACTTGAATCTAACCCCCCTAAAGATGCTGCATACCAAGTATCAAAAGAATCTTACTAGTGGATCTGAAGAAGAAGATTTTTAAAGAATATCCCCTCCCCCGATTCCACCAAGTTAATAATCAGGCTCCCATAGCAAGCCCAAATATTAACTCAGGGAGTCGATTTGAACAAATTCAAATCTTACACCTCTAGAGATGTCACATACCAAATATGAAAGGATTCTCACTAGTGGGTCTGAAAAAGAAGATTTTTTAAGAAATTTTCTCATATTGCACCAAGTTAAAATTTGTGCTCCAATTTATAAAGAGCCCAAATATTCATCCAGGGATCCCATTTGAACAAACTTGAATCTAACCCCCCCCCCCCCCCCAAACCCCCCCCCCCCCCCCCCCCCCACCCCACCCCCTAGAGATGCTGCATACCAAGTATCAAAAGAATCTGACTCATGGATCTGAAGAAGAAAATTTTTAAAGATTATTCCCCATATTGCACCAAGTTAATATTCAGGTTTCCATAGGAAGCCCAAATATTAACCCAGGGACTCAATTTGAACAGACTTCAATCTGATCCCTGTAGAGATGCTGTATACCAAGTATCAAAAGAATCTGACTCTATGATCTGAAAAAGAATATTTTAAAGCTTATTCCCTATATAGCGCCCTAAGTTAATTATTAGGGCTCCTCTGTTGAGCCCAAATATGAACAGAGGGGGTCAATTTGAACACAATTGTATTTGACCATCCTGTGGATGCTGTATACCAAATATCAAAAGATTCTGATCAGCGGTTCTGAAGAAAATTTTTTTTCACTTTTTACAAATATGCTGACTCAGCATTTTTTAAAAATGCCCCTACAGAACACCCTAACACAACAGATGGCCTTTTTTTTTGTTTACTACATTCTACCGGTCAAAAGGATGCTTCATGCCAAATAACAGTTCTCTGTTCCGTGTAGTTTGGAAAATATGGGCATTTGAATTTTTTTCTATTTTTAGCCCCCTGGGGTACCCATGGGGCAATGAAAAAAAAAATTTGGGGCATCAATCAAGAACTTCGGACCCATTTATGCAACATGCAAAATTTGGTTCAAATCGGCCCATCAGTTCTTGAAACAGAAATTTTGGGAGAAGCCCAAAATAGATATGTGCCCACAGAGAGCACCAATATAGATCTACCAACTTCTCTTGAACAAACTTTAATCTTGAACACCAAAGAGTGTTACATACCATATATCAAGGCAATCTCTCTCGTGGTTCATGAGAAGAAGATTTTTAAAGATTTTTAGGCTTTAGCATCATTGTCCAGAGTGCGAAGAAGACAGCCATTTGAACAAAATAGAAAGGGTATACCCCAGGGATGGTTTGTGCAATATATATTTGAATTTGGCTGAATGGCTGTGGAGAAGAATCTAGGTTTGCAAAAGTTAACGACGACAGACAATGGACGACAGATGCCAAGTGATGGCAATACCTCATACTGACTTGCAGTGAGGTGAGCTAATAAAATTTGAATGGACATTTTTGTATATGGCCGGTTTTGTCTATTATGCTGAGTAAAGTTTTAATTTTATAGATCATCAATGGTACAGCAGTTATTCAGCCACCTATTAGGGCAGGTGATTAATCGGTTAACCAATCAAGAAAACCCTTTAATCGTTTCAGCTCTAAAATAAATCTAACTTTATTAAATTTTATCTGCTGAAAAAATGCTTATATTTTTGGCTTGAACAAACTTGAATCTCATCTCCTAAGAATGCTGCATATGGTACCAGATATCAAAACATTCCGACTGCTGGATCTGAAAAAGAATATTTTCAAAGAAAATTCCTCATTTTGAACTCAAGTTATAATTCAGGCACCCACAGTATGCTGCATACCAAATATAAATACATTCCGTCTGCTGGATCTGAAGAAGATTTTTAAAGAAAATTCCTCATTTTGAACTAAGTTATAATTTGGGCTCCCACAGTGAACCAGGGTTTTGCAAATATATTTTTTGTGGGAACCATTTATATTTTGCGTGACCCATTTCCAACATGTGTCTTAATCAAATGAATTATGCTAATTTATCTTCAAATACATAGATTGCTAGATTGTTCAACCACCACATCAAAGGCTATTGCAGTAATCATGTTTATAGAAATTAATTAGAGCTGATATGGTTAACCGATTAATCGACTAACCAATGATCAACGTCTTGATCGATAAAAAAAAGGAATTGATTGGTAAACCGTTACTTCTGATGTATGGTATTATATGGGTTAACTAAGGAACAAACTTGCTCCAAAACAAGTTCCTAAGGAAGCTTTCACACAAACTAAAAATTCTCAGTGCCATGTAGTTTTGAAGATATGGGCGTTTTAAATTTTTTCTACATTTAGATCCTGCGGTTCCCATATGGCAACGGGAAATTTTTTTTGCATAAATTAGGAACTTATGATCCAATAAGCCCATCTTATCAAATTTGGTTCAAATCGACCTCTCAATTTGAAAAATAAAAATTTTGGTACAATTCGGGCTCCCACAGGAAGCCCAAATATGAACCCAGGGACTTGGCTTTAACAAACTTATATCTCACCTCCCAAAGGATACCGAACATCAAATATCAAAACAGTCTGACTGGTGGATGTGAAGAATATTTTTGAAGAATATTCCCACAGGAAGCCCAAATATGAACCCAGGGACATGGCTTGAAAAAACCTGAATCTCACCCCCTAAGGATGCTGCAAATGGTACCAAATATCAAAACATTCCAACTGCTGGATCTGAAGAAGAAGATTTTTTAAAGAAAATTCCTCATTTTGAACTAAGTTATAATTCAGGCTCCCACACGACCCACAGTGAGCCTGAATATGAACCCAGGGACTTGGCGTAAACAAACTTGAATCTCACCCCCAAAGGATGCTGCATACCAAATATCAAAACATTCCGATTGCTGGATCTGAAGAAGTTTTTTAAAGAAAATTCCTCATTTTTAACAAAGTTATAATTCAGGCTCACACAGTGAGCCAGGGTTTCGCATATATATTTTTTTGTGGGTCCCATTTCCAACATGACTTGTGTCTTAATCACATGAATTATGCTTATTTATCTTCAAATACATAGATTGTTAGATTGTTCAGCCACCACATCAAAGGTTATTGCAGTAATCATGCAGTAATCATGTTTATAGAAATTAATTAGAGCTGATTTATTTATTTATTTATTTATTGACGTTTTAAGGTCACATATTTATGCACAATGGCTAACCATGACCGTGACAGTTTTACGGGTGGAGGAAGCCGGAGTACCCAGAGAGAACCACCGAGCAACGACGAGCAGCTGCCAGCTCCCCAACATCGTAACTCCGCACTGCAGCACAGGCAGGGTTAGATTGGTTGAAGACATGCGTACCAGCGACGTGCAGTACGCCTTAGTACACGGCGTCATCGTGCCCCCCGCGGGCAATGGAGATGAAGTGTCTTGCCCAAGGACACAACGCGGTTGCCGCAGGTGGGATTCGAACCGAGGACCTCTCGGCTTGCAGCCTGCACCTCTACCTACTGAGCCACCGCGCTCCCAATTAGAGCTGATAACCGATGATCAACGTCATTGGAAATGGTCATCCTCAACCCTGCACCAAATGCGGGTAGCAGACGATACTTCCACAAGAAATTCTTCAATTACTAAAGATTTTCAATGTTTGTCTCAAAAACATAGCTTATGACCCTCTCCCCCATTGGAACAAGCTCAATGAGCTCATTCCAATAAGGGATCACAAAATATGTTTTGAGACAAAAATTGAAAATATAACCAGAGGCTCAAGTGAGCCTAAAATGCTCACCTGGTTCAAATTCTCAAAACATATGAGTGGGTCAGCATGTGATCAGCAGCAAGAGCAATTTTTTGATTTGCTATGACACAACCAAAGGCAACTTTTTTGGCCATTCATTTCTGCTGGTCCTAGGAAAGCTAGTTTGCTAGATTGTTCAACGACCACATCAAAGGCTATTGCAGTAATCTTGTTTATATAAATTAATTAGAGCTGATATGGTTAACCGATTAATCGACTAACCAATCATCACCGTCTTGATCGATAAAAAAAAGTAATTGATAGGTTAACCGTTACTTTTGAAGTACGGTATTATATGGGTTAACTAAGGAACAAACTTGCTCCAAAACAGGCAAACATTGTCACACTGGCTCACATCAATTATAAGAGACAGAGTAATGCATGCCAGTTATGTGCTGACATACTTGTTCACTTGCATGATCATTATACTGTATCAGTAGCAGGAAATGTTCATTCTCAACCCTTCACCAAATGTGGGTAGCAGACGATACTTGCACAAGAAAGCAAGAAATTCTTGAATTACTAAAGATTTTCAATGTTTGTCTCAAAAACATAGCTTATGACACCCCCCCCCCCCCCCCCCCCCCCCCCCCCCCCCCCCCCATGGAACAAGCTCAATGAGCTTGTTCCAATGAGGGGTCATAATCTATGTTTTGAGACAAAAATTGAAAATATAATAAAATTTGAATGGACATTTTTATGTATTGTGTTGGCCGTTTTTGTCCATTACGATGAGTAAAGTTTTAATTATATAAATCATCAACGGTACGGCAATTATTCAGCTACTATTAGGGCAAGTGATTAATCGGTTATCCAAGGTTAATCCATGCGATTAATCAATCACAAAAACCCTTTAACCATTTCAGTTCTGAAATTAATCAAATTTTATTAAATTTTATGTGATGAAAAAAAACTTATATGTTTCGGGAACGGTAAATGGATCTTCTTAACAAGCATTTGCAAGAACGTCACAGGAACGATATGATTGTTCTCGCAATATACGAAACACTGGTGAGCCCAAATATGGACTTGGCTTGAACAAACTTAAATCTCACCTGTCTAATGATGCTACATACCAAATATCAAAAGATTGTGATTGGTGGGTCTGAAGAAGAAGATTTTTAAAGAAGATTCCTCATACTGCACTAGTTTCAACATTTGGACTCCCTTAGAGAGCCCAAATATGGACCCAGCAATTTGATTACAATAAACGTGTGAAAAAATCTTCCAAAGATGGACATTTGAAATTTGAATTCTTTTTGAGCAGTGGATTGGGTGAAGAAGAGTCTTAAATGCTTTCCCAATTACCCACAGTGTTAAAAAATGCTGATTAAGCATTTTTTCAAAGTCCCCAAAAAGTACCCCACGATAGACCCGACAGCAATTTGTTTGGACCATTCCATTCTGTTGGTCCCAAGAAGCTTCACATCAAATAAGAATTCTTAGTGCCGTGTTGTTTTGGAGATATGGGCATTTTAAATTTTGTTATATTTTTAGCTCCTGTGGTTCCCATGGGGTGACAGGAAAATATTTTTGGGCATAAATTGAGTACTTATGACCCAATAAGCTCACATATTAAATTTGGTTCAAATCAGTCTCTTGGTTTGAAAAATATAAATTTTTTTGTGGGGAGAAAATTCTTGCCCCTACCATAATGAAGGCAAATATAGCCCCATAAGCTTCTCTTGGACAAATCTGAGTCTTCACCTCAAAAGGAAGCTGCACACCAAATATCAAGTCTCCGCTACTCCTGGTTCATGAGAAGATTTTTTAAGATTTAGGCATAATTTTTGGGCATGACCCTACTGAGGGGCAGGGCAACTTGATCTGAACAAAATCGAAATGTGATGTCATAACAAACAATCATCCAGGCCTGGCATTCTTAAAAATGCAGGAGGGCTAAAACTCGCTCCCCTTGCATGGCCTAGGCAAGCAATTAGCTCTCCTCAAGCTTACAAAAGCTAAAATTGCAAAATGAAGTTTTACTGTTAATGAATTCTGCCAAGTGGGCTTTGTACATTTTATTTGGAGCTGCTAACAAGGTAGTCTCTGTGAGACGGCTACACTGCCCCACCCACACCTCTGGGCCTCGACAAGGCCCAGAGATGTGGGAAGGGCAGTGTGGCCGTCTTACAGAGACCACTAAGATACAAGTAGCGGAGATCTTAAAAGATGTGGGTTTTAAGCATAGGATGTTATGGTAATCATTATTTTCTAAGGCCTGGAGGGCTAGTTTTCGCCCTCCTTATTTTTTAAGGCGAGCAGTAGGCGAGCGAATAAATCGCTCTCCTCAAAATGACAGGCCTGATCATCTCAAATTTCACTTAAATCGGTTCAGCAGTTTTGGAGTAGAAGACGCAAACAGCATGTTCACGGACAACGGACAGCGAGTGATCACTATTGCTCACCCCTACTGAAAGTCAGGTGAGCTAAAAACTCAGTGGACCATGAGTGATGCAGTTGGGCGAGACTTGGTTCAAGGAGAGAAGAAACTTGGAGCTGCTGGCTGTTGAAAGTGTTGTTAAAACTGAATAAATAAAATAAACAAGAGGCCCCGCAGGGCCTGAAGCACTCACCTTTAACAGAACAAGATATATTAAACGAGAATGAATCTACATTAAGTAAGCCATCTCCATAGGATACACTGTCAATCCTTGAGCCCCTTAGGAGTGACAAAAACAGTCTAAGCATCATGCCTTTTCTTCAGTTGATCATAATGTAAAATGTGGAGCTCCCCTCTGAAGCCCCTTGAGATAACCTATGTAGATTACTCTTAGTTACATACCTCTAGAGGGTACCGAGTAAAAAATTTCTAATTCTTCAGCTACATGGCCAATTCCCCATAGGGAGCCCAAATATTAACCAGGCACTCGGTTTGAACAAAGTTGAATCTGATCTCCTTAGAGATGTTGTAAACCAAATATGAATGAATTTTGACTGGTTGATCTGAAGAAGAAACTTTTTAAAGAAATTTCCTTATATTGCACTAAGTTAAAATTTGGGCTACCATAGTGAGCCCAAATTTTAACCTACAGATGCGATTTGAACAAACTTGAATCTCACCCCCCTACAGATGTTGTATACCAAATATGAAAGCACTCTGACTGGTGGATCTGAAGAGGAAGATTTTTAAAGAAACTTCCTCATATTGCCCTAAGTTAAAATTTGGGCTACCAAAGGAAGGCTTAGGAAGCCCAAATATTAACCTAGGGACTTGGTTTGAACAATTTTGAATCTGACACCCATAATAATAATGTATACCAAACATTAAAAGATTCTGACTGGTGGTTCTGAAGATGATTTTTAAAGAAAATTCCCCATATTGCCCTGAGTTAAAAAAATTTGGCTCCTGCGTTGAGTCCAAATATGAACCAATGGGCTTCATTTTATCAAACTTGTATCTGACCCCTCTATGGATACTGTAGACCAAATATCAAAAGATTCAGAACATTGGTTATGGATGAAAGATTTTCTAAAATGTTTGCAAATATGCCGAGTCAACATTATTTTGGTGCCCTCTGCAGAACTCCCCTAACAAAACAGATGGCCAATTTTTTTGTACCATTCAATTCTACTGATCCTAAGGATGCTTCATACCATATAACAGTTCTCTGTTCCAAGTGGTTTGGGAAACATGGGCACTTGAAAATATTTCTATTTTTAGCTCCTGAGGTTCCCATGGGGGTGCAGTTTTTTTTTTTTTTGGAGGGGGGGGGGGGGGGGGAGGTTGCATGAGTCAAGTGGTACTTATGACCCAATAATACCACATACTGAATTTCATTCAAATTGGACCATCGGTTCAGAAAATGGAAATTTTGGGTGGTACCAAAAATCTAACCTCTCCCATTACAGAGCCAAATATAGGGCTGGGCATGTTGAGTTACACAAAAATGCAATACCCTTTTGGGACCATAACTCACACAAACTTTCACTTGAATTGGCCCAGTGGTTTTGGGCGAGAAGACGAAAACATGGTGTTGATAGACGACAGACGGATGGACAATGGAAGGAGGAGAGTGATTAGATAAGCCCAGCTTGACTTTGTTGTGGTGAGCTAAAAAAAAAAAAAAATAGGCCGATGAAATCGTCAGATGTGTACCCATACGAGCAACTAGTAGAAAGCTGTATGACGGAGGGCCACCATGGATGCTGACATTATGTACACCATACAAGGTATGGGTACACATAGAAATGGATTGGAAGAGTGTCTAATTTGATGGATAAAGGGTTAATATCTCCGGATCAGATTTACATAAAAAACTATACAGCACATCAGTAACCTGAATAAATATATAAAGAAACATGACAATCGGATTGATCTTTTTGGAGTTATCTCATGCCAAAGGGATTGGAGGAATTTTCAATTTGTAGGATAAAGGGTTAATATCTCCGGATCAAATTATCAGATTAGCACCAAAAACTATACAGCTCGGCACATCAGTAACCTGAACACAAATATAAAGTAACTTGACAATCCAAGCAATATTTTTCAAGTTATCGAATGCCAAAGGGATCGGAGGAATTTTCAATTTGAAGGATAAAGGGTTAATATCTCAGGATCAAAATAACAGATTTACACCAAATACAGCTCGCCACATCAGTAACCTGAACACAAATGTAAAGTAACTTGACAATCCAATTAATACTTTTCAAGTTATCGAATGCCAAAGGGATTGGAGGAATTTTCAATTTGAAGGATAAAGGGTTAATATCTCGGGATCAAATCATCCGATTTACACCAATAACTATACAGCTCGGCACATCAGTAACCTGAACACAAATGTAAAGTAATTAGACAATCCAAGCAATATTTTTCAAGTTATCTCATGCCAAAGGGATTAGAGGAATTTTCAATTTGAAGGATAAAGGGTTAATATCTCAGGATCAAATTATCCGATTTACACCAAAAACTATACAGCTCGGCACATCGGTAACCTGAATACAAATATAAAGTAACTTGACAATCCAAGCAATATTTTTCAAGTTAACAAATGCCAAAGGGATTGGAGGAATTTTCAATTTGAAGGATAAAGGGTTAATATCTCAGGATTAAATTATCAGATTTACACCAATTTCACCAAAAACTATACAGCTTGGCACATCAATAACCTGAACACAAATATAAAGTAACTTGACAATCCAAACAATATTTTTCAAGTTATCGAATGCCAAAGGGAATGGAGAAATTTTCAATTTGAAGGATAAAGGGTTAATATCTCAGGATCAAAATAACAGATTTACACCAAAAACTATACAGCTCAGTACATCAGTAACCTTAACACAAATATAAAGTAACTTGACAATCCAGGCAATATTTTTCAAGTTATCGAATGCCAAAGGGATTGGAGGAATTTTCAATTTGAAGGATAAAGGGTTAATATCTCGGGATCAAATCATCAGATTTACACAAAAAACTATACAGCTCGGCAAAGCAGTAACCTGAACAAAAATATAAAGAAACTAGACAATCCAAGCAATATTTTTCAAGTTATCGAATGCCAAAGGGAGTGGAGGAATTTTCAATCTGAAGGATAAAGGGTTAATATCTCAGGATCAAATTATCCGATTTACACCAAAAACTATACAGCAGAGCTCGGCACATCAGTAACCTGAACACAAATATAAAGTAACTTGACAATCCAAGCAATATTTTTCAAGTTATCGAGTGCCAAAGAAATGGATACGGACGCCGGACAGACAGACAGACGGACAGACAGACGGATGGATGGACGAACGACGGATGGTCACCCCGGATGCCGGCATTATGTGTACCATACATAGTATGGGTACACATAAAAATTACATGGTTCATGACCGATATTTACCCCATGTTATTAAAATTGATAAATTTGTCTCTGGAGTGCAACAAAGCTTATGCTGTAGCATTGCAAAGCCTTCTTGCACTCAAGGGATGGAATACACCACCACCCACGCTATTTTCTGTAGATTATGAGGCCTAAAATAAACCAAGAACATGAACTTTTAATGGCAAAGAAATAATTACAAAAATAAAAAATAAAATAAAAAATCACCCGCCAGCATGAAAATTTACAAAAAATGGCCCGAGAAACAGATCTACTTTGTAGAGCCTTATACATGAAGATTATTACAATGAAAACATTGTCTTACACAAAGGAATACCACACAATCCAGTGTAAACTGATTTCAAGAAGTCCTCCCTAGTGGAAGGGCAATTTTAACAAACATACAAGCCCAAGTAAGCTTCATACACAGTTTAAAAATTCCACAAAATTAATAAACATTCATGTATGTTTAATAGGAATTAGGAGTATTGTAATTAAAAGTCAATTGTGTGGTTGTTCATAAACTTACCGGTGTATTACTTTGTTATCGGGTGTTAAAAATATAAATATTTGTAAACACACCCACCCATTTAGATTTGTCCCTGCTCATAGCAGTGGGGCAGACCTACAGTACAGTTGCCATGTACTGGTCATAATCCATGCATGGGCAGTGACGTCCCCACATGCTTTTTCCAGGTAATTGAAAATCATCATCAATAAAATTTTAATTAATGAAGCACTGGATTCTACCCTGTGCTTCATTAATTAAATTTTTGATGATTATTGCTGTAAACAGTGTTTGAAATCTGATATCACTGCATCTGCAAAAATATTGCACACCCATGGAAAGTGACCAGTCCGTGGTGGCCGCACTGTAGGATTGGGGACTGGAGAGGGGGCACATGCCCTCCCCAATTTCATTCATACCCCCCCCCCCCCCCCCCTCCCCTGTTAACCCATATAATGAACATCTGACAAGACATTTTAATATTTAGATATTTAGGCTTGTTCGCAAATTATATATTATGGACACAAATGGACACAGAGTCAAGGTAATTGTGGTTTTCTGTCTTGAATTTCAAATTTTTTTATTTTTTTTTTTTTTGGGGGGGGGGGGGGCACCCGACCCCCTCCACTGATGACAGGGGTACACTCCCTCTTGTCCTCACCCCTATCTCACTGCTATGTGGCTCAGGTGATGCTGTGCATCATATTCTTCATGCCTCAGCCCAACCCCCCACTAGATATTACTCTTGCCCCTAACTTTGATATCCTGGCTACGCATCTGTATCATGGTAAACTAACATCAAATCGTGTGCTTATGTCCAGTAGCTAACATTGGAATACTATAATGTGTTTTGTCAGAAACTTGATCAAGTATTGATGACAAACGACAATTCTCATTACCAGTACCTGGTACCACTAATAAAATAGATTTTCAAATATCACCTTGCGTTTTTTCAGCTATTAACTAACATAAAATTGTGTGCTTCATGAAAATTATTTTGTTACTACTTGTTAAAAATTACTGTTTCTTGTTTTGCTATTTTAGAAAAAGAAATCACTCCTTTTCTGGCAGGCATACTGAACACCGAGACAAACCTAGGGATACCAAGGTGAATGGAAACAGGAGTGAAACGGATATGGGGTGATGTGTTCTTTTTATTTATTGGTGTTTAAGGTCACATATTTCTGCACAACAGCTTATCATGACCACAACAGTTTAATGGGTGGAGGAAGCCAGAGTACTCAGAGAGAACCACTGCGCTATGGCAAGCAACTGTCAGTTGTCCAACATACTACACAAGCAGGGTTAGCCTTGTTTGAAGACAGGTGCACCAAGAACATGTAGTATGCCTTAGTACACAGCATACCGCGCCCCCACATCGGCAATGGGGGTGAAGTGTCTTGCCCAAGACAAAAAGCTGTTTCTGCAGGTGGGATTCGAACCGAGGACCTCTCGGCTTGCAGCCTGCACCTCTACCTACAGTTAAAACTAGAAGTCCTGGCACGAACTGTGCGCTTATCTAAGCTTAATTGCGGGTAGGAATTGCGCGCAATTACCATTTAGAATGGCATCCAAAGCACGGAGGGTTCTCCTGGTTACTCATAGCAAACACAAGCAATGCATCTGCCAATGGACCTCCGGGACCACGGAGGTCCTTTGGCTGAAACATTGCCTGTGCACAGGCCATATGTACAGAATTTGATAGCCTTACTATTGTCATAACGCGTAGATTAACGCGCAGATTGACGTGCTATTTGTGCACCTTTCGTGACAGGACTTCTAGTTTTAACTGTACTGAGCCACTGCACCCCTGGTGGTGTATTCTGATTCTGTAAATAGATTTACGCAGTATGTGCATGGTTTTAATGCCATATTTGAAAATTATATGTGCTGAATAGACTGCCCTGAAAAATCTTTCCTTTGGTGTTTAGTAGGTAGCTTGGTAATGGGATTTAAAGCGACTCCACCTCAGTAAGCAACAGTGTGAATTGTTAACCACATAGTGACTTCGTAATTAGTTTTCTTTGTGGCTGTCAGCAATTGTCTTCTTTGTTATGACAGAAAAATTGTTATGGACCAATATCACGACATGGGAAACAGTATTTTTTGGAAGTGGTAATTTTTCAGTCGCCAACAATAAAAGAAAATTGCCGTAAGACTAGAGACATGGTCAGCACTCATGGCTGACCAATGGGATCAACAATTAAAAGGATACTGACTTAATTTTTCTACAATTCTATACAACAGCGGCAATTGTAAAAAAAAAAAAGCACTGGTCACAAAAAGAAGGTGAAAACCTTGAAAACAAAAAAGTGTCAACAAATCACCATAAATTAGTGCTGTTATCAAAGGCAAAAGGGCTAAAAAGTATATATACAGTAGGTGCATAGTGTATTATCACTAAATCACCCACAGAGCAGAGATTTCACCCAAACAATAATTCCAAATTTGTTGCAAAGCATAACAAGCACAAGTTAAGCTCTGGACAGCCAATGGACCTCTGGGTTAAACCTGGAGGTCCATTGACTCCACTGGCTGGAACATTGCTTGTGTTTTTTGTCCATTTTTGTCCATATGTACAGAATTTGAAAGTGATACTTTGGGTGATAATTCCACTCCAAAGGTGATTTTGTTGCAATCCTCTCCCCATGTACTGTACATATACCAAATACAAGCTGTAGCTTTGGGTGTCCAGCCGAGCGATACTTATCACAGTACGCCACAAAATCCTAATAACATAAAGCCAACAATGGCAAAACAATAAACAAAAAAAAATGAATAAATGAATGGAAATTAAAAAAAAAACGTTAGTGCTGCCAGAACTGAAAAGTTTGGCCGGCCCAAGGCCCAGATAAAATCTGATGCGAGGTTTATTTTTATCAAGTATTACGGTGATCTGTTTTAAGATACCACTTAAGTGCTTCATCCATGCAGTTGCACAGACGTAGCCCATTAATAACCAAGTTATATACCAAGGGGTAGTTTTCAGGAACAACTCGGTCTACATGTATATATCTTGCATTTACTCAAATAAATCAAATAAATTAGTAATATCACATATATTGCTTCGAAGGAATCAATTAAATATCTGCAATTAGATTTAAACCTTTTTAAACAGCCCTGACTTACTTTTTTTCTTTTCACCTTGGTATCTCTTGGTATACCTCGGTTTTTAGTAGTACCCTTTGAGGGGGGGGGGGGGGAGAGGGGGGGGGAGAGGGGGGGGGGGGGGTTCGGATCAAATTGCCAAAGGATGATTTGGTTTAAATTAGCAGCTGTTTGGGTCAAATTGCTGGAGGACAGTTTGAATGCAATTCTCAATGATGACTGTATATTATATAACACATGGAATATGGATTATTTATTTATTTATTTATTTATTTATTTATTTATTTATTGTTGTTTAACAGCACTTTTGACAGTTAGGGTCACCTCGTGTCGGGCAGTCTTATGGGTGGAGGAAGTTGGAGTCCCAGGAGAGAACCACCGGCCAAATGCCAAGGTTCCAACGTACTAACTCCACATGAGCAGGGTTAGCAATGGTTGAGGGGCATGGTGGCATTGCGGTAACTGGTTCTCGTCAGATCACCGAAGTTAAGCAACGTCGAGCATGGTTAGTGGTTGAATGGGTGACCATTTCAGCGACTGATTCATGCTCCCAGGTTGTGTCCTTGGGCAAGGCACTTAACCCCGATTGCCTACAAGGAGGCAAGAAGACGCTGTGTACTAAGGCGTACTGCACATTGATGGTGCGCATGTGTTCAACCAATCTAACCCTGATGGGGCACGGTGCAGAGTTCAGAGTTACGATGTTGGAGAGCTGACAGCTGCTCGTCATTGCTCGGTGGTTCTCTCTGGATAATCCGGCCACTCCGGCTTCCTCCACCCGCAAAACTGCCACAGTCACGATTAGCCGTTGTGCATTAAGTATGTGACCTTAAACACCAATAAATAATAATAACAGCAATGGTTGAAGACAAGTGCACCATCAATGTACTATACACCTTAGCATACAATGCCACTGTGCCTGCACATGGGCAATGGGGGTGCAGTATCTTGCCCAAATCGGTCAATGCAAATACGGCAAAATCTTTCAATTTTGTAAAAATTATGAAAATTTTAATGGAAATTGTTTACTTCGGTAAATTCTTTGGGGAAAAAAATACTAAAATACTGGAGAAAACAATTGCATTGCATTACCAAGATAAAAATTAAATTTAGGGACGAAACCACCCGCCGCCGTCTTTGGGGTGAAATGACCCAGGGCAAATGAGGATTGGGGCGAAACGACTTGAGGGGCCAATGGGAATTGGGGCAAAATGACCCGGGAGCAACTTATCAGCAAGGTATCACCTATTTTCAAGCAAACTTTTCATTACTATTTATTACACCTTTAAATTAGGATAATTCAAAAACTGCGTTTTGTTTTGATTCTTCTTGAACTTCACTAGGTATGTGCCCATACATATCTTTATGAAATCACACCAATATAACCAACAAGATTGCCGGTTATATCTGTGTTTTTTTTATGAAGGTACATCATGTAATCGCTGAATAGGACAAGTGCTGAATAGCACTTAACAATAGGACACTTGTTAAGTGCAAATCCAACACCTGCCCAAACGCATGCTCTGAGCCAATCACCATTCAAGAACAACTTTTCCTGTGATTTTCAAATCTGAAATAACAAGATTATTTGTTGAGCGTATTGAAAAACCTCTAAAAGGACAGAATATGAGTGATATGTGGACATGTAAATATCATGCAAAGCTGAGATGCGAGTTCGGTTGCAACAGAAAACGAACGCATTTGACATTTTGTTAGATTGTTGATATTGGCCCAAAGATCCCTTGAGGGGGATAAGCCAATTGTAATTGTACCGGCAATTGTGAACCAGAAGTCATGTGATTTTTTCCCTGAAATTTACTGTCCTGTGTCCAATTCAAAATATTGCTTGAGGGTATTGGTGAATTCTGTTCTGGAACACATTTATCCGATAGGGTATGTGCAGCCCCTTGTGGGCCTACAGCCCCTGGGGTTCCTATAATGCCACAAGTGGGAAGGCAGTTGGCAGGTATTTTCTTTGTTTTACTGCTGGGGCATGACTCATTTGAAAGCCTTTCCCATACACAACTTTTATCCCAAATTTCACTGAAATCTGAGAAGTAATTTTCAAGTTATAATGCAAACAGACATCAGAGTGCAGATGGACATATATACAGACGGACATATGGATAGTCTCATAGACTTCAAATGCCAGAGATTGTACCAGAGGTGCTGACATACCAGTGTCAAGGATCCAGCTGTGTCAGATGACAGACAAAATCTCTCACCCAATGGACCCTGCAACAAATCTCAGGGCAAAAACGTTTTTTGTGTAAAATCTTTGAAGTGTTCACAAACCCATTTTAGAACTCAAAACACTAGATAACTCTACCAGGTCATGTAATATTAAGGAAAGCATGCTAAACATGGCATATGGACCCCACTTATCCCCCTCTGAAAATGCTAAGATGGACATATTTTTAACACTAGGCATACACACAAGGGGTTTATCATCTTTGTTTTGCAGTGGAGGGAAACCCAACCCAGCAAAAATTGTGAGAACAATGTACACCTGTTAACAATAGTTTGTGTCAATCAGCTCATCTACATGAGAGATGTAAAATTATTGTCTTTGTTTTGCAGCAACATTAATCCCCCACCCCCCTCCCAACACAGAAGTAACTGTAAAGGCCAGAAACAATGATTGGACCATCAAAGAGAACAAAGACATAATGCCACATGTGGGGAGGTGATTTGAAAGAATTTTCTTGGTTTTAATACAGGGATGTGAATCATGTGAAAACCTTTCCCAAAAACAATTTTCATTCTAAATTTTATTGAAATCTGATAATCCAAAACAGAAATATGAGGCAAACAGACAAAAAAAATGGTATTTTACAAGACAAACAGCAAATTTTCCAAATTAAAAAGTGGGATCAGTCTGAAAAGTGAAAATTAATAAATATGATTGAGATACGGTAATCCAAACCCGATAATCGAGGCGAACAGACAAAAAATAGGCTATTTTTGTATATTCAAAGGGCCATAATGCACAGAAAAAAATATTTTCAACAGCAAATCGGCTGTTACTCCTTAAAGATCTTGGATGTATAATAGTGAACATGTGTATGAAATTTCAAGTTATAATGTGGGCCGACATCTGAGTGAGGATGGACAGATGTATGCACAGATGCATGGACAGACACACCGACTCACGGATAGGTGCAATCTAGTATACCCCACTTTTTGAAACAAATGTACAGGTAAAGTATTGTAAAGGTGGGTGACAGTTAAATGTAAAACTAGAAAAGAAATCTCCATGGGGTTAATGTTACAATGGGAATCCTTGTATGGTGCATCATAAGCCAAATGTTAGCAATTGTCTTGGCCTGTTTGACTCAAACCCTTCTATGGCTGATTCTTATTAATTAGTAAATATTTGTCCAGTCCTTAAAATTTAGGTACCGGTATTTGAATTTTTGATCTTTAGCTCATACTAAGGGTTCCTACAGGTGAGGAGGTTTTATTTTTCTCATTGGAAACAGAAAACTGGGTTGTGCTAATAATGTTTACCCTCCTCAAACAACACCAAATATTAAAATAGCCAAGCCCAAAAGCACTTGTTACCATCCTATGATGATAACAAACGTAGTCCCGGAATTTCTGTACAAAAAATTGATTGCATCTAATTTCGGTATAAAATAGCTGACAGCCATCTTGAATTTCAGACTGCACCCAAAAAGACTTGTCTTCATCCCAAGGTGATAACTAAGGTACCCAAGAAGTTTCGTGAAGATCGGTTCATAAATACAGCCTCTCACCTGAGCCTTATTGACATGTGCACTTGCTGTGTATAAGTAGTGCTGAATAAATCAAAGTTCATCTAATTTGCATAATTTCTGCGTGAGAAAAAAACCTGTATTATATGTAATGTATTCCATGTTACTAAACATTCATATAAAAATTTATTCAAATCAGAACTTTCATACAGAAGTTCTTTACAAAAAATTGATTGCACTAATTTTTGTACAAAATAGCAGCCGGCAGCCATCTTGAATTTCAGACTCCACCCAAAAACGCCTGTTCTCGCCCCACAGTGATACCAAAGGTATCCAAGAAGTTTTGTAAAGATCGGTTCATAAATATGGCCTCTAGCCCAAATCATATAGAAGTTCGGTACAAAAAACTGATTGTACCTAATTTCGACACAAAATGGCCACCTGCAGCCATCTTGAATTTTGGACCGCACCCAAAAACACTCAGTCTCGTCCAAAGGTGATAACAAAGGTACCCAAGAAGTTTTGTGAAGATCAGTTCATAAGTACAGCCCCTAGCCCGAGCCGTATTGACATGTGCACTTACTGTGAATAAGTAGCTCTGAATAAATCAAAGTTCATCTAATTTGCATAATTTCAGCACGAGAAAAAAACCTGTATTATATGTGATGTATTCCATGTTACTAAACATTCAAATAAAAATTTATTCAAATCAGAACTTTCATACAGATGTTCTGTACAAAAGACTGATTACAATAATTTCAGTACAAAATGGCTGCTGGCGGTCATCTTGAATTTTGGACCGCACCCCAAAAAACTGGTTCACATCCAACGGTGATAACAAAGGTACCCAAGAAGTTTCGTAAAGATCGGTTCATAAATACGGCCTCTAGCCCAAGCTGTATTGAATTGTTGGTGCCGGACAGACGTCCAGACAGACGACGGGCCATGGCATAACCTCAAATTTGACTATGTTAAAGTTGAGCTAAAAATGGGGAGTATCCAGAGTATCACAGGACAAAAAACTATTTGTACAGGACTCCGCTTTTCAAGGACCATGGGACAGTGTTGGCATTCACCACCATGCAGCCTTGAGGCTGCATTTTGAATTCCTGTTTGTTGTTCTTATGAAATATTATTTTATTATTATCAGTTATGGTACAAATATGCTACCGATAGCATACTTTCAGGAACCGCTGATGTCTGATGTCAACTGTGTGTCAGTGCAGGAGATGCACACATACTTTTGGGTTCTATAATCTATACACCACATCCTTCATTTTGTTAAATAATTTGTGTAAATTTATTTGGAATTTATAGAATTTCAGACATACAAATTTCATAGTATTGTTTTTGCCTTAGTTATGGAGCTTAATAAGTAATGGACAATTTAGTTTGAAAAAAGGGGTTCATGAAGATTCAGCCACAGGAAGATTCAGCCCTCATACTTTTTCCGAGAATATTCGGTCTCAGTCGAGGTTGAATCTTATCACCTCAGAGGTAAAATCTTCACAGAAAATGTTCTTCTTTAAATGTTCTATGCATTTTATGTATAGTTTTCTTTAATGATTTATGATTACTAATCATGACAAAATTGTGCAATATGAAAGAAACCTAAATGAAGCTGGCACAAAAAAAAACCTTCCCAAAACAAGCTGAGAGGTTTTGAGTTTGAATCCCACCTGCAGCAACTGTACTAAGGCATACTGCACATCGATGATGCATTTGTCTTCAACCAATGCTACCCCTGCTTGTTTGGAGTTACTATGTTAAGGAGCCTGACAGTTGCTTGCCATTGCTCAGTGGTTCTATCCAGGTACTCTCAGTAAAACTGTCCAACATGAGGTGGCCCTGGCTGTAAAAAGTGTTGTTAAACCCCAATAAATAAAGAAATCAAATTTGCTGAATCCAAGACTTTTGAACGATGGTTTTGATTGGGGTGGGGAGGGGGTGGTTTTGGTTATACAGCGGAGCCCACTTAATTGGATATCTCCTAATTTTATATCCCTGTTAACTGAATATAACTTCCTAACACAAAGCCATTTAACATGCCTCAAGTACAAATTTGACCTGTTAATTGAATGTAGGTTATACACTAATCTCCTGTTAATTGAATAAAAAAATTTGTAACATGTCGAGAAATTACCCTGACTCTTCCCAATTTTCCTTTGGTTATATACCAATTTGGCCTCAGTACTTCCAATACAAGCATTTAATCTATGATATCTTGTTTGACAGAGATCATGAAGCTCTGTCAAACAAAATATAATAGAATAAATGCTAAGTTTATCTCTGGAATACAGGAAAGTGACACAATCCCTGTTAATTATTTACTCCAGTTAATTGAATAATTTTCATTGTCAAAGTGGCTCTTCAATTAACAGGGTTCCACTGTACAGCAAAAACAAATATCACAAACTAATAATGAAACTATGAACTTGAGAAACTTTTAAGTGTTCATTCTACAACATATTTTAGCTGGTACTATACAGTTTTGAAGGTTAAAGTGTTCAGTAGTGAGAGATGCAGTCTGCAATCCAAAAGGTCCTGGATCAAATCCCACCTGTGGCAACCACTTTGTTTCCTTGGGCAATACACTTCATTCCCAGTGGTGGCATTGTTTACCAAGGCATACTGCATGTCAATCGTTCACTTGTCTTCAACCAATGCTAACCCAGCTTGTGTGCTGTTTGTATGTTAGTTGTTTGTCATTGCTCAGTGGTTCTCTCTGGCTTTTCCTACCTGTAAAATTGTCCAACATGAAGTGACTCCAGCTGTCAAAGTGTCATTAAACCCCAATAAAGAAATCAATAAGAATCATGCACTCCTATTGTGGAGAACGGTTTGGGGAAAATTGTATGCGGATGGTTTGGGTTAGATTAGTATCCAGTTTGGGTCAAATTGTTGTAGGACAGTTTGGATGCAATTCTCACGAATTCCAGTCACTTTGGTCCCAAGTCATATCGGCCCCAGTTATTACGGCCTCAAGTCAATTCAGCCCCAATATATCAAGTCATTTCGGCCTCTAAAAATATTTTCAAATATCATTTGAATTTTAACATTTTTCTATTTAATTGTTTTTCAACATCTATACCTCAAATAGATATTCAGGTATACATATGATATATGGTATTCCTTCATGCCTAGTAGATTTTCTTTCACAATGAATAAATGAATGAAAAGTTTCAGCATGCCGAAGGTGCACATGGACGATGTGGGATTTGAAATCCCTTGTGACCTGAATAATTTTATTTGCTTATGAATACACGAGAGTCGGAAGCGAGGGTCAGTCATTGGAAGTGGGGTACTGGGGTCAGACCCCGTGGACCTCGAACTGGAAGGTGACTAGGAATTGCACATAACTACAAGCAGTATGCTCTGTGCTTTAGAAAATGTGAACATATTTATGGTAGTATCGAAATCGCAGTTTGGTGGTTGTTTTAGCAAAAAGAAAGGAAAAAGAAACCCTGTGAACCTTGAACTGGAAGGCAACTAGGAATTGTGCATAACAATATGAATGAATGAGACGACTGCATATACAGTACATGGAGAGTGTATTATCACTAAATCACCCACAGAGTTGAGATTCCTCCCAAGCAATAATTGCAAATTTGTTGCAAAGCATAACCAGCACCAGCAGTTTCAGCCAATGGACCTCAGAGTTAAACCCGGAGGTCCATTGGCTGAAACATTGCTTGTGTTTTTTGTCGATAAATACAAAATTTGAAAGTTATAGCTTGGGTGATAACTCCACTCCAAGGGTGATTTAGTTACAATCCACTCTCCATGTACTGTACTTTGCAAGATTTCAAAGTAATCAAATTTCCCTTACTTATATAGACAGCACCTTAAATGTATGTAAAATTGAACACATGGATAATTTTTAATGTCATGTAAAACTTTTCTGTTCACTGCGTAAATACAAATAACTGAACATTACCTAATAAAGGTAATTACTCTCAGGTGCCAAATAATAGTGATGGCTGAATAACAGTGATGACTTGCATATTCATCAAAAATTAATAACAGTGATGGCGTTTTTGCTCTATATCTCATTACCAAATAACAGTGATGGTTGGAATTTTCCTCCAAAATTAATAACAGTGCCGACACTTTTATTTGGCACCTCGGAGTACCCATTATTTCTAAATATAAACTATGCGCTGATCTTTATAGATATCTACGCTAAAAATGGTGCAGAAAGGACCAAGGGACCGAAGTGACTTTAGGCCAAAGTGACCAGAGCCAAAATGACTTGGGGTCGAAGTGACTGGAACCATTCTCACAGATGAGAGACGTTAATTATTACAGCACATATCGAATGTGAATATTTACTGCAGTGCAGAGATAATTGCGGGACGATATACATGTATATTAATATATTTTTCAATAAATATCGAGCAATATATTAACATTTTTTTCAAGAATTATTTTTCAGGAGTTAAAACGAATATTGTAGTGTATTTAAAATATCCTAACAGATGTGTACTGCTTTTCTTTTGGACGAATCGTCTCTGGGCCGAGTTTTCCTCGGGCCGAATCTTCCTCCATTTTCCAAATAAAGATGACATGCCATTTTCAATCGCGGTAAATATCCAAAAATGTTATTATTTTCCATTTTTAGTGTTCAAAACGACGAAGCACTGTTCAGAAATACAGATGGCACCCAAAAATAACACATTATTACTTTATTTTGATTTCTAACGGGACTGAAAGCAACCTGTCAGTATCACTTTCTTCGAATTACTCCCATTTCGTCCTCGAACCAAATCGTCCCCTGCAATTTTACCCAAGTCGTCCGCTACAACATTGCTAATTTGATCCTCAAATGGCTTAATTGCAAAAACAAATGAGTTATGTCCCTTGATGTGCATTGAGTGAATCTCCGCAGCCAATTTCAATCTAGGGGAGATAATTCTATTCTCTTCGTTACGCTGTGAGTGATCACTTTCAGTTTTGAAATATTGTTGAAAAAGACTGTTTAGCCATAATTTTTTCCACTGTGATAATTCGACCTCCGTTCAGTTCTAAATAAAGGTTCAACAAGAAATGGTTTCATGCAGTCTTGCCTAAGGGAAATAGCCTTTATTGCAGCCATTTATGAGTTTGCAATTCGAGCTAATCATATCGAGGGAGCCACAAATCGTTTACCAGATTATTTGTCAAGATGGAATGAGGGATTCTCTTTCAATTATTTTTTTATCTCAGTACTCAGAATCTTTATATTTGTGAAGTAAAGGTTCCTTTTCATTGTGTTATGTTAGATAATGATTGGTAAATTATTTGGTTTCAGGCTCACAGTTATATAGTTTGAAAAAAAGAAGCTCAACAGTCATTTTTCTCAGCCTTTGCCAGTGGAACTTACAAAAAAATCTACAAATTCAGTGGACATCATATCTTCTGTTTTGTAAATATTTCCACCTCACAGACTTTCCAGCTACTTTTGAAACTCTTAATTATATTCTCAATTTCTAAGTAGATCTTTTAAATCACCCCAATCAATTAAATGTTATCTTAGTGCAGTTAAATCCTTACAGAAAATATTAGATTTTGACACTTCGGCCTTTGAATCATATGAACTCAAACTGTTACTTAGGGATATATCGAGGCAATTAAAGCATTGTCCCTGACAAGCCCTTCCCATCACGCCACATATCTTATTGGAATTTCATCAAATTTTAAATTTTAATCATCCTACACATATTTCATTTTGGTGTTTGTTTTTGCTAGTCTTTTTTTTCTGATGGTCAGAAAGTCAAACCAAGTACTCATTTCTGTCGCTAAGTTTGACGCTTCTAAGCAATTAACTCGTGGAGATATTTTTATAGAACACGATATGCTATTGGTGGTTATTAAATGGACAAAACATTATTCAATATGGTCAAAGAATTTTTAAAATTCCGTTGGTCTCCATTCCTGATTCTCCTCTCTGTCCAGTAGCTTCATTTAAAACAATGTTAAAATTTATACCTAGTGTAGACACAGATCCAGCCTTTATGTATTTAAAAAGTGGTAAGAAAACTTCCCTCACTTACAATCAGTTGCAAAATTTTGTTAAGCGCTTAATAGCTGATACAGGTAGGGATCCTAATGGAATATTCTTCACATAGTTTCAGAAGGGGTGGGGCTTCCTGGGCCTTCCAATCTCATGTACCCGCCGAATTGATTCAGTTAACAGGGGATTGGTCTAGTGATGCTTACAAAGCATATCTTCATTTTACCTTGAAAGACAAATTAATGGTCATATCTAAAATGCAAGATTTGATTCTTTCTACTTTCAACTAATTTTATGTTTATATTTCAGCTAAACGACAACGCAGAGTTCTACTACTTAGTAACTCCATTTGCAAATACATCAACGATATTTTTGATTTAGAAGTAAGGGCCTTCCCTGGGTATACAGTGTCACGTATGACTTATCTTCTTAGTTCGGACATTTCTGACATTCATCAATTCACTCATATCATTTTTCATGTTGGCACGAATGACATTTAAAGGAAATCAGTTGATTCTATTATTTCTGCTTTCAATAATTTATTCACGACAACCAAAAGTAAACATCCGAGTGCACAACTCATCATTTCCTCCATCGTTCCTCGTCGAACAGATCATATTAAACTGGGAGGTAAAGTTCTGGAAGTCAATTCAAAACTACAAAATTAATTATGCCAGGACAGAAAATTTACCTTTGTCAAGTCTTTCAAACCCTTTGTGTCTGGGGGTTATCCAAAAAGGGAATTATAAGCTGAGAAAGATGCATTACATTTGAATTTAGAGAGAACTCGACGATTGAGGCATTTTTTCATACAAGTAGTAAACAGGTTATTCTTGTATGATATATAACCCTAGCTGCCAGAAATGTCATTCAGATTCATTATATATTTTTTTCTGAAGCAGTGTTTCTTGATCTTTTTACCCTATACTATTGGGAATAACTAACACAGTTTTCATTTATGTTCAGTGCTTCCTTTGCAGTTCGCTTCTTCAAGGGGCATTGGCTCCTTGGGTTGCAGCGTCAAGGTGTGGAGGTCTGAGCTTGCACCTCATTCTTGTGATCTGCTGAGTGGGTTTGAGACATATGGGGCGCCATCCCTCTATTTATTCCCTATTTAATGATATCATTAAATGAATTAGTGATATCATTGAATGAATTAATGATATCATTAAATCGAATTTATGATATCACTAATTCCATTCTATTTAGTGATATCACAAAATCCATTTAGTGATATCATAAAATGATTTAATGATATCATTAAATCGAATTAGTGATATCACTAAATCATTTCGTGATATCAATAATTCGTGTGGAAGTTACTATTTTGTGATATCAATAAATAATTTGTAATATCATAAAATATTTTGTGATATCTTAAAATCGAATTATTGATATGTATAATCACTTGGATTTAATGGTATCACTAAATGAATTTAGTGATATCACAAAATGATTTATTGATATCACAAATTGATTTTATGATATCATTTAATTCCGACTATTTTATGATATCACAAAATTGATTTTGTGTACAGCGATAGCCGTGTCACGCCACTGCATGGAATCGATGATTTAGTGATATCATTAAATCGAATTTGTGATACCACTAATTCACTCAATTTGGTGATATCACAAAATGATTTAGTGATATCACTAATTCGATTTTGTGATATCACAAAATGATTTTATGATATCACAAAATGATTTTATGATATCAATAATTCGATTAATGATATCACTAAATTTTGTCGATTTAGTGATATCACTAAATCAGGTAATGAAATGGGCTGATATGCCGTTTTCATATTTAGTGATATCACAAAATGATTTAGTGATATCACTAATTCGATTTAGTGGTATCACAAAATGATTTAGTGATATCACAAAATCGACTAAGTGATATCACTAAATCGACAACATTAAGTGATATCATTAAATCGAATTATTGATATAAAATCATTTTGTGATATCACAAAATCGAATTAGTGATATCACTAAATCATTTTGTGATATCACTAAATAATTTGTGATATCATGAAATGAAATAGTGATATCACTGATTCATTTAATGATATCATTAAATAAGGAATAAATAGAGGGATGGCGCCCCATAGAGACATACATGTAATTGTGGAAGTGTCGGTAGATATAAGTTTTTCCAATTCCTTTCCTTCTCCTTTTTGGCGGCCTTAGGCTTGGTGAATTTTTGCATGATTATTGCCTAAAACAAGTAATTTATTTTACTCAGTTTACATTTAGTTCCAAGGGTTAAATCAAAAATTCCGTTTCGGTACATTTTTAGACTGTGTGCCCCTCTATGCGTGTGCAAAATTTTGTGAAAATCTGTTCGAAAATGTCTTCTGAATCGTGCGGACAAAATGTGTGGGAAAAAAAAAAAACCTAAAAGAAAAAATAAAATAATGATCCATAGAAAAACAATAATCTTTTCCAGAGGGAAGAGACTAAAAAAATAATAATAATCCGTAGAAAAACAATAGTCTTTTCCAGAGAGAAAAGCCTAAAAAAATAATAGGCCGTAGAATAACAAGAGTCTTTTCCAGAAGGAAAAGCCCAATAATCCGTAGAATAACAAGAGTCTTTTCCAGAGGGAAAAGCCTAATAACACTTTGGCCGGCCGCAGACCTGTCGGGGTTCCCAGATGAGAAGGTCTTGGTTACTACTGAAGTGTAGATATGTATATATCAGGCAATTTAAACTTTGAGGCGAATGAAGTTGCAAGTTTATTCAGCCAAAGCATTCCCAGAGTGATAGGACAATTGCAATTGAATGGGCGATTCGACACCGGAAGTTACGTGATTTGTTCACTGAAATTTACTGTCCACTTCAGAAAATCACATTGACGGCATAGAGAATTCTGTTCTGGAAAACATTTACCTGACTGGGTATGTGGAAACCTTTTCAGGCCTACAGCCCGCTTGGGGTTCCTATTATTATTTTGGTATGCTTCTGGAAATTGAATATGTGCTAAACATCAGGCTGGGGATATTGCGTACACTGTAGTTGTGAAGAGTAGCAGAATCTTTGCCGATTTGAAACCGAGCTGGAATTTTAGGAAGTAAACGAAGCATCAGCATCGCCAAAGAACCTCTAAAATCCAGATAAATGGAATTTTCAACTACTCATGACTCCCCCCCCCCCCCCCCCCCCCCCCCGATTCTCAACTATAGGAAATGCTGGCCAGGATTGTTGTTGGGGAGTGACACCCCACACACCCCCTGTCGCCACGTTCCCGAGTAGCATCTCCTTTTTGTCACCCACTAACCACGTGTCCTTCATTCTCCCATCCCACTTCCCCGTCATAATCCTGGTGAATCTTATTCTGTTAGACTGGCATTTTGAACATTTTGAGAAAAGAATTTGTTCCAGGATTTTCACTACGCTTAAACTACTCATTTGGCACACCTTTCCAATGTTTTTTCATGTTTTTCCCAAAGCTCCGGCGTCCGCTACCTCATTTTGACCAACAATGGCCCACCAAAGGTGTCATGATGGGTTTCTTCAACGCGTGGCTTCTCATTATCACGAAGGCTACCCAAAGATCTCTTTGTTTTGCCACCCACTCTCTAATTCAGGTTAAAATTCCCCCATGATTCTTTCTCGGACGTTTTTATGTCTAGTATGTGCCCACTTCTAAAGGCCAATTTACACGATACAACTTTTGTTATAAAACTCCACCCAACTTTTGTAAAACAAACATGAAACATCTTTAAACATTGTTAAAATTAATGTGCATGCTCGAAAATCGTCCAATATGTTCGCGCTTGTTCTCAGATGTTCAAATTCCACACTCTAAAGTCAGTTGGGTTAAAAATCAACCCAAATCGACTGGGTTGAGTGAATATGAACCCAATTGGGTTCATATTCACTCAACCCAGTCGATTTGGGTTAATTTTTAACCCAACTGATTTTAGAGTGCAATATACACCATAAACAATTTTCTCTTGAACATCATCATACAAATGATGGATGGATGTCTTTATGTTTGAATTCCATCGGGTGTCGGGGAGATTTACCAAATAGTTAAGATAGCAGAGTTTCATTAAGTCTATCTTGTTCTTTATCCACATCCACCCCCACCCCATTACTGAATCTAGTGCTGCGGCATTACTCGACTCCGTTACCCTTCGGACAAAGGTCAAGGTATACAAGGCAGGACTATCGATGGCCAGTCCATTTAATATAGCATTTGACGGGAGTTGGGAAATAGTTGGCAGCTTGAGGAGAGGGGCGGGAAGGAGGAAGAAAACTTTTGGTGTTTATGAGGAGGCGATGCTTAATCTGACGGCTTTTAGAGTGGGAGTCAGAGGCAGGGGTCAGGCAGAGGAAAGGTGAAGAGTGTAGTTAATAGGAGAGTGGAGGGTGATGTGGTAAAGGGATGGTGTAGCGTAAAGAATACGTTCAGTGTTAGGGACTGCAGATGGCTTAGAAAGGAGGGGGGGGGGGGGGATTATCGATAATGAGAGTGGAGAGATCCTATCGGGTAGTGGGCGTATAAGTCAATCCAGTGGAACTGGAAGGGTGGTGGGGGGGGGGGGGGCAGAAACGCATCTAAGCGGAAACTGGTGGAAGTGGTATGTCAGCTACTACCCAGTTTTATTGGCGACCGGGTGCAGGGATTAGGAGAGACCGACCAATTGAGGGATAGTATTCTGACTTGCCCCGACTGTGGTACATGTGGCAACAGTCCATCGTCAATAGAAATAAGCATACGAAAGACAACCTCATTCGCAAAAATAAAAGCAATAGACGGGAAAAACCATGTTTAATAACTGCATGTTTTCATGTTATGCCTTTCAAATATAGTTTAGGGATGGATAGTGATTGGAATAGGATCTGGCTGAATCTAACTGAATTAAAATCAATGCATCGACTCTGGATATAATTGTCTGAGTTCACTAAAGAGCTACTTGACACTGCCTCCCGTCACATTCCCAACAAACGGATCACTGTTAGAAATGACCAACCAAAATGGATGCATAAGATTACTAATAAGACAGAGAAAAAGGTTATATCGTGTTGCCAAACGCAATGGTCCCCCACAGTCCTTTGGAAAATATAACCAGAAGAGAAACGAAGTGGTCTCGGCCATCAGGAAGGCGAAGGCAGCTTATGTTGCAAACGAACAGTCAGTACAAGTCGTGCAACTACGCCAGCCCAGTGATGGAAAACCCGTAAGACGTTCATTGGCATCACCAACTCAGATATACCAGCTATCAGTCATTTGGACAAAACGTATGCCACAAACAGAGAAAAAGCTGACGTGTGTTTTTTAAACAATATTTTATTCTCTTGAAATGGTTCGGCAAACAGGCTATAAGCCTGTATAAGTACCTTACCGTTACATTTAATTACTTTTTTGAATTACAAACGATGGTGCATGAACAAGTGGGGGAATAATGAGTAGTGTCATACAGTACAGTCGCCGTGGGCAGTCACTTTTCCACATGTCCACAGTGGTTGTGGAAAACCGTGGGCAAATTGCCTTTCAACTGCCCACATAAATTTCTGTGGTCAGAGATTTTTCTAGACCGTGGGCATGCTACCTACTTGCCCACGGAATTAATAATTAACACGGAAATTCCCGTGGAGTCCACATGATCTGACTTTTTATTACACTACTATAATATTTATGTTACGTAATTTTTCTACACGATAGCAATAAGAAAAAAAATCTGTTAACATCGGAACGAGGTTAAAATATCAAACTAGTTTCTGTTCTTCCCTGTCACGACAAATTCCCGGGATAATCCAACTGACGAAAATGCAGAAACTAAAAAGCTCGGACGGACTGGTTTCGCGCGCCGAAGGTGCGCAGGGACGGTTTGGGGCAAGCCCCTTTCGACCCTCGTTGACTGTTCGTTTTTTGTTGAATGTCAAGGCGTGGTAGAGGAGGAAAAGGAAGGATGGAAGGCTTACCCCCGCATGGGCTTCTTTCGGCTCTTTTTATTTGGAGGTGGTTGAGCTGTTGATGTGGAAGTCGATGAAATTGAGTTTAGTGATTGGATTGCGTCTAATACCTTTTTGGAGTTTGCCTTGGATTTTTCACTGAAATCGCGGGTTTCGGAGATGGCTTGTTGTCCCATCTCAGTTGCTCGTTCTATTGCTCTCATTATGTCTTCGGGAATCCCGGACATTTCCCCACACGGAGATTTCCCCACTTCCCCACCCGGAGATTTCCCCACCCGGAAATTTCCCCAATCGCCATTTCCCCACCCGGATATTTCCCCCACCGGATATTTCCCCACTCTGTCTTTACGATTCCCCACCCGACATTTCCCCACCCGGACATTTCCCCACCCGGATCCTTTTCTCTCTCGAAAAGATAAGCAACTAGCATTTTGTAACGTATGTTTATTTGATTGAATAAGCAATAGAAACAATAGAGAAAAAGCACAAATAAAGTAAAACATGGCAGCACTTTATATAACAACGGAGCTTAATTATATACATTAATATCTGGCAGAAAAATTATATCACCGTACTATATGACATACGAACTGGTGATCCCCCCATGAAAATAAAGTTCGGAAAAACACTGGATATCGTTTTTATCGGTCGCACTAAAATGAGACCGCAGCAAGAAAAAGAATTTTGGTTGGAATATTTTAACGTTAACCCTCTAAATTCCACTCTTATAATCTAGCGTATTATCTCCTTGAAACGGCAAAGACACCGCAAGCAAACTATAGGGGTTAAAAATGTAATTCAACTTCTATTCTTCAGCTATGGGTACCCTAAAAATATATACGAAGTTTCATGAAATCTACAGATAACTACGAACTACTATTTGAAAGTTTAAAACTCTTTTGGTGCATTTCTTTTCATTTATCAATGTACCGGTGTAATGTCTCATAGTATCTCTAATAATTATAGTTAAACATACATGCATCATTATTATTTGAAACGTATTGTGTGCCCTATAACATCTAAAAACTCAGATAATTTTTTTTCCCTTTATCAAAGTCTTTACAAAGTTTTTTTAGTCTTTTATTTGTTGATCTTATCTCTCGTCGTATTCGTTTTGCCGACGACACACCAAGTTGCATTCTTGCAATTTCTGTCAAGGCAGATGTGTGATCTTTCTGAAGGCATTTTATGGATAACCAAAGTCCAGGTTGGGCGTGTCCAACAAAATGATTGTATCCATTGTTCCAGGACTCGCAGATATTATTAGTCCTGGATCTATCATTTATTGTAGCGTCATGTACATTCCAAACATCTATTGGAAATCTAGGTTTAGTCCTCTTTAGCACAACCCTGTCATCACGTTTCACCATTTTGTATGGTCCATTAACATAATTGTTGTCAAAATAGTCAACAATATCTATTATACCTCCCGGGACAACATTTTTAACGTGATCTAATCCGTCTTTAACCTTATCTTTTGGCAAAAATGCCAGACCATCTAACATTCCAATTGCATGTTTTACACTATCATCCTCCTTATATAATGTGGAAAGTCCTGCCTGCTGCACTTGCCTCCAGGTGCTCTGAGTGAGATGGTAGTAATCTGCAAATATAAAAAGAGTGGTGTTATTCTGGAACATAAATTTATTCTTCTATTAAATGCCCACAAACGTTATCTGACTGAACCTTCAAAGACTGAACAGTCAAAACAAAGTTTTGTCCCGAACGTTTTGATCGGACGTTTTTGTTGATCGGACGTTTTGTCTCGGACGTTTTTGTCGATCGGACGTTTTGTCTAGTATTCACCCATTCCACACTCGCCATGGATAGAATTTTGTGAAATACACCTGATAAGGATCGAAATTTTGTGCACTTCAATACTAATTAAACAAAATAATTTTATTTACAGTTCTAAATATTCAACACTAATTAAACAAAATAATTTTATTTACAGTTCTAAATATTCTTTCGGCATACGTAAAGCAATATGTAAAAAGATTCAGTCGGATGTAATCTAATCTGACGGGTTGGTGGGGGGGGGGGGGGGGGGGGGATTCCACGACAGTGCTATGCGTTGAGGTTACGAACAGGTCACGCTCAGTAAGACGTGCTGCGCATTCCATATCCACAGACTCAATCCTTCAAACTGGACCCCTCCCCCTGAATAAGCCGGTTTCAGCGTTGTCGGGGCTTATATTTCGCGAGAATCCACGTAACAAAAAATTGAATTTGAAGAATATTTTCTGTTGGAATCTTTTGTTATTCTTTATGATATTTCAGGTTTGAAAGCTCAGAAAGCATATCAGAAGATTCTAACAGAAAACATTCTTCAAATTCAGTATTTTGACAAAAATTAACCGCTTTATCACTCTTATCACAACATGGTGAAATTTCATCTGATCTGCCGCAGTTATTGTTGATTTGTTGTTTTGATTTTAGTTTAAATCATTGATTGTTTTTCGATGTGTGAAAAGCAGTCATCAGTAATCACAACACAGTAAGAGATGTATCATCTGGAGTCTTCAATTGTGGTTATAAAACTGTCTTGTTTCTTTTACTTCATATGTAATTTTTTTTATATTTCATTTTTAGCGATCGTAAATGTTATTTATAATAAAAAAAAAATCAAATAGGTCGAAAATACAGAAGAAATTATATCACTTACCTCTGAGTTTGTAGTCACACCTCCTTTACAATCTATCGTCCGACGTTGAGCACATTCCCATCTGACAGTGTTTTTGTTAACTTTTTTCTTTGTGTATGCATACCCATCAAGGCATAATTTTTGTCCTCCTCGATTATTTTCTATTAGTTCCATACTGATTACTGGCTAACTGAAAACGATGAATGAATGAAAGGTTTTAGCGCGCCAAAGGCGCGCAGGGACGATGTGGGATTTACAAATCCCTTGCGACCCGGTTAGCCTTATTTTATTTCACTTGGATCTTGGATCACACAGGCCTAACTGAAAACGTGAAATGAAAGGTTTTAGCGCGCCGAAGGCGCGCAGGGACGATGTGGGATTTACAAATCCCTTGCGACCCGGTTAACCTTATTTGTCCCTTGGATCACACAGGCCTAGCTTTCCTATTGCCCAAAATGGAGTCTGAGGGGGTTATGAACGCGGTTAGAATACCCGGCAGTTTACGTTGTAGTGTTAGATGGTCAATACTCAATCCCTCAACGCCTTTGAAACTATTAGAGGGCGAGTTCTATTCGGTTCCAGTTTGGCGATGGTAGAGGTTTGAGTCCTACCATGGTGGCGAGCCAGAATGTAAAGTTGAGCGATGGCAAGTTAAAGGGAAGAAGAGGGGAGAAGAGAAAAGAAAACCAAACAGCAACGCCGGTTTGGTAGCGGCCCCGGTATATGACCATAACGGTTACAAAAAAGAAGTGGAGAAAGCTCCAACAGTATAGTTTTAAAAAAACGGGAGTCATCCATCAAGCCTTCTGGGAGATAGGATGCCGTATGTGATTTTGAGGTATCTGGTTATCCTTCGGGAATTCCAAATGACCTCCTCCACACCCCCCCCCCCCCCAAAAAAAAAAAAAAAAAAAAACTCTCACTGACACACACCCTCAAGCCCTTAAAAGGGCTGTTAAATCTTTATTAAATGTTTATTTATATCAAATGTACACTCGTGCCCAGCCAGACAAGCTTGTTTCAATCCTTGCCTATCGTTTGGTGGTTTCTTGTATATGTTGCAGAAAGGTAGGTTGCACCAATTCCTCTTACGCTTTGTCTACCATTTCCATGCGTCTTCTTGATTAGAGTGTTGCAAGAAAATTTGAGAATGTTCAGTTAGAAAAGTTATAGGTAGAGAGAAAGATAGGTATCCGCTATTGTATATTGTGCATGCTGTGTGATTGTTGCTATGGATGGGGTAAGGGGTGTGTTTCTTCGGAGCCCACTCCCGACACGCAGAGTTGCGAGGCAATCCTCACAGACTCAATCCTAAAGATCTCAATGAGTAGCGAGGCAATCCTCACTGACTCCATGCTATTGAGTACTTTTAATTTACTGTGGATTATTTTGTTTTTCTGTTTAGGGTTCGGTGTTCGTTCAGCTTCACCATTGATTCACTGTCCTGGAGAGTGTGGAGGGTTTTGTTATATAGATCTTATTAAACGCGTTTCAATCGCGCTTCAGCAGAGTTGCGAGGCAGTCCTCACAGACTCTATCCTAAAGTTCCCAATGAGTAGCGAGGCAATCCTCACTGACTCCACGCGATTTAGTTATATTGTATAATTTTTATTTTATTTTTTTTTTTTTTTTTTTTTTTTATTTTTTATTTTTTATTTATTTTTTTTTTTTTTTCCGGAAACTTATTTTGTTTTTCTGTTAAGGGATCGGTGTTCGTTCAGCTCAACCATTAATTCACTATCTTGGAGTCTGTTGAGGGTTTTGTTTTGTAGGTCTTTTAATCGCGTATCAATAGTTTCTATTTTTGCTAGATCGTGAAGTTCCTTTATCGGTGTCCATTTGGGTTTGCATAGTGCCACTCGCAGGGCATAATTTTGAACCCTCTGTAGCTTCTGAATGTTGGTTTTTGCTTTGGTCTCATACGGCATCCTATCTCCCAGAAGGCTTGATGGATGACTCCCGGTTTTTCAAACTAAACTGTTGGAGCTTTCTCCACTTCTTTTTTGTAACCGCTATGGTCATATACCGGGGCCGCTACCAAACCGGCGTTGCTGTTTGGTTTTCTTTTCTCTTCTTCCCTTAAACTTGCCATCGCACAACATTACATTCTGGCTCGCCACCATGGTGGGACTCAAACCTCTACCATCGCCGAACTGGAACCGAATAGAGCTCGCTATCTAATAGTTTTAAAGGCGTTGAGGGAATGAGTATTGACCATCTAACACTCAAACGTAAACTGCCGGGTATTCTAACCGCGTGCATAACCCCCTTAGCCTCCATTTTGGGAAATAGGTAAGCTAGGCCTGTGTGATCCAAGGAAAAAAAAATAAGGTTAACCGGGTCGCAAGGGATTTGTAAATCCCACATCGTCCCTGCGCGCCTTCTGCGCGCTAAAACCATTCATTCATTCTTTTCTGCTCAGTATATCTTTGAAGAGTCAAAAGTTGAAACAATTCTCCTTTAAGGATTGTCGCAAAAAATAAATTTGAAAT
Source organism: Pictodentalium vernedei (assembly GCA_031216915.1). Classification (NCBI taxonomy): domain Eukaryota; kingdom Metazoa; phylum Mollusca; class Scaphopoda; order Dentaliida; family Dentaliidae; genus Pictodentalium; species Pictodentalium vernedei. Next base: position 437,819,434 of record CM062293.1, read on the forward strand.
CGAATCGCATAAAAAGGAGGATGGGGAAATTATAAATGTAGAGTGGGGAAATGTCCGGTGGGGAATTTCATAATTTTCATAAACAGGGTGTAAAAGCAGAGTGGGGAGCAGAGTGGGGAAATGTCCGGTGGGGAAATCTCAGAGTGGGGAAATCTCCGGGGGGGGGGGAATAGCCGGGTGGGGAAATGTCCGTTTTCCTCAGAACTGAAGGGTGGGGAAATCTCCGGGTGGGGAAATGTCCGTTTACCGTCTTCGGTGGTGGCTGCAGAGTGGGGTGGCTGTTTTGCTGTGATCGACACATACTGGTTGTCAGGTAGAGAAGGAAGTGGGGAGTGAGGGGTGGGAGGTGGTGAAAATGCAACCTCCAGTTCTTCCTCAGTCTCCACCAGACGTTCCTCATCCAACAGTACCGGCTCAGGAGCTGGCAGTTGGTTGGGTGTACTAGTGGTACTAGGAGGGGAACTGTGCCTCCAGAACATCCATCCTCTCGCTCACCTCCTTCTTCCCCTTCCGGAAGGCCTCCAAGCGCCGGGCGCCCCTGCGCCAAGTCGATGAAGTCAGAGGTGCGAATGATGTGAATGTGATGATGATGGCGATCGAACGAAATGGTTTCACGCGCCGAAGGCGCGCAGGGACGGTATGGGGAACAAACCCCTTTCGATCCTCATTAACTGTGTAATTTTGTCATGTCAGAGCGTGGTAGAGGAGGGAAAGAGTAAAGGTGTTCAGCGGAGTCTGTGTCTCCTGCGATTTTTCTTTGTGGGAGGAGGATGTGTTGGAGAGATAGATGTTGGTGGCGTTGTTGGATCTGGAGGATAGTAGTTTCCTTGGTAGTGAATGGCCTGATCCTAGCTGCTGTTTCTTCTTGAGATTTCCTGTAGTTTTTTAAATTTATTGTGAGGATTGTCCTGATTGAGTGTGCTGGGAATTTTTTGGATACATAGAAGCTATAGTTGTCTTGGACTGTGGCTCGGGTGTTGTCGTCCTCGATCTCCTCCCCAAGGAATGCCTCCGAGGAATGCCTCCGCGGACTCCGGGAAGCTCTCCTCCTGGTCGGACTCCTGGTCCGAAGAAGCCGGAGAAGCAAGAGATGGAGGGGGTGGAAGGTGCGTCATCTGAGACAACTTCCTGTGCCATTGACAGATCTTCCTCCTCCATCTCCTCATCGGATGAAGAGTCTGATGGGTTAGAGAAAGAACTGTCACCTGACCACCCATGGTCCTCCGGACCCTCCTCCTGGGAGAGGGGTGGCGGGCTGGACAAGGCTTGTTCAGGGGTGACCGGTGTTGTCCCATTGACGCCCTCACTTGCCTCCTTCTCTTCCTTTTCCTTCTTCTTCTTCTCCAGGAACTCCGTCATTCAGCGGGCATCTCGTCGTCTGGCGGAGGGTCCCTTCTTTCTTATTCTCTTCTTCTTGGTGGTGGCTGTGGCTGTAGTACTCCGGCGGCCTTCACCCAGCTTTTCCGTGTCACTAGGAGGGTGACCAGTGTGAGGGGAAATCACCTCACGAAAGATGCTACACCTCTCCTAGGACGGCGGTTCCAATTCTTTATCAAAATCCAGGTGAATTTTACCCTTGAGAACCTGGATACTCCAGGTGGTGGCAAGGGTAGCCTTCACTCTGACAAGTGTCTCTTGGATCCTCGATCCGCAAGTATACAGAAGAAGTCTCCTTGGTTACGAATCGAAATTAAGTATTTTTATTGTTTACTAATCATATATATTTCATTTTCAGGTTATTTTATTCAACTTTGTGGGGAGTTAGTTTAGTATAGTAACTGGGACAAAGTTAGGAGGCCTTAAATAAAACTGTGAGCGCTAAGTTGTCGAACGGTTCGTCGTGTTGCCTTTTGTCGCGTGTTTACAATTTTCCCTGTCCGATCGCGTAATTTTGTCTTGATGATGGCGAGCAAGTCTGTTCAGACGGAGGTAAGTATGGAGGTAAATACGTGTAATATCGCGGTCCAGGTCAACGGTGCCAACGGAGTAAGTATTGGTGTGCAGACAGAGGTCACTGGAGGTGTCGGTCAGAGCCGGGTTGGTGGGGCCACCGATGGCGATATTGGGCTTGAAGTTTGTAAACAGTGTTCTATGATGTATGGGGACTGTCGCTCGATGGGATATGGAGAGGTATGTGCAAACTGTCAGGAAATCCTCCGCCTACTTGAGACAATTGTTAAGTTTGAGGGGGAGATTGCTGAGCTGAAGGGAAAACTTGGTAGGGCGGGGCTGTCTGGAGTTACGCCTGTGAAAGTGGCTTTCCGAGAAGGATGGAAGGTTGTCGGTGGTTCCAAGAGGAAACATGGGGGTAGAACCTTTGATGTAAATGAGGTAGGTGATGAGGTGGGGGCTGCTAGAAAAGTACGTAGGACAGATGAGGGGGGCCCAGGCCGGAGCAATTCCATAATCCCATCGGACATAATCCCATCCGGACAAAATCCCATATCCCAAAAAGGGGGATAAGGAAGTTCTAGATAACTATAGGGGGATATCAGTTAGTAGTAACATCGGAAAAGTATTCTGTAAGGTCATATACGGTAGACTAGAGGAAGTTATAGAAGAGAAAGGTTTTTTAGGAGAAATTCAAAATGGTTTCAGGAAAGGACGAAGAGTCACTGGTCACCTATTTACACTCACCCAACTGATAGAATCAACAAAGGCTGAAAAGAAAAAGATGTTTCTGGCATTTCTAGATGTGAAAAAAGCGTACGACCGAGTGTGGAGGGAAGGTATGTGGCGAAAGCTCGAGGGCATCGGACTGGGGGGTGACTTTGTGGGAATCATGAAAGCACTGTATACAGATGTGCAAAGCCAACTCAGTCTAGGGAGTATCACTACAAAACGATTCCCTATGGATATAGGCCTCAAGCAGGGGTGTATCTTTTCACCGATTTTGTTTGCATTGTATGTTAAAGATTTAGGGGACGAACTAATTCAGAGTGCGGAGGGGGTAAATGTTGGAGACATAAAGATACCAGGCTTATTCTTTGCGGACGACATGGTGTTAATGTCTAGAACTGAACAGGGGCTAGAGAAACTGCTGGAAATTGTTGGTAGATATGGGAACACTTGCCGGCTCGAACTAAATGAAAATAAAAGCAAGGTAATACCCATTGGACGCAAGGTAGATATGACGAAGAGATGGAGAGTGGGGGAGTTCTCAATCCCCGAAGGGGAAAGCAAACAAATCACTGTAGGAGAAACGGGAGAGTATGAGTATCTAGGGGTAAGCATAAATATAACGGGAAGAGGGGTGTACAGAAATTACTCAGCCAAACTGATTCTGAAGGGGAAAAGAATTCTGAACCAACTAAAACTTTTAGGGAAAAATAGTTTCAACAAGGTGTTTGTGGGGAAAACACTGTGGGAGAGGGTGGGTTTACCAAGTATAACGTATGGCACGGACGTGATTCCATTAAACCAAACCGTTACTAAGAAGTTGGAAAATACTCAAAATGATGCCGGCAGATGGATAACAGGGTCGAGTAATGCTGCAGCTTTGGAAGCAGTAAGGGGGGAGCTTGGGTGGATGAAAATCAAGGACAGGGTAGATTTGGGAAAACTGTGTTACTTTAACTACTTGAGAAACCTGCCTGACAACCGGTGGTGCAAATTGATGCTCGATACCATTTGGAATTCTAATATAGAAACGGGGTGGTCAAAACATGTGAGGGAACTAATGGACAATTACTCTATAGAGGTCACAAACATAGAAGTAGGAATGAAAGAAGGCAAAAGGTTTGTCAAAGAGAGAGTCATGGAAGATTGCAATCGAAACTGGCGAGCAGGGGTTAGCGTGAAAAGATCACTGCAGGGGTTACAATATAAAGAAAAGCCAGCTTTTGAGAAGTACCTAGATGGCACCTTTGGAGGGTCACTGCTGTTCAAACTGAGATCAAGATCACTGGAGCTTCGGGGAAAAATTGGGAGAGATGGGGAAAAGGGATGCCAAATGTGCCACTCTGGAGTAGTGGAGACCCTGGAACATTTTCTCTTGGAATGCCCACAGTATATACCTCATAGAATAAAATTTACTGGAAGAATAATGCAGAAGTGGGGTGAAGAAACAAAGGATAGATGGCTGAAGGGGGACACGAGGGAGAGGGTAGGAATGCTTATTGAAGAAATTGAAAAAGAGGAAGTGAGGGACACTATTAAGCAGTTTATATCTGAATGCTGGGAGGAGAGGAGGGGAAGAGGGGGTGGGGTGCAGGGGGAATGATGGCCTTCTCTTATGAGGACCGCGACAAATCAGCGGCTGGCCAAAGAGTTATTATTACGTGGGCGGACAGAATCCCAGTTGGGTATAACAAATAAAAAGACACAATTTTTTATCCCATTGGATTCAAGTACTTTTATTTCTTAATATCAATAACATTAACATTAACAGCAGAATTAATATAAGCACTGTAATTATGTTCTTCAAAGTAACTTGTGATTTATTATAACAATACCAGCGATAATAAGTATAAAGAACAACAATAACTATAGGTTAAGCCAGGTGTGTTTATACTAATTTATTGATAATTATAGGATTCCAGCGCTGCAGAAAAAAAACATGCTTCGTACATTGACAGTTATCGGATGCCACCGCTACAGAAAGAAAAATACATGCTTCGTGTATTGATAATTGTAGGATACCGCCGCTACAGAAATATAAATATAGGCCTTGTATATTGATAATTATAGGATGCCACCGCTACAGAAAAAACAAACATACTTCGTGTTTTGATAATTAGGGTGCCATCGCTACAGAAAGAAAAATACGTGCTTAGTATATTGATAGTTATAGGATGCTACCGCTACAGAAAGAAATTACATGCTTCATATATAGATAATCGTAGGATGCGGCCGCTATAGAAAGAAAGAAAAAACATACTTCGTGTTTTGATAATTATAGCATGCCAGCGCTACAGAACGAAAAATCACATGCTTAGTATATTGATAGTTATAGGATGCCACACATACATAAAGAAAAATACATGTGTCCTGTATTGATAATTATAAACTGACGCTGCAACAGAAAGAAAAAAAAACATACTTCGTGTTTTGAAAATTATAGATGCCAGCGCTACAGAACGAAAAATCACATGCTTAGTTTTTTGATAGTCATAGAATGCCACCGATACATAAAGAAAAATAGATGCTTCCTGTAATGATAATTATAAAATGACGCTGCTACAGAAAGAAAAACAGTTGCTTCGTGCGTTGATAATTATAGGAAACCACCGCTACAGAAAGAAAAATATAAACTTCGTGAATTGATAATTACAGGATGCCACCGCTACATTAAGAGAATTACATGCTTCGTACATTGATAGTTATAGGATGCCCAGCGATAATAAGTATAAAGAACAACAATAACGCCGGACATAATCCCATCGGACATAATCCCATCGGACATAATCCCATCCGGACAAATCAAAAATATTTCCTGGCATTTTGTCCAGTTTTGCCAGAATAAAAATACTACCTGGGATTTTGTCCGCTTTTTTGTGAAAAAATATTGCCTGGTGTTTTGTCCGCCCATGTCTGGGATTTTGTCCGCTGGGATTTCGTCCGGGTAAAAAATCTGGGATATTGTCCAGATGGGATTTTGTCCGATGGGATTTTGTCCGCGCACCGTGGGAGCTCCATTGTTTAGTTGTTAGCACCTCGGAGTCCAAGGTGCGAATGGACCAGTGTGTGTGTGTGTCAAAATGAACGGCGAATGGCGATGTCCGATGACCAGAACTAAAAAGCTTGTGGACCATGTGATATTTATCTACTCATCTGTTTGCCATTTGTTAACCCTTTACCTAATGCTAGGAGTAGACGGCACTCGTGAAAAAAATTCTTGTGTAACTAAAAATTTTTATTTTTTGATCCCAAAACATAGGTTATAACCCCTTATTGGAACGAGCGTGACGTCGTAGGTCATGACCTGTGTTTTGGGAACAAAAAATCAAAATATAAAATAGATTGAATGGCGATTTTCGTGATTAGCGCTGGCCGGTTTTGTCCGTTACGTTAGGTGAAAGGTTAAATAAAAATGGAGGGATATTTCCACCAATTATGAATTTATCGTCTCCAAATAAGGCCTCTCCAGTTCCCCCTCACGGCGTCATTTTTATCTTCCGCTTCCGCAAAGTTCCGGGTCGTTTTCGCGACAGTTACCGGCTGTCTTCGAAATTCGAATCAAGAGCTGAGAGTATAATTTCAGAAAAACAACTTCTACCCCAAGCATTGGTTACTGGGTCATAATCCACCAGTAAAGTAGGGCTTGTTTACCACAATGAAACATTGATGTTGGTTTTTAACCCTACCCCGTCGATATTAATAAAAGTTAGCCCCAGTGGTCTGCGTCAGACAAGATAGGTCCATTTGTCTCGTGAACACAAGTCGTTTGAAGTTTTTAATCCTTCCAAACGCTGCTGTATCTAGTATACACATGCCACTAACTTCTGTAAAACTACTTCAGAAGGATTATAGCAGGTCATAAATCATAAACACAAGAGCACCATTAATTGCCGATCAACATAAGTCAATCAAGTTAATTAATTTAATCATTGATGAATAAGAAACAATCTTGCAGAAAAATAATAACAACCAAGAGAGTAAAAATGTTTGGTTTATATTTTTTCATTCTTTCACTTTAACAATTAAAAATATACATTGTAATTTATCGATAGGGCCAGTTAAAAAAATACGAAATTAATTTGACGATGCATTTTTATCGTCCGTTGAACAATCAGAATTACTCCGAACTTATCCACTAAAAAGTGCGACATTCATTTTGCACATTTTAGTGAATAACTCCGAAGTAATTTATCGATAGGGCAAGGTTAAAAAAACGAAATTAATTTGAAGATGCATTTTTATTGTACGCTGAACAATCAGAATTACTCCGAAATTATCCACTAGAAAGGGTAACTTTTATATTGCACTTTTTAGTGAATAATTCCAAAGTAATTTATAATAGGATCAGGTTAAAAAAAACGAAATTTATTTGACGATGCATTTTTATTGTATGCTGAACAATCAGAATTACTCCGAAATTATCCACTAAAAAGGGCGACTTTCATATGCACTTTTAGTGAATAATTCCGAAGTAATTTATCGATAGGGCCAGGTTAAAAAACGAAATTAATTTGACGATGCATTTTTTATTGTACGCTAAACTATCAGAATTACTCCGAAATTATCCACTAAAAAGTGCGACTTTCATATTGCACTTTTCAGTGAATAATTCCGAAGTAATTTATCGATAGGGTCAGGTTAAAAAAAAAAAACGAAATTAATTTGACGATGCATTTATATTGTACGCTGAACAATCAGAATTAAAAAAGGTTCAAGGACTGGGGCTGCTGTCATGATTAGCATCTTTCTGCATAAATATATGACATTAAACACAAATAAATAAATAAATAAATAAATAAATAAATAAATAAATAAATGGGCCTGAGTACTTGGCGCTAATTTCACCGGGCTGATGTTCCTTTGTCAAAATATTTCCAGGCTGAAAATTCTAGAAGCCGAATGTTCCCCTTCCCGCCCGAGCTTGGAGTTGTCAACGAAAGCGAACGAATTCTTCAACAGTCGATCGGAAATCAGATTCGGTTTAACACAAAGATGATATCAATACATAATTGCATATCAGCGATATTCCCAGGTGCACTCTTTTATTTTCAACTATTTTTTTTCGTTTTGTACCCATTTTTTTTCAAAGCACTCGTTCGCAATCGACATGGGTTTGTCACCGTATGTCTTGTTTTCACAGTGTGGATTGTGCTATTCACTTTTCAGATTGAGAAAATGTGACGTAATTTTAACAAGTTATCAGTTTTTTCCTTTTTGTAAATACAAAAATGACCATATACCTGTGCTTGCAAATTGAAATGATGAAGAAATAAATATTTTTAATCAGAGTCATATTCTATCAAGACGTGTTAAAAATTACTTCCAGTTACATTTCTGTGGGCAGACGTGTTTCGGATTAATTATGTGGACACTGCCGTCCGGCATTATCATCGTTCAGTAATCTTTTCCACAGACGTCCACAGGCTTTTGCCCACGGAACTGCATGCCCACAGAAGTCCACAGTAATTGGTATCAAACTGATTTCTGTGGAAAATCAGTGGGTGCCCACTGTGGACATGTGGAAAAGTGACTGCACACGGCGACTGTACTGTAGTTTACACTGGCTTCTCACAAGGTCTGGTATTGAATCTGAACGTATTGGACATTAATTCAATAATACCATGTGCAAGTGGATATTAAACAAGCTATGTTTGGGAACAAAAACAATATCAATATGGGGGAAATGAAAAATAATAATTATTACCATAACAATAATAACAAGAGCTCACGTATCGCTGAAGCAATACAATGTCCCCTACCGGACTAATGAGCATTAATAATTATACAAATGTTATAACCTAGATGTGATCAGCATGAATTCCGTTGAAGCGTTTCCAACAAAGTCCGGAAAACTGATATTTTGGCGCTTTTCCATATTTCCAAGGGCCATAACTCACACAAGAATAATGCATTCAGCATAAAACTCAAACTTGATCTGTAAGTCACCGTTCTACAGTAGGTTACCAAGAATGAAATCAATCAGTTGAAGCATTTCCAAAAAGTCCGGAAAACTGATATTTTGGCACTTTTCCATATTTGCAAGGGCCATAACTCACACAAGAATAATGCAATCAGCATGAAACTCAAACTTGATCTGTAAGTCATCGTTCTTTTGGAGGTTACCAAAAATGAAATCATTCGGTTAAAGCATTTCCAAAAAAGCCAGGAACACTAAAGTGTGACTGACAGACTGACGGACTGACAGACTGACGGACTAACAGACTGACGGATGGACAGAGTGCAAACCTATAGTCCCCTCCGGCGATGCCGGTAGGGGACTAATAATTATAATAATAACAATTGTAATGGACAGTTGAACTCAACAGTCTTGGAAGATCTGTTAAACATTGAGTTTTCAGCGAAATCTTCATGTTTTTATAATGAAGTTCTGTGTGGCTATGAACATATTCCTGTTTTCTATTCCTGATAACGTGGAGCTGTCAGATAAAATTACTTCTGTGTCACATATTGTATAATCAATGCTTTCAAATACTATTTGTCGCTGTGCATAATATATTTTGGACAAGTTAGGAGAAAATACCAGGAGTTTTCATAATTGAATCCACATGAGCATATTGGATCGCTAACTAAAAAGCGTTCAAACATATGACCTTTTAGGTCACTACATCTTTGTCTAAGTTTGCTGGCTATTCCTCCAAATGGCATAGTAATGCTTCGGAATCGCTATGACGTCCCTTTTTAAATATCACTTTAGGAGTTCTGTTGATTCACAGGATCTAACATTTAGGTCCAAAGCATTCCAAAGCTTTACCGCAGATGGCAGGAATGAGTCTGCAAAAAGCGATCTGCGACATTGTATTTTCCGAAGAAATTGATCATATACCTCAGATAAAGGGCGCATTTCCGGCTATAATTTTGTGCATTGCAGTGATTTTGTGCCTTCTTCTGCGTTCTTTTAGAGTTATGATTCCAGTGTCTGAATATATACGATTTTGGCTTGTGCCTCTTGAAATACCACACATTGTAGATTTTCTAATACAATTAACATGTTCTCTGGACAGTTATCCCAGATGATATCAGCATAGCATAAAGCTGATATACAACGTTTCCAAAGCTGATCTGGAAAGTCTGCATTTCAAGCTACGAAAACAGTTTATCATGGGACTATAGAATCTACATGAGTATTCCATGATCCTGAATAATGAAAATTCAGACCCAGATGTTTATGAGTTTCAGCATCGCCCGCAGGAGTGTCTATAAAATAGAGAGTTGGATTGGAAGAGGTTTTCACTTCCTTGTGAAGCTAAGCGCCAGTGTTTTCTCTGGGATAAAATTGATCTTCCACGTTTTCGCCCAGAGACCAATAAGCTCAAGATCTGTATTTAAAAGATTTGAGGCTAGGGTTGGTTCTTCTACAATTAAAAATATGGATGTATCGTCTGCATAGCCTAATTGTGGACTAAATATTGTCCACTAAATCATTTATGTAAATATTGAATACAAGGGGCCCAAGAACAATAATAATAAGTGGTTTGGTTGTGAGCTGCTACCATTAATTACAACTAGCTGTGAGAGATCGGTTAAGTAGTTTTTGAACCATGTCAACAAACTGCCCCTAATACCAATCGCATCTAGTTTATTTATTAGTCCATCATGCCAGACTCCGTCAAAGGCTTTACTTATGTCACAGAATACAAACCTAACTTCTTCACCTTCATCAAAGGAGGATTTTGTGAAATTGTCAGTGTACACTAGTTGGTTAGCTGTACTACCTCTGGCCTGAAGCATAACTGTAGGGCAGATGGGCGATTATCTTCTATGAGAGATTCATAAACATGGTTGAAAACTATTTTTTCAAGAATTTAGCTTATGCAACATGTCAATGAGATTATGAGACTGGCCGATAGTTTTCTTTATTTTTGGGTGATAATTTCTTATGAATTGGTATGGCATTTGCTATTTTCCATTTTTGTGGGAATATTCCTGTCGATAAAGATATGTTACGCATCCGAGAAAGTCGGTATGATAACTCGCTTGAGAAACGTTTTGAGATCTTGTTACTAATTTTGTCAGGGCCACAAGTCCTGGATGTGTTCAATTTAGACAATAATGATTCAACCTCTGAAGGATTAGTTTAAACACTGTCGACAGACCCGTCCGTACGTATAAGGGTTGGTAATTCCCTATCTCTAGGTACAGTGGCGGCGCCATGGGGGGGGGGGGGGGTATGGGGGAGGGGGGACTTACCCCTCCACTTTTTTCGCCAAGCGTAGTAAAAAAATACTATCATTTTAATCTTTGTATTGAACGTTTCGGTGTAATGGTGGGTATGCTTAATTCCACATTCCCTAGCGCACCAAATCAGAGAAGTTTTTAAATTATGTTTGTGTGTGTCCCCCCCCCCCCCCCCCACACACACACATTAGCTGCAAGCAACAAACAAGAGTCGTGGGCCCAAAGTGCAGCTCGGCGTGCCGCGTTCAAACGGTCTGAAACATACCGCTTAAGAGTATTCGAGGAATGCTAGAATCGAGAGCGTGCAACGTATCCGTTTGGAATGCAGCCTACTTTCATTTTCGGTTTGAGTGTCGTTTGGTGCTTTGTGCTCGCACTTTACAACAGCGTTCTTCCGTTAAAATGTCACCATGTACGACGTTTTCTATAACTGAAAGACCTAACCAATAAGTTTCAAAAGGATAAAACTGCTTTAATTCAATTGTCTGAGAATGCTCCAGAGAACACCATTTACAACGTAAGTTTTAAAAATTTTCTCAACTTCGGGAGGGGTCACCCCCCCCCCCTGAAACCCACCCCGGATGCGCGGCGGGCAATACCCAACTGTACCACCTCACTTCTGTAACTCTGGAGTCTCCACGGACTAGGTACGGTGCTCTATCTGGCGAAATAATCATTAAATACAATCGCAATGTCAGTCGGGGCACTTATAACTTCTCCGCTTTCAAGTAGTGGATGGAAAATATCACTAGTATTTGATTGCTGTCGCGAAAAATGCTTCAAACTTTTCCACCACTGCTTAGAAAAAAGGGTCTTTGGTAGATACAAAGGTCTCTTACTTGAGGTCGTTTTTTCTTTTTGTGTCCCTCACACGTGTTATAGTATTATTTCTTATTCGTCTAAACGTCTGTCAGAGTTCTGGGTTATTTGTTCGTTACCGTGAGCTCTATTACGAGACGGTATTTACCTTCGTACAACAACTGTCATCCACGGTTTGTCATGCGGGTGCACTAATATAGACTTTGATGGAGTAAAGTTTTTGGCTGATTCTATGATATAAGTAGTAATGTGTTCGGTAATTGCATCAGGAATCTCCGCTATAAAAAAACTCGTCCCAGTTTGTAGCAGAAAATGTCCGTATCCATATTTTTGAAATCCCAGATGACCCTACTATACGGAGTGAAATGTGATCTCATGCATGTCACGTGGGCGGATATAGCATGTGATCACTACAAAATGGGAGGATAACTTCTACATTCGAGATAGAGTCTGGCAAGTGGTCAGCATCAGGCCAATGAGACTACTTGAGCTTTTAGTACCCCTTGTTGTCTCTTTGGTGATCTGTACAATGGTGTGTGTTGTTTCCAAGTGTATACTTTTTGGATGGGCGTTGTTGGTATACAATTAACATTGAAATCCCCGACTATGATGCACTTGATTGTCAAATCGTTTCGTTCTTCAGATATTGATTCGTCGATAAGATCTCAGTAGAAGTTACGGGATGACGTTGGTCGATACAACACCCCACAATAAAATATTTTGCTTTGTACAACTTCAATCCACGTTGCCTCCAAGTCAGGGCGTTCTAGATCGCATTTTCGTTCACATATTAAACCTAATTTAAGATAGACTATGATTCCACCGCCAGTGCCATTTCCCCTATCTTTTCGAACTGGCGGATGTTGATAACCAGGAAGTCCCAAACTATCTGAATCCACGTTTTCACTTGACATAGATTCTGCAATGGCAATAACATCAAAGTCGCCTAGTTCGGCTTGAATTAAACCAATCTAATTTCAAATGCCTCTGACATTAGTATGTACTATCGGCATATTTCTGTTTGGGTCACCTGGGTTTAGCTCCACATCTCCACTGACTAACAGCAGTAAATAAATATCATTATCGCTTATCCAGATTGCCCAGCGCCGAATATATCATTTTAGAGTAACAGGCATGTATGCTCATACGTGGTAGAGACTCAATACCCTTAACATTACCGAATATCCCAATCCTTGCACGATAAGTACTGATATCAACCGCCATGACAACTGTCTATGTAAAATAATTTGACATCAGTATTTGTGTACAAGGGCGGACAGTACGGTAATCATTTCACTCTACCGTTTGTTCAACGAATACCTTAGCTTTATATCATCAGTGGGTGACTCTCAAGCCAGCCTACTAATACTGACCACACCGCCCCTCACTCAATAGACAGTATTACCATACAGAGCAGCGAAGTATACGAAGCGCTAATATAATATTAGAACGTTTCTTTTCGTGTTCTGTCGGTCGATAGTACCTGAGTTTGTGTGATTTCTGAAATAAAACCTGAAGCAGCGAAGCTGCTGAAGGTTTTATTTAAAAAATCACACAAACTCAGGTACTATCGACCGATAGAACATGAAAAAAAACGTTCTAATTATTTTATTATGCCGAACAAAAATGACTTTCATTGTTAAGCGTTAACTGCAACATGCCATCAATCTTGTAACAACAGTGTAGTCGAATCCAAAAACATGACGTCATTTCGTACGAATGACGTCTCTTCGAAAATGACTTGTCACAAGTGCCGTTGCTTTGGGAGTTTCTATATCAACAAGTGCCAGTGTTTACAACTGCATCATGCTGTTCATGTTATAATTCATTGTTAATGCTTGTGTGAAAAGTGATATAAATTAATGGAATATAAATTCATGTTTCTTGGACGACAACAGTTAAAAGAATTAAGCGGAGTGAAACAATTTATTTTGAACTTGAGGCGGAGGCTCAGTAAGGTCGAGGTGTACTAAACTTGTGGAAATATAATTGATTGAAGTCATAACTGAGACTCATATTCAGGATTCACTGAAGTGGTGAACAACACGTGAGTGAGTTTTTTAATATTTCTGATTCTTTTGAATTCATTGTTTGCAGTTAAAATTGAAAACACACCCACTGAAGATGATATATTTGTTAGAAAGTTTGTGTCTACCGGTGTTGAAAAAAGTTAAACGGACACGGAGCCAGCGTTTGGTGTTGAGAAATTCCAATCGACGCTGATCAATGGAAGTGGCGCTTACATTTTCTTCGTTCTCTTGTCTCCAGGGAAAAACGTTCCGATAGTACTCGTGTTTTGTCCCCAAACTCCAGTACTATGACTTTTAGAAGGTGTCAAATTAACCAATTACGGGTGATGTTACAAACGTGAGGCATAATAAAATCCATTAGTGCATCAAAGGCTGCAGGACCTGATCTTATAAATCCCCGGCTTCTCAAGGAATGTATATTATCCTTATCCTAACCCCAATATTCTCCTGAATAATTATTACTCTCCTTTTTTGTGGAAAAAATCCAATGTAACGCCTGTTCTAAAAAAATAGGCCGATGAAATCATCCGATGTGTACCCATACGCGCAATTGGTAGAAAGCTGTATGACGGAGGGCCACCATGGATGCTGACATAATGTACACCATACAAGGTATGGGTACATATAGAAATGGATTGGAGGAGTGTCTAATTTGATGGATAAAGGGTTAATATCTCCGGATCAAATTATCAGATTTACATAAAAAACTATACAGCACAGCACATCAGTAACCTGAATAAATTTATAAAGTAACATGACAATCGGATTGATATTTTTTGAGTTATCTCATGCCAAAGGGATTGAAGGAATTTTCAATTTGAAGGATAAAGGGGGTTAATATCTTCGGATCAAATTATCAGATTTACACCAAAAACTATGCAGCTCAGCACATCAGTAACCTGAACAAACTTATAAAGTAACTTGACAATCCAAGCAATATTTTTCAAGTTATCGAATGCGAAACGGATTGGACGAATTTTCAATTTGAAGGATAAAGGGTTAATATCTCAGGATTAAATTATCAGATTTACACCCAAAACTATACAGCTCGGCACATCAGTAACCTGAACACAAATATAAAGTAACATGACAATCCAAGTAATATTTTTGAAGTTATCGAATGCCAAAGGGATTGGAGGAATTTTCAATTTGAAGGATAAAGGGTTAATATCTCTGGATCAAATCATCTGATTTACACCAAAAACTATACAGCTCAGAACATCAGTAACCTGAACACAAATATAAAGTAACTAGACAATCCAAGCAATATTAAGTTGTCGAATGCCAAAGGGATTGGAGGAATTTTCAATTTGAAGGATAAAGGGTTGATATCTTAGGATCAAATTATCCGATTTACACCAAAAACTATACAGCTCGGCACATCAGTAACCTGAACACAAACGTAAAGTAACTTGACAATCCAAGCAATATTTTTTAAGTTATCGAATGACAAAGAAATGGATACGGACGCCGGACGGACAGACGGACGGACGGACAGACGGACGGACAAAAGATGGACGAAAGACGGATGGTCACCCCGGATGCCGGCATTATGTGTACCATACATAGTATGGATACACATAAAAATACCCTTTCAATTTATTAACCAACTATCGCCCGATATCCCTCCTCATTTGTGTTGGCAAGGTTTTTGAAAAATAGATCTTCAAGCAGTTGTGGAAGTTTTTGAGCGACAACAACATCCTTAATCTATTTTAGTCAGGGTTCACTCCTGGTGACTCGACTATACTTCAACTAACTGATCTCTATGGCGAATTCTGCCGAACCCCCGACCACGGAAAAGAGGTTCGCGTGCTCTTCTGTGACGCCAGTAAGGCGTTCGATAAGAGGTGTGACATGTGGGTCTCATCCGCGAGCTGGAAAAAAATAGAGTGGCAGGTGATTTACTTGCATTTTTAAAATCGTACCTTTCTGACAGGATCTTGCGGGTTGCAATTGCCTCCGAAATGTCGTCCTGGAGACAGATAAACTCTGGAGGTCCTCAGGGGTCGATACTTGGCCCTTTACTATTTCTTATATATATTAATGACATAACGGACAACCTTTTAAGTAGCATTCGGCTCTTCGCTGATGATACATCATTGTATCTCATAGTTGAAAATCCAAGTCATGCAACAACTTTGATCAACCAGGATCTGACTACAATAGAGTATTGGGCCAAGACCTGGTTGGTTGAGTTCAATCCTAAAAAAATCCGAGAGCATGCTAATATCACGTAAGGCTATCCATGCTCTGTACCCACCACTATCTCTTAATGACACCCAGATATAAGAAGTTAAAAGTCATAAGGATCTGGGGGTTATCTTGAACGGTGCATGTACTTGGAATTACCACATCGAATATACATGTATCTGTGGAAAACCTGGTCACGCGTAGATTTACTGAGGAGGCAAAAGTTTACTCTTGACCGCAGTGTCCTTGAAACAATTTACCTTGCCTTTATCAAACCTTTTCTTGAATACGGTAGCACCATTTGGGACAATTGCACAGTGAGTAATACAATCGAGCTGGAAAAAGTACAGTTGGCTTCAGCAAGAATAGTAACTGGCGCAATCCTGTGTGCTAGGACTTCCGCGTTGTAGAATAAAACCCTCTGGGACTCCCTTGAGGAAAGACGACGCAAACACAAACTGAAACAATTCTTCCGAATATTTCACAGTATGACGCCCCCATATATTGCTAAAGAAGTTCCGCCAACAGTCTCTGCTACCAGTCAAGGTCCCAATCTCCGAGCAGGGAATAATCTCAGGAGTTCCCTTCTGCTGCACCCAACTGTACCAGTCTTCATTTATACCGAGAACTACAAGCCTATGGAACGACATATCGTTATCACCCAGAGAAAATTCATCGGTGAGTAATTTCGCAAGTTATCTTAACGGGGGTAATCTGCGCCCCCATCACTTTATGGCCATGCAAAGTCACGAGTAGGTCAAATCTATCACTGCAGATTGCGATTGTGTTTCCATAATCCTAGTACCCATTTATGCAATGACCATCTGTCGTCATCGACCCTATGTCAATGTGGCGAACTCGAGACGAACATTTTCTTTTGTTCTGTCCTGTCTTTGAAGATGACGCAGATCAACAATAAAATCACTTCCATTCACACCAGATGTGGGTGTGACAACACTCCTTTTTGGATCCGAATTCCTTAACAATGATGAAAATTCGTCTGTATTTGAAATGTTGCCGAACTTTATTCTTCTTAGGAAGCGCTTCCAATAACTGTAACCCTATTGCTGCTCACCTAATAGCTAACAATAGTAGAATCTTGATCAAGTCGCCCCTCATTTCCCCCAAATGAGCTTCTATAATGTCATCCAACTATTTTCTCCTAAAGAGCAGCAAGTACCTCTTCTGTTAATGGACCATCAAGCTAACCTGATGATGATCGGGTGACGGAGGGTTTGGCTGTTTGCTTTACGTGTGTACTTAGTGAAAACCAACTTCAAATGACATAACTGCAGGGTGAGAGCCTGCTTCACTATCCGCTTCTCACACTATTGGGGTTTCTTGCTCGGGGAGGGGGAGGGGGGGGGGTCCGGGGTATTATTTCTGGCACTGTGTGCCGCGGGGGGCGATCGATATTTCATATTTTACTGAACGATACATTGCAAGCTAATGAAATAATGCGTCTTACGCCGGCGAGACATAGTATATTGCTCGTTTCCCGGCGGTGCATGGTGCTGGCGTGGTCCTCCGGAGCCGGGTTCTGTCCTGGAGTGGAAAGCTTCAAACGTGCACACACCCTCTATTCCCGCCCACTCCACCTCCGCTACCCATTAGAATATTCTCCTGGCATACTAGTGTTAAGCTGCGATCTCCAAGTGACTCAATTCTCAAACTGTTGTTGAGCAATGTTGATGCCTAGTGCATTCAAGTTGGCCTTTTCCAAATGTCTTCCTTTTCTTTCACCCGTTCTCTCGTTCTACTTTTTCTTTTTTCTTTCAGTGTTTAAAAAATATCCAACCGACCCACCCGTTCTATCTGTCAAACTGAAACTGTGTAAACTTTCAGACTTGGGATTCGGTTCACATAAGCTTTCAGCTTTCTTCCGAATCCTTAACAATTTTGTCTGATACATTATGTGTTAACTGTATTCACTGAACGTTATGTATAAAATATTCAATCCGTTTGCACTTGTTCGCATGTATATAGTTAAACTGTTTTTGTTCAACAAAATTTGTTGAAACTAAATTTGGAGGGGGTGGGGGTGGTTTTGGTTCTGGTGTGGGGCAGTTTTTCCTGCCCAGGGGTTTTCTGCCCTGTCCTCAACCTTTTCAAATCGCATGAGCGGCCATGTTGTGACGTTATCCCTATGGTAATTCGTGGTGTTAGTGCGCATGCACATCCCGTGTTGTCAGGGTGATACGTATTTCCGTCGTCCATTTTGCATACGGGAGGCCGCCATCGTGGTTTCTATGGTGGCACGTGGTTGTTACGTTACCCAAAAACAATATATAACGCTCACACTGATCCTTTTTTCATAGAGAATAAAATAAATAAAGTAAATAGCTTATTCAAATTACACGCTCTACTATTTTTTTCGATTGGTTGCACGGTAATCTACCCTCACCGTTTGACGGTTTCCTTGGACGCAATGGTGAACAAACCAATAGAAATACTAGACAGTCTGATCTCGGTGTAGAAAGGACAAGGACAAAATCGTCGGACAGCTTTACAACCTATTTGTACTCCAAACGGTGAAATGAATTTAAAAGAGAGATCCAAACTGTTGACAACAGAAACATTAATAGTATGTCTTAGGCTTTTCACCCCCAGGTTGGATGACCCCGGTGGATGACCTCGGAAGTGACGTCATGTCACGTTACTCATTGGCGCCATGTTGTGTTGTCATGGTAACCCGCGTGAGCAGCCATAATGTGACGTTATCCCCATGGTGATATGTGGTGTTAGTGCTCATGCACAGCGCGTGTTGTTAGGGTGATACATGTTTCCGTCATCCATATTGTATACTGGAGGCCACCATCTTGTTTTCTATGGTTTCACGTGGTTGTTATGTTATCCGAAGGCCTACAATAGGATAGGGGTATGTTCGGAGGGTATGTTCCATTGTACAAGATTAAATCTAATAGCCACAAACAACCGACAAGTTGTACTAGTTCAAATTCTAACAGAATCCCCCGATTGTACATGTGCTATAGTTTTCATAAACCCGACCCTGTTCGTTTGTTCTGGAGTATGTCCCAGTCGTGTAGAAGAGCCTGTCACTTGGAACAGTTTCTGGTCTGTTCAGGCTAGTTCTAACCCTTTTCCAAATAGTCTTGTTCGTGTTTCATTTTTCCAGATCATCCAATTAGTTCATTTAACGACCACGATCCGTGGGACCCCAATTCCACCACCTCCAAATAACGAACGACAGTCCTTCGGCACCCCCTTCTCTGAAATGAAGCTATGAGTGCCAATGAGGTCTAATTTATTATCCCTCTTAGCCTCATTTCGATATTTAAGGATACCTATGACCCAGCTCCTATATGGCTTCTAGCTCCTACATGGCTCCTATACAGCTCGTATGAGGGTCATGAGAAATCCCTCAATGAGGTCTATTCTACTATCCCTCTTAGCCTCGTTTCGGTTGAGGCCATGACAGCCACGGAAAAATCCCTCAATGAGGTCTGAGTTACTATCCATCTTATACTCATTTCGGTTGCGTCCATGATGGCCATGACAAAACCCCTCAATGAGGGCTTATTTACCAGCCCCCATGAGCCCAATACGGTATTTAAGGATACAGATGACCCAGCTCCAAAATGGATACGATATGGCTCCTTGCGCCTATATGGCTCCTATACAGATCCTATGAGGGCCATTGGAAATCCATCAATGAGGTCTATTCGACTATCCATCTTAGCCTGCTTTCTGTCGAGGTCATGAAGGCCATGAAAATATCTCACAATGAGGTCTAATTTACTATCCCTCTTACCCTCTTTTCGCTTGAGGCCATGAGGTCATGAAAAAAAGAGAAGTTACCCCAATGAAGCCAAGTGAATTGAATACGACGAAGCGAACGAAACGAAGGTCCAACACAACCAAGATCGAAGTGAACTCAACAAAGTGAACACAGTTTTGAATGAACTATATATAACGAAGTGTTGTCTGTAAAACCTTTTGAACTGAGTGAACTCTATATAATTTGATCATAACCCTTTACCTAACATGAAAAGCAGACGACACTTGCAAAAAAAATTCTTGAATAACTAAATTTTTTCATTTTTGTCTCAAAAACATAGGTTATGACCCCTCGTTGGAACGAGCTCGACGAGCTCGTTCCAACGAGGGGTCATAACCTATGTTTTTGAGACAAAAAATGAAAATATTTTGAAAATTAATTGGCGATTTTTGAGAATAGCGCTGGCCGGTTTTTTCCGTTACGTTGGGTAAAGGGTTAACTGTAAAACCCTTTGAACTATTTTCATCTGGATGAACGAAGTTCGGCAGAATGTATATTTTAACTATAACCTTAATGAAGCTATATAATATCAAAACCCTTTGAATTAAATCCTTTCACCTGGGAAGGGGAATACCCTCGAGTGTTAAAATGTTAAAACACGAAACTTTACGGAATCGACTAGGAACCCCACTTACGGAATGGCGTATATAGCCTGTCTATATGTATACTTGTTATTCAGGGGAAAATGAAGCAATCTGATTGAACCTTGATCGAGGTTATAGTCGAGACTGAGCTAGGTATAGCTGGGAAGTAGTGTCACAAGTCAATATTAGTAGTTGAGACATGGGGCAAAATAACAGTAGCCAGTAGTAATTGTGCAAGATCGCAAAGGCACAAGACTGCAAGATTGGTAGATAAAAGTAGTGGATGACTACAAAAGAGGCAAATCATTGGACAGATAAACCATAGACAAATAGTGGCATTGGATGTTTGGAGATAAGAGGGAAGCCGTTGGTAAGACTATCTGTATAGGAGCTGTATAGGAACCGTATAGGAGCTGGAAGCCATATATGAGCCATATAGCAGCTGAGACATAGGTATTCTTAAATACCGAAAGGAGTCTAAGAGGGCTGGTAAGTTTGACCTCATTGAGGGACCTTTCCATGGCCCTCATGGCCTCAATCGAAATGAGGCTAAGAGAGATAGTAAATTATACCTCACTGAGGAATTTTTTCATGGGCCCCCATAGCCTCAACCGAAATGAGGCTAAGAGGGATAGTAGAATAGACCTCACTGAGGGATTTTCTCATGACCCTCGTGGCCTCATTTCAGAAAACTGTTGCTGAATGCCCGTCCTTCGTTATTTAAGGGTGGTGAAATTGGGGTGCCACGGTTCTTGGTCGTTAAATGAACTAGTTGGATGATCTGGAGAAATGAAACAAGAACAAGGGAATTTGGAATAGGGTTAGAACAAGCCTGAACAGACCAGAAAATCTGAATATAGTGACAAAACTGTTCCAAATGGTAGGATCTTCTATTCTACTGGGGTATACTCCAGAACAAACGAACGGGGCCGAGTAGACGAAAACTGTAGCACAGATAGAAGCAGAGGATGCTGTAAGAATTCGAACTAGTACAAATTCTCGGTTTGTTTGTGGTAATTAGATTTACTCTTGTACAATGAACATACCCTCCGAACATACCCCTGTCCTATTGTGGGCCTTTCGGTAACATAGCAACTACGTGCTACCATAGAAACCAAGATGGCGGCCTTCAGTATACAAAATGGACGACAAAAACAGTTATAAACCTAACACAAGCTACGCATACGCACTAACACCTCGGGGATGACGTCACGACATGGCCCCGCTCACGGGTTACCATGACAATACAACATGACACCACATGGTCTGTTGACAAGACTTCACTTCCGAGGTCATCCACGAGGTCATCCAACTTGGGGATGAAAAGCCCGAGACATACTACTCTTATTTAAAAAAAGATTCGTGACACATTTCCTAGCATCATATTCCCGAATACCATGACCTTTTTTCTCAACATTTGTTTAGGCGATATCCTAAATTACTCTGACTTATTCATGTCCCGTCTCAGCATCGTGTTTTGCAAAACATGTGCTTGTTTCATGTTTTGTGAAACATGCGCCTAATCTCATTCACTCATGCTGACTGATGTCAACGACTGGATTTATATATACTATTCAGAAAAGTAGGGGATATCCAAACTGATGTTGATATTTTCGGAAAATGGTATTGGATACGCGTGATTGGACAAATCAATATGTTACAAAGTTTAGTGTGGATCATGAATGTCACCGGCCCACGAACACTTCCTGCAAGTTTTTCGCACGAGAGCCGCGTTAATGTCTGTGGGGTACGTTTTTGAAATTTTCATTTGTACTGGACGGGCTTTTGCGGAGGTCTCGTCGTTCTTTTTGTGGTATAAACTCGTTCATCAATAGTTTCTGGTCGAAACGTAACTTTTGGTAAGCGAAGACAGACACGTGCCGAACGTTTACGTGCCATTGGCATGTTGGAAGCTGGCAACAGACAGGCTCCAGTGGCTCAAATTCTCAGCGTTAATCAATCGGTGATTAGCAGGTTGTGGCCACGCTACCGTCAGACAGACAATGTTGATGACAGAAGTCGGTCATGTCATCGTTTCATCCGAACCACAACATTAAGTTACCGCCATCAAATTGTTTCAGAAATTGGATATCAGCTGCACCGAGCGACAGATGTGCGAGTCAGTGGACAGACTATCTGAAATCACCCACACAGCTGGAATTGTATGCTCCACGACCTCGAATAATTTCACGTTTGACTGAACGTCGCATCGCAGCAAAGCGTAATTGGTGCCGAGCAGGACAGCGCTTGGACAATCGTCGATGGGGCAACGGCATGTTTTTCGATAAATCGGGGATCACTCTCGACTTCCAAGACAGGCGAAACAGAGTGTGACGGCGGCGGAACGAACGATACCATGTCGTAACCGTTAGGCAGCACGATTGTTTTGGTGGTGGAACGGTATGGTGTGCGGAGGGATAACCATGACAAGCAGAACAGCATTACATCATATCATCCAAGTGCGTGTCACAGGGCAGATCTACCGTGACAACATATTAGCAGCTCATGTGGTGCAATTTGGGCGACGTCACGGTCGTCGATTCATTTTCCTAGATGACAATGCAAGAGCACATATCGCCCGTGACGCGACAGAGTTCCTCCAGCACCAAGTCCAAACCTTTCAGCAATCGAGCACGTCTGGTCATGCTTGGCAGGCGCCTACGACAACGCCAACAACTGCCTACTAAAGCCGAGGTACTCGCCGCTGCACACCAGGAAGAATGAAACAACATCTGTCAAGCTGATATTGGACGTTTGGTGAGGACTATGCCACGTCGTATTCGCTTTTGTCTCGCGAACCGAGGTGGATTTACAAGGTATAGCGGTCTTGGATGGATTCTATAGGGATTCCCTAAAAAGGATCCCATAACTGGGTTTCCGTAAATGGGATTCCTAGCAGGTTCCACAAAAGGGGGTTCTAAAAAGGATTCTGCGCCGTTTTTGGTGGATTGAGGGATTGTCGGGTTGTTTGTGTAATTATAAATGTTAAGTTCCTAGAAACCACTCCCATTCAATCGAAAATTCCATACGAATATACCTATACGTGTACGAATATCCTAGAAACCACTCCCATTCAATCGAAAGTTCCATACGAATATACCTCTGTCTTATTAGAAAGTTTCAGGTCACATAGCTTGGCAACCACGTGTTGTCACAGAAACCAAGATGGCGGCCTCCGGTATACAAAATGGACGACAGAAACACGTATCACTCTAACAACACGCTCTGCACACGCCCACCAAAACGACGTATCTCTATGGGGATGACGTCACAACATTGACGCTCACACGGACTACCATAGAGGGCACAGAGGGGGGATAGGGGAGGATGTATCCTAGAATATGTTCCCCATCCCGTGGGGGAGTTATCCTAGGATATTTCCGCTGCTGATATCCTTCTCCACTACGAAATAAAAATAAAAGAACTTAACATTTATTTACTGAATTTTCATTACATTAATATTGAAAACAATTTTCAAACTTTTGAATACATTTCTTATTAAGTTCAGGTCAAAATAATACGTACATTTATACATTTCCTTTTAAGTTATGTCAAAATATGATTATCCACCCCTTCACCCAGTCCCATAGCAACCATTACCAAGTCCAAACAATTGTTGTAAAGGTCATATGAATGTCTACAGACATTTGACAAGCTAACGGGGGGGGGGGGGGGGGGGGTACGGGGCGGGGGGGGGGGGGTTGTGGTGGAGGGGGTGCCAGATAGACCTAGCTATCTCTTCTCCCCGTTCCCACGTCAAAATTGGAAGGAAAAAGAAAGAAAATCACCCGATCTTAAACTTTTTAAATAACGAGAGTAGTGAGTTAGAAATACACAATCTAAGAACCTTTGCAGCATTTTTTTGACAAAAACGAAGGGGAGTGGGGGGGGGGGGGTGGAGAGGGAAGGGGAGGGTGAGTGAAGAGAAAGATGAATTCAACAGGACTTTGACAATGTGGTGGGGAGGGGGCGGGGAAATATACAGGCCTGGTTATCCCTCTCCCAAATTCAATATATTATATATAACGGACCATAATAGAACCTTGCAGCACTTTTGGGAACAGAAATGGAAGTGGGTGGAATGGAAGGTGGCCAGGCCTGATTATTTGCCTCCTCACTCGTTCAAAAACCATAGCATTTTATTTAAAAAAAAAGTTTTATTTACACTCTCACCCAGCCATAACAAAGTCCAAACAGTTGTTGTAAAGGTCGTATGCGTGTATATGTGACTTTGGCAAGGTAATGTGAAGGTCTTCTTCGCGATGCCAAGTTTATCATTATCACTTCTCACTTTCTAATTAAGCAGAGAATGGGTATGAAGTAAACATTGTCACTGCATTGTGTTTACCACAAAGTTACAATAAGGAATAACAGAATCATATTATTATAAGAAAATTTAAGAAATGAACATTTTGAAATGTTGTGCTAACATTTTGTGGACTAGTGAATTAGAAGCAGTCAGTTTTAGAACCTTTGTAATTTTTTGTGTAAATTTTGACAGGAGGAGGGGTAAGATGTCCAGGTCTGGTTATCTGCACCCACCCACCACATTGTCAGAATATATCACAGGCATGAAAAACGGAAGATATATATTTATTTTAATGCGATACTATTAAGTCTTATATACTGAATTAGAATTAGCAAATCTTACAATTTTGTTAACGGCTTTTCAGATTTTGACATTATTGATTTTGGATTATGTCCAGGCCAGGAAATCTTCCCTCTCACCTTGGCAAAATATTTATCAACTGTCAAAACAATTCTTGAAATGCTGCTCTAATGTTTTTACATTAATGAATTAAAAACAGCCTATCTTAGCACACCTTTGTGAATTGTTAACAGGATTTTGACAGGGTGAGGAGGAAATATTATTCCTTTCCCCTAACTTATTCCACATTCTGTTATGTGTACCTGGGTAATTTTCTTAAGGGATTTAGCTAAAGATATCTAATGTAATCTCGTGAATCAATAGTAAAAGAAACAAAATTAGATGAATACATTTAAAAACTTAGATGGGGGAAGATATCCAGTGTGGGAGAGATATCCTCAAATCCCCCCCCCCCTCCCCGCAAAGGGTAGTGATGTCCAGGAGAAGACATTATTTTACACCGGTATTCAAAATATTGGCTACGATGGGTCCCCAATACCCGAATAGAGTACAGAAGCTCTCCAACTGCACGACCGACGGTATGTGTGACATAAGTCCAAGTGTTTGTTTATGTTTTTGAATACTTTAAAGGATTAACACCGATAGCAGCATAAATGCATGTTTCAATTCCCCTTTGCCGGAGGAGCAGAAGTGCAGTAGGGAATAAAAAAAAAAATTAATTGGAGATTAACCCTTCGAACTCTAGTGGTATCTCCCATGTCATTTCAATGGCAGCAATTAGAAGAGTTCCTATAAATTATTTGGGATAGACCAGTCAATATGTTCAGCGTGCATCGAGGCTGAACGTTGAAAATATTTGATTGGTCTACTCCACACATTTACTGAATAGCCACCCCATATAATGACGTATCATGTTCCTAGCCGGAAAAGGGCCGCAAAGGTTTAAAGGGTTAAATTTCAAATAGAAATTAAATTTGAATTTGCAGGATTTTTTCGAAAACTTATTTTCTGTTTATGGTATCTTTTTTCTCTAGTTTTTCTATGATATAACGTTGTCCTTGCGTCACACACCTGAGTGAGCATGACCATGGCGAAAAGCGTCAGAAATGACTACAAAGGCTAAACGTTTTATCGGCGCCATATTGTAGACCGTGATATGCATCTGCATGTCGGTATATACCGTGTTATTGGGTTGAATGATACACATATTTATTTGAATTTGATTTTAAATATTTGATAAGAGAATTAAAGTTTGTGGTGTTATTCCACGATTTTGGATGAGAGAATGCATTAAGTTAAATTTCAAAGTTTCATTTCAATTTTGAATTTGTAAATATAGTCCCATTTCCACACCACGCATACTCTATCCTTTCTGGGCAAGTCTGCATTCGCGAGAGTGCTGTAGATTTGTAGACATTTTACAGAAATTTCCACTCGGGAGATCTGCGTTGTGTCCTTGTGTAAGAAAATTGACCTTTTGCCTAACACGAATGGCAGACGACAGTTGGAAACACGATTCTTGAATAACTAGTTTTTCCATTTTCTCGTCTAAAACATAGCTTTTGACCCCCTCATTGGAACTAGTTCGGAAAGCTCGTTGCAATGAAGGGTGGTAAGATGTGTTTTTGACACCATATGTATTTAAAAAAATACTGAGAGGCAATTTTGGTGAAATGGGCTGACCGGTTTTAGCGGGTTACGTTCAGTAAAGGTTTAAGTTCATTCTAACCTGGGACGCGTTGGTGTTGTGTACATGGCATGCCCCAACTGCTGAGTCTGCTGGGTTAGTAAGTCATTTTTAAACACACACGCCTACATCCACGCATCCCAGGATTTATACAGTCATGGATGCGCTATATATACTATTCAAAGTTGCGGATGTCCACACTGATGTTGATACTTTCGGAAAATGGTATTGGATACGCGTGATTGGACACATCAATATGTTACCACGTTTAGTGTGGATTATGATTGTCACCGGTCCACGAAAACATCGTACAAGTTTTTCGCACGAGCGCCGCGTTAATATCTGTGGGGTACATTTTGCAAGTACATTTGTATTGGACGGGCTTTTTCGGAGGTCTCATCGTTCTTTTCTTGGTATAAACTCATTCATCAATAGTTTCTGGACGAAACGTAGCTTTTGGTATGCGAAGACTGACATGTGCCGAACGTTTACGTGCCACTGGCACGTTGGAAGCTGGCAACAGACAGACTGCAGTGGCTCATCTTCTCAACGTTACCAAATCGGTGATTAAGAGGTTGCGGCCATGCGGCCATGCTACCATCAGACAGACAATGTTGATGACAGACGTCGGTCAGGTCGTCAACGGGCGACAACTGCTAACCGGGACAGTTTCATCCGAACCACAGCATTACGTTACCGCGATTGAAGTGTCTCAGAAATTGGACATAAGCTGCACAAAGACACAGATGTGCGTGTCAGTGGTCAGACTGTCCGAAAACACCTACACAGATGGAATTTGTATGTTCGACGACCTCGATTAATTTCACGTTTTTCTGAACGTCACATCGCAGCAAGGCGAAATTGGTGAAAAGCACGACTGTGCTGGGACAATCGTCGGTGGAGCAACGACATATTTTGGTGAATCGAGGTTCACTCTCGATTTCCACGACAGGCGAAACAGAGTGTGGCGGTGGCACAACAAACGATACTATGACGTAACCGTTAGACAGCACAATCGTTTTGGCGGTGGACCGCTTATGATGTGATAAGGCATAATCATGACAAACAGAACATCATTACATGTCATCCGAGGGCGTTTCACAGGGCAGTACTACCGTGAAAACGTATTAGCAGCTCATGTGGTGCCATTTGCGCGACGTCAAGGCCGTCGATTCATTTTCCAAGATGACATTCCAAGAGCACACATCGCCCGTGACGCTATAGAGTTCCTCCAGGAGCAGAACATCAGTATGCTGCCTTGGCCTGCACTAAATCCAGAACTTTCACCAATCGAGGACGTTGGAGATATGCTTGGCAGGCGCCTAAGACAACGCCAGCATCCTCTTACCAATGTCCAGGAACCCGCCGCTGCACTGTAGGAGGACTGGAATAACATCACGTCGCCTGAGTGCTAGAATGTTCTATGTCCCATAGGGGACATAGAACATTCTAGCACTCAGGCGACGATCAGTCAAGCTCATACTGGACGTTTGGTGAGGAGTATGCCACATCGGAACCGGGCTTGTCTGGCGAACCGAGGAGGAATTACAAGGTGTTGAGGTCTTGAACTGAATATGGTAAAACAAATTCTCTGACTGACTGTCCATGTCTTCTACAGCTCGGTCCGAGGAATATGAGCTTGTCAGGCACCCATCTATCGCTGAAATCATTCATCAGGTGTCACTATGCAATGCCTCAACTGTCTTTTTGATGAAAATATAAATGTATTTCTTCATTTATCCCACTTTTATCAAATATCCCCAGTATTTGTTGAATAGCATATTCAATAGACTTTTAGCCTAAAGGTTGACCGCGTTATCCGCGTTTCACCCTTGAACAAGACATATCACCAAGCATCCCATGTGCTGGGGCACTAAAGCGCTATTTTTTAAGGCGTACTACACTCGTTCTGGCAGTTACTCATCGGTGGTACCCCGGTATTCTGGCTTCCTCTATTCATAAAACAGCCCTGCGTGATAGTATTAAATACACTCTTCAGTATAGGGTTGCACCTTGACCTAAATCAAGTGAGACGACGAGTAGATATGAACCCAATTGAGTTTATATCCCCTCAATCCAGCCGACTTTGGTTGATTTTTCATTCAACTGAATTAAGAGTGTGGTTTGTTTCTAGAGGTTTTGAGGAAAGACGAAACGGGGAGAAAACAACGTTTGAGAACCCACCTGTAACAAAAGCCTGCTCATATGAGAACCTCGGCAACCAGTGGATGGCCAAAAAAGGTATTATTATTTTAAAATATTATTTCCTTAAAACGAAACATTTCGTAATATTCTGGAAACAAAATTTCGAAATCTTATTACATCAAAACGAAATAACTATTTCGTTATTTCGAAATAATTTGTCGTTAAAGGAAATAATATTTTGTTAAAGCAAAGAAATATTTCGTTAAAAGGAAAAACTGTTTCGTTATTCCCATATAAGATTTCGCTTTGTCGAATAATATTTAGTTACTTCGATATAATATTTCTTTGAAACGACATAAAATTCGAATGAAGTGCGTCACTAGGCCGCCATAATTCAGGGGCGACAAATAGGGACAATACATTTCAGGTTCGATTTATAGCGTGACATTTTCACACGTGACTGTTCATAGAATCATGAAAACGTATCAATATGCCCTGACAGAATCAACAGAATCAACTGAACTTTATCGCCATTCCATATCATTTCTCACAATATATATTTTAATTCTAAAACAATTCCGACGAATCCACGAACGGAGTGAAATATTACTAGATACTAGGAATCTACAGCCACTCATTGCGAGCCTGAATATAAGCAGACTGTCCTCTGCAAAGTGGGGTCCCCAGAGAGTGAATTTGGTGATGCTACCCTGCACAGCAGGGTAGCATCACACAATTTACCCTCAGTGAACCTCAGTCTGAATCAAGGTCTCAAGCTAAAACAGAAGGATGTACCTAGAGGATAAATTGGCCCACTGTAGGGGATAGCATCAGCAAATTCACCCTCTGTAAATCTCATTTAGCAAATGACAGGTTGCTTATATTCAGGCTTGGCTCTATATAAGAAGCTCTATAACCTCATTCGTCTTGAAAAACTTCATGCCAAAACAAGCCAACATACATTTTGATCCAAGCTGTATTCATCTCCGTGGCGCGAAATTGTACCTGACCTTTGATTTTGAACACATTTTGAAGATAAATATCAAAATGCCCTGACACAATCAAATGAACTTTACTGCCTTTCCATATCATTTCTCACAATATATATTTTAATTCTAAAACAATTCCGACGAATCCACGAACGTAGCGAAAAAGTACTGGATACTAGGAATCTACAGCAACTCTATGAAACGTGTTGCTCCTTTAAATTCCGAAATGTGAAGCTTTAACACTTTACCCAACGCAGACGATATCAAAATTTATTATTTTAAATGCCATTTGTTTGAATTTTTCCAAAGATGTCACCAAAACCACATCATGTGACTCCTCATTGGAACGAGCTCGACGAGCTCGTTCCAAAGAGGGGTCACATGATATGAATTTGTTGAAATGTTTTGAAAAATCGTCGTATTTGTTCTGCAGCTGAATTTGCATATTACGCAGGCATATGTGGCCAATTCGTTGGATAAAGGGTTAACAGAGTAGGCGTTTTGGGAGAATGATGAAAGATTCGATAATATTATAAATAACTACATGTCGTCCCAACATGCAATATTGTCGCAGAATGTCTGCAAAAGTTGTGCCTTTCTGAAATTGAGGAGAGGGGAGGAACAGCTCGCTTCTCGTGTCTATAATCACTGCGCGTTGGGCGACTGTCGCGCAATAATGGCAGACACGAGTCGCGATACAACGTCCACCTACGCGAACAGATTACAACTCAGTACCCAAAACTTATCAAAGGATTAGGTATTGCTGTCGGTGTGATGATTTGCAAGTTGTACACACAGATCTAGCAATTTCAGGGAAGCGGCGTCCCCTCTCAGACAATATATAGGATCAGGATTCCCCGCGCTCTCCAGGATTCATTTAATGTATAAAGTCGCTTGCTTGTTAAATATACCCCAAACTTGCAATATACTAGCAATTTTAAGCTCCTAGAAATTTCGCGGCTAGCATCTTTTGTGACAAAGGT
This sequence comes from Pictodentalium vernedei, assembly GCA_031216915.1. NCBI lineage: Eukaryota > Metazoa > Mollusca > Scaphopoda > Dentaliida > Dentaliidae > Pictodentalium > Pictodentalium vernedei. The sequence continues at coordinate 437,850,087 of CM062293.1, forward strand.
GATGTGTAATCGGACGACGATCAACTGTTCTGCTCAAATGCAAATAAACGTTGCCATCGTTACCATGGGAAACAATACAGTTTACCCTTCGAAACCAGATATCTGTTATTTATGAAATAAAACAACAAACCCTAAAGTGACACATAAGATCTCAGATGTATGAGTGGCGATCAAAATATGCAAGAAAAACACCGAGGTCAAAGATGGAATAAAATTCCGAGAATTCTAGGCAGAGCATCGTAGAAAAAAGGCTCAATGTGTGCTGTGGCAGTATATAGTTTCTGGCTGGTCCGAATATTGATTCTCACAATTCCGTTAAGCCATATCAAGATCTATACTTTATACACATGTAACACAACGTTCTGTTCTTTTACCATCGAAAATTGTCAAGATGGAAATTGAAGGTCACTCCAAAGAATCAAAGGTTTTTCTTTTTTGTATAAGTTTTGGAGCGATTTCGTCAAAAGCAGATTTCTTATTATGAGTGTAGCTACTAAGACCTTGTATCTGACTGAAAACATATATTATGTTATACAAGTTTCTCTCGAATACGTGTTCTCTCGTGACAGATTAAATGTGGTCGCTAACGAAAGTACTTGTTAAATATTTTATGAGTATAACTACAGACATTGAATCTCTCTGAAAAAATCGTACTATATATTACATTATACAGTTTTCTTTTGAGTATGTGATATCTCGTGACGGAGTAAATAAGAACGACTGCCAAAGAACTTGTTACATATTTTACATACAAATGGTTTCCCTCCAATATGTACAGTGGTGTGATGACGTAATAGATGTCTCTTTTGAGTAAAAGATTTACAACATATTTTACATTCGAACGTTTTCTCTCCAGTATGTAATATGTGATGATGTAACAGACTTCTCCTTTCAGTAAAAGATTTACAACATATTTTACATTGGAATGGTTTTTCTCCAGTATGTACCGTGTGATGACGTAATAGACTACTCTTATCAATGAAAGATTTACAACATATTTTACATTCGAATGGTCTTTCCCCAGTATGGGTCCTGTAATGATAGGGGAGATGTGAGCTGTCTTTGAATGATTTGTAGCATATATTACATTTGAATGGTTTTTCACCGGTATGAATTCTGAAGTGCCTTTCTAGATTTTCCTTTCGACTGAACGATTTTTTACACGTAATGCATTGAAATGCTTTCTCTCCTGTATGAACTGGTATATGCCGACTGAGCCGAAATTTGTTTGTAAACGTTTTCCGACATATATTACATTCAATGGTTTTCTCTCCATGTTGAGTCTTCATTTCTTTTGAAAGATTCAAATCCATCTTCTAGGAATATTTTCATTGCATTGTAATTGGTCCGAATCATGTGATCACTCGAATCTTCGTTTTGAACGATTTACAAAGTAATACTACAAAAATGAGGAACGAAACAGATTTTTCGATCGGTTATATAGATCCGTTTCTGATTGTACGCTGTAACTTACAGAATATGGATTCTTTGTCTGCGAAAGTACAATAAATGCCACTGTTTACCGGGTTTTTCGGTAAGCTGAAGAATTCCCCGTCCCGTACTGAAGAGGCTGTTACATAAATCAGCTTTTGAAGTTTAAATTTCACTGTGTGCTGTTACAGTGATTGCCAACATTACCTTCAAATCACTGTGAATCAGACCAATAAAAATGTGTATATACTCTGACTATATGGACTACAGGTACAGTTTACCAGTATAGTGGTCGAACATCTTCATCAGCGGTCCTCTTAATAATTTAATTTATACAATTTTTCTTTTTGACAACAAATCAAAAATTCCTTCTTCCTCTTGTGTAATCTGAAAATATAGTAAAAACACTCCTAAAAATTTTCCAAGAGAGAATCGCAAGCCCAAATGTATGTTCCAAATGGAACATATCCCGGAAGATTATGTGTAAATATTAGTCTAAGTCAAATCACAATGCTCATTAAACTCCTACTAACACACTATAAAAGCTCTGATCCCATTGTAGTGTATGCCGCATGTGGGTGTGGTAAGCGGCCTGCTTAACGCCTGTCAACGCCTATTGTACACTCTTCTACCAAGACAAAATCTACAGAGAGCACACCGTGCTTTAGATTCAGCTTTATTTAGATTGTTCTTTTTGTCAGTACCTCTAACCCAAAGGTCGCACCAATATGGATCGAGAATTATTACGTAAACAAAGCAAATTGAAGGCATCACGAAGATGCCGGATTGGGAAGTGGTTTAAGCTTGATTGGTCCCGACTCAAATGGCTTAAGCCCCGACTGATTGAATAATTCAACAACATCACAAATGCATGGCTTTTAAGAAGACATGAGTAGTGGAGAGTGGGGGCTTCAAGGACACTTTTTTCAAAAAACTGTACACGTACATGTACGTGTATCCCCGTAGGGACTCAGTGTTAAAACGTGCACAGAGTGTAAAAAACGTTGTTTGTACATGATGTCCTAGAAGCCGCAAACGCAGTTATCGTATTTTAGACTGTTCAAACAGCCATTGGCGAATGAGTGCGAATTCGACATATTCGTTCGGAAGGGAAAAATGTACAAAATTCGAAGAAACGTAAACCTAAAGAAATCTTCTCGACATTCCCATTGTGGATCAGACCTTCGATCTATCGTCGGCGAACGCCTGCAAAAAAACGCTTTGAGGCTTCTGGGACAGCATAAAAAATATGTTTTGCAGCTTCTAGGACACCGACGTTCGCGATCGCATTTCAGATGGTGGAGGTGCGATCCGATCAGTAAAAACGATTGAGGATTCTAGGACAGGAAAAATCGATCTTAAAAACGTTTTTTCGACGTTCGCCATCAGTGTAAAGTGGGTGTAAAGTGAAGTTACCCATCGTAGGATTTTCGAAACTCGACAGGAAAAAACCCTTGAGTTTGGAAAATTAGAACCGATGGGTATCCCCACTTCTGACGTAAGTAGGTGTAAAGTGGGAATACCCATAGAGGATTTTTCCAAAATCAACAGAAAAACCTGAGTTTGTGGAAAATCCCACGATGGGTATCTCCACTTTTACAGTACAAATAGAGCTCCTGTGTGCTACAATCATCGGTCTGTTTTATCAGGCTGACGAGCAGGTCGCATTTCAATGTGAACTTTACTGTATAAACGTACTGAGAACTCCATTTGTCACGCTTGAATGTACTACGGGTTTTCATTCAATAAGTCAATTGTCACTTGAATCGTTTAACTGAAAACTATTCTATGGATGAAAGCAGAAACAGCTTTTTTTTTAGATTTTAACTATTTATCGAGGTTTCATTTGTAAAATGTTTTTCCCTCAACTTGTTTTAGTTATATATATTAAAGACAGAAGATTTTATTTACTTAAAAACATAAAAATAACTACATTTAATTTTGAGAATAATAAAATAACCGACGTTACTACACTCTAAAAAAGGAAATATTATTAAACAAAAGAACAAAAATGTTTCTACACATCAAAGATTCCAAGCAAAGAGACAAACTTCTTGACGAATATGAACGTGTCAAGAAGAGTATTCGATCAGCCAATAGAAGTAGATGATTGGGAGAGATGGAATTTAGACGAGAGACCACCAAACTATTCAAACCCGTGACGGAGGTTCAGGAATGAAGCAAGAAGGAGATCGTTGATGAATGCAGTCCCATAAAAGAGAGTTCTTTGAGATCGGGTCCATTGCCTGGTAGTTTTACAAGGGAGTTTTCCTTTCAAAGATCACCACCGGATTATGTTCCCATGAGAATCAAAACTGATGTGCGCGACAGCGATGATGCAGATTCGACTATCACCACTGATAGCATCACATCGTCCGACGATGGTGGTAAGAGAGATCTGTTGTATGGAATTTACAGGGATTCGAGCGGTAGGACTTTTGTGGGCGACACTGAAGTGCGAGAGGATGATGAGAATTTAATCGTCAGTTTGAATAAGTATGAATTAGCTCCTGGACTGTGCAAATTACTCCTTTTCGATAAGCCTGGAGATTACACGGATCAAGATTTCGACAAATACGGCAACATTCTGGTTCAAACCCACACCATGAAGAGGAATAACGATGCCAGAGAGACAAGACCCAAGGCCAACAGAGGTTACAAGTGGACGAAGGTGGTGAAACCCATATGGGATATGAATAAGAAATTCATCGAATCGGTGACTGGAAAAGGAGTGAGAACCACTTTTCTTCCGAGCGATTCTGACGCTCTGTTCGAGAGATTGAAATTGTTGATGGCTAGTCGGCGCGCTGGTAATACTGGAGTGGATAATGAGATAGTGAGCATATGCAATGAACTGTTGAGGCAGAAGATTTTGAATAGGCGACATTATAAAAGGTTGATGAACGAATTGAAGGACAGATATATATAATGAGTAGAGAGAACAAACAAAATAGTTAAATAAAAAACAGTAAATCTACACTAAAAATAAAAGTATTTAAACAACAAACGATTTACAAGCGAAAAAATCAAAATATATATTATAAAATAAAAATATGTTGGTGATAAAGAACAGGGGATACGTCAGAACTTACGTTCAAGGCAGTTGTGGCATCGTTGATTCTACAATGCGAGCGTTCACGAGCAATGCAGGTAGAAAGCTTGTATCAACTGCATTTGAGGTTGGTAAGAAGGTTGGTGGATGCTGGTAAGAAAGCTGCTTCCAATGCTGGTGGTAGGATCGCTTCTGTGGCTGGCAAGAGGGCAGCCGACACATTGATCGACAAATTGATCAGTCCGCCGGCGAAGCAAGCTACGTTAGAGTGATCGCTGAAAAGTTGGAATGATTTTATGGATGCTGTGGTGCCCATACAAGATTTAGCCAAAATGACGAATGGATCTGAATTGAAGAGAACTCGTGATGGTGTAATATAAATAAATAATAATATTTATAAACTGAGTTTGAAAAAACATAAAAAATTGTGTTTGAAAATCTAAAAAAAATAACAAAAAAAAAAGATGAACATCAAAGATATGTCTTGGAATGACGCCGCAACCAAGAGGTCAAATAATGAGTTCTTTCCCAAAAGCATAAGAGGTTTGATAGTGGGAAAATCGAATTGTGGAAAGACCAATCTGTTGATGAATCTGTTGTCCCAACCCAACTGTTTGGATTACGACAGATTATTCATGTTTGGCAAGAGTTTGTTTCAACCCGAATACAGATTGCTTCAAGAGTGCATGGATCGTAGATTTCCAAGGACGTCATAGCCTGAATTTTTGATAGTAGGGAGGAATTCGACAAAAGTGAAGCTTCTTTTTTGACCATTTTGGACGGTGCGGTGATGGAATTGATGAAGAGAAATGCATCTTCAAATGTCGAGTGTCAATTTTATGAGAACGCTAGCGACGTTCCGGATCCTAAAGAATTGAAATCAGAAGATAAGAATCTCATGATTTTCGTCGATCTGCTTTTTGGATAGACAGAACCGATGTGAATCATATTACATTAGGGGTCATCACAGCAATGTGGACTGTTTCTACCTGTCACAGAATTATATTTGACTGCCCAGACAGACAATAAGGGAGAACGCTAATTTCCTGTGTCTCTTTCACCAGGATCTCAAGAATCTCAATCACATCTACAGAGATCACTTTGCAAACGACATGAGCATAGCAGAATTCAGGAGATTCTGCAAGAGGGTTTGGGATGGAGGACTCGAGTGGATTTCAACATGGACGATTCTATTGGCAAGATGCTGGGATTCGATCAAAAGATGTATCGAGGTCACGCGGCATCCGAAAATATGGTTGACATTCTCGCAGTCAATAGCATTCTGGTGAATGTGGACGTGATTGCTGGAAGCTACGTGAATGGTAGCTCTCAACCGATGATCTATTCCTTTTTTCCAAACATGTCGCTGGGTTATAAAATCGTGGAACAACCTCAAAATTTAGTTTATCTACCCGTGATTTTAGACACGTTGTATAGTCTCAAAACCATGTTGACAGATCAAAATGGTGGACTGTTAGATCTTTGTGGAGAGAGGGTGATGATATGATTTCACATAAGAGAAATATAAAAAAGCAAAAAAAAAAATATTGCGTATATATATAAATAAGAAAATAAAATAAACGCAATATTAATTTCAAAAAATTATTTAATATATATAATTATCATTAAAACAAAAAAAACAATTGAACAAAATATATTTAAAAAAAAAAGAAATATGACTCCATACGTGGTTAAAAATGAGAACATATCTGAAGGACAGAGGGAGAAACTTGAGAGAGCATTAACTCGAGGCGAGCCAGTGAGATTCAAATTCACTCACAAAGATCTGACGAGTGGCGGTCACGATCAAATCACCTGGACTAGAACTCAAATCAAAAGGATGAAGAAAGCGATTCGTGATGGAAGAGGGTTGACGGTGAAATTGAGTCCCACCCAATTGAAATACAATTTGAGAATGAAAGGCGGTTTCCTACTGCTATTGGCAAGTCTCGCTGGAAAACTACTGCCCACTATCAGGCAGACTCTCGGCATGGGAGCTCTCTCGTACTCGTGAGTCCGGCAGTTCAGAAATTAATGGGTGGTGCCGGACTGTTTGTGAAGAAGGGAGGAGCTGTGTGTCGCATCCACATAGATGACAATGGTGAAGGATTGTATCTAGAACCTGCTAGAGGTAACAGCTCTTTCAGTGAAAAAGGTCTCTATCTGAAGAGTGGACGGAACTTTACGCAACTTGGTGAGGGTTTGCTGTTTGGTCCGAAATTGCCATTTAAGAATATACGACTTTTGAGTATGTTATTATAAAGTAAAAAAAAAAAAAAAAAAAAAATATAATTATATAAAGTATAAAAATATAAATTATAGAAAGTATAAAAAATAATATAAAAAAAGAAATGATCATTTTTTTGAACGATAATGATGAATATCACGGGAAAGAATGGGAAAAAGAAGTGGAAAAACAAATGGACGCTAATGATGGATATCTCAGGAAAGAACTGAAAAAAAGAGTTTAAAAAAGATTGGGATAGATGGTGGAAATTAAAAAGAAGAAGAAGAATGAATTGTTTTCCACCACCACCACTACCATCACCTTCTGAAGAGAATGGTAATGATGTGAGTGTTGCCAAGAGATGCACCACATTCATTGATAATTATGATAGAGAGAAACAAATGTGTTATTATAAAAAAATGTAATATATCACAAAAAAAAGAAAGGAAGAATCGACGCTGAAAGTGGAGAAAAAAGGAAACGTTATTATGATATATATGGACAATAGTGAAGAAGAAGAAGAAGAAGAAGAAGAAGTAGAAGAAGCAGAAATAAGGAGAAGAAGAAGAAAGAAGAAGAAAGAAGGAGGAGGAAAACCAAAAAAATGTAATGAGATCTAGAGGTGTTCAACCTCTCCAGTCTGTTATTAGCATGTTGACAGTCGTGTCTTCTTCTTTTTCACAAATGTGTTGAATGTTTATCTTTAATTTTGCGAGTTTTTTTACTTCAGTCAATGCGCTCTCACCACCCAATTTGTTCACAAGTTTGAGAGAGATTTTTGGATATATGTAGCTGCTGTAGGGCAACGACAAATCGCTCTTGTTGAATTCTCTGTCTTCAGCAACGACGATATTCTGTAGATCGCTTTCGTACTCGTAAAACAAAATTGAGTGTGGCTTCGTCCAATTTCAAAGGCATGCTATATTTATCGTATTTGTGCTGTAAGCCCTTCGTCTCAACCTCGTTCAATTCAATGGCGTCAAGTCATTGTAATCTGTAGATTTTACAACCAAGTTTCTTACACGTTTCGACTCGTTTCAATTTCAGTTCACATCTTTTAGGTGTTGTTGTCATGATCGATTATTTGTTTTTTTGTTTTATGAATTATTGCAAATAATATATATTTTTGAATTTTGTGTTTAAATAATAATTTGTTAAAAAAGTTTTTTTTTTTTCTCTCTATATATATACAAAAACAAGTTTTTAATTTTAATTTTCTTTAATGTGAAATGTTTTTTTCTCTTTATATATAAATAAAAAGTTTAAATTTCAACGTCTTTTTTTCTCGTATTAATTCAATTTTTTCTCACGTTAAGGAACATAAAAATCGATTAATCTTTTTTTTTTTATTTTTTCTAATTTTGTGTTTTAAATAATAATTTGTTAAAAAAGTTTTTTTTTCTCTCTCTATATATATACAAAAAAGTTTTTAATTTTAATTTTCTTTAATGTGAAATCTTTTGTAAAAGTGTTTTTTTCTCTTTATATATAAATAGAAAGTTTAAATTTTAATGTCCTTTTTTCTTGTACTAAATCAATTTCTTCTCATGTTAAGGAACATAAAACATTGATTAATGTCACCAAAAAAAAAAAATTTCACATTAAAGAAAATTAAAATTAAAATCTTTTTTGTATATATAAAGAGAAAAAAAACACAAACTTTTTTAACAAATTATTATTTAAAACACAAAATTAAAAAAAAATATATTCTTACAAATGAAGCAAACAAATAAAAAAATGGAAAATTTAGATGAGAATACCATACCTCAGTTGAACGAGATTTGTAAAAAATTAAAAATTCCAAATTTCAGAAATCATAGAACCAAATCCAAAAAAAATTAAAGTCATACAGGAGTATCTTTCGCGAGATGATGGAAAGAAAAAAATCAAAAGATCGAAAGTGAACAAACTTAAACAGATTCAAATTGCAAAAAAAGTAAGCCAATTGCAGTAACACCTGACAATAGAAAACGAAACGTGGAGCATGATGAAAAACTTAGAGAGATACTTGAGAAGGTAAGTAGTTTGCTCGATGAAAAGGCAAACGAAATGGCGATAGCAATGATGTCAAAAAACGTTTTGGTTGCGAAAAATGAGAAGAAAAAGGTGGTAAAGGTAATCGAAATGCTGACATCCAAAAAAAAACGTTTCGGTTGCAAAAAATAAGAAGATGACTAAACAAAAGAATCGAAGAACTGCAAGTTTCAAAAGAAAAAAAAAACGAAAACGAATGATGCGGTTCATAATCTAGACAAACGAGATATATCAAATGAAATCCGACAAGCAATTGATGAAGGGAAAGGAGAAGAATATGTAGCACGACTCATCACAGAAGCATTCCAATCAAATCCCATAGAACGGGAGATTGTGATTAAAGAAGTTTTTTAAAACTTTCGACATGGTTCCCTTGTTCAAGAAAATCAATCCAAAATTGTTCATGGAATGAGTGAAGAAAAAAGTATTGGATTTGTTTTGTGAACACATGGACGTGGGACTAATAATTAAGATGATACTCCATTGCGTGATGAATAAAATCGACGTGAACTCTGGCGAGAGCATCAGGAGAGATGCATATCTCAGATCTAACGTCCAACCCATAATTCGAGGTTCAGATTTATCAGACGTTTTTGAAACGATGAAAGACAAGATGTTGATGTCTCTCGCGAATTATCAACATGTAGGTAGTAATTGGACGTTCGATGAGTTGTTTAATCTCGAAATTCATCTAACTAAAAATGATTCGTTGAAAGCGTCTTCCCGTGGCCACGTGGAATTACCACTTTTCTTAGCTAAAAAGCACTCCATGGTCAATGTGAGAAATAAAGATGGTCAGTGTTTTAAATGAGCAGTCACCTCCGCTTTATACCCTGTCAAAATCCATCCCGAGAGAGTTTCTCATTACGAGGAGAGTTCTAAAAATCTCGATTGGACCGGAGTGACTTTTGCAATGGCGTTAAAACACATCAAACGTTTCGAGGAACAAAACGTCTTAGGATACGATGAGGAAAAACGAACAATCTATCTTCTCAGACAGACTTCATATCTCGGAAGAGAAAAGATGATTATTTTATTATTGATTTTGAATGGTGACAATCATCACTATTGTTGGGTTAAACATCCGAGCCGATTACTGTTGAGACAAAATAATAAACATAAACAAAAGATATGTTTATGTTGCAGCTGCATGAATGCGTTTCACAAACATCAGGAATATTGCAACGAAAATCAAGGCGTCACCGTCGAAATGCCCAAACCCAACACCATCATGAACTTTCGCGATCACAATAGAAGATTAAAAGTACTATTCACACTGATTTTGAATGCTTCACCATGAAAATGAGTTCCTGCCAACCCGACACTCTTCAAAATTACGTCAAAAGATATCAAAAACACACGCCTCCGGGCTATTGCATTTATGTGAAATGTGCTTTTGACTCGCAACATGACATGGGTCCCTTCACCTACAAGAAACGGTGCGAAGACGACGATGTGGCTCAAAGGTTTGTGGAAGAGTTAGAATCGAAAATTCAAATTTTATACGACAAATCCAAAACTCCGGCGAAAATGATCATCACGCGAGAGCAACAGGATGAAAATAACAGAGCCACTGAATGTCACATATGCAGACAATCGTTCAACGAGAATTCGGAGGGAAATAAGAAGGTTAGAGACCACGATCATTACACGGGTCTGTATCATGGTCCGGCTCACAGCAAGTGTAATTTAAGATATCGAGATGCCACTTTCTATCCAGTGATATTTCACAATCTCTCAGGTTACGACAGTCATCTGTTCATGAAAAATCTTCGCACCTCCCACGAAAAATTAAACTGCATCGTGAACAATGAAGAAAGATACATTTCCTTCACGAAATAGAAGGTCGTGGAGAAGAAAAGAGTAATCGATGTAGAGACATTGAAAGAAAAAACAAAATCCATTCATAGAGGCATACGTTTCATCGACAGTTTTAAATTCATGTCGACCGCTCTGGAAAAATTAGTCAATAACATGAGCAAGGATAAATTTAAAATCACGAGCGAACACTTCGAAGAAAGAGTAGACATCATGTTGAGGAAAGGAGTCTATCCTTACGATTACATGAATGATCTAAAGAGATTCGACGACACCACGGTACCTTCAAAAGAAGATTTTTATTTGAAATAAGACAAATCCGACATTTCTGACGAGAATTACGAACACGCCAAAATCGTGTGGAAATCGTTCGATATGAAAACCATGAGAGATTATCACGATCTCTATCTGAAGATCGACGCTCTGCTCCTGGCAGACGTGTTCGAAAATTTTCGAGACGTCTGTCGTCGAAATTACAATTTGGATCTGGCTTGGTATTTAACTGCACACGGTCTGGCGTGGGATGCTTTGTTGAAGACCACTGAAGTCCAATTGGAATTATTATCTGACATGCACATGTTGCTCATGTTCGGAAAGGCCGCGATAGATGGCGTCTCAATGATCTCCCACAGATATTCTGAAGCCAACAATCCCTACATGAAAGAAGGTTTCGATTTGGAATGATTGAATGAATACATACAATATTGGGATGCTAATAATCTGTACGGTTGGGCCATCAGTCATCCTTTACCAATTGGAAATTTCAAATGGGTGACAGAATCGGAAATGATGCAAAAATGGAGAGACTATCCTTGCATTTTAGAAGTTGATTTGAACTAACTGGAAGAGTTACATGATCTACACAACGGTTATCCACTGGCTCCCAAACGAATGGAACCGACCAAAGGAGACGACGAAAAACTCATTCCCAAATTTATTTAACAAACGTAAGTACTTTGTCTACAGCGAGAATTTGAAACAATACATCGATGATGGATGAAATTAGTCAACATACATCGCGTCATTTGATTCGATGAAGAGCCTTGGATGAAAAAATACATCGATCTCAACACGAATCTCAGAATTCGAGCCGAGAACGATTTTGATAAAGATTTCTTCAAACTCATTGACAACTGCATGTACGGTCAATCGATGGAAAACATCAAGAAGAGAACTGACATTCGACTCGTCACGTCTGAGAAAAGCACTAAAAAATTAGTGGTGAAACCCAATTACAAACACCAAACCATATTCGACGAAAATCTAGTGGCCGTTCACATGCAAAAGACGCACCTGAAGTTCGACAAACCGTATTATCTCGGACCAATCATCTTAGATATCAGCAAGCGATTGATGTACGAGTTTCACTACGATTACGTCAAACGAAAATTTGGTGATAAAGCCAAACTACTGTTCAGCGACACAGACAGTTTAGTTTACGAGATAGAGATGAAAGACATCTACCGAGATATATCTCCGGACGTGGCTGCATGGTTTGACATGAGCAATTATCCCATCGATCACCCATCCAACATTCAATCGAATGACAACAAGAAGGTGTTGGGTAAATTTAAGGATGAGAGCGGTGGTAAACAAATCATCGAATTCGTGGGTTTGAGACCCAAACTGTATGCTTATCGCCAAGAAGGTGAAGAGATCAAGAAGTGCAAAGGAGTTAAAGCATGTGTGGTGAATAAAAACATCTCTTTCTGAGAGTATAAAAATTGTCTGTTCGGAAGTGGACCGGTGTACAAGACTATGAAATTGATTCAAAGCGACAATCATGACGTGTATACCGCAATAATCAACAAGATTTTGCTGACGGCCGATGATGATAAGAGATTCATGTTAGACGTTAAAATAAGCACTTTAGCACTCGGACATTGGACTTTGGATATGATTAAGGACGATAGGATTCCAGAAAATCAAGAGGAATTAGACGGATTCAAGATTATGGAAGTCGATAGACATCGTGAGAGTTAGTTTAAAAAAAGAAAAATAAAAAGAAAAAAAATAACGTCATTTTAGTGAATTATAATAAAATGAATAAATAAAAGAAAATATACACATTTATGAATAAGAAAATACAGATATCCATAGAAGGTGTCGTCTTACCTAACGAACCCCTATCCAACATCAATCTGTCGAATGCGGCAAAGGATTTGAAAATCAAAGATATTTTAGGCGTGTTTTCCAGAGATGCCTTGCCGAAGAGAAGACCTCGACAACTGGAATGCAGAATTTTAAATCTGGACGATTTATCGGGTGAAGGCACTCACTGGGTACCATGGTTCAGAATGGGAAGAAGAATAATTATTATTTCGACAGCTATGGAATCTCACTGCCGAAAGAAGTAAAGAACTATTTCAACAAATCGATGGTTTGTTACAAAAGGGAACGAGTGCAATCACCAGATCAAGTGTTTTGCGGTCACCTGTGTCTCTGCATTCTCAAGAGATGGTCAGAAGGAGATCAGTTTCAAGACATTCTCAACGATTTACATAAGAGAGAGAGATTGTTTTTATAGTATATATATGAAGGTAAAAAAAATATTTAAAAAACTTAATCGAATAAAACAAAAAATAAAAATAAGTGAAATAATTCATTTTAAAAAACTGCATTGAAATATATTTTTTAAAACCCAAAAACCTCAAAACAACATGCCAGTCGATAAATTTGGTAGAAGTGACGATGAAAGTCAACCCAAAAAGAAGAGGAAGATGCTCGAAGTTGGCAATGGTTATGACATTGCCAACTTGGATGAACGTTACGTTTGGAGATACGAATGTCGAGAGGAACCTTTGAACATGAATGATAAGAAGCTCTACAATCTTCCCGAGCTGATAGATCTCGCAGATGCAGAGACTAAAAAATACGTTGACAGGGGGAATGTGGATTTTGAATGAATCATGCTAGATAATTATGTGGATAAAGCCATGACCGATGATCTCGATCTGAAATCTAAACGTTTGGTGAACGTCACGAATCCCATAGATTCCACCAATGCCGTGACCAAGAAATACGCAGACGATTCTCACGCGCGATTCAGCGAACATCTGAGAAGTAGATACGTTCATAAAATGATGCAATCAGAATAGAATGCCAATTCTAACAAGATAACGAACGTGGCCACTCCCACGAATCCCAAGGACGTGGCAACCAAACACTACGTAGATCTGGAACAGAGAAAGTCTGACAGACGAGATATGAAATCGGATGTGAATGCGGGATTCAACAAGATATTGAAACTGTCGAAGATCGAAGATGCAGATGCAGACTCCACCACGGTCAACAAGGGCTACGTGGATTCTGCCGTGATACGATCTCAAGAATACATAACATTGCAAGTAGATGATCTCTACCTGAACAAATAATTCGGCAGAACCATGGAGGGCGGCATCAACATGAACAGTAATAAGTTATTCGGTCTCGATCATGATCCCGAATACAATTCCAGTGTGGTCAGCAGGAAGTATGTGGATGACAACTCAGTCTGGAGAAAGGGCAACATCATGGAAGGTAAACTAGACACGGGCGGACACGCGCTCACGAATCTACCGGATCCCGTGAACATGACGGACGCTTGCACCCTGATTTTGGCGGTGGAGAAAGTCAAATATGCTAGGCAATTGATCACCGTGTGGGCCGAGGAGAATGATGCGTTAGAGGAGGGAAAAGCTGAGTGGTCTTTTGGAAATTGAAGTAGCGGATCACAACATGGTGAGGTGGGATATCACATGCCGTTGGGAGGTGAAATCATTTAAATGGGTCCAGCTTCCACAGATTTGAATAACAGAGAGGTCGTCAATCTCACGGTGAATGGAGTAGAGAGTGATAAGAGATACAGCTTCAAAAAGACCAAGAATCAACACTCAAATGTTAGCACGTTTGGCACACCTCTCAAAGTGAATGCCAGAGACAGGATTAATTTCAAAACGAAAACCAATAATCCCAAAGCAGTCACTTCCGTGGTGAGCCTACTGATTGAACTAGATCCTCTGAACAAACAGTGAATGCATGGAAATAATTATTTAAAAATAATGAGTAATTAGTAAAAACAAAAAAAATAAAAAGTAATGAGATTTAGAAAGATGTTCAATCTCTCTAGATCTCATTACTTTTCATTTTTTTTTGTTTTTTTTGTTTTTAATACGTTATTCTTATAATGTTTCATCTCGTGAAATTGGATCGCCTATCCTGAAACATGCGTCAACATCTATTTTGGCATTTCGGAGAGCTTTTATAAATTCTCAAAAGGCAGTTGGTCCACTTTACGTCAACGTGTCTAGAAGTTTTCTGGTCTTCTCTTCTATCAAGATTTTACTTTCGATTTCACGTCTCATATAATTGGTCAATATCAAAGGTTCTGTTCCAACTAAAGTGTCTAGAATTATTGCTAGTGAATCTTGTGAAATATTTTTAATCAAACCACGTTTGTTTCTTCTCAAGTACTCTCTTTCTTTATCATTCATTTTTTTTTTTTTTTGTAATTTTTTTTTTGTAATTTTTATTTATATATTTTTGTAAAAAAATTTTTTCTTTTCTTCACACACACACGTCTCTCATCAAACGATCGACATCTTATTTCCATCTGATTCGAATTGTAATTCTCTAAACAACAGGACCAGGGTGAAGGCTTTGTTTTTTTTCGGCACGTTCCTATCGAATTGCATCCTGATCTGAATGTCTAAGACACTACTCTTGAGTCATTCACTCTGTTTACTGATGTCGAACACAAACATCGACTTGTATTCGCCGGGAGATATATTAAGGTTGTTCATCAATTTGTCCAGACCATGATACTTCTTTCTAAAATCCACGGCATCGCCATACAGTCTGCAGAAATCGTTCTTGTCGAATGACGCATTGTAATTGATTGCTGGATATCTCGTGGCATTCAGAAACACTTGCATGTTTCTCAAATTGCAGTGATTGAACAGCCACACATTCTTTTCTTGAGACCCGTCCCTATCGGTCTGAAACGCGACCACGATGAAACGCAGTCTCTCGGAAGTGGATTTCATGGTTAATCTCCAACCGAAGTGATTCATGGAGAGCACAATGCTAGCCATGTGACACTGTCTCATTCTAAATCCCACGGGTAATTTACTTTTGGATTCTATGATCTTGTAGAGATGCATTTTTTCCACGATCGAAGGCTTCACATGCGGAATGAACCACAATATCTTGTGTAGAGTTAACTTAGCTGCATCGGTCGTGGGGAGTCTCACTATCGCGTCGTCATTCCCCTTCGAATCAACATCAGATTGTGTTTGAATCCATACATGATCTTGTGGTAATCGTCTGTGAATCCGAAGATGTGTTTCATAGGTATCCTGAATGAAAACGTTCCTTTGGGTCTGGACGTGTTGATGACGTACTCGAATCTCGCGGCGATGCCGGTGTTAGCAGAGCCGACATCCGCAACGGTGTCTTTCACCCACAACTGATTAAGTCCCTTGGATTTCAAAAAATCATCCGGATACATCAAGCATCTGAACATTGTGGTAGCCTGATCAGGATGAAACACAGATTCTATCTCTTGTCCGGATAGCAAGTATTTTATATTACTGAATAGATGCATGATGCCATTATTGGCTAGAGAAATCGTGTCGTTGGCGGCGTATTCGGTCCCATCTACCTTGGTGAGACATCGCTGCACCACAATGTAACTCTCGCTATGATGAACAAATAGATCTTGAGTTTTGACGTTGATTCTTATCTCTCCCGCATTGTTCAAACTTGTTCTGGTTATCGGTTCATATTCGTGAACCTCGTATTCTTGAATACTTTCATCTTTCACTATGTTTTGTGCTATATCTAGTATATTTGCCATTTTTGAAGGGTTTTTGCGGTTTTTTTTGTTTATTAATTAGCTTGCTTTTCTTTTCTAAAAAAATAGTTTTAATTATTTTTTTATTATCATTATTTTTTCTCTCCTTTATATATATATGTGTAAACAAGAAAATGTTAAAGAGAGGAAATAATTTTTTTTTTCTTGATTAAAACTTCGTCTTATGCAATTGTTGGTCGTGAAACTTTCCTATGATGTCTTCGCCATCCAAAGCTTTGATTTCATAAGTCAACAGATCGGTGTGAAATATTCTGATTATCACAAAGATTTCCGAGGTCCATCGAGGAGTGTAACCCTTTTTGATGTACTTCTTATAAGCGTAGATTCTCACTCGATCGCCAACCGCAAATTTCGGCGGTCAAGACTTCTTCCTGATCTTAGATCTCTTGGGATATAGATTCGCGTGGACCATTTCAAGCATCGCTAGCTTCTGCAGGAGTCATCTTGATCGATCTGTGTTGCGTTTTGTTGTAATCTTCGACCAGACCGTTCAGATTGTATATGTATTTCTTAGTCAAATTCGCCATGAAGTACCTGTTCATCTTTTCCTTCATCGTTCGATTTCAACATTCCACGATGCTGGCTTTCTCTTCGTTTTCAATTGAGTAAATGTCGACTAATCGACGAATGTCCTTGTTGTAGAATTCCTTTCCCTTGTCCACCCACAATTTATTCGGTTTTCGAGAAGACGAGTTGAACACGTTCTTCGGCGCCTCGGCGATGCAAGGTCACGATTTATTCTTCAAAGCTCTGATCCAACCATATTTGGAAAACATGTCAATGACCATCAATAGATATTTGATGCCCTCGTTCCACCTCGAAAATGATCTCATGTCGACCAAGTCAGCAGACCAAATGTCGTCCAGACCCTTCACGAACACCCTTTCGAAATTTATGCATGATGGGCTTGCGTAACTCCTCGGCCAATTCGCTCGTCAATAATCGCTTCTTCTTTTCCGAAGCACTTTTTTTTTTAACGCCCCATCCGAATCGACGTTTCACACCAATCACTTTGCTGACCAGCGAATATTCTAACTTCTCTCTCCTGGTCGGATTCGATATGTCTCTCAATTTCGCCAACATGTTTTTATCGCTAATGTCATTGCTAGTCTTGGTGTCGGGATGTCTAGTGTAGCACAGATCGTGATCGTACGCAGCTGCGGCCACCTTATTCACAGGTTTGCTCCAAGATTCAGGAGTCAGATCGGTGGTGAGTCTCTTGTTCAGTTTCGTTCCAGGTTCTGTGAAACTGTGACCCGGCAGATGCATTTCGAAAGGTAGATTATTGATCATTTTATTCACGACGCCTTTGCCTCTGCTCATTTTTTTTTTTTGACGAATCGAGTCTTGATCGAACCACACACATTGCAAATTCTGCAAAGCATCTGTCTGTCGTTTTTAGTTTGTACTTCTCGAGAATTACCCATGTAACTCTCTTACACTTTACGCAATACATTTTTTTTTTAGGGTTATTTAAATTAATTTCGTGTTTATTTTTTATTTTATATATAAATTTAATATTTTTTTTTTTTAAATTCTGTTCTTATTATATATATATTTTTTTCAATCGCTGCTCTTGAGTTTTATCAACTTTCCGAATTCCTCCCTAGCCTCTATCCTCCCCCTTTCCCCGAGAGAATCCTTCATCTCTTCTTGATGATCTGGCGAGTCTTGATTCTCATGGCTTTTTTCATGGCTTCGTATTTCGTTTTCTCGCCCAATATCGTGAAGTATTCTCCGTCTGATACCCTACTGTCTTTCAATGCCATCGAGATCATTTCGGATATCGTGTCGATCTTGGAGTCTGCCAAGACGTGAATCTTTTCGTGTTTCCTAGCCTTCAGATATAATTTCCTACTCAAAAAATTTCCGACCGTGCTAAACAATCCGGCGGCGAGAGCCACTCCTTCTATGGTCAACACGATTGGAAGGCCAGCTGCGGTCGACAACAATCCAATGCCGGCTGCATGTAAACCCATGGAAATCATGATGAGTGTCGTGTCGACCGCATTGATGAATTTCACGAGGCACGAATACTTCTTCTTGAGAGAACAACGAGAATCTCTCTCTCGAGTCAGATAGAATTGGATTCTGCTGATTGGATCAATGCGATACCTCTCTCCTCTTTCTTTTTCTTCTGACGACAGCGCCGTTGGCAAAATGCCGTTCGGCTTCTCATCCTCGTCGTCATCTAATGTCGGATACAATTTATTTCTGGTTCTTATTTTTGTGTGTGTTTTTTTCTTTCTAATATTAGATAAAATTTACGAGTGTGTTTATTTTTATTTTCTGTAATCCCTTATTTATATCAACAAAGAAAACTTAGACGTATGCTTCCTCCAGCAATAATTTCAAGACGCATCCCCTGTCTTCTAAAGTCAGATTTTCACGCACCAATTTCATTTCTTCCAAACCGGTGGGCTTGTCTCGCCCCTTAGAGAAGACTAATCTCCTCCAAATCTAGACCACGTCGTCGATTTGAACGCATTCGAACACCGGTTCAAAATACTTGATGACCATATCTTCCCTATCCATCGTCAGAAACGAATGATCCTTGTGATCGAAGTCTAGATGATCCCGACACCCGACGCATCGTTCTAACAAGAGCGACCTAGTTGTTCGTTCACGCAGAATACGTAGGCTTTCATTAGCATGTTTAAAAGAAACTTTGCTCTAATAATCGTTCATGATTTACGTATATTTTATTATCTATTCAATTCAATATTTATTTTTTTAAATAACTATTTATTTATATATATTTTTTTTCTCCTATATATATACCAATCACTTTTTATTTCCTCTTGTGAATCTCGCGATTCTATTACGATTCACCTCACAAAACTCGCGAGGATTTGACGTTTTCGTCAGTTCCCTCCAATGATTTCCTCGGCGATCGATCGCACCATCGCGATGGCAAACGTGGAGAGACGATTTCCATTGGTTCTAATTTTCCAAACTCGAGGATTTTTCCTGTCGAGTTTGGAAAATCCTACGATGGATAACTTCACTTTACACCCACTTTACACCTTTGACGAACGTCGAGAAAACGTTTTTGAGATCGATTTTTCCTGTTCTAGAATCCTCAATCGTTTTTACAGATCGGATCGCACCCTCCAGCGTCTGAATCGCAATCGCGAACGTCGGTGTCCTGGAATCTGCAAAACATATTTTTTATGCTGTCCCAGAAGCCTCAAAGCGGTTTTGCCGGCGTTCGCCAACGATAGATCGAAGGTCTGATCCGCGATGGGAACGTCGAGAAGATGTCTTTAGGTTTACGTTTCTTCGAATTTCGCACTTGTTCGCCAACGGATGTTTGAACGGTCTAAAATACGATAACTGCTTTTGCGGCTTCTAGGACATCATGTACAAACAACGTTTTTTACACTCTGTACAGGTTTTAACACTGAATCCCTATGGGGGTACACGTACATGTACGTGTACGTGTACAGTTTTTTGAAAAAGTGTCCTTGAAGCCCCCACTCTCCACTACTGACATGTCTTGATGTTGTAGTTTCAACAGTAGTAATCCCTGATTCTAGTTATAAACAAGAGCAACACAAAGCGTGGCACATGCACCTTTAGGACGTCAAATTGTAGGCAAGTATCACGGGGGTATATCCAAAATCAAAAAGAAGTTTCCAAATCGACAGGAAGCTTCCCCTATACACAAATAATGCGTAACAAAAAAAGAAGACTTGAATCGAGTCAGTATTCATTGGTTATAGGGTGGAAACCAAATTCAAGATGGCAGCCATGGAAGCCATAATAAATTGGCCACTGTCGTCCATCTTGGTTCAGTCGTCTTATCCAACACTGAAAGGAGGCTTTCTCTAGACAGAAACAATGCATAATTCAAAAATAAAAGTAATTCTGAAATATTTTAAACCGTTTAAAAAAATTAAGGTGGAAATTCTGTGTTCTCCTTTGTGTTATGATATTATAAACTAATATATGGAGGTATCCAGTTATGCGTATTCGGTTATGTATTATTGGAATCTACGGCAAACGTCCTTCCGATTTTAGCACGGAAACCATATTCAAGATGGCTGGCGTGGAAGCCATAATGAATTTGCCACCGGCGGCCATTTTGGATCAGCTACCTGATCCAACATTGAAAGGAAGCTTCCTCTAGACAACAACAAAATTATAATTAAAAAATAAAAATTAAAAAAATAAGACACCAATAATGCATAACCAAAAAAAAAAATGGAATGGATTCGAGTCAGTATTCATTAGATATTTGGCGGAAGCCAAATTCATGATGGTCCGTATTATGAATTGGCCACTGGCGGCTACCTTGGTTCAGATGGTTCAACAACGATTATAAACTTCCTCTAGAGAGCAACAAATTATAATTAAAAACATAAAAATGATTCGAGTCAGCTTTCATTAGTTATTAGACGGAAACCAAATCCAGTATTGAATTGTCCAGCTTCCTCAAGACACCAATAATGCATAACCAAAAAATGAAATTGATTTGAGTCAGTGTTCTTTAGCTGTATGGCGGAAACCAAATTCATGATGGTCGGTATAATGAATTGGCCACTGGCGGCCATCTTGGTTCGAATGGTACACCAACGATAAAAATTACAAAATAATAAAAATGACTTCAATTAGCATTTATTAGTTATTGAATGGAAAATAAATTCAATATGGTTGTCATGGCGACCATACTGAATTGGCTACCCGGACAAAAATCAATCGGAAGCATTGTCTGGCATCCACAAGTAACTCCTAAAATTTTGATTTAATCAAATGAGCGGTTAGTTCTTCGATCACTGGACGGAAACCAAAAGTTAACGGACGGACGGAGGAAATGTTGAAAACATAATACCCCCGATGGGTTCTCGTGGGCATATAATACTTTTTATTTAAGATGGCGACACCAACAAGCATGAAATCAGTAAAAAATCTGAAAACGAGTACCTGTTTTATTTATTTAACACGCATCACACCGGTTCTATAAATAGGTCCTACGGGGCCTCCATAAGCTCGATTTATTTATTTATTGGAGTTTAACGATACTTTCGACAGCCTGGGTCACCTCATGTCGGACAGTTTTACGGGTGGAGGAAGCCGTCGTACCCGGAGAGAACAACCAAGCAACGGCGATCAGCTGTCAGCCTCCCCAACATACTTGCTCCACACAATCAGGATTAGCGTTGGTTGAAGACAAGTGCACCATCGACGTGCAGTACGCCTTAGTACACAACGAGACCTTGGCTACACGTGGTCAATGAGGCTCGAACCGGGTACAATACATCTCCATTTGTTTGGACGGCTGGGTGTGAGACACAAGAACAAGATTCAAATTTAGATTTAAGAAAGTGCACGATTTCAAGCATGAGCGAATCGATATCTAAAATTCTAATCGAGTTGACAGCAGGAACGTGGTGACAAGGAGTTGAGTGTACCCCCCCCCCCCCCCACCCTACCCCATCTTGGCAAATATTTACTCAAGTTGGAAATTAAGTCATGAGTAGTTGGAACTTCCATCCAACTGGATTTTAGAGCTTCTTTGGTGATGCCGACGTCTCCTTTACTTCCCAAAATTCCAATACAGTTTCAAATCGGCAAAAAACCTTACTGTTACCACTTACAACTCCAGTGTACGCAATATCGAGCTCCTTAAATATGCATGCTGTCAGTTGGTATGAGATTGCTATAGCACGTTTACTTATCGTAATAAAAAAAAAATCATAGAAATGCACTTCAAGAAAATCGCACTGTGCAAAATCGTTATCCTGAGTTGAATGATGAAACATAAAAAATTGAACATTCCTGCATAAGATCTGATTTAACGTTAGGAGAGTGTGAACTGCTCAAAGTTCTCAGCTTGAGCATTTGTTTAGCACATATTCATTTTCCAGAATAATACCAAATAATAATAACCTGATAATCCTACCATAAATGTGTTGACATTTCAGTTACTAGAATCAAAATCCCCTTCCGTGGCTTCATTTTCAAAATGTTTCTCGGTACTGAATTTCCACCTATGGAGAGGGACCGGGACGAGAACCCCCCCCCCCCCCCACCCCACTCCTAGTTGGAAATTCACTACCCTATACCCCAATCGGAAACTCCTAGCCGCGGGAAAATTTTGGAGGGGGTCCCCCGTAACTCCACTTATAAACGCCCCTGAATCCATCCACAAACGGAAAAAAATAATGATCATAAATATTTCAAGAGGAAGGGAGCGAAGTTTTCTCCGTCTCGTTCCCTCCCCCAGTTGGCAATTCATTACCCTACAGTGCCCCAATCAGAAACATCCAGCCACGTCTTTGCTACAAATTCCTTCATTCATTCATTCGTAGACTGTTGGACTTCGATGCTAGAGGTCCCGAGTTCGATCCCCGTTCGAGACGACATATCGAGTTATCCCTCCAAGTTACAATGAAATCACTTCATAAATATGAACTGTAGATTGTGCTAAACACATCTAGGTCACAGGCCTGTGTGGCCATCACAGCTGACCGATCATAGCCAAAATAGACGTTCTCATTTAGACATTATACCGAGTCATCCTACCAAATTAGAATGAAATCCCTTCATAAATACAACGTGTAGACTGTGCTAAATGTTTCTGGGTTTCGGGCTCAGGCAGCCATCGCGGTTTAGAAATTGAGGTTATCATTTAGACATTATACTGACTCATCCTACCAAGCTACAATGAACTCCCTTCATAAATACGACCCGTAGTCTGTGCTAAAGTTTTTCAGGTTTGGGCCACGGGCAGCCGTCACGGTTGAACATTATCTGGAGTCATCCTACAAAGTTACAATGGAATGTCATCATAAATCCGAGCTGTAGACTTTTGGGCCTCTGTGACCGCCACAGTTGGCCGATCGCAACCAAAAGGGGGTTCTCATCTAGACATTGTACGGTGTCATCATACCAAGTTACAATGAAATCCTTCCATTAATACGACCTATAGACTGTGTTGAGGGTTTTCGGGTGTGGGACTCGGGCAGTCGTCACGGTTGACAGATCCCGACCAAATGCCTAATAGGGAAGTTCTCATCTAGACATCATACAGAATCATCCTACCAAGTTACAATGAATCCCCCCATATTAAATGCAGCGTATAGACTGTGCTAAACGTTTTCAGGTTTCGGGCTTCGGCAGCCATCACTGTTGACCGATTATGACCAAAAAGGGACGTTCTCATCTAGACATTACACAGAGTCACCCTACCATGTTACAGTGAAATCCATTCATAACTGTGACCTGTAGACTGAGCTAATGATTTTGGGGTTTTGGACATCCATCATGATTGATCGATCGCGATCAAAAGGGACTGTTCTCATCTAGATATGACCTCAAACCTGCATATGAAATGTCGTGATGATTGACAAGAACTATGGGATGTAGACTGCAGTAAATGAAAATGTGGACAGCCTGACAGACTTTCGCACGCGTGATGGCAATACAAATAGCTTATCGTGACCTTTTAAAAATATAAGATGACATAACTGATGTAGAATAAAAATAATATTTACAAGTTCTTGAAAACACCTGATGTGTGTTTGTCCATTCTAAGGCAAAAATAACCCTTTATTCCTCTGACGGAAAAGAAAAGTATCCCTTTTTGTCATTTCATTCCAGGAATTCTCGTATTATTTCTATGAGAAACGTTTTCCAACATTGTTTTAGAATAATTTTGGGAGTTGACACAGACTTCCATACTGAATTTTAATATCCCCCTCCGGTATTAATAACTCAATTTATTGTAAAGTTAGTCTTAGATTTTGCAGGATGGGGTAAAATGTTAAGAAGTTATGGCCTGATCTGAACCAAAATCTTCATACTACAAGATGTAAGAATGATTAGGCCGCACAAAGTAGATCTTCTGTTTCTCAAGCCATTTTTTGACAAATTGCATGTGGGCAGGTGGGATTTTATTTTATTTTTATTTTTGTAATTATTTCTTTGCCATTAAAAAGTTAATTTTCTTAGTTTATCTTGTTTTAGGTCCCATAATCTATAAAATAGCATGGGAGGTGGTGTATTACGTCCCTTCAGTGCAAGAAGGCTTTGCAATGCTAAAGCACTTCAAAGCCTTGTTGCACACAAGGAACAATTTTATTAACTTGGGTAAAATATCAGACATAAAAAATTTAATTTTTATTTTTTTTAGTTTGGATTGGTTACAAAAAGAGAGCATGCGGCAGCCAAAAGGACCATGTGGGAGGGCCAGAGAAACAGATTTTTATTTTTTTAGCCCTAAACCAGAATGCTGAAAATATGCAAGCTGGGATTGGAATTGCTGCAGTTAAACAAAAAAAAAAAAAAATGCAACAAGGATTACACATCGCAGATGCGGAGGACCCGATAGAGTTTTTTCTTATAAGAAAATCAGATTCATTGATATTTTTTTAGTTAGTGCTGACAACCTGAATACAGGTAAAAACAAGAGAGGTCCACACACCCCAGGACATACTGCCAAACAATGGTAAGAGAAGAAACAAACCATGAAATGGTGAAAGCCTTTCCCATAAACAAATTTCATTGAGATCAGATAACCCAAATAGGCAAACAGACAAAAAATTTGGCTATTTTACAAGGCAAACAGAAAATTATCGTCTTTGTTTTACAGCAAACAATTAATTTACCTCCACCCCTTACAAAAATATAATGCCATAAATAAAGTGGGAAGGCGATTTGCAGGTATTTTCTCAGTTTTACTGCAGGGGCATGATTCATTTGAAAGCCTTTCTCATAGACAATTTTTATCCCACATTTCATTGAAATCTGAGAAGTAATGTCTAAGTTCTAATGTAAACAGACATAGGAGTAGTGCAGATAGACAGATATATAGATGGACATACGGATAGATCGCAATGCGAGAGATTGTCCCAGAGGTGCTGACATACCAGTGTCAAGAATATATGAGATGACAGACAAAATCTCTCACCCAATGGACCCAGCAACAAATCTCAAGGCAAATCAGTTTTTTTGTGTAAATCCTTGAAGTATTCATTCACAAACCAATTTTAGAACTCAAAACACCAGACTAACTCTACAGAGTCATGCAATTTCAAGAAGAGCAGACTAAGCATGGAATATGCAACCCCACGTTCCCAGATCTTCTTTGAAAATGCCAAGATGTACATATTTTCAACACTAGCAAACACACATGGGGGGTTTATTGCCTTTGTTTTACAGCAGATAGGAATCCAACCCGGTAGAAATTGTGAGATCAACATACACCTGTTACCAAGAATTTGAGTCAATCAGATCAACGGCATGCGAGATGTAAAATTATTGTCTTTGTTTTGCAGCAATATTAATTCCCCCAACTCAGTAGTAACTGTAAATGGCAGACACATCTGTTACTGAAGTGTAGTGACGATTGGACCATTCACTTGCGAAACAGAGAATAAAGATATAATGCCACATGTGTGGAGGTGATTTGCATGAATTTTCTTGGTTTTACTGCAGGGGCGAGACTCATTTGAAAGCCTTCCCATGAACAAACTTCATTTAAAATAAATTTTATTGAAATCTGATAACCCAAACCTGAAAAATGAGACGAACAGACAAAACATTGGCTATTTTACGAGACAAACAGCGACTTTTCAAAGCTAAAAAGCGGGGTGTCTGAAAAGTGATAAATATCATTAGAGACCCATTTGAAAGCCTTTCCCATAAACAATCTTTATTCCAAATTTCACTGAGATCTGAAAACCAAACCAGAGATATGAGGTAACCAGACAAACAAATACCCTATTTTGGTATATTCAAAGGGCCATAACGCACGGAAAAAAATATTTCAACAGCAAAACGGCCGTTACTCCTCAAAGATCTTACATGTATGGTAGTGAACACCTATATGAAATTTTATCGAAATATGAACAATAATGTTCAAATTAAAACGCAGATAGACATCTGAGTGTGGACGATAAGACATACACCCAAACTCACGGATTGGCGCAATCCAGTATACCACACTTTTTTGAAAAAAGTGGGGATATAATTAACTAACAGAGGGCAAGAATGTCAGTACCATACCAGTTTCCGAACTCCTTCAGGACATCGCTAAAGTCCAAAATACCAAATATTGCTCAAATCTATTGATATTTGTTGAGGTTGTCATGCAAATGAGCTGACAACAGGCAACAATAAACTAATTGAGTACCATAACTCCACTGAGTATGGCCGACCAGTACCAATTTTCGAACTCCTTCAAAAAATTATTATGCAAATCTCACATACCAAATACTGACCAAAGCCTTTGACAGCTGTGCAGATCACAGCGCTAACGGGCTGGAAACGGGGAAAAATTAACTAATTAAGGGCTATAACTCTGCTCAGTATGGCCAAACGGTACCAGTTTTCGAACCCATTCAAGACATTGTCAAGAAAATGTCGCATCGCAAACATTGACATAATTTGACAAAGTCCATTGATATTTGTTGCAGTTTTCACACCACCGAGCTGAAAAGAGGAAAAAATCAACAAATCAAGGGCCATAACTCTGCTCAGTATAGCCGTAATGTTCCAATTTTTTAACTCATTCAGAACATCAAGAAAGTCTTACATACCAATACTGAATCATATGTATTGCTATTTGTTCCAAGTTATTGTGGAAACAATCTGAAAAGAGACAGAAATTAACGAATCAAGGGACATAACTCCGTATTGTGACATTTTCTGGATCTTTCAAGAAATATGAAATTGATTTCTGTGAAGAAATGGGGAGTATCCAGAGTAACACACGACAATAAACTATTTGTAAAGGACCCGCCTCCCTTTTCAAGGAAAATGGGACAGCGTTGGCATTCACAACCATGCAGCCTTGAGGCTCCATTTTGAATTCCCAGCATTATTCCTGGATATTTGTAGCATATTTGGCCATGTGTTTCTTGTTCTTCTGAAATATTATTTTATTATTATCAGTCCTGGTACAAACATGGTACCGATAACACACTTTTAGGAACCGATGATATCTGGTGTCGACTGTGTGTCAGCGTGTGAAGTGCACACATATTTTGGGGGTTCTATATAACACATTCTTCATTTTGCTGTATCATTTGTGTAAATGTATTTGGAATTTATAGAATTTCAGACTTAGGAATTTTATAGTATTGTTTTTTCCTTAGTTATTGTGCTTGATAAGTAATGAGCAACTTAGTTTAAGAAAAAGGTGATCGGGTCGATTCAGCCCTTATAGTCTCATGCCTTTTCCGGGAATATTCGGTCTCATTCATGGTCGGATCTTATCACCTCAGAGGCCAAATCTTTACTGAAAAATATTTTCTTTAAATTTTCTAAAATGTTTCAGGACAAAATTGTGCGATATGAAACCAACTTTAATGGAACAGGAACAAAAAAAAACATTCCCAAAAGGACATTCACCCACATCTGGTCAGCTGACACCAAAATTATTTTTAGCATGCATTTTGAAGGTGTTTTCCGTGTTTTGGACTGAAGCTGAGTTTGAACATTTGCTTTTGTTGTTACAGTTAAAACTAGAAGTCCTGTTATGAAATGCGCACACATAGCACGTATATCTGCGTGTTAATCTACGCGTTATGACTATCCAATTCTGTACATATGGCCTGTGCACAAGCAATGTTTCAGCCAATGGACCTCCGGGTAACCCGGAGGTCCATTGGCAGAAACATTGCCTGTGTTTGCTATGAGTAACCAGAAGAACCTGCCATGCTTAGGATGCCATTCGATATGGCAATTGCGCACAATTCCTACGCGCACTTAAGCCTAGATAAGCGCACAGTTTGTGACAGGACTTCTAGTTTTAACTGTACATGTTCGAAACCTACTTCCAAAATCCCTAAAAATCTTTTATCAGGAACCGAAGGCTCTTGCTTAATGACAGAACTTGAGAAGAGCAATGTGTGATTGCTTGCCATCTGAGCAGAGATCTATGTGAGTTAAGACAAAAATTGAAGTCTGCATTCATTGAAAATCACTATCCCTGCACAATACTTTCATCTCTGGCTAACACTTCTTGTTTTGAGTTAGTATGTTGAGGAGCCTGACAGTTGATCGCCATTGCTCGGTGGTTCTCTCCGGGTACACTGCGTTCCTCAGCCTGTGAAACTGCCCAAGATGAGGCTACCCTGGCTGTCAAAAGTTTCATTACATCCCAATAAATAAAGAAAGCAAATTTGATAAATCCAAGACTTTCGAATGGTGGTTTTGATTGGGAGGGGGGGGGGGGGGTGATTATACTGCTAAAACAAATATCACACAAATTAATTATGAAACTATGCACTTGTGAAATTTTCAAGTGGCGATTTTACAACATTTTGCAGCTGGTACTATACAGTTTTGAAGGTTAAAATGTCAGTCATTGTTATTGATTTGAGGTATGAAAAAACACAGAGAACATGCTATGTCTGTGTTCCAGTAATATGTAACAATTAATTGACAGTTCCGGGGGCATAGTAGCTCAGTTAATAGCAATGCAAGCTGCAAGCTGAGAGGTCCTCGGTTTGAATCCCACCTGCGGCAGCCACGTTGTGTCCTTGGGCAAGACACTGCACCCAATTGCCAACGTGAGGATGTTGGCGTTGTGTACCAAGGGATACTGCATGTCGAAGGTGCACTTGTCTTCAACCAATGTTAACCCTGAATGTATGGAGTAGGTAGTTGGTGAGCTGACAGTTGCTCGCCATTGCTCGGTGGTTGTCGCTAGGTACTCCAACTTCCTCCACCCATAAAACTGTCGTGGTCATGATTAGTCATTGTGCAGAAACATGTGACTTGAAACACCAATAAATAAAAAAAAAATAATAAAAATATAAAAATATAAATAAATAAATAAATAAATAAATAAATAAATAAATAAATAAATAAATAAATAAATAAATAAATATTGGCAGTTCTTGTCTTCCTGTTTATTTTTAATTGAATACACCTAAACCATACTCTGCAATTTGACCCAAACTGACCGCTACATTCTAGCCTGAACCAACTGTTAATGGATCCAAACCGTCCTCCTGTGGAAATTTAGAAAAACTACATTGTTTTATAAACTTGCACAATAGTAGTCACCAAAACATGTTGGATACCTTTTGGATCAACTTCTAACATTTTTTAAAACTTGTTAGCGGATGTTTTATCCCATGTATAAGTTGTTTTTTTTGATTGGCGTTTGTGTAAACATAAATTGAGTATAATTAAACAGATGTCAAATTTTCAATCATTTTTTGCTACTCAGTGTTTATTATTTTCATTATTACCCAATATTGTAATTAGGGACGACGCCCATTAGGACAAGATCCTTATTGTAATTAAGTGATAATAAATTGTATGGTCGTTCATAAATTTATTTTATTTTGATACCAGGTGTTAAAAATATTAATATTTGTGAAGGCAGTCACCCATTTACAACCGGACCCTTATCATAGTAAACCAACAACTTCAAATTGTGTGCTTACATCCAGTAACCAACACTGGGATAGTATAATGTGCTTTTTCAGAAACTTGATCAAATATGGATGACAACTTACATACAATTCTGTGCTTCTTCCTGAAAATTATTTTGTTACTACCTGTTAAAAATTCCGCCCAGGTCATTTCAACACCCGATAAAACATATTTGTAAAAATACTGCCATGACATGCAATTACTTAAATTTTGTTATGTCGCTTCTCAGACCCTGATCATTTTTATTTCAGCGTAGTTAAGTTTCCCCCAACATGTTTTTTAATATATATTTATTCAATAAATAAACAATCTGTGTTCTGTTACGTCTTTACTATTTTATCAGTAAGAATTGGGCTCAGCAATGAGGTGCAGGCAGCAAGCCACGAGGTCCTCGATCAACTCCCACCTGCGGCAACCACTTTGTGCCCTTTGGCAAGACACTTGATTCCCATTGCCCACGTGGTGGCATTGTGTACTTAGGCGTACTGCATGTCGATGATGCAGTGGCAGATGCACCTGTCTTCAACCAATGCTAACCCAGCTTGTGTGAAGTTTGTATGTTAGGGAGACTGACAGTTGCTTGCCATTGCTCGGTGGTTCTCTCTGGCTTCCCCACCCGTAAAATTGTCCGACAAGAAGTTACCCTGGCTGTCGAAAGTGCCGTTAAACCCAAATAAATAAATCAATGAGACTCACAATGTATACACTCGCCCTAATTATCAGTTATATTATTATCAGTTTTTTCTGTGGCTTTTCGATTAATGTTATCATTCGCCGACAAGTTACAACGAAATCAGGAGAGTTCGATCTGAAATAACGTAATTATCAGCTGAGCGTATTGACAAACCTCCAGAAGGACAGAATTCGAGTTATTTGTAGATATGTTAATATCACACAAAGCCTAGCTGCGAATAGGGTTGCAACAGAAAACGACCGTATTTGACATTTTGTTTGATTGTTGATATCAGCGCAAATATTCCCAAAGGGGGATAGGCCAATTGCAATTGAATGGGCAATTCGAAACCGGAAGTCACGTGATATTTTCACTGAAATTTACTGTCCAATTCAAAAAGCCTTTAACGGGATACATAATTCTTTTCTCGAACACATTTATCTGATTGGGTATGTGCGACCCCTTGTGGGTCTGCGGCCCGCTTGGAGTTCCTACTAGACGTATCAATTTTCTGAAGATGATCAGAGGTAAAAATTGGAGAGCAAACAAAGATGTGCTTCTCAAGCTCCATAAATCATTTATACGCCCGGTATTAGAATACGGTGCCATAATAACAAGTGACGTGAGCAAACCCAACATTGAGAAGCTACAAAGGGTTTAAAATGTGCGGCACTATGCAAACCCAAATGGACACCGGCAAAGAAACTTCACGATGAGGCAAAAATAATAACTATTGACACGCGATTAAAAGACCTACAACACAAAACCCCAACAGACTCCAAGATAGTGAATTAATGATTGAGCTTAACAGAAAAACAAAATAAGTTTTCAGAAAATAAAAATTACACAATACAACTAAATTGCGTGGAGTCGGTGAGGATTGCCTCCCTACTCATTGAAAACTTCAAGATTGAGTCTGCGAGGACTGCCTCGCAACTCTGCTGATGCTCGATTGAAACGCGTTTAATAAGACCTATATAACAAAAACCTCCACAGACTCCAGGATAGTGAATCAATGGTAAAGCTGAATGAACACAGAACCCTTAACGAAAAAACAAAATAAGCCACAGTAAATTAAATTACTGAATAGAATTAAACTGTGTGGAGTCAGTGAGGATTGCCTCGCTTCTTATTGCGAACTTCAGGATTGAGTCTGTGAGGATTGCCTCGCAACTCTGCGTGTGGGAAGTGGGCTCCGAAGAAACCCACTCCGCACCCCGCCCATAGCAACAATCACACAGCAGTCACAATATACAATAGCGGATATCTATCTTTCTCTCTACCTATAAAATTTCTAATGGAACATTCTCAAATTTTCTTGTAACACTCTTATCAAGAAGACGCATGGAAATAATAGATGAAGCGCGGGAGGAATTGGTACAACCTACCCTTCTGTTAACATACACAGGAAACCACCAGACACCAGGCAAGGATTGAAACAGGCTTGCCTGGCTAGGACGAGTTTACATTTTATGTAAATAAACATCGTCTCTCCCTTATAGGTTGATGGATGACTCCCAGCTTTCAAAAACACATATTGGTGGATTTTTTCCTTTTTGTAACCATTAATGATAATATGCTGGGGCTGCTCCTAAACCAGCGACTATTTGGATTTCTTTTTCTTTTTTTCTAAAATAACCACCAAACTGCGGTTTCAGTATTACCATAAATATACCCACTTATCTCTGCAAACACAGAGTAGAACTCTTGTAGTTATGGAAAATTCGTAGCCATCTTCCAGTTCGAGGTTCTCGGGGATCTCAACCCACTACCCTACTTCCAGTCGCACACTCAAACGTAATAAGATTATTGGTTCTCGCTTCCGACTCTGGATTTATAAGAAAAGAGAGCTATAAAGCAAATAAAAGTTATCTGGGTCGCAAGGGATTTCAATCTCCTACATCGTCCCTGTGCGCCTTCGGTGCCAGAAACTTTTCATTTCCTTCATAACATGTGTGTCACCCATTAACCACATATTTGTCATTCTTCCATCCCACTTCCCCATCATAATTGCGGTGAATCAATCGCATCCTGTTAGCCTGGTATTTTGGACATTCTAAGAGAAGAATCCACTACACATTTGACACTCCTTTTCGTAATCTTTCCCATTTGTCCTCTAAGTTTCAGCGACCGCGGCCTCTTCTTGAACATCAATGGTCCGCCAAAGGGGCCAAGGTACTCTTCAAAACCCGGCTTCTCTTTGTCACGCAGGCTACCCAAAGATTCCTTTGCTTTGAACCATTCTCACCAAAATCAGGTAAAACTCCCTCACGATTAAGTCACTGACGTTTTTAACTTTGTACCCAATTGTAAATCTGAGACCTCCGTTATCACGTTCTCAATTGACTCCCTCAATTGACCAATCTACGCTGTCTTTGTGTGAATTCCAAATAATATGTAACATTAATTTACACCATCGGCTATCGGGAAGGGTGAGATTTACCAAATAGTGAATACAGCAGAGTTTCATTATATCTATCTTGTCCTTGATCCACATCCACCGAAGCTCACCCATTATTGTTTCCAGTGCTGCGGCATCACTCGATCCCATTATCCATCGGCTAAATGTCAAGGCAGGCAAGAGGTGAAAAATGTTTAGCAGCTTGGAGAGATGGACAGAAGATAGGAAGACTGTCTATTGAGGAGGAGGCGATGCTCAACGCGAAGGCCCATAGAGAAGGGGGCAGGGAGGCATAAGTGGGAAAAGAGAGGGACAAGTTAAACGGTGTTTAGAATAGGAATCAGAAGATGAAAATGAGGAGGGAAGGGGGCAGCCCCTAAAAAGCCACAAATGTTTTTTTAACAGTATTTTATTTCTCCAGAACAGAAATAGGTTTGGTGAACAGACAAAGCCTATGTGATACCGTACCGAACAATGTTATATTCTCCATCAGTTATAATGCCATTAATATATATGTTAAAAGAAGGAGTCCAAAAACGGAACCCTGACAGAAGAAATTTACTTGGTGAAGCTTAACCATTGATTACTACTTTCTGCGTACGATTGATTAAATAGTTTTGGAACCAATTTAATAGTTTCCTTCGTATTCCTAGACGGCCCAATTTGTGTATCACATCTTTATGTCATACCCTATCAAATGCTTTACTGACATCACAAACTATAAGACGAATATCTTTACCTTGATACAGACTTTGCCTAATAGTATTGTCAATGCCAATAAGTAAATTTGTACTGTCAATTGGAATAAATCCAGACTGGCGTTTTTGTCAAAAGGTTATTACTTACAAGAAAGGAATAAACATTTATTTTCTCGAATACTTTGCTCACACAACTAGTTGGAGAGAGTGGGCGGTAATTAGTTTTAGTGTTCATATTGTAAATATTTATAGAGAGTGTTTTGTGAATTGGCATAACATTAGCGTTCTTATAGGAAGAAGGGAATACACTGTAACATTTACATGTTAAATACATGTATACGCATCAGTGGGTAAGCTAACTCCGCGGAGCAAGACTTTAGTATGGTGTTACTGATAGAATCAGGTCCACAAGCTTTACTTGTATTCAATTTGCTAACTCATTTTCAACTTCATCAATCTGTATTTCAGATTCTGTCAGCTCATATTCCGAATGTTGGGTTGTCGGTAGATGTGTATCTTTAACAGTGTCACATCGTTCTATGAAAAATGAAAAAGTTGTTAAAGAATTCGCCAATTTTTGCCGAATCATCAACGCAACTCCATTTTCTAGCAATGGGGGAAACATGTTTTTAGTTCCCTGATTTTTTGAAAACTGTTTCATAGTTTTCCACCACGGTCCCGCGGAAACGCTGTTCGATGAGGCAAAATCATCTACCCTTTGATTATATGCAAGTTTGGCTTCTCTTACAGACTCGATAGATTTGTTTCTTAAATTTCGAAATTTTTCCCAGTCCTGCGGGCGATTCCTACGTTTTCAATGTTATGGGCATCCTTCCTTTTTCTTATTATTGTGTGGACATGGAAATTCATCCACGGCCTATCATTTGAAATGATAAGTACAGTTTTGAAGGGTATATAGCGTTCGGTGAAATTAGAAGTAATATCATAAATGTTCTTCATATCTAAAATGGGATTCCGATTTATTGTCGAAAGGGATGTTTTTAAACCATTTATGTCCAGTTCTCTCTAATTCAAGATTTATCTATAAAATGATCTAAACCTCCACCGTTTACTTTTTATTTCTACGCAAACTGCATGGTGATCGCTGCAGAAAAGACAAATAGTGTAGATAATAGAAGAGTGGAGGGTTATATGGGTGGTGTAGCGTAAAAAAAGGTTTAGTGTGTCAGGAACTACAGGTGGCTAAGAGTGGACAAAGATATTCACGACAATGTAGAGGGGAGGGAGGTTCCTATCGGTTTATGGGGGGGGGGGATAAGTCAATCCAGTAGAATTGGAGTGGTAGGAAGAAGCAGATGAATATTTAAGCGGAAACTGGGGGAGGGTAGCAGGAAGTAGTGTGTCAGCTGCTGCCACATTCCATAGGCGTCTGGGTGCAGAGGTGAGTGGAGAGTGACCTATTTTGTTTTGGGGGTATCTTTGCCCCGACTGTGATATATGTAGCAAAAAATCAACCTTATTCGTAAAACAACTAATAGCCATAGCAGCAGAAAACGCTTTTCATTAACTGAACTTTTTCATGTAATGCCCCCAAAACAGTTTATGGCTAGCCATTGAAATGAGATCTGATAAATCGAACTGAATGAACATATATCGTGTTTTTCATGGGAAAACCAGAATTTATGGGTAGCCTCTTGGGCTCCAACATTTTTTGTTTTGACACATTCTAGGCATCAAAAGCGCACCAGAATAGCCATCATATGTATCAGCGCATACAGAAATGTTTGGGTATCGACGTAGCGCGAGCACTGTGGAACCCGTAATCCTGTTGCGCGACACCAAAAATATAATGTACAATTTTTTCTGTGAAATTGGTATTACGGTATGTTTTACTCTACCAACAGTGTTATTTTTTATCACTTCCATGAATTGGATACATATTTGGTATATTATGATTTTACAGTCACACACTTTGTATAACTGTTGATTGTTCACGGAAGCACGAGCGTCGCAAAGATAACCGTCGGCGATGCCTCACGTCCCGACTGAAAAAATGTTACAACTGCATTACAAGGGCAGGCCTTCGGAGGGAGCACGCATTGGTGATGCAGTTGGAACATCAGTCAGTCGAGATTATCGATACAAAACCGATTACGTATTGAAAATGTGTTGGTAGACATCTAGTAGTCGCAACTTCCAATTTAATTAACACACACCGTACCGGTTCTCCAAATTGTATACGGCTGGCACCCCAGTAGTCCGAATAGAGCTCTCCATCTGCACGACCGATTGTGTGTGTCACCTAAGTCTCGTGTTTATTTTAGGGGGTGGGGGTAGGGGTGGGGTGGGGTTGGAGTGAGTGTGTGTGTGGGGGTGCTGTTTAAAAAATGTTAAAAAATGTAATGATTTAACACTGATAATAGCATGCATGAATGTTTCAGTTCCCCTTTGTCGAAGCAGAAGGAGCAGAAATGCAAGAGGGGATTGAAATTTCAACTAGGGATTAAATTTTATTTAGGGATTCAGTTTTAAATAGGGCTTAAATTCTAAGAGAATTATTTTTGTTAATGTTATCCTTTTTTCTATTTCTTCTAAGATTTTACACGTTTTTTATAGCGTCGCACACCTGCGCGGGCATGATTGTGTCGAAAGGTGTCAGTAACAGCTAATTCTTTTATTGGCGCCATGTTGTAAGCTGGGATATGTATTTGCTAGCAAACAGTTTGGGAGTTAATAGCAACGCAATGCATGCCGATATATAGAGTGTTATTTTGTTGAATGATACCCATATCTATTTTTGGAATTTGATTGATTCTAAATATTTGAATACTAAATTAAAGTTTGTGGTGTTATCCCCCGTTACTGAATGAGAGAATCCATTAAAAAGATAAATATTAAAGTTTCATTTTAATTTGTAAATGACCACCCAATTCCACTGTAGATATAGTCTATCTCGCATCTTCTACCCTTTTTGGACAATTCTGCATTCCTGAGAGTATTGTAGTTATGTAGAATAAAATTCCGATGGGGGGGGGGGGGGGGGATCTGAGCGGTGTCCTTATGTAAGACACCTTACCCTTTCCCTAAAACGAAAAGCAATGGCAATCATTCTTGAAAAACTATGTTTTTCATTTTCTGGTCAAGAACATACCTCATGGCTACTCATTGGAACTTCGAGCTCATAAGCTAAGGGTTTGAGACAAAAAAAACAAAACCGGAGGTCCATTGGCTGGAACTTTGCTTGTGCATGTTATGCTTTGCAACAAATTTGCAATTATTGCTTGGGTGGAATCTCCACTCTGCGGGTGAATTAGTGATAATACGATCTCCACGTACTGTATGTTTCAATACACTCTCCAACACCTACCCTTCTCTGTATTTCTACATATATGGGTGCGCATTATATTAATGGACTTTTAACCAAAAGTCGACCCGCGATATCCGCGATTTACCCCTGGACGAGACATCTCGCCGATAATCCCCCGTGATGGAGCACCGAAGCGCTATTTACTAAGACGTACTGCATTTGGTTTCAGCTGCTGGGTAAGCAAGTTGGAAAGTCTGGCAGTTACTCATCTGTGGTTCTCCGGATTTGAGTCTTCCTCTGTTCATAAAACTGCACTGCGGGATAGTATTAAACACACTCTAAATTTGGTTGGGTTGCAAATTGACCCACATCAAATCGGATGAGTAAATATGAGCCCAGTTTAGTTCATATTCCTCAACCCAGTTGATTTGGGTTGATTTTTAACCTGACTGATTTGAGAGTGCGGTTTGTTTTTTAGACGTTTGGGGGTAGGGGACTGGGGGAGGAAACAACGTTTGGGAACCCTTCAATAACTGAGATCTTCTCATATGAGAACCTCCACAAACCAGTGGATGGCCAAAAAGGTATTATTATTTCGAAATATTATTTCCTTAAAACGAACAATTTCCAAATATTTCCGAAATAAGATTTCGAAATCTTATTATGTTAACCCTTTACCTAACGTAGCGGCCAAAACCGGCCAGCGCTATTCTCAAAAATCGCCAATTAATTTTCATTATTTTTTCATTTTTTGTCTCAAAAACATAGGTTATGACCCCTCGTTGGAACGAGCTCGTCGAGCTCGTTCCAACGAGGGGTCATAACCTATGTTTTTGAGACAAAAAATAAAAAAAAATAGTTACTCAAAAATTTTTTTTGCAAGTGTCGTCTGCTTTTCATGTTAGGTAAAGGGTTAAAACGATATCCTTATTTAGTTTTTTAGAAACAGTTTTTCGCGAAGGTCCTATATAAGAAAGAGAAATTTGTTTACTTTGAACTTCCCAGCACTGATATTCCATAAATTCAAAATAAATATACACAAACTATACATAAAAACGGTTGGGATGTAAAGAACACGAAACATGTATGAAATGAACTGATTGAGCTGGCAGGATGCACCACTGGTCACGTGCGGTCAAATATTGGCATTGGTTGAAGACAAGTGCAGGACTGACCAGCCACCAGCAGTTGGTGATATTGTGAGTGTTGTGGCAAAACCCTGCGGATGTTTCGAGTGCTCTGACATAGAGTCTGAAGTGCTATTCACCAAAGTTGAATCGCAAAGAGATTCTTGCTCGAAAAGTTAATTCATTGACTAAAATAAAACTATTAGTAAAATTCCTCCCAGCAAAAATCCATATTCACCCTATTCCTTCAACCAGCTAGAATCCGTATGCTATGCAAATGCAAATTCGCATTCCGAAAGTATATACCCTTCGCTCTTAATTCACTGTTTTGCTAAAACATTAAAAACTTATTCAAAAAGGCAACAACATAGATAATCCCTGCTTTGAGTTATGACATTTAAATACCTACATGTCTAAATGTATATTAAACCTAGCAAAGTTGTGATTTAATCAATATTTGAACACTTTATTTTTAAATTGCAGCAATAACACGTCAATAAATAAATAAATTTTGAACACTAGGTGATAAAATTGATAATGTTTTGAAGACCATTTCTGTGGAGATAAAAAGAGGGCACTTAAAGTGACAGGAAGTGAATTAAAAAAGTGTCTTATGTTGTTCCGGATCGTTCCCTATGTGCTTTGTTACGTCAAATACTAACACACATAATTTCGGAAATACAGCGGCGTGATGCGGTCACTAAAAAGTATACGCCGATTCGTTAAAACTGCCGACTCTTAAATACATTTCCCTATTGTTTCCTATATAATGTCCCTATCTCGCCCATATTTGGCGCAAATGTGTGTTCATATGCCTGATACAATGAAAGTCTAAAAAAGAAATTCAATTATTTTTTGTTTGTTGGGTGCATTTTTCTATTTTTACCTCACTAAATTTCATTTATTTATGAGGGTTTAACGACACTTTAACAGCGAAGGTCATATCGCGTGGGTGACAGTTTTACGGGTGGAGGAAGCCGGAGTACCCGGAGAGAACCAACGAACAACGACGAGCAGCTGCAAGCTCCCCAACATCCTAACTCCACACTGCAGCACAAGCAGGGTTAGCATGGTTGAAGACATGCGTACCGTCGACGTACAGTACGCCTTAGTACACGGCGTCATCGTACCTCATGTGGACAATCGGGGTGAAGTGCCTTGCCCAAGGATACCACGCGGGAGTCCGAAGCGATCACTCAGACGGTCACCCATCCAAGGACTAATCGGGCTCGACGTTGCTTAACTCCGGTGATCTGACGAGAACCGGTTACCGCTACGCCACCGCGACCTATACCTCACTAAAAAGTATACTCCGGATTTCCCAATGAAATTTTTAATCCACCCAACATTATCCTAAATCTCGGCCTGATGTTATCCCAAACCTTTATATTTACTCTCATAAAATAATAAGTGTGTCTTATAAAATAGTTTCAGAGCAAAATCTCGAAACAAGTGAGATAAAAAACGGTTTTTGACTATCGAATTTGTGACCCGATGAACTGCCGACCATTTTTACTTGTAGGCCACCTGTGTGCCCATAACCCTTTAATCTCTAGCGGTAACATCACAGGAAGGGGCATCTACCGAAACCACACAAATAAACTGATTCTGAAGGGGAGGCGAATCCTCAACCAAATGGAACTTATAGGGAGAAACAGTTTCAATAAGGTTTCTGTGGGGGAAACCATTTGGGAATTGGTGGGTCTGCCATGTATAACACATGGTATGAAAATTATACCCCTAAACCGAACGGCTGTAAATCGCTTGGAAATCCTGCAGAACAATGCAGGCCGATGGATAACGGGGTAAGTAATGCCACAGAACCAGAAACAATTAGGTGTAAGCTTGGGTGGATGAGGACCAAGGACAGGATAGACTCGGTTATCTTAATTATTTGGTAAATCTCCCCGACACCCGGTGGTGTAAAGTTATGTTTCAGAGTATTTTCAACTCAAATATCAGAACAGGGTGGATGGTCCTAGTGAGTGAGCGAATAGAGAACTACTCATTGGAGATATCGGACCTAGACGTAGGGGCAACCCAGGAAACAAAAATCGCCAGAGAAATGGTCATGGAGGATAGTAACCTTAATTGGCGAGGGGGGGGGGGGGGGGAATCAAAGATGTCTTTGGGCGGACTGCGTGAGAAAGAGAAGCCTGGTTTTGAAGAGTGCCTCGATGGCACCTTTGGGGGTCACTGTTGTTCAAGCTTGGGCCGCGGTCCCTGAAGCTGAGGGGATAAATTGGGAAAAACGGTACAAAGGAGTGCCAGATGTGTGGAGAGCTTGGAACATTTCTTCTAGAATGCCCAAAATACCAGTGTAAAAAAATAATGTTCACTGTAAGTCTAAGGGGGGAGGGGGGGGGGGTGATGGGAGAAAGAGTAAGATTCACTGGGAGTATAATGGGGAAGTGGGATGGGAGAATGAAGGACATGTGGTTAGTGAGTGACTCAAAGGAGAGGGTTAATATGCTAATCGGAGAGATTGGGAAGAAAGGTGCAAGGTATGTCACCAAGCAGTTCGTCTCCGAGTGTTGGGACGAGAGAAAAAGCTTGGGAATAGGGGGGAGTTGGGAACACAGGAGTAGCCCAAGGCCTTCTAGTCCGATAATCGCGACAAATCAGCGGCCTGCCAAAGTTTTTTTTATTATTATTATTATTATTATTATTATTATATACCTGCGCACAGCACACCAAAGGGTCCGCGTTATAGGCCAGTAGAGCTGTCTCTCGGGACCCTCCTCAGGGTACCGGGGTTGTGTGCTGATGCCCTCAAATTTAGACAAATTCTTTTGTAGTACTACTCGCGCGTACTTTCTCCGTCTCCCCACCTACTGTATTAACGTTTTTCACTCATGCATCTCTTCCACAAGTTACCCTTATCCCGTGTAGGAAAGTCTTATGGTTGGAGAAAGTCGGATTACAAAGACAGAATGCCGGGGTAGGGGTGGGGAAAAGATGTCGGTGTAGATTTAGTCAAAGAGGATTTAGGGGAATTTTGAGGTGTGGAGGGGGTATCTGGCCTC
Organism: Pictodentalium vernedei; assembly: GCA_031216915.1. NCBI lineage: Eukaryota > Metazoa > Mollusca > Scaphopoda > Dentaliida > Dentaliidae > Pictodentalium > Pictodentalium vernedei. Next base: position 437,891,091 of record CM062293.1, read on the forward strand.
CGAGGTTCCAGTATTTTTTATCCTTATTACTCGAAATGCACGGAGCCAACAGATCATTACATTACTGTCGCTACGGTATAATGGAATTATACAATAACATCACCCCCATTCCAATTATATTCCCTCTAAAATCAGTTTGGTTAAAAATCAACACAAACCTTATTTATTTATTTATTCGTTTCTTTTTATTGGAGTTTAATGACACTTTCGACAGTCAAGGTCACCTCATATCGGACAGGTTTACGAGTGGAGGAAGCTAGAGTATCCGGAGAAAACAACCGAGCGACGGCGAGTAACTGACAGACTCTTCAACATATTAACACCACACACGCAGGGTTAGCACTGCTTGAAGACAAGTGCACCATCGACGCACAGTGTGCCTTAGTGCACAACGCCACCTTGCCCCAACGTGGACATTCGGGATAAAGTGTCCAACTAAGAGAATATGAACCCAGTTCAGTTCATTTAGATGATTTTTAACCAAACTGATTTTCGAGTGCAGTAATTATCGATGGCACGTTGGGCACCAGTATTTTCTCTGAGACACCCTGACAGGTGCCAGCTATACAAAAACTTCGATGTTTAAAATTGTGTGAGAACTCAGTACCTTGATATCAAAAATATTATTTACATGTTTTTTAGGATTTGGTGTTATAGTATGTTTTATTCCAACGATATATTATTTTTTCTAATACACCCATGATCGAGTTATGTATTCGGTATAATGTGATTTTAGTGTGGAGAACTTTCTCTGTACGGCGTATGTTCACGGAAGGACGGGGTCGCGAAGATAATCGATTGGGATGTAAACCTGATTTGTCCGACAGTGATGATTCACGTCCTGGCGGTTAACATTTTCCAACAACATCATCAAGACGCATATTCAAAGAATGGATGGCTTGGTGATGCAGTTGGAACATTACACAGTTGGAATATTTGACCCAAATGCAAAACCCAAAAGACTTATTGTTAATTAAGTTGAGGATGAATAAAATATACAAGAAGTAATCGTGATGCAACCATTCATTCACACTGATACGTATCGTAGAGGACCCCCCGAATTGGTATCTGTACAACCAACTCGTCTCTTGAGTCCAGTGTGTTATGTACATTGAAACTCAGGGGACGAACTGTAACGTACCGGTACTCCGTATTGGTTCAGCTGCGCTATCCGAGCCCGAATTGGTTTCTACAGTTCTCAGTCTGTACAACCGACTGTGTTTGTTAAAAGTCCAAGTGTCAATCCGTGTCTTGTGAGAAAGTTCATGATTTCAAGAAAGAGGCAATCGATACCCGAGGCTCCAATCAAGAAATTATCCCAAATAATAATATGTGGGGTGTCACCACCACCCCCACTCCCCCGAAGCCCCTGCCCGCCAGGGAGTGTCGTAATTGGTGCCGGGGGGGGGGGGGGGGTATGTTCCACAATCAAACAAATGTCGGCGAAGATGATGTGTAAATTGAATTCTCTGTTATTATATAATGCACTCACGTTTGTTTTTATCATTTACGGTGACATCGACACATCAAACATTCTGGAAAAAGGTGAACTGTGAATGCTGTCGTTCCAAAATATATCAGAACTTGTTTAAACTATATTTAGACACCGATAAGTTAAAACAAACCTTAATGCCAGAAGCTCTCCAATCAGCACTGAATTCAATAAAACAGGAAGCTCGACACAGACACACCTGTCAATCATCACTTTTTCGCTTGACCTGAACAGACAATTTCTGTCATCATAATTAGTGTGAACTCAACTCACCAAAAACGTAAATAAAGATAGCTTGAAACAAGTGTGTATAAATATCTTTTAATATTTTATCATTCTTCAAAACAATATGACTTAATCTTACACATAAATATTAATGGCTTGTACATACAAACTAAATATTAACCAGGAAACAGAATTTACTGCATCCAATAAATTTAAGTCTGTGTGAAAAGGGATAACCAATCATGAAAAACAAAATTACACAGAAAGAGAATTTTTGAAGGCATATTTTCGGGACTAAAATATTTTTTAAGCAAATCAGAAATGGATTTTCGTTAACAGTATTTACTACTAATAATAATAATAACACTTTGGCCAGCCGCTGATTTGTCGCGGTTCTCGGACGAGAAGGCCTTGGTTACCCCTGTTCTCCCAACTGCCTCCATATTCCCATGCTTCTCCTCTCCTCCCAACACTCGTAGACGAACTGCTTCATGACATCCCTTGCCCCATTCTTCCCAATCTCTCCGATTAGCATATTAACCCTCTCCTTTGAGTCTCCCCATAACCACATGTCCTTCATTCTCCCATCCCACTTCCCCATTATACTCCCAGCGAATCTTATTCTTTTAGACTGGGTACTTTGGGCATTCTAGAAGAAAGTGTTCCAGGGTCTCCACCATGCCCAAATTACACATCTGGCACTCCTTTTCACTGTCCTTCCCAATTTTCCCCCTCATCTCCAGGGATCGCGACCTCATCTTGAACAGCAGTGGCCACCCAAAGGTGCCACCAAGGTACTCTTCAAAGCCTGGCTTCTCTTTATCACGCAGGCCACCCAAAGACCTCTTTGATTTGACCCCCTCTCGCCAATTACGGTTACAATCCTCCATGACCCTTTCTCTGACGATTTCGTTTACCCTGGTTGGCCCCAACGTCTAGATCCGAGATCTCCAATGAGTACTTCTCTACTAGCTCCCTCACTTGGACCATCCACCCTGTCTTTATATTTGAGTTGAAAATTCTCAGGAACATTACTTTTACACCATCGGCTGTCTGGGAGATTTACCAAATAATTAAGATAACCGAGTTTCAACAGGTCTATCCTGTCCTTGATCCTCATCCACCCAAGCTCACCCCTGATTGCATCTAGCGCTGCGGCATTACTCGGCCCCGTTATCCATCGGTTCTGCAGGATTTCCAAGCTCTTTACGGCCGTCTGGTTTAGGGGTACCACTTCCGTACCGTATGTGATACTTGGCAGACCCACCATTTCCCAAATGGTCCCCCTCCCCCGAAAACCTTATTGAAACTGTTTCTCCCTATAAGTTTCATTTGGTTAAGGATTCGCTTCCCCTTCAGAATCAATTTATTTGTGTGGTTTCGGTAGATGCCTCTTCCTGTAATGTTTATATTTACCCCCAAATACTTGTAATCACCTGTCTCCCCTACACTGAGAAGTTTGTTGTTACCTTCCGGAATGCAGAACTCACCCACTCTCCACCTGCGAGTGGGGTCCACTTTGCGGCCCACAGGTATGACTTTGCTCTTGCTTTCATTTAGTTCGAGTCTCCATTTGCTCCCATATTTCCCAACAATTCCCAGCATTTTAGTTAGCCCCTCTTCGCTTTCTGACACTAGCACCATATCGTCTGCAAAAAATAGTCCTGGTATCTTCAAGTCCCCAACTGCTACCCCCTCCTCGCTATGCAGGAGTTCATCTCCTAAATCTTTGATATACAATGCAAACAGGATTGGCGAAAGGATACACCCCCGTTTAGGCCTATCTCCATAGGCACACGTTTTGTTGTAATGTTTCCCAGTCTAAGTTCACTCTGTACGTCTTTATATAATGCTTTCATAATTCCAACAAACTCACCTCCTAAGCCCAGAGCCTCCAGCTTGCGCCACATACCCTCCCCCCATACTCTATCGTATGCCTTTTTGACATCCAAAAAGGCCATAAACAGCTTTTTCTTTTTTTGATTTCGTGGATTCTATCATTTGGGATAGTGTGAAAAGGTGGTCAGTAACTCGCCTTCCCTTCCTGAAGCCATTCTGGATTTCTCCCCCAAAAACCTTCTCTTCAATCACCTCCTCTAGTCTCCCATACAGGGCTTTACAGAAAACTTTTCCAATGTTGCTACTGACAGTGATCCCTCGATAGTTATCCAAAACGTCTTTTTCCCCCTTTTTGTGAATAAATGTCACTTTGCTTTCTCTCCACTCCTTTAGGACCTCTTGATTTTCTATGGCTAGATTGAATACGGCTGTTAGGCTTTCCACGAATTCCTCTCTCCCTTTTTTGATAAACTCGTTTGGAATTTCATCCACTCCTCCCACTTTTCCATGCCTTAATTTTGAGATCACATTTCGCACCTCCATCGTTTTAATTTCGGTGCACACGAAGTTCGGTAGGTTTTCCTCGACCTGATTCGGACACTCAAGTGGGCTCCCCATGCCCCATCGCTTATCGTTTACCTTTTCCCAGTGCTTGACTAGTTCTGATGCGACTTGAGCTTGCTCGTCTGTAACTCTGCCATCTACTTTAATACTCTGTGGGTTACTTCCTTTGTTTCGTTTATTCACCAGTTTCCAAAATACGTTCGAACTCGACCCCCCTGTCGTTCTTATCGTCCTAATAAGACTGCTATTTCGCACTCTCCGATTATCGTCTTTAATCTTATTTACTTTATTTCGTGCTTGTTGGTATTCTTCCTTTGCTACTGTGGCCTCATTGCTTTCCGCCCCCTTAAGTTTTCTACTTCTCCTGTATGCAGCACATTTAGCTTTTCTTCCCTTTATGGCCCTTTTCAGTTCTTCATTCACTCTGTACCCAAGTTCCCGTGTTGGCACCCTGATCATTCCTACACTTTCCTTCCCTGCCTCCACTAGGCTCGAAACTATGGCGTCCGCCATCTTCTGGACACTGCCCCCTTGGGTACGGTTGCAAGCTTTGGTTTCAGTTTTTCATTGAACTTCGCCCAGTCAGCATCCTTTTTGAGTCCCCAAATCTCCTTAAAGCTTCCTTTGCTTTGTATTAGATTTTTGGCCCTGATCGTCACTGTAATCAAGTTGTGATCACTATCCACCTCCATTTTACCATCATCATCCACTTCTGCCCCTATCACCTCCCTCCATAAATTAATATCTGAGAATGTAGTCGATTATTTATTTTCTGTCATTCCTCTCCCATGTCCATTTCCCCTTACACCTCGCGTCCCTGTTCAGAATCTTCAGACCGAGCTCGTTTGTGAAGTTCAACAGCTTCCTTCCATTCCTGTTGACTTTCTTGTCCCCACCCCCTATGCCTTCTTCCTTGTCACCTATGTGGCCATTAAAGTCACCCATCAGAATTATACCGAGCCCCTTGTTTTGTAGCTCTGTGATATTGGCCCTTAGTGTTGAGTATATCGAGTCATTCCACTCGGGCTTGCTTCCCTCCACCGTACAGTACACAACCCCAAAGGCAATACTTTTGTTTCTCAGATTGATCCTTACCCATCCAATTTCTTTCGATACATCAACCGAGGTGCTGACCTCTTCCAGGTCTGTGATCAGCGACGGTTTTAAATCCTCTTTAATGTACATGCCTACCCCCACCCCCCCCCCACACACACACCTTTTTTCTGGCCTTCCGTTCGCCCTACACCTATCCACACGCACCCCCTTACTTGGTCTACCCGTTCCTAGTGTCTTATCCACGTTTCACTTAGGCCCATGACATCAAACTCCTCTGCCTCGATCAATGTAGCAATTTCACTTACTTTCCGATGGAGACCCTGGATGTTGCTATACCCCACTTTCAGGGTATCAAGATTCATTGGCTTCCGCCTACTGGTCCCATTATTATCTAGTCCCTGTATGTTTGTATATCCTATTTTGTGTACCTGTGTTTTCCTTGGGACGCTATGCCTATTCAAGTGAATTTTTGCTCTCTTTTCCTTATCCCATTTTTTACAACTATGGTTCGTAACACATTTCCTGTGTTCATTCCCCCTTCTCTGTTCACCCCCCCCCCCTCCCCTCCCTATACCAAAAAAGTTCCACCACCTGCAACATATTTCTTCCTAAAACCTCTGTACCCCTTGGGCTAAGATGGAGACCATCCCTTCCATATAGGTCCTTTCTGCCCCAAAATGATCCCAATTGTCTATAAAGGGTATCCCAAGTTCCTTACAATACTCCCCCAATTCCTCATTGGCTCCAATGATCCGCGAATTACGCTCGCCCCCACCACCTGGTACTGGAAGAAGCCCCGAAACCACTGCATGTGCATTCTTGGCATTTAGTTGAGTTATTAAGTCCTTGTAAGTCTCAATAAGCTGAACTGATTTTCTCTCCCTGATGCTGTTGGTCACCACGTGTACAACAACCACTGGGTCTGGGCCTGACCCCTTTACTAATCCACCCACTCTGTCCCTTAGGTCCTCCACCCTAGCCCCCGGAAAGCACAAATTGGTCCTGTTGACACTGTCGGGCCCACACACCACCTTATCTAACCCCCGCACTATACTGCTCCCTGCAACCACCAACTGCCTCTTTCCTGTCCTACTACCCTTGTTACCACATCTGTTCCCACTGGACCAGCTCGCACTCTTGCACTCCGCCACACTAACCCCCAAGCCTACCGCCACCCCTTCAGGACCCACCTGCTCCTCAGAATTCTCGAAATTACCTAACACACTGAATCTATTTTGGACAGTGCACTTCACTTTTTGCCCACTCCCACTACAAGCCTCCCTGTCCTCGTTCCTATCCTTCTGCTCCTGCCCTGACAAACGCCACATGGTCATCGCTATCTCCCTCGCTATCCGATTCTAAACGAATACGCCTTTTGGTCCCCCGACTCACACTACTAGCCTGGGGATTTGACACTCTAGCCTCTACTTCTCCCCTACCCTCAACCCGACGCACCATCCTATTCCCAAAAGACCCACTATTCACGTCAAAAGTCCGCTTCCTGCTACCCACCACCTTCCAACCCCCATCGAATGCCACCCTAACTGGGGTAACACCAGACTTTCCTGCCTCCCCCAGTTTCCCCTTCACCTCCTGCACCTCTTTCTACAACTTTACATAGGTCTCTAACAGCTGCATTAACTCTACGCATCATAATTAGTGTGAACTCAACTCACCGAAAAGTAAATAAGGATAACTTGAAACAAGTGTGTATAAATATCTTTTAATATTTTATCATTCTTCAAAACAATATGACTTAATCTTACACATAAATATTAATGACTTGTACATACAAACTAAATATTAACCAGGAAACAAAATTTACTGCATCCAATAAATTTAAGTCTGTGTGAAAAGGGATAACCAATCATGAAAAACAAAACTGCACAGAAAGAGAATTTATGAAGGCATATTTTCGGGACTAAAATATTTTTTAAGCAAATCAGAAATGGATTTTCGTTAACAGTATTTACAGATATTCATACAGGAATCAGAACAATTTTTATAAGAAACCAGCCATATGTGCACATCATTTAACCCTTTGATACTTTTGCACGTCTTATTACGTGCGAAATCAAACAGAACTTTGACTCTTTGTGGGCATTTGTTTTGTTATTATTTTTCGATTTTTTAAAGTTTTAAAATGAATTCCTATTTTCTCCCGAATAGTGCTCTGTAACAACCGTTGAGCCAAATGTTATCGCAGCTTAAACTACTAATATACTCCTGCTGTCAAGACTTCTAAACTGGTTGAGTACTAGAAACCACTATAAGTGCTTGCAAAAAATGAGGATACCAGAGCAAAAAGCCAACACTTTCCTTGCTTACATTTCATATTCAGTCAAACACAAATAATATTTTGTTTATATAAATTTGTTTTATTACAAATTATTGGAGAGTGCCTGTTGGCACTCTCCAATAATTTGTAATAAAACAAGTTTTGAATAACACATTCAGACAACCAAAAATAATCTAGCCCTCAACCAGTTAACCATTAATGTGAAAATTGTCTTGTTATTTGTACTTTCCACCGTTTTTGAAAAAACACTGAAGAAACTGAATTCTCAGTGACGTTTGAACGTCAGGATAATTAAAGTCTCAAAGGGTTAAAGGATTCTACCAAGGAAACCGAAATTGATATTATTGGCTCTGCCACTTATCTGAATGATAAGATATATAGATAATCTTCAGAACTGCATTAGTTGTTATAAAATGCAATTCCTAATAGTTCTGAAATATATGCTATTAATAACCCACGTTGACCGCATTGAGTTGGATCACATTTTGAACCTCCAGCAGGTTTCAATTCATGCAGTATAGGTCTCATGTCAGTAGGTCATACCCAGCCAGAGGTATGAGCGTGAACCACTTTAAAAATATTTATTGGCTCTCCAACACCGGATCTGCCATATTTGAAGATGCTAGCAAATATTCGTATAATTTCGAAAATGTAAAGGCACCTCTGGAAAATATATTGCGAGTAAAATAATTCAGTAATGTTAGAAAACAGACGCAAACAGGCCTTAAAGGCCCATATGAGCCTATCTGAAGACGTATTGGCATTGCAAAATACCGAGGCCCCCATAGATGCTCATACGTGTTTAGAGCAACATTGTGAGAACAGAAAGTGTTATCATTATTCCTGCATTGCAAAAGTAAACTATTTGGGACCCATATTAAGATATTGAGAGACTTAAAATAATCCCTTTAAATACTCCATTTTAACCCTTTAAAACAACAAGCTCATTCCAATGAGAGGCCATAAGCAATGTTTTTCAAGCAAAAATGATAAAAATAACAAAACTTGAATAAACATATCTGTGAATAACGTTGGCTGGTTTTCGTCGTTATGTTGAGAAACGGGTTTAGAATGTTTTACTGTGGAAGTTACACCTATAAAGGTGTCCCATTCTATATAGAATTAAATGTTACAGAAAGGAAAGCGTAAAAACATTGTGTAACCATGAGTTACATGAATATAATTTAATCATTTGCCCCGCCTCTGTGTTTGATTGGTTGAAAGCATACAGCGTAAAAGTTGTCAAAATCGTATAAACCAAATCACGTAATGATTTGGAATGTCAACACGTTCTTACATCCGATGCAACTTTGAAGACTCTTGAAGGCCCGCCCACCCAATCCAGTTGTCACCATGAGGGCGTGACGGCAGACTGATAGATGGACAACAAGCTTGTAAACAAAGATCAATGATCGATTTTTCATCGCCTCCAGTCAGCGAGAATATAATGATAATTTCTCGGGAACAATTGAATTTAATTAAATAATATATAAAAAATATACCGAAGTGGGAGAGGAATAAATATCATACATCCAAACATGATTTTGGGGGAACTTAAAAAAAATGTTTTTAATGATATTGTTACGTGACTTGCTAATATCTGTCGTCTGCGATCGAAAAACAAAACAACAAACAAAACTCCGAAGTATTTTTCAGATTTATTCACGCAAATTCAAGATTTTCTTTTACAATGGCCAATGAATTTTATGGAAATTTCAATATCGGTGATCCGGCAGAAATTATAAATTTGAGAGAAGGGACAAATCATGAGTTTAACAATTCATTTAAGCAAACGCCAAGATTTGTGCGGATTTCAGATGAACATTTGAATGAATATGATGAATGTAGACAGCCGAAGTCAACAAAAAAGTGCACAAAATGGGGTATTAAAATGTTCAACGACCGGTGTGTTTAAACGTTAGGCAGAGAAGTGGACCTACAGTTAGTAGAGCCTGAAGAACTGAATGAACATTTAAAGCATTTCTATGCAGTGGCTCGACCTAAACAAATTTCGCAAAAAATATCTGAAATGCCGCCTGAACAAGCCGGTGTTTATCACAAAAATACCATGAAATCTGTGAGGTCAGCGATAAATAGACATTTAAAAGATATAAATAGGGATGTGGACATTATAGGGATAAGGTTTTCAAGGGGGCAAACAATGTACTTGACGGAAAACTGAAATTCAATTTGAAACCTGGTTTGTCAAGACCTACCTAACACAAAGCAAAATTGGCAAATGTGATTTGGAAAAAATAAAGACCTACCTTCACTCAAGAAACAATCCGGTGTTGTTGCGTTATCGTGTTTGGTTTAACTCGGCTGCACATTTTGTGACAAGAGGTTTAGAATTTCATCAGCAGCTAACAGTGAATTCGTTCAAGTTTGAGGTGGATGAACAAAACAGACATTATGTTAAATTAAGCCATGAGACTGCACAGAAAAATTACCAGGGTGGTGCAGTTAATGACGAAGCCCCAACGGATAAGCAGATGTACGCAACGTATGATAGATTCTGTCCAGTGCGTTCTCTTCAGCTTTTAATTTCAAACACAGATCAAACTGCTAAAAGCCTCTTCAACCATTGTTCCAAAGACGCCATGATGAACCCGGAATCACATTCGGTCTGGTACAATCCCGTGCCCGTGAAACAGTACCAGTTCACAGGATTTATGACTGACATCAGTAGGAATTCCAAAAGCTCTCAAAAATACACTGCACACTCCACCAGGGCGACTAGTATTCAAATTATGAATGATGCAGGACTCGAACTGAGACACATAATGCATATGAGTGGTCATCGAAATGAGAGTTCTGTGCGCAGTTACACTCGCGACTGTTCAGTTGCACAGAAACATAAAATTAGTGACACGTTTTCAACTGTTGCCAATCACACAAAATTCGACACAAACTTATTGACTCCGCCAACTTTCCAAGAAATGAATGTCCAAAATGTTGTCAAACAGGCGCCGAACAATGTATTGTCAACTCGTGCAATTTCTAATTCCTCTTTTCTGAACTGCACATTCAATTTTCTGAGTGGCAACTAACTTTTCAAATAACTTGTTGACATAGTGCAAACTTTGATTGAGACGGACCATTGAAACGTCGAATTTGACAAATTGACAATGATTGACGTGATCTGTTTGTGCCACACTTTCCTGAGTTTGTTGTCTTTCGCGAAAATTAAAAGTTTTTCGTTCACGTACACATAATTTTTATATTTTAATATCACAGCCGGATTAAATTATAAGAAATAACTGTTGTTTTCCTTCGGTTTATGCGATATAAACCGAAAATTTTCAGCACAAGCTTGATCATAACTCGCTACGCGAGTTATGAAGCTTGTGCTGAAAATTTTCGGTTTATATCGCATAAACCGAAGGAAAACAACAGTTATTTCTTAAGGAGTTTGTACTCACACTGAAGTATTAAGGGGTTAAAAACAGACTATTCAAATATTCCATTTCAGGTAAATGGTTAAATAAACTTGAGTATTATACACTGAGAATGTTAAACATACCAGAACGACTGTACCATTTCATAACCTGGGAAGTGTCATTGTCATATTTTGTAATCCGTGCGCATGGATTACTAAACCGTGCGCACAGATCACTGATTCGTGTGCACAGATTACTAATCCATGCGAACGGATTATTAATCCGTGCGAACAGATTGCTAAACCGTGCGAATGATTCAATAATTCGTACGAAAGGATTACTAATTCGTGCGAGTGGATTAAAAAATAAACTGACCACGTTCCCTCTGTGTATATACTGGGGCCTGGGAGGTGACACCACCAACTTATTTCTTGACGTGAGGCTAAACTTACCAAGTGTAAACCGATTATTTATCATTTTATTGTGCTTTGTCTTGCATTCCAGGTAACAGTGGGTTTCTTACACAGGATCCGTAATGTGCTCAGCTGAATAATCCCCCCTACTATACGCTGCCACTACGTGCTCTAACGCACAGCAAGGGGTAGCATAGACTTTGCACCAAAATGCATAACAACACTTTTTCACCTATTGTCATGTTGTTACATCGTGCTGATACTTTCCGCGATGACTCCTTTCGACTTCGAGTGAATTTACTCATCAGTTACGAATTTTGGCACGAAACTACCAAACTCTAACTATCTGAACCGGCACAGAGCAGTGACTTTGCTATAGAGAGTGGTTAAGTGGGGTGTGGGAGATTATTGTGGGGATTGGGGGGGGGGGGGGGCTTTGTCAAAGTAGAAATTAGTCAAGGAGGATTTAGTTATGGGAGATTCTGGCGGTGGGGGTGGGGGGGGGGGGGTGGGGGTATAGGGCCGCTTATGTTCCAGTATTTTTTCTGATCATCTCAACTGATCATCTCAATTTACTCGAAACATCCCGGTGCCATCGGATCATCGCAGCCGCAATGGCATAATTGGATTATGCAATGACACCATTACACCCTATCCCAATATTATTCCATTCCCACGCCGCTGCAGCACTTTCCCCATTCTCCGTCGTATTGGTACAGGACGGTTCATCCGAAGTCACCGTAAATCGTATCCTCGTAGCCAACCATACCACTGCCTTTCGATACGTCGTTGTGTACAGGGAACGTACCTATCGAATGTGACGGATAAACCACAAGTCGCCGCCGATTGGATGGATTACTATCTCATTATAACCAGTTAGCGAAATCGTTTCAAGGAAAGAGGTTAGCAGGTCGTTGTAACGACTTAGCTGAATCGTTACAGGAACAAAATATTTAATAAATCGTTATAGTGAGCTAGATCGTTGCAAGAAAAATTTTAGTAAGTCTTTATAACAACGTAGCTGAATTGTTTCAAGAAAAACGTTATTTTGTAACTCGTTATAACGAGTTAGCGAGATCGTTGCAAGTAAAAAGTGAATAATTAGTAACTCGTTATAACGAGCTCTTGAATAAAATATTCCTCTCCCATGTGACTCCAACGGGCAAAACGGGTACGCGATAAAACAAGAACGATTTATTGAGCAGTAACAGCGGAAACAAATTAGTTAGCAAAACCGTAATAACGTGTTAGCTAAGTTGTAATAACGAGTTAGCTAAGCGATAATAACAAATTAGCTAAGTCGTTATTACGAGTTAGCGAGATCGTTATAAGGACAAGAAGTGAGTTACTGACTCCTAATGACGAGTTAGTAACTAAATACTGCGTGGCGCCAATAGGCTGCCGTAGAAAACCACACATCAAAATCAGCTGGATTAAAAACAAACACAAATCAACTGGGTTGAGTGAATATGAACCCAATTCAACTCATTTTCGTTAATTGTTAACCCAAGTGTTTCCAGAGTGTAGTAGTTATGGATGGTACGTTGGACACCAGTATTTTGTCTGAGACACCCTGCTAAATACCAGCGTATACAAAAAAAATGGGGTTTAGGGTTGTGTGAAAACTCTGGACACTGGAATCCCGTTGAATGATACCCAAAATATTATGAACATATTTTCTTTGGATTTGGTGTTATGTATATTACAACAATAGTATTATTTTTTTCTAATACATAATTAAAATATACGAAAAGTCGCAGTGACGCAACATTTTATTCAATTAGCCCTTTACCCAAGGTAACCGGAAAACCGGCCAGCGCTATTCTGAAAAAATCGCCATGTAATTTTCATTATATTTTCTTTTTTTTGTCTAAAAACATAGGTTATGACTACTCTTTGGAACGAGCTCGTCGAGCTCGTTCCAATGAGGGGCCATAACCTATGTTTTTGAAAACAAAAATGAAAACAATGGTTATTCAAGAATGTTGTTTGTAAGTGTCGTCTACTTTTCATGTTATGTAAAGGGTTAACACGCACCGTACAGTTACCGCCGTCTTGTTTTTGCAGTGCCACCAATAGCCCGTATCGGTTACTATAGTCCTCATTCTGTATAAACGACTGTGTGTATAATATAAATCCAAGTATCAACCCTTTTGTTCAATATACTGCTAAACAACTCATATTTTTATTCAATGTGGAAAAAGGCTAATGTTTCTCAAATCTTGGAAAAACAACCCGCCAACCTTGTTTGTAACTATCGCCCCATATCATTGATTAGTTGTGTTGGTAAAGTCTTTGAAAAATGCATTTTTAAACGATTATGTCAGTTCCTGGACGATACCAACGTTCTTAGTCAATTTCAGTCAGGTTTCAGAACAGGTTACTCAACCGTCCTCAAACTGACATTTTTGATGAAGTTTGGAGAGCGCTCGGCGAAGGGAAGGGAGTTAGGGTAGTTTTCTGCGATGTTAGTAAAGCCTTCGACAAAGTATGACACGATGGCCTCATCCATAAACTTGTAAATATTGGTGTTACGGGTAAACTTTTGTCGCTTTTTAAACCGTACCTTTCAAACAGATTGCAGTGTGTAGTTGTGGTTCCAGAAGCATCTTCATGGAGTCCAAAAATGCTGGAGTGCCCCAAGGATCCTTATTGTTCTTGATTTACATCAACGATATAACCGATAACCTACTCAGAAGCATACGCCTTTTCGCTGATGATACCCCGTTATACCTAATTGGGAAAAATCCATACCAAGCCTCAAATTCAATTAACCAAGATAATCACATACAGCATCCTATCGCGAAGGATAACCAGATACCTCATAATCACATACGGCGGGGCCGCGGTGGCTCAGTTGGTAGAGGTGCAGGCTGCAAGCCGAGAGGTCCTCGGTTCGAATCCCACCTGCGGCAACCGCGTTGTGTCCTTGGGCAAGACACTTCACCCCGATTGTCTACATGGGGGCACGATGACGCTGTGTACTGAGGCGTACTGCACGTCGATGGTGCGCATGTCTTCAACCAATCTAACCCTGCCTGTGCTGCGGTGCAGAGTTCAGAGTTACGGGGTTGGAGAGCTGACAGCTGCTCGTCGTTGCTCGGTGGTTCTCTCCGGGTACTCCGGCTTCCTCCACCCGTAAAACTGTCACGGTCACGATTAGCCATTGTGCATAAGTATGTGACCTTAAACACCAATAAATAAATAAATAAATAATCACATACGGCATCCTATCTCCCAGAAGGCTTGATGGATGACTCCCGGTTTTTCAAAACTAAACTGTTGGACCTTTCTCCACTCCTTTTTTGTAACCGCGATGGTCATATATCGGAGCAGCTACCAACCGGCGTTGCTGTTTGGTTTTCTTTTCTCTTCTTCCCTTAAATTTGCCATCGCACAACATTATATTCTGGCTCGCCACCATGATGGGACTCCAACCTCTACCATCGCCAAGCTGGAACCGAATAGAGCCCACTCTTTAATAGTCTTTATGGCGTTCAGGGGTTGATTAATGACAATCTATTATTCCAACGTAAACTGCCGGGAATTCTAACCGCGTGCATACCCCCTCAGACCCCATTTGAGGCAATAGAAAAGCTAGGCCTGTGTGACCCAATTGAAAAAAATAAGGTTAACCGTGTCGCAAGGGATTTGTAAATCCCAAATCGTTCCTGCGCGCCATCGGCGCGCTAAAACCTTTCATTCATTCATCTAGTGCATTTTGGAAGACAAACTCTCAAAGTTCACCCTTTGATAGAAATGTTTCAAGAGTCGTTCTCATCGTAAACAGTAAATACAAAAGGGAGTACATTATATTCTAACAACAGAAATTAGAGATTTTCCATTTATAAACCATCCTTGCCGTTATGTATTTTATCGTGGAATATATTCACCCTGAATGAGTCGAACATCCATCACGATACCCTCTCACGGGCAGAGACATCATCGAGGGAATGAGGGTAGTGACACACCTTTTTTATTCGGAACATTTTCTTCGGGATTGGAGCCTCGGATATTGAATGGTTCTTGCTTCAGGTTTTGAACTTTCTCACAAGACCAGGGTTGATAGTTGGACTTGTACATCATACACACAGTGGGCTGTACAGGTGCAAGCCAGAAAATAAGAAGACTGACATCCGCAAAATGATGTCCCTAGAGGGTGAATTTGGTGATTCTACCCCGCACAGCAGTGTAGCATCACTAAATTTACCCTCTGTGAACCCCAATTTGAACCAGGGTCTCCAGCCTAACAGAAAGAGGTACCAGAGGATGAATTGGCCCACTGTATATGATAACATCAGTAAATTCACCCTCTGTTGACCTCATTCTGCAAATGACAGATTGCTTATTTTCCGGCTTGTACGGATGGAGGGACGCAGAAGCCAATTCGGGCTATTGGTGGTACAGCCGAACCAATTCAGAGTACCTTGACAGTACGTCTTAACCCTTTACCTAACGAATCGCCCGTATCCATCCGCGTAATATGCGCATTCAGCAGTTGAAAAAATAATATTTTTCAAAAAATTTCAACAAAACATATCATGTGACCCCTCGTTGGAACGAACTCGTCGAGCTCGTTCCAACGAGGGGTCACATGATATGGTTTTGTTGAAACTTTTTGAAAAATTTGAAAAAAGATTATATTTAAAATAATAAATTTTGATATCGTCTGCGTTGGGTGAAGGGTTAATTGAATATGATGTTTCTTCACGATTACGTTTTGTATATTTTGTTTATACTCAAATAAATTTTCACGAGGTTTTGGGTTTTGTTTCGATAATTCCAACCGACTACTTTTCCAACTCTTTCTCCAAGACGTGCATTCTCCGAAGAAATCCCTTGACGATGAAGCTGAAAAATTTTATCCGCCGGGACGTGAGTCATCACAGTCTGACAATTCAGATTTACAGTTATGGATGCGGAACGGACCGCAAAACGCGGGTACGGTCCGCGGTACAGTGCCGGACCTCGGCCCAGACCGGACCGCCGTCGTTGGACAACTTTGGACCAGTCCACACAGGGCGGTCCGGTACTTGATCGGTTCGCAGACTTTAACACATAGATGTGTGTCTAGCTTTAGTACTGGGGTTATCTGGTATGGAAATTCGAAGCTTCAATCATCAGTCAATAGACTCAATACACAATGTCGAAAATGTCTGGTCATTTGGTGTGACATCTCACAACAGCTCATCAGATACATTCTTTGATGTCGATGACATCAAACGACAGTGACTAATTTACTGGATACAGTAGCTAAGTTACTATTTTTGCATGACAATGCTGGGAAACGCCACCTTCCCCAATACCCACGGATGCGTAATTTGTGCTACTGCGTGAATTGCAAGCTTCTCGTCCAAGAAGATGGATTTGAAAACCTATGAAGTGCCTGTTTGACAAGGAGTACATGTGTATTGTGTTTACTGTTTGTGTGACTCTCGTACGTATGACAATCAACAATCAACATGATGCAACAAGTTAACAATTGCAAGTGTTTTGGAATTATTTTTCTGTTTATAATTGCACATTTGCAAGGGACCAGATTACTACAATAATTATGCATTGCTGATTACACAAATATGAAGCGATAGTTATAATTTTATTCCTATTGGGGGAAATGGACAAGCGACGATGTTGTCCACAATATACATTATCAAATATTGTGAAATGACAATATTTGAAATTACGAAACCGCTTATACAATTACCATGTTCTCGACATTTGGGCCTATATCTGACAGATTTGGTAATTTGGGTAATACCCAGTGTGTCAGATATAGGCCAAATGTCGAGAACATGGTAATTGTATAAGTAGTTTCGTAATTTCAACGGGTAATGGTATTCATATTGCTAGTGACTATGACTGAGGTCAGACAAGATAGCGAACTAGGAAATACCATGTCAAGTTGTCAGCTAACCATCATAGGCTCATATACATTTCAATGTACTGAAGATATGTAGCAAATCGCGGTGTAACCTACAGTTGGCAATATCTAACTCCATGTCACTACATCCGATACCGAATAGCGGTACGCATACCTGCATGTCGGAAATTGACCAATCTATCTGGAATATGTCAGGTGTCATTCCCAAGAACAAAACGTTTTTCTGCTGAAAGACTTGGAGAATTTGCATTATCTATCTTTAAGTTTTTAACGCAATCATATATATAAAGGATCTCAAACGAGTGATGTTTGGATATAAGATTTTTTGAAACGAGTTTGATGAATTCGATTCACAACTCGCCTAAGGCGAGTTGTGAATCGAATTCATCAAACGAGCTTCAAAAAATCTTATATCCAAACATCACGAGTTAAAGATTCTGTATATCACATGAATTTTCGAATATTTTTTACACTTTTTATTTAACCCTTTAACCAACGCAGACGATATCAAAATTTATTATTTTAAATATCATTTTTTCAAATTTAAAAAAAAATCAACAAAGTCATATCATGTGATCCCTCGTTGGAACGAGCTCGACGAGCTCGTTGCAACGAGGGGTCACATGATGTGGTTTTATTGAAATTGTTTGAAAAATAATATTTTGTCAACTGCTGAATTTGCATATTACGCGGGCGGATGCGGGCGATTCGTTAGGTAAAGGGTTAATTCATTGTCGCTAAATTCTCCCAAAACAACCGACAATCAGTTCGTTGGTTTGTTGGTTCATCTCCACTGCCCACGTGGGGGACACGATGCCGCCGTGTACTAAGGCGTACTGCACGTCGATGGTACGCATGTCTTCAAGCAATCTATCCCTGCCTATGCCGCAATGCGGAGTTACGATGTTGGGGAGCTGGCAGCTGCTCGTCGATGCTCGGTGGTTCTCTCCGGATACTCCGGCTTCCTCCACCCGTAAAACTGTCACGATCATGTTAGCCATTGTGCACAAATATTTGACCTTAAAGATCAATAAATAAATAAATAAATAGTTCGTTGGTTCAGACGCTTCACACCATGACGTCATGAATGCGCTTTTCTTACACCTGTTGTCGTAATTGACGTCATGTGAACTACGTACAAGATTACAATGCTGCTGCTATGGGACCACGCGCCGATTAGACACTAGTTGATAATCAGGAAATAAGACATGGGTTGTTACGTCGAAATTAACAACGTTTCATGTGATATTATAGGGTATATAGTATATGATTGGGTTATGGTGATATATAAGTAATAGAATTTTGTTTATTTTGAAATTCCCACCTCTGATATTCCTTTAATTCAAATTAAATATACACAAATTATACAGCAAAATGACGGATGATATGTACAGAGCAAGAAACAGAAATTAAAATTAACATAAACACTTCACTCTCTCTGGAGCAGCCTCTTTACCCTCTAGGTGCAGCCAAGCGACGTGATCAATTGCCGATGCTTATCGTGGAGTGTTCCCCACTTGCTCCAAGCTGTTTCAGTTAATTTCTGTTCTTTGGTGTACATGAATACTAAATTAAGACCAGTTACAACATGTGTATGACAGGGCCTGAAACCTGAGATCTCTTCAAACAGGATCTTGGCTTTCAGACCTGGCTACATTTAAAACCTTTTGGAACAGATGGTGGTCGTAGTCATGTTCCATATATAACATTCTTTGACTCAGTACGTCGTGGAACTATGCTTTGTATGATACACAGTCAAGTCGCTATAATCAGGTATTCTCGGTCTATCCAATATCTAATTCGATTTAGTGATATCACAAAATGATTTAGTGATATCACGAAATCGAATAAGTGATATCACTAAATCGACAACATTAAGAGATATCATTAAATCGAATTATTGATATAAAATCATTTTGTGATATCACAAAATCGAATTAGTGATATCACTAAATCATTTTGTGATATCACTAAATAATTTGTGATATCATGAAATGAAATAGTGATATCACTGATTCATTTAATGATATCATTAAATAAGGAATAAATAGAGGGATGGCGCCCCATAGAGACATACATGTAATTGTGGAAGTGTCGGAAGATGTAAGTTTTTTCCAATTCCTTTCCTTCTCCTTTTTGGGGGCCTTAGGCTTGGTGGATTTTTGCATGATTATTGCCTAAATCAAGTAATTTATTTTACTCAGTTTACATTTAGTTTCAAGGGTTAAATCGAAAATTGCGTTTCGGTACATTTTTAGACTGTGTGCCCCTCTATGCGTGTGTAAAATTTTGTGAAAATCGGTTCGAAAATGTCTTCTGAATCGTGCGGATAAAATGTGTGGGAAAAAAAAAAAACCTAAAAGAAAAAATAAAATAATGATCCGTAGAAAAACAATAATCTTTTCCAGAGGGAAGAGCCTAAAAAAATAATAATAATCCGTAGAAAAACAATAGTCTTTTCCAGAGAGAAAAGCCTAAAAAAATAATAGGCCGTAGAATAACAAGAGTCTTTTCCAGAAGGAAAAGCCTAATAATCCGTAGAATAACAAGAGTCTTTTCCAGAGGGAAAAGCCTAATAACACTTTGGCCGGCCGCAGACCTGTCGGGGTTCCCAGATGAGAAGGTCTTGGTTACTACTGAAGTGCAGATATGTATATATCACGCAATTTAAACTTTGAGGCGAATGAAGTTGCAAGTTTATTCAGCCAAAGCATTCCCAGATTGATAGGACAATTGCAATTGAATGGGCGATTCGACACCGGAAGTTACGTGATTCGTTCACTGAAATTTACTGTCCACTTCAAAAAATCACATTGACGGCATAGAGAATTCTGTTCTGGAAAACATTTACCTGACTGGGTATGTGGAAACCTTTTCAGGCCTACTGCCCGCTTGGGGTTCCTATTATTATTTTGGAATGCTTCTGGAAATTGAATATGTGCTAAACATCAGGCTGAGGATATTGCGTACACTGTAGTTGTGAAGAGTAGCAGAATTTTTGCCGATTTGAAACCGAGCTGGAATTTTGGGAAGTAAACGAAGCATCAGCATCACCAAAGAACCTCTAAAATCCAGATAAATGGAATTTTCAACTACTCATGACTTTCCCCCCGATTTTCAACTATAGGAAATACTGGCCAGGATTGTTGTGGGGGAGTGACACCCCACACACCCCCTGTCGCCACGTTCCTGAGTAGCATCTCCTTTTTGTCACCCACTAACCACGTGTCCTTCATTCTCCCATCCCACTTCCCCGTCATAATCCTGGTGAATCTTATTCTGTTAGACTGGCATTTTGAACATTTTGAGAAAAGAATTTGTTCCAGGATTTTCACTACGCTTAAACTACTCATTTGGCACACCTTTCCAATGTTTTTTCATGTCTTTCCCAAAGCTCCGGCGTCCGCTACCTCATTTTGAACAACAATGGCCCACCAAAGGTGTCATAATGGGTTTCTTCAGCGCGTGGCTTCTCATTATCACGAAGGCTACCCAAAGAGCTCTTTGTTTTGCCACCCACTCTCTAATTCAGGTTAAAATTCCCCCATGATTCTTTCTCGGACGTTTTTATGTCTAGTATGTGCCCACTTCTAAAGGCCAATTTACACGATACAACTTTTGTTAAAAAACTCCACCCAACATTTGTAAAACAAACATGAAACATCTTTAAACATTGTTAAAATTAATGTGCATGCTCGAAAATCGTCCAATATGTTCGCGCTTGTTCTCAGATGTTCAAATTCCACACTCTAAAGTCAGTTGGGTTAAAAATCAACCCAAATCGACTGGGTTGAGTGAATATGAACCCAATTGGGTTCATATTCAATCAACCCAGTCGATTTGGGTTAATTTTTAACCCAACTGATTTTTAGGGTGCAATATACACCATAAACAATTTTCTCTTGAACATCATCATACAAATGATGGATGGGTGTCTTTATGTTTGAATTCCATCGGGTGTCGGGGAGATTTACCAAATAGTTAAGATAGTAGAGTTTCATTAAGTCTATCTTGTTCTTTATCCACATCCACCCCCACCCCATTACTGAATCTAGTGCTGCGGCATTACTCGACTCCGTTACCCTTCGGACAAAGGTCAAGGTATACAAGACAGGACTATCGATGGCCAGTCCATTTAATATAGCATTTGGCGGGAGTTGGGAAATAGTTGGCAGCTTGAGGAGAGGGGCGGGAGTCAGAGGCAGGGGTCAGGCAGAGGAAAGGTGAAGAGTGTAGTTAATAGGAGAGTGGAGGGTGATGTGGTAAAGGGATGGTGTAGCGTAAAGAATACGTTCAGTGTTAGGGACTGCAGATGGCTTAGAAAGGAGGGGGGGGGGGAGGTATTATCGATAATGAGAGTGGAGAGATCCTATCGGGTAGTGGGCGTATAAGTCAATCTAGTGGAACTGGAAGGGTGGGGGGGGGTGGGGGGGCAGAAACGCATCTAAGCGGAAAGTGGTGGAAGTGGTATGTCAGCTACTACCCAGTTTTATTGGCGACCGGGTGCAGGGATAAGGAGAGACCGACCAATTGAGGGATAGTATTCTGACTTGCCCCGACTGTGGTACATGTGGCAACAGTCCATCGTCAATAGAAATAAGCATACGAAAGACAACCTCATTCGCAAAAAATAAAAGCAATAGACGGGAAAAACCATGTTTAATAACTGCATGTTTTCATGTTATGCCTTTCAAATATAGTTTAGGGATGGATAGTGATTGGAATAGGATCTGGCTGAATCTAACTGAATTAAAATCAATGCATCGACTCTGGATATAATTGTCTGAGTTCACTAAAGAGCTACTTGACACTGCCTCCCGTCACATTCCCAACAAACGGATCACTGTTAGAAAGGACCAACCAAAATGGATGCATAAGATTACTAATAAGACAGAGAAAAAGGTTATATCGTGTTGCCAAACGCAATGGTCCCCCACAGTCCCTTAGAAAATATAACCAGAAGAGAAACGAAGTGGTCTCGGCCATCAGGAAGGCGAAGGCAGCTTATGTTGCAAACGAACAGTCAGTACAAGTCGTGCAACTACGCCAGCCCAGTGGTGGAAAACCCGTAAGACGTTCATTGTCATCACCAACTCAGATATACCAGCTATCAGTCATTTGGACAAAACGTATGCCACAAACAGAGAAAAAGCTGACGTGTGTTTTTTAAACAATATTTTATTCTCTTGAAATGGTTCGGCAAACAGGCTATAAGCCTGTATAAGTACCTTACCGTTACATTTAATTACTTTTTTGAATTACAAACGATGGTGCATGAACAAGTCTGGAAATATGAGTAGAGTCATACAGTACAGTCGCCGTGGGCAGTCACTTTTCCACATGTCCACAGCGGTTGTGGAAAACCGTGGGCAAATTGCCTTTCAACTGCCCACATAAATTTCTGTGGACAGAGTTTTTTCTAGACCGTGGGCATGCTACCTACTTGCCCACGGAATTAATAACTAACACGGCAATTCCCGTGGAGTCCACATGATCTGACTTTTTATTACACTACTATAATATTTATGTTACGTAATTTTTCTACACGATAGCAATAAGAAAAAAAAATCTGTTAACATCGGAACGAGGTTAAAATATCAAACTAGTTTCTGTTCTTCCCTGTCACAACAAATTCCCGGGATAATCCAACTGACGAAAATGCAGAAACTAAAAAGCTCGGACGGACTGGTTTCGCGCGCCGAAGGTGCGCAGGGACGGTTTGGGGCAAGCCCCTTTCGACCCTCGTTGACTGTTCGTTTTTTGTTGAATGTCAAGGCGTGGTAGAGGAGGAAAAGGAAGGATAGAAGGCTTACCCCCGCATGGGCTTCTTTCGGCTCTTTTTATTTGGAGGTGGTTGAGCTGTTGATGTGGAAGTCGATGATGTTGAGTTTAGTGATTGGATTGCGTCTAATACCTTTTTGGAGTTTGCCTTGGATTTTTCACTGAAATCGCGGGTTTCGGAGATGGCTTGTTGTCCCATCTCAGTTGCTCGTTCTATTGCTCTCTTTATGTCTTCGGTGGTGGCTGCAGAGTGGGGTGGCTGTTTTGCTGTGATCGACTCATACGGGCTATCCGGTAGAGAAGGAAGTGGGGAGTGAGGGGTGGGAGGTGGTGAAAATGCAACCTCCAGTTCTTCCTCAGTCTCCACCAGACGTTCCTCATCCAACAGTACCGGCTCAGGAGCTGGCAGTTGGTTGGGTGTACTAGTGGTACTATGAGGGGAACTGTGCCTCCAGAACATCCATCCTCTCGCTCACCTCCTTCTTCCCCTTCCGGAAGGCCTCCAAGCGCCGGGCGCCCCTGCGCCTAGTCGATGAAGTCAGAGGTGCGAATGATGTGAATGTGATGATGATGGCGATCGAACGAAATGGTTTCACGCGCCGAAGGCGCGCAGGGACGGTATGGGAAACAAACCCCTTTCGATCCTCATTAACTGTGTAATTTTGTCATGTCAGAGCGTGGTAGAGGAGGGAAAGAGTAAAGGTGTTCAGCGGCGTCTGTGTCTCCTGCGGTTTTTCTTTGTGGGAGGAGGATGTGTTGGAGAGATAGATGTTGGTGGCGTTGTTGGATCTGGAGGATAGTAGTTTCCTTGGTAGTGAATGGCCTGATCCTAGCTGCTGTTTCTTCTTGAGATTTCCTGTAGTTTTTTAAATTTATTGTGAGGATTGTCCTGATTGAGTGTGCTGGGAATTTTTTGGATTCATAGAAGCTATAGTTGTCTTGGACTGTGGCTCGGGTGTTGTCGTCCTCGATCTCCTCCCCAGGGAATGCCTCCGAGGAATGCCTCCGCGGACTCCGGGAAGCTCTCCTCCTGGTCGGACTCCTGGTCCGAAGAAGCCGGAGAAGCAAGAGATGGAGGGGTGGAAGGTGTGTCATCTGAGACAACTTCCTGTGCCATTGACAGATCTTCCTCCTCCATCTCCTCATCGGATGAAGAGTCTGATGGGTTAGAGAAAGAACTGTCACCTGACCACCCATGGTCCTCCGGACCCTCCTCCTGGGAGAGGGGTGCCGGGCTGGACAAGGGTTGTTCAGGGGTGAAGGTGTTGTCCCATTGACGCCCTCACTTGCCTCCTTCTCTTCCTTTTCCTTCTTCTTCTTCTCCAGGAACTCCGTCATTCAGTGGGCATCTCGTCGTCTGGCGGAGGGTCCCTTCATTCTTATTCTCTTCTTCTTGGTGGTGGCTGTGGCTGTAGTACTCCGGCGGCCTTCATCCAGCTTTTCCGTGTCACTAGGAGGGTGACCAGTGTGAGGGGAAATCCCCTCACGAAAGATGCTACACCTCTCCTAGGACGGCGGTTCCGATTCTTTATCAAAATCCAGGTGAATTTTACCCTTGAGAACCTGGATACTCCAGGTGGTGGCAAGGGTAGCCTTCACTCTGACAAGTGTCTCTTGGATAACAAGTGGGAGCAAACGCCAGACATAATCCCATCGGACATAATCCCATCCGGACAAAATCCAATCGGACAAAATCCCAGCGGAGAAAATCCCATACGTATGCGGACAGAATCCCAGTTGGGTATAAAAAATAAAAAGACACAATTTTTTATCCCATTGGATTCAAGTACTTTTATTTCTTAATATCAATAACATTAACATTAACAGCAGAATTAATATAAGCACTGTAATTATGTTCTTCAAAGTAACTTGTGATTTATTATAACAATACCAGCGATAATAAGTATAAATAACAACAATAACTATAGGTTAAGCCAGGTGTGTTTATACTAATTTATTGATAATTATAGGATTCCAGCGCTACAGAAAAAAACATGCTTCGTACATTGACAGTTATCGGATGCCACCGCTACAGAAAGAAAAATACATGCTTCGTGTATTGATAATTGTAGGATACCGCCGCTACAGAAATATAAATATATGCCTTGTATATTGATAATTATAGGATGCCACCGCTACAGAAAAAAAACAAACATACTTCGTGTTTTGATAATTAGGGTGCCATCGCTACAGAAAGAAAAATACGTGCTTAGGATATTGATAGTTATAGGATGCCACCGCTACAGAAAGAAATTACATGCTTCGTATATAGATAATCGTAGGATGCGGCCGCTATAGAAAGAAAGAAAAAACATACTTCGTGTTTTGATAATTATAGCATGCCAGCGCTACAGAACGATAAATCACATGCTTAGTATATTGATAGTTATAGGATGCCACACATACATAAAGAAAAATACATGTTTCCTGTATTGATAATTATAAACTGACGCTGCTACAGAAAGAAAAAAAACATACTTCGTGTTTTGAAAATTATAGATGCCAGCGCTACAGAACGAAAAATCACATGCTTAGTTTTTTGATAGTCATAGAATGCCACCGATACATAAAGAAAAATAGATGCTTCCTGTAATGATAATTATAAAATGACGCTGCTACAGAAAGAAAAACAGTTGCTTTGTGTGTTGATAATTATAGGAAACCACCGCTACAGAAAGAAAAATATAAACTTCGTGAATTGATAATTACAGGATGCCACCGCTACATAAAGAGAATTACATGCTTCGTACATTGATAGTTATAGGATGCCCAGCGATAATAAGTATAAAGAACAACAACAACGCCGGACATAATCCCATCGGACATAATCCCATCCGGACAAATCAAAAATATTTCCTGGCATTTTGTCCGGTTTTGCCAGAAAAAAATACTACCTGGGATTTTGTCCGCTTTTTTGTGAAAAAATATTGCCTGGTGTTTTGTCCGCCCATGTCTGGGATTTTGACCGCTGGGATTTCGTCCGGGTAAAAAATCTGGGATATTGTCCGGATGGGATTTTGTCCGATGAGATTTTGTCCGCGCACCGTGGGAGCTCCATTGTTTAGTTGTTAGCACCTCGGAGTCGAAGGTGCGAATGGACCAGTGTGTGTGTGTCAAAATGAACGGCGAGTGGCAATGTCCAATGACCAGAACTAAAAAGCTTGTGGACCATGTGATATTTATCTACTCATCTGTTTGCCATTTGTTAACCCTTTACCTAATGCTAGGAGTAGACGGCACTCGTGAAAAAAATTCTTGTGTAACTAAAAATTTTCATTTTTTGATCCCAAAACATAGGTTATAACCCCTTATTGGAACGAGCGTGACGTCGTAGGTCATGACCTGTGTTTTGGGAACAAAAAATCAAAATATAAAATAGATTGAATGGCGATTTTCGTGATTAGAGCTGGCCGGTTTTGTCCGTTACGTTAGGTAAAAGGGTAAATAAAAATGGAGGGATATTTCCACCAATTATGAATTTATCGTCTCCAAATAAGGCCTCTCCAGTTCCCCCTCACGGCGTCATTTTTATCTTCCGCTTCCGAGAAGTTCCGGGTCGTTTTCGCGACAGTTACCGGCTGTCTTCGAAATTCGAATCAAGAGCTGAGAGTATAATTTCAGAAAAACAACTTCTACCCCAAGCATTGGTTACTGGGTCATAATCCACCAGTAAATCAGGGCTTGTTTACCACAATGAAACATTGATGTTGGTTTGTAACCCTACCCCGACGATATTAATAAAAGTTAGCCCCAGTGGTCTGCGTCAGACAAGATAGGTCCATTAGTCTCGTGAACACAAGTCGTTTGAAGTTTTTAATCCTTTCAAACGCTGCTGTATCTAGTATACACATGCCACTAACTTCTGTAAAACTACTTCAGAAAGATTATAGCAGGTCATAAATCATAAACACAAGAGCACCATTACTTGCCGATCAACATAAGTCAATCAAGTTAATTAATTTAATCATTGATGAATAAGAAACAATCTTGCAGAAAAATAATAACAACCAAGAGAGTAAAAATGTTTGGTTTATATTTTTTCATTCTTTCACTTTAACAATTAAAAATATACATTGTAATTTATCGATAGGGCCAGTTAAAAAAAAAACGAAATTAATTTGACGATGCATTTTTATCGTCCGTTGAACAATCAGAATTACTCCGAAATTATCCACTAAAAAGTGCGACATTCATTTTGCACATTTTAGTGAATAACTCTGAAGTAATTTATCGATAGGGCAAGGTTAAAAAAAACGAAATTAATTTGAAGATGCATTTTTATTGTACGCTGAACAATCAGAATTACTCCGAAATTATCCACTAAAAAGGGTAACTTTCATATTGCACTTTTTAGTGAATAATTCCGAAGTAATTTATAATAGGATCAGGTTAAAAAAAACGAAATTTATTTGACGATGCATTTTTATTGTATGCTGAACAATCAGAATTACTCCGAAATTATCCACTAAAAAGGGCGACTTTCATATGCACTTTTAGTGAATAATTCCGAAGTAATTTATCGATAGGGCCAGGTTAAAAAACGAAATTAATTTGACGATGCATTTTTTATTGTACGCTAAACTATCAGAATTACTCCGAAATTATCCACTAAAAAGTGCGACTTTCATATTGCACTTTTTAGTGAATAATTCCGAAGTAATTTATCGATAGGGTCAGGTTAAAAAAAAAACGAAATTAATTTGACGATGCATTTATATTGTACGCTGAACAATCAGAATTAAAAAAGGTTCAAGGACTGGGGCTGCTGTCATGATTAGCCTCTTTCTGCATAAATATATGACATTAAACACAAATAAATAAATAAATAAATAAATAAATAAATAAATAAATAAATGGGCCTGAGTACTTGGCGCTAATTTCACCGGGCTGATGTTCCTTTGTCAAAATATTTCCAGGCTGAAAATTCTAGAAGCCGAATGTTCCCCTTCCCGCCCGAGCTTAGAGTTGTCAACGAAAGCGAACGAATTGTTCAACAGTCGATCGGAAATCAGATTCGGTTTAACACAAAGATCATATCAATACATAATTGCATATCAGCGATATTCCCAGGTGCACTCTTTTATTTTCAACTATTTTTTTCGTTTTGTACCCATTTTTTTTTCAAAGCACTCGTTCGCAATCGACATGGGTTTGTCACCGTATGTCTTGTTTTCACAGTGTGGATTGTGCTATTCACTTTTCAGATTGAGAAAATGTGACGTAATTTTAACAAGTTATCAGTTTTTTCCTTTTTGTAAATACAAAAATGACCATATACCTGTGCTTGCAAATTGAAATGATGAAGAAATAAATATTTTTAATCAGAGTCATATTCTATCAAGACGTGTTAAAAATTACTTCCAGTTACATTTCTGTGGGCAGACGTGTTTCGGATTAATTATGTGGACACTGCCGTCCGGCATTATCATCGTTCAGTAATCTTTTCCACAGAAGTCCACAGGCTTTTGCCCACGGAACTACATGCCCACAGAAGTCCACAGTAATTGGGATCAAACTGATTTCTGTGGAAAATCAGTGGGTGCCCACTGTGGACATGTGGAAAAGTGACTGCACACGGCGACTGTACTGTAGTTTACACTGGCTTCTCACAAGGTCTGGTATTGAATCTGAACGTATTGGACATTAATTCAATAATACCATGTGCAAGTGGATATTAAACAAGCTATGTTTGGGAACAAAAACAATATCAATATGGGGGAAATGAAAAATAATAATTATTACCATAACAATAATAACAAGAGCTCACGTATCGCTGAAGCAATACAATGTCCCCTACCGGACTAATGAGCATTAATAATTATACAAATGTTATAACCTAGATGTGATCAGCATGAATTCCGTTGAAGCGTTTCCAACAAAGTCCGGAAAACTGATATTTTGGCGCTTTTCCATATTTCCAAGGGCCATAACTCACACAAGAATAATGCATTCAGCATAAAACTCAAACTTGATCTGTAAGTCATCGTTCTACAGTAGGTTACCAAGAATGAAATCAATCAGTTGAAGCATTTCCAAAAAGTCCGGAAAACTGATATTTTGGCACTTTTCCATATTTGCAAGGGCCATAACTCACACAAGAATAATGCAATCAGCATTAAACTCAAACTTGATCTGTAAGTCATCGTTCTTTTGGAGGTTACCAAAAATGAAATCATTCGGTTAAAGCATTTCCAAAAAAAGCCAGGAACACTAAAGTGTGACTGACAGACTGACAGACTGTGACAGACTGACAGACTGACAGACTGACGGACTGACAGACTGACAGACTGACGGATGGACAGAGTGCAAACCTATAGTCCCCTCCGGCGATGCCGGTAGGGGACTAATAATTATAATAATAACAATTGTAATGGACAGTTGAACTCAACAGTCTTGGAAGATCTCTTAAACATTGAGTTTTCAGCGAAATCTTCATGTTTTTATAATGAAGTTCTGTGTGGCTATGAAGATATTCCTGTTTTCTATACCTGATAACGTGGAGCTGTCAGATAAAATTACTTCTGTGTCACATATTGTATAATCAATGCTTTCAAATACTATTTGTCGCTGTGCATAATATATTTTGGACAAGTTAGGAGAAAATACCAGGAGTTTTCATAATTGAATCCACATGAGCATATTGGATCGCTTACTAAAAAGCGTTCAAACATATGACCTTTTAGGTCACTACATCTTTGTCTAAGTTTGCTGGCTATTCCTCCAAATGGCATAGTAATGCTTCGGAATCGCTATGACGTCCCTTTTTAAATATCGCTTTAGGAGTTCTGTTGATTCACAGGATCTAACATTTAGGTCCAAAGCATTCCAAAGCTTTACCGCAGATGGCAGGAATGAGTCTGCAAAAAGCGATCTGCGACATTGTATTTTACGAAGAAATTGATCATATACCTCAGGTAAAGGGCGCATTTCCGGCTATAATTTTGTGCATTGCAGTGATTTTGTGCCTTCTTCTGCGTTCTTTTAGAGTTATGATTCCAGTGTCTGAATATATACGATTTTGGCTTGTGCCTCTTGGAATACCACACATTGTAGATTTTCTAATACAATTAACATGTTCTCTGGACAGTTATCCCAGATGATATCAGCATAGCATAAAGCTGATATACAATGTTTCCAAAGCTGATCTGGAAAGTCTGCATTTCAAGCTACGAAAACAGTTTATCATGGGACTGACTTTACCGATTATAGAATCTACATGAGTATTCCATGATCCTGAATAATGAAAATTCAGACCCAGATGTTTATGAGTTTCAGCATCGCCCACAGGAGTGTCTATAAAATAGAGAGTTGGATTGGAAGAGGTTTTCACTTCCTTGTGAAGCTAAGCGCCAGTGTTTTCTCTGGGATAAAATTGATCTTCCACGTTTTCGCCCAGAGACCAATAAGCTCAAGATCTGTATTTAAAAGATTTGACGCTAGGGTTGGTTCTTCTACAATTAAAAATATGGATGTATCGTCTGCATAGCCTAATTGTGGACTAAATATTGTCCACTATATCATTTATGTAAATATTGAATACAAGGGGCCCAAGAACAATAATAATAAGTGGTTTGGTTGTGAGCTGCTACCATTAATTACAACTAGCTGTGAGAGATCGGTTAAGTAGTTTTTGAACCATGTCAACAAACTGCCCCTAATACCAATCGCATCTAGTTTATTTATTAGTCCGTCATGGCAGACTCCGTCAAAGGCTTTACTTATGTCACAGAATACAAACCTAACTTCTTCACCTTCATCAAAGGAGGATTTTGTGAAATTGTCAGTGTACGCTAGTTGGTTAGCTGTACTACCTCCGGCCTGAAGCCTAACTGTAGGGCAGATGGGCGATTATCTTCTATGAGAGATTCATAAACATGGTTGAAAACTATTTTTTCAAGAATTTAGCTTATGCAACATGTCAATGAGACTGGCCGATAGTTTTCTTTATTTTTGGGTGATAATTTCTTATGAATTGGTATGGCATTTGCTATTTTCCATTTTTGTGGGAATATTCCTGTCGATAAAGATATGTTACGCATCCGAGAAAGTCGGTATGATAACTCGCTTGAGAAACGTTTTGAGATCTTGTTACTAATTTTGTCAGGGCCACAAGTCCTGGATGTGTTCAATTTAGACAATAATGATTCAACCTCTGAAGGATTAGTTTAAACACTGTCGACAGACCCGTCCATACGTATAAGGGTTGGTAATTCCCTATCTCTAGGTACAGTGGCGGCGCCATGGGGGGGGGGGGGGGAGGGGACTTACCCCTCCACTTTTTTCGCCAAGCATAGTAAAAAAATACTATCATTTTAATCTTTGTATTGAACGTTTCGGTGTAATGGTGGGTATGCTTAATTCCACATTCCCTAGCGCACCAAATCAGAGAAGTTTTTAAATTATGTTTGTGTGTGTCCGCCCCCCCCCCCCCCACCACACACACACACATTAGCTGCAAGCAACAAACAAGAGTCGTGGGCCCAAATTGCAGCTCGGCGTGCCACGTTCAAACGGTCTGAAACATACCGCTTAAGAGTATTCGAGGAATGCTAGAATCGAGAGCGTGCAACGTATCCGTTTGGAATGCAGCCTACTTTCATTTTCGATTTGAGTGTCGTTTGGTGCTTTGTGCTCGCACTTTACAACAGCGTTCTTCCGTTAAAATGTCACCATGTACGACGTTTTCTATAACAGAAAGACCTAACCAATAAGTTTCAAAAGGATAAAACTGCTTTAATTCAATTGTCTGAGAATGCTCCAGAGAACACCATTTACAACGTAAGTTTTAAAAATTTTTCTCAACTTCGGGAGGGGCCACCCCTCCTGAAACCCACCCCGGATGCGCGGCGGGCAATACCCAACTGTACCACCTCACTTCTGTAACTCTGGAGTCTCCACGGACTAGGTACGGTGCTCTATCTGGCGAAATAATCATTAAATATAATCGCAATGTCAGTCGGGGCACTTATAACTTCTCCGCTTTCAAGTAGTGGATGGAAAATATCACTAGTATTTGATTGCTGTCGCGAAAAATGCTTCAAACTTTTCCACCACTGCTTAGAAAAAAGGGTCTTTGGTAGATACACAGGTCTCTTACTTGAGGTCGTATTTTCTTTTTGTGTCCCTCACACGTGTTATAGTATTATTTCTTATTCGTCTAAACGTCTGTCAGAGTTCTGGGTTATTTGTTCGTTACCGTGAGCCCTATTACGAGACGGTATTTACCTTCGTACAACAACTGTCATCCACGGTTTGTCATACGGGTGCACTAATATAGACTTTGATGGAGTAAAGTTTTTGGCTGATTCTATGATATAAGTAGTAATGTTTTCGGTAATTGCATCAGGAATCTCCGCTATAAAAAAAAAAACTCGTCCCAGTTTGTAGCAGAAAATGTCCGTATCCATATTTTTGAAATCCCAGACGACCCTACTATACGGAGTGAAATGTGATCTCATGCATGTCACTTGGGCGGATGTAGCATGTGATCACTACAAAATGGGAGGATAACTTCTACATTCGAGATAGAGTCTGGCAAGTGGTCAGCATCAGGCCAATGAGACTACTTGAGCTTTTAGTACCCCTTGTTGTCTCTTTGATGATCTGTACAATGGTGTGTGTTGTTTCCAAATGTATACTTTTTGGATGGGCGTTGTTGGTATACAATTAACATTGAAATCCCCGACTATGATGCACTTGATTGTCAAATCGTTTCGTTCTTCAGATATTGATTCGTCGATAAGATCTCAGTAGAAGTTACGGGATGACGTTGGTCGATACAACTCCCCACAATAATATATTTTGCTTTGTACAACTTCAATCCACGTTGCCTCTAAGTCAGGGCGTTCTAGATCGCATTTTCGTTCACATATTAAACCTAATGTAAGATAGACTATGATTCCACCGCCAGTGCCATTTTCCCTATCTTTTCGAACTGGCGGATGTCGATAACCACTTGACATAGATTCTGCAATGGCAATAACATCAAAGTCGCCTAGTTCTGCTTGAATTAAACCAATCTTATTTCAAATGCCTCTGACATTAGTATGTACTATCGGCCTATTTCTGTTTGGGTCACCTGGGTTAAGCTCCACATCTTCACTGACTAACAGCAGTAAATAAATATCATTATTGCTTATCCAGATTGCCCAGCGCCGAATATATCATTTTAGAGTAATAGGTATGTATGCTCATACGTGGTAGAGACTCAATACCCTTAACATTACCGAATATCCCAATCCTTGCACGATAAGTACTGATATCAACCGCCATGATAACTGTCTATGTAAAATAATTTGACATCAGTATTTGTGTACAAGGGCGGACAGTACGGTAATCATTTCACTCTACCGTTTGTTCAACGAATACCTTAGCTTTATCTCATCAGTGGGTGACTCTCAAGCCATCCTACTAATACTGACCACACCGCCCCTCACTCGATAGACAGTATTACCAAACAGAGCAGCGAAGTATACGAAGCGCTAATATAATATTAGATCGTTTCTTTTCGTGTTCTGTCGGTCGATAGTACCTGAGTTTGTGTGATTTTTGAAATAAAACCTGAAGCAGCGAAGCTGCTGAAGATTTTACTTAAAAAATCACACAAACTCAGGTACTATCGACCGATAGAACATGAAAAGAAACGTTCTAATTATTTTATTATGCCGAACAAAAAATGACTTTCATTGTTAAGCGTTAACTGCAACATGCCATCAATCTTGTAACAACAATGTAGTCGAATCCAAAAACATGACGTCATTTCGAACGAATGACGTCTCTTCGAAAATGACTTGTCACAAGTGCCGTCGCTTTGGGAGTTTCTGTATCAACAAATGCCAGTGTTTACAACTGCATCATGCTGTTCATGTTATAATTCATTGTTAATGCTTGTGTGAAAAGTGATATAAATTAATTGAATATAAATTCATGTTTCTCGGACGACAACAGTTGATAGAATTAAGCGGAGTGAAACAATTTATTTTGAACTTGAGGCGGAGGCTCAGTAAGGTCGAGGAGTACTAAACTTGTGGAAATATAATTGATTGAAGTCATAACTGAGACTCATATTCAGGATTCACTGAAGTGGTGAACAACACGTGAGTGAGTTTTTTAATATTTCTGATTCTTTTGAATTCATTGTTTGCAGTTAAAATTGAAAACACATCCACTGAAGATGATATATTTGTTGGAAAGTTTGTGTCCACCGGTGTTGAAAAAAGTTAAACGGACACGAAGCCAGCGTTTGGTGTTGAGAAATTCCAATCGACGCTGATCAATGGAAGTGGCGCTTACATTTTCTTCGTTCTCTTGTCTCCAGGGAAAAACGTTCCGATAGTACTCGTGTTTTGCCCCCAAACTTCAGTACTATGACTTTTAGAAGGTGTCAAATTAACCAATCACGGGTGATGTTACAGACGTGAGGCATAATAAAATCCATTAGTGCATCAAAGGCTGCAGGACCTGATCTTATAAATCCCCGGTTTCTCAAGGAATGTATATTATCCTTATCTTAACCCCAATATTCTCCTGAATAATTATTACTCTTCTTTTTTGTAGAAAAAATCTAATGTAACGCCTGGTCTAAAAAAATAGGCCGATGAAATCGTCAGATGTGTACCCATACGCGCAATTAGTAGAAAGCTGTATGACGGAGGGCCATCACGGATGCTGACATAATGTACACCATACAAGGTATGGGTACGTATAGAAATGGATTGGAGGAGTGTCTAATTTGATGGATAAAGGGTTAATATCTCCGGATCAAATTATCGGATTTACATAAAAAACTATACAGCACAGCACATCAGTAACCTGAATAAATATATAGAGTAACATGACAATCGGATTGATATTTTTTGAGTTATCTCATGCCAAAGGGATTGGAGGAATTTTCAATTTGAAGGATAAAGGGGGTTAATATCTTCGGATCAAATTATCAGATTTACACCAAAAACTATACAGCTCAGCACATCAGTAACCTGAACAAAATTATAAAGTAACTTGACAATCCAAGCAATATTTTTCAAGTTATCGAATGCGAAACGGATTGGAGGAATTTTCAATTTGAAGGATAAAGGGTTAATATCTCAGGATTAAATTATCAGATTTACACCCCAAACTATACTGCTCGGCACATTAGTAACCTGAACACAAATATAAAGTAACTTGACAATCCAAGCAATATTTTTCAAGTTATCGAATGCCAAAGGGATTGGAGGAATTTTCAATTTTAAGGATAAAGGGTTAATATCTCAGGATCAAAATAACAGATTTACACCAAAAACTATACAGCTCGGCACATCAGTAACTTGAACACAAATGTAAAGTAACTTGACAATCAAAATAATATTTTTGAAGTTATCGAATGCCAAAGGGATTGGAGGAATTTTCAATTTGAAGGATAAAGGGTTAATATCTCTGGGTCAAATCATCAGATTTACACCAAAAACTATACAGCTCAGAACATCAGTAACCTGAACACAAATATAAAGTAACTAGACAATCCAAGCAATATTTTTCAAGTTTTCGAATGCCAAAGAGATTGGAGGAATTTTCAATTTGAAGGATAAAGGGTTAATATCTCAGCATCAAATTATCCGATTTACACTAAAAGCTATACAGCTCGGTACATCAGTAACTTGAACACAAATATAAAGTAACTTGACAATCCAAGCAATATTTTTCAAGTTATCGAATGCCAAAGGGATTGGATGAATTTTCAATTTGAAGGATAAAGGGTTAATATCTCAGGATTAAATTATCAGATTTACACCAAAAACTATTCAGCTCGGCACATCAGTAACCTGAACAACAATATAAAGTAACTTGACAATCCAAGCAATATATTTCATGTTATCGAATGCCAAAGGAATTGGAGGAATTTTCAATTTGAAGGATAAAGGGTTAATATCTCAGGATTAAATTATCAGATTTACACCAAAAACTATACAGCTCGGCACATCAGTAACCTGAACAAAAATATAAAGTAACTTGACAATCCAAGCAATATTTCCATGTTATCGAATGCCAAAGGGATTTGAGAAATTTTCAATTTGAAGGATAAAGGGTTAATATCTCAAGATCAAAATAACAGATTTACACCAAAAACTATACTGCTCGGCACATCGGTAACCTGAACACAAATATAAAGTAACTTGACAATCCAAGCAATATTTTTCAAGTTATCGAATGCCAAAGAGATTGGAGGAATTTTCAATTTGAATGATAAAGGGTTAATATCTCGGGATCAAATCATCAGATTTACACCAAACACTATACAGCTCGGCAAATTAGTAACCTGAACACAAATATAAAGTAACTAGACAATCTAAGGAATATTATTCAAGTTATCGAATGCCAAAGGGATTGGAGGAATTTTCAATTTGAAGGATAAAGGGTTAATATCTCAGGATCAGATTATCCGATTTACACCAAAAACTATACAGCTCGGCACATCAGTAACCTGAACACAAATGTGAAGTAATTTGACAATCCAAGCAATATTTTTTAAGTTATCGAATGACAAAGAAATGGATACGGACGCTGGACGGACAGACGGACGGACGTTCCAACTATTTGGGTTTAAGGGCTTCGAAAAAAACATTTTATGTGTCCATCACCTTATTTTAGCCAGAACCCCACCCCCTCCACCCTAGAACTTATATTTAACCCTAACCACACCCTATCCACTCAAAAACCACACCCTGACCCTAACCCTACCCTACCCTGACCCTAAACCCTAAAACCCCACCCCTTACCCTAACCCCCACCCCAGGGACCTAACCCACCCCAACGTTAAGATCTACACTGGGGCTACCCCTAACCCAACCCCACCCCCTGACCATAACCCCACCCTAGCCGGACCAATAGGTTTAGGGGCTATGTTTTGGTTTAGGGGCTATAAAAACTAAAACCCCACCCCTGACCCAACCCCCACCCCACTGGGTCCAAACCCCATTCAACCTTTAGCCCTGCCCTGGGGCTACCCCTAAACCTAACCCTAATACTGCCCTAATTTCGACTAACCTCCTAAAACTAATATCTCCGAAACAGGTTTAGTTGGCCCGGACAGACAGACAGACGGACAGACGGACGGACAAAGGATGGACGAAAGACGGATGGTCACCCCGGATGCCGGCATTATGTGTACCATACATAGTATGGGTACACATAAAAACATCCTTTCAATTTGTTAACCAACTATCGCCCGATATCCCTCCTCATTTGTGTTGGAAAGGTTTTTGAAAAATAGATCTTCAAGCAGTTGTGGAAGTTTTTGAGCGACAACAACATCCTTAATCAATTTGAGTCAGGGTTCACTCCTGGTGACTCGACTATACTTCAACTAACTGATCTCTATGGCGAATTCTGCCGAACCCCCGACCACGGAAAAGAGGTTCGCGTGATCTTCTGTGACGCCAGTAAGGCGTTCGATAAGGTGTGACATGTGGGTCTCATCCGCGAGCTGGAAAAAATTGGAGTGGCAGGTGATTTACTTGCATTTTTAAAATCGTACCTTTCTGACAGGATCTTGCGGGTTGTAATTGCCTCCGAAATGTCATCCTGGAGACAGATAAACTCTGGAGGTCCTCAGGGGGTCGATACTTGGCCCTTTACTATTTCTTATATATATTAATGACATAACGGACAACCTTTTAAGTAGCATTCGGCTCTTCGCTAACGATACATCATTGTATCTCATAGTTGAAAATCCAAGCCATGCAGCAACTTTGATCAACCAGGATCTGACTACAATAGAGCATTGGGCCAAGACCTGGTTGGTTGAGTTCAATCCTAAAATATCCGAGAGCATGCTCATATCACGTAAGGTTATCCATGCTCTGCACCCACCACTATCTCTTAATAACACCCAGATATAAGAAGTTAAAAGTCATAAGCATCTGGGGGTTATCTTGAACGGTGCATGTACTTGGAATTACCACAGCGAATATACATGTATCTGTGATAAAACCTGGTCACGCGTAGATTTACTGAGGAGGCAACAGTTTACTCTTGACCGCAGTGTCCTTGAAACAATTTACCTTGCCTTTATCAAACCTTTTCTTGAATACGGTAGCACCATTTGGGACAATTGCACAGTGAGTAATACAATCGAGCTGGAAAAAGTACAGTTGGCTTCAGCAAGAATAGTAACTGGCGCAATCCTGTGCTGTGTGCTAGGACTTCCGCGTTATAGAATAAAACCCTCTGGGACTCCCTTGAGGAAAGACGACGCAAACACAAACTGAAACAATTCTTCCGAATATTTCACAGTATGACGCCCCCATCCCATATATTGCTAAAGAAGTTCCTCCAACAGTCTCTGCTACCAGTCAAGGTCCCAATCTCCGAGCAGGTAATAATCTCAGGAGTTCCCTTCTGCTACACCCAACTGTACCAGTCTTCATTTATACCGAGAACTACAAGCCTATGGAACGACATATCGTTATCAGTCAGAGAAAATTCATCGGTGAGTAATTTCGCAAGTTATCTTAACGGGGGTAATCTGCGCCCCCATCATTTTATGGCCATGCAAAGTCACGAGTAGGTCAAATCTATCACTGCAGATTGCGACTGTGTTGCCGTAATCCTAGTACCCATTAAGCAATGACCATCTGTCGTCATCGACCCTATGTCAATGTGGCGAACTCGAGACAAGCGAACATTTTCTTTTGTTCTATCCTGTCTTTGAAGATGACGCAGATCAACAATAAAATCACTTCCATTCACACCAGATGTGGATGTGACAACACTCCTTTTTGGATCCGAATTCCTTAACAATGATGAAAATTCGTCTGTATTTGAAATGTTGCCGAACTTTATTCTTCCTAGGAAGCGCTTCCAATAACTGTAACCCTATTGCTGCTCACCTAATAGCTAACAATAATAGAATCTTGATCAAGTCGCCCCTCATTTCCTCCAAATGAGCTTCTATAGTGTCATCCACCTATTTTCTCTGAAAGAGCAGCAAGTGCCTCTTCTGTTAGTGAACCATCAAGCTAACCTGATGATGATCGGGTGACGGAGGGTTTGGCTGTTTGCTTTACGTGTGTACTTAGTGAAAACCAACTTCAAATGACATAACTGCAGGGTGAGAGCCTGGTTCACTATCCGCTTCGCACACTATTGGGGTTTCTTGCTGGGGGTGGGGGGGGGGGGGTCAGGGTCCGGGGGATTATTTCTGGCGCTGTGTGCCGCGGGGGGGGGGGGGGGGGGGGCGATCGATATTTCATATTTTACTGAACGATACATTTCAAGCTAATGAAATAATGCGTCTTACACCGGCGAGATATAGTATATTGTTCGTTTCCCGGCGGTGCATGGTGCTAGCGTGGTCCTCCGGAGTCGGGTTCTGTCCTGGAGTGGAAAGCTTCAAACGTGCACGCACCCTCTATTCCCACCCTCTCCCCCACCGCTGCCCATTAGAATATTCTCCTGGCATACTAGTGTTAGGCTGCGATCTCCAAGTGACTCAATTCTCAAACTGTTGTTGAGCAATGTTGATGCCTAGTGCATTCAAGTTGGCCTTTTCTAAATGTCTTTCTTTTTTTTTCCACCCGTTCTCTCGTTCTACATTTTCTTTTTTCTTTCAGTGTTTAAAAAATATCCAACCGACCCACCCGTTCTATCTGTCAAACTGAAACTGTGTAAACTTACAGACTTGGGATTCGGTTCACATAAGCTTTCAGCTTTCTTCCGAATCCCCAACTACAACAATTTTGTCTGATACATTATGTGTCAACTGTATTCACTGACAGTTATGTACAAAATATTCAATCCGTTTACACTTGTTCGCATGTATACAGTTAAACTATTTTTGTTCAACAAATATTATTGAAACTAAATTTGGAGGGGGTGGGGGTGGTTTTGGTTCTGGTGTGGGGCAGTTTTCCCTGCCCAGGGGTTTTCTGCCATGTCCTCAACTTTTTCAAACCGCATGAGCGGCCATGTTGTGACGTTATCCCTATGGTGATATGTGGTGTTAGTGCGCATGCACATGCCGTGTTGTCAGGGTGATACGTATTTCCGTCGTCCATTTTGCATACGGGAGGCCGCCATCGTGGTTTCTATGGTGGCACGTGGTTGTTATGTTACCCAAATACAATATATAACGCTCACACTGATCCTTTTTTCATAGAGAATAAAATAAATAAAGTAAATAGCTTATTCAAATTACACGCTCTACTATTTTGTTCGATTGGTTGCACGGTAATCTACCCTCACCGTTTGACGGTTTCCTTGGACGCAATGGTGAACAAACCAATAGAAATACTAGACAGTCTGATCTCGGTGTAGAAAGGACAAGGACAAAATCGCTGGACAGCTTTACAACCTATTTGTACTCCAAACGGTGAAATGAATTTAAAAGAGAGATCCAAACTGTTGACAACAGAAACATTAATAGTATGTCTTAGGCTTTTCACCCCCAAGTTGGATGACCCCGCTGGATGACCTCGGAAGTGACGTCATGTCACGTTACTCATTGGCGCCATGTTGTGTTGTCATGGTAACCCGCGTGAGCAGCCATGTTGTGACGTTATCCCCATGGTGATATGTGGTGTTAGTGCTCATGCACAGCGCGTGTTGTTAGGGTGATACGTGTTTCCGTCATCCATATTGTATAGTGGAGGCCGCCATCTTGTTTTTTATGGTTTCACGTGGTTGTTATGTTACCCGAAGGCCTACAATAGGACAGGGGTATGTTCGGAGGGTATGTTCCATTGTACAAGATTAAATCTAACAGCCACAAACAACCGACAAGTTGTACTAGTTCAAATTCTAACAGAATCCCCTGCTTGTACCTGTGCTATAGTTTTCATAAACCCGATCCCGTTCGTTTGTTCTGGAGTATGCCCCAGTCGTGTAGAAGAGCCTATCACTTGGAACAGTTTCTGGACTGTTCAGGCTAGTTCTAACCCTTTTCCAAATACTCTTGTTCGTGTTTCATTTTTCCAGATCATCCAATTAGTTCATTTAACGACCACGATCCGTGGGACCCCAATTCCACCACCTCCAAATAACGAACGACAGGCCTTCGGCACCCCCTTATCTGAAATGAAGCTATGAGTGCCAATGAGGTCTAATTTATTATCCCTCTCAGCCTCATTTCGATACTTAAGGATACCTATGACCCAGCTCCTATATGGCTCCTAGCTCCTACATGGCTCCTATACAGCTCCGATGAGGGTCGTGAGAAATCCCTCAATGAGGTCTATTCTACTATCCCGCTTAGCCTCGTTTCGGTTGAGGCCATGAGAGCCACGGAAAAATCCCTCAATGAGGTCTGAGTTACTATCCATCTTATACTCATTTCGGGTGCGTCCATGATGGCCATGACAAAATCCCTAAATGAGGGCTTATTTACCAGCCCCCATGAGCCCAATACGGTATTTAAGGATACCTATGACCCAGCTCCTATATGGATACTATATGGCTCCTTGCGCCTATATGGCTCCTATACAGATTCTATGAGGGCCATTGGAAATCCATCAATGAGGTCTATTCTACTATCCATCTTAGCCTGCTTTCTGTCGAGGCCATGAATGCCATGAAAAAATCTCTCAATGAGGTCTAATTTACTATCCCTCTTACCCTCATTTCGCTTGAGGCCATGAGGGTCATGAAAAAAAGAGAAGTTACCCCAATGAAGCCAAGTGAATTGAATACGACGAAGCGAACGAAACGAAGGTCCAACACAACTAAGATCGAAGTGAACTTAACAAAGTGAACAAAGTTTTGAATGAACTTTCTATAACGAAGTGTTGTCTGTAAAACCTTTTGAACTGAGTGAACTCTATATAACGTAACGGCCAAAACCGGCCAGCGCTATTCTCAAAAATCGCCAATTAATTTTCAAAATATTTCATTTTTTGTCTCAAAAACATAGGTTATGACCCCTCGTTGGAACGAACTCGTCGAGCTCGTTCCAACGAGGGGTCATAACCTATGTTTTTGAGACAAAAAATGAAAAAATTAGTTATTCAAGAATTTTTTTTGCAAGTGTCGTCTGCTTTTCATGTTAGGTAAACCCTTTGAACTATTTTCATCTGAATGAACGAAGTTCGGCAGAATGCATATTTTAACTATAACCTTAATGAAGCTATATAATATCAAAACCCTTTGAATTAAATCCTTTCACTTGGGAAGGGGAATATCCTCGAGTGTTAAAATGTTAAAACACGAAATCCAACTTTACGGAATCGACTAGGAATCCCACTTACGGAATGCTGTATATAGCCTGTCTATATGTATATTTGCTATTCAGGGGAAAATGAAGCAATCTGATTGGACCTTGATCGAGGTTATAGTCGAGACTGAGCTCTGTATAGCTGGGAAGTAGTGTCACAAGTCAATATTAGTAGTTGAGACATGGGGCAAAATAACAGTAGCCAATAGTAATTGTGCAAGATCGCAATGGCACAAGACTGCAAGATTGGTAGATAAAAGTAGTGGATGACTACAAAAGAGGCAAATCATTGGACAGATAAACCATAGACAAATAGTGGCATTGGATGTTTGGAGATAAGAGGGAAGCCGTTGGTAAGACTATCTGTATAGGAACCATATAGGAGCTGGAAGCCATATATGAGCCATATAGCAGCTGAGACATAATGTATTCTTAAATACCGAAAGGAGTCAAAGAGGGCTGGTAAATTTGACCTCATTGAGGGACCTTTCCATGGCCCTCATGGCCTCAATCGAAATGAGGCTAAGAGAGATAGTAAATTATACCTCATTGAGGAATTTTTTCATGGGGCCCCCCTTAGCCTCAACCGAAATGAGGCTAAGAGGGACAGTAGAATAGACCTCATTGAGGGATTTTCTCAGGACCCTCGTGGCCTCATTTCAGAAAACTGTTGCTGAATGCCCGTCCTTCGTTATTTAAGGGTGGTGGAATTGGGGGTGCCACGGTTCTTGGTCGTTAAATGAACTAGTTGGATGATCTGGAGAAATGAAACAAGAACAAGGGAATTTGGAATAGGGTTAGAACAAGCCTGAACAGACCAGAAAATCTGAATATAGTGACAAAACTGTTCCAAATGATAGGATCTCCTATTCTACTGGGGTATACTCCAGAACAAACGAACGGGGCCGGGTAGACGAAAACTGTAGCACAGATAGAAGCAGAGGATGCTGTAAGAATTCGAACTAGTACAAATTCTCGGTTTGTTTGTGGTAATTAGATTTACTCTTGTACAAAGGAACATACCCTCAGAACATACCCCTGTCCTATTGTGGGCCTTTCGGTAACATAGCAACTACGTGCTACCATAGAAACCAAGATGGCGGCCTTCAGTATACAAAATTGACTACAGAAACAGTTATAAACCTAACACAAGCTACGCATACGCACTAACACTTTGGGGATGACGTCACGACATGGCCCCGCTCACGGGTTACCATGACAATACAACATGACACCACATGGCCTGGTGACAAGACGTCACTTCCGAGGTCATCCACGAGGTCATCCAACTTGGGGATGAAAAGCCCGAGACATACTACTCTTATTTAAAAAAAGATTCGTGACACATTTCCTAGCATCATATTCCCGAATACCATGACCTTTTTTCTCAACATTTGTTTAGGCGATATCCTAAATTACTCTGACTTATTCA
Source organism: Pictodentalium vernedei (assembly GCA_031216915.1). Classification (NCBI taxonomy): domain Eukaryota; kingdom Metazoa; phylum Mollusca; class Scaphopoda; order Dentaliida; family Dentaliidae; genus Pictodentalium; species Pictodentalium vernedei. Next base: position 437,934,639 of record CM062293.1, read on the forward strand.
TGTCCCGTCTCAGCATCGTGTTTTGCAAAACATGTGCTTGTTTCATGTTTTGTGAAACATGCGCCTAATCTCATTTACTCATGCTGACTGATGTCAACGACTAGATTTATATATACTATTCAGAAAATTAGGGGATATCCAAACTGATGTTGATATTTTCGGAAAATGGTATTGGATACGCGTGATTGGACAAATCAATATGTTACAAAGTTTAGTGTGGATCATGAATGTCACCGGCCCACGAACACTTCCTGCAAGTTTTTCGCACGAGAGCCGCGTTAATGTCTGTGGGGTACGTTTTGAAATTTTCATTTGTACTGGACGGGCTTTTTCGTTCTTTTCTTGGTATAAACTCGTTAATCAATAGTTTCTGGTCGAAACGTAACTTTTGGTATGCGAAGACAGACACGTGACGAACGTTTACGTGTCATTGGCATGTTGGAAGCTGGCAACAGACAGGCTCCAGTGGCTCAAATTCTCAGCGTTAATCAATCGGTGATTAGCAGGTTGTGGCCACGCTGCCGTCAGACAGACAATGTTGATGATAGAAGTCGGTCATGTCATCGTTTCATCCGAACCACAACATTAAGTTACCGCCATCAAATTGTTTCAGAAATTGGACATCAGCTGCACCGAGCGACAGATGTGCGAGTCAGTGGACAGACTATCTGAAATCGCCCACACAGCTGGAATTTGTATGCTCCACGACCTCGAATAATTTCACGTTTGACTGAACGTCGCATCGCAGCAAGGCGTAATTGGTGCCGAGCAGGACAGCGCTTGGACAATCGTCGATGGGGCAACGGCATGTTTTTCGATAAATCGGGGATCACTCTCGACTTCCAAGACAAGCGAAACAGAGTGTGGCGGCGGCGGAACGAACGATACCATGACGTAACCGTTAGGCAGCACGATTGTTTTGGTGGTGGAACGGTATGGTGTGCGGAGGGATAACCATGACAAGCAGAACAGCATTACATCATATCATCCAAGTGCATGTCACAGGGCAGAACTACCGTGACAACATATTAGCAGCTCATGTGGTGCAATTTGGGCGACGTCACGGTCGTCGATTCATTTTCCTAGATGACAATGCAAGAGCACATATCGCCCGTGACGCTACAGAGTTCCTCCAGCACTAAGTCCAAACCTTTCAGCAATCGAGCACGTCTGGTCATGCTTGGCAGGCGCCTACGACAACGCCAACAACTCCCTACTAAAGCCGAGGTACTCGCCGCTGCACAGCAGGAAGAATGAAATAACATCTTCAAGCTGATATTGAACGTTTGGTGAGGACTATGCCACGTCGTATTCGCTTTTGTCTCGCGAACCGAGGTGGATTTCCAAGGTATAGCGGTCTTGGATGGATTCTATAGGGATTCCCTAAAAAGGATTCCATAACTGGGTTCCCGTAAATGGGATTCCTAGCAGGTTCCACAAAAGGGGGTTCTAAAAAGGATTCTGCGCCGTTTTTGGTGGATTGAGGGATTGTCGGGTTGTTTGTGTAATTATAAATGTTAAGTTCCTAGAAACCACTCCCATTCAATCGAAAATTCCATACGAATATACCTATACGTGTACGAATATTCTAGAAACCACTCCCATTCAATCGAAAATTCCATACGAATATACCTCTGTCTTATTAGAAAGTTTCAGGTCACATAGCTTAGCAACCACGTGTTGTCGCAGAAACCAAGATGGCGGCCTCCGGTATACAAAATGGACGACGGAAACACGTATCACTCTAACAACACGCTCTGCACACGCCCACCAAAACGACGTATCTCTATGGGGATGACATCACAATATTGCCGCTCACACGGACTACCATAGAGGGCACAGAGGGGGGATGGGGGAGGATGTATCCTAGAATATGTCCCCCATCCCGTGGGGGAGTTATCCTAGGATATTTCCGCTGCTGATATCCTTCTCCACTACAAAATAAAAATAAAAGAACTTAACATTTATTTACTGAATTTTCATTACATTAATATTGAAAACAATTTTCAAACTTTTGAATACATACATTTATACATTTCCTATTAAGTTCAGGTCAAAATAATACGTACATTTATACATTTCCTTTTAAGTTATGTCAAAATATGATTATCTACCCCTTCACCCAGTCCCATAGCAACCATTACGAAGTCCAAACAATTGTTGTAAAGGTCATATGAATGTCTACAGACACTTGACAAGCTAACGGGGGGGGGGGGGGGGGGGGGAGGGGCGGGGAGGGGTTGTGGTGGAGGGGCTGCCAGATAGACCTAGCTATCTCTTCTCCCCGTTCCCACGTCAAAATTGGAAGGAAAAAGAAAGAAAATCACCCGATCTTAAACTTTTTAAATAACGAGAGTAGTGAGTTAGAAATACACAATCTTAGAACCTTTGCAGCATTTTTTGACAAAAACGAAGGGGAGGGGGAGTTGGAGAGGGAAGGGAGGGTGAGTGAAGAGAAAGATGAATTCAACAGGACTTTGACAATGTGGTGGGGAGGGGGCGGGGAAATATACAGGCCTGGTTATCCCTCTCCCAAATTCAATATATTATATATAACGGACCATAATAGAACCTTGCAGCACTTTTGGGAACAGAAATGGAAGTGGGTGGAAGGGAAGGTGGCCAGGCCTGATTATTTGCCTCCTCACTCGTTCAAAAACCATAGCATTTTATTTAAAAAAAAGTTTTATTTACACTCTCACCCAGCCATAACAAAGTCCAAACAGTTGTAAAGGTCGTATGCGTGTATATGTGACTTTGACAAGGTAACAGGGTGGGTGTGTGGGGGGGGGGGGGAGGATGAGGGGGTATCCAGGCTTGTTTATCTCCTCCAACCATGTCAAAATATAATATAGAAAATTTGGAAGCAAAAACCCTTCCAATCGTATACGTGTGGATTTCATGGATACTGGGGGAGTGTTAATCCCCAATTAATGTGACGGTCTTCTTCGCGATGCCAAGTTTATCATTATCACTTCTCACTTTCTAATTAAGCAGAGAATGGGTATGAAGTAAACATTGTCACTGCATTGTGTTTCCCACAAAGTTACAATAAGGAATAACAGAATCATATTATTATAAGAAAATTTAAGAAATGAACATTTTGAAATGTTGTGCTAATATTTTGTGGACTAGTGAATTGGAAGCAGTCAGTTTTAGAACCTTTGTGATTTTTTGTGTAGATTTTGACAGGAGGAGGGGTAAGATGTCCAGGTCTGGTTATCTGCACCCACCCACCACATTGTCAGAATATATCACAGGCATGAAAAAGGGAAGATATATATTTATTTTAATGCGATACTATTAAGTCTTATATACTGAATTAGATATAGCAAATCTTACAATTTTGTTAACGGCTTTTCAGATTTTGACATTATTGATTTTGGATTATGTCCAGGCCAGGAAATCTTCCCTCTCACCTTGGCAAAATATTTATCAACTGTCAAAACAATTCTTGAAATGCTGCTCTAATGTTTTTACATTAATGAATTAAAAACAGCCTATCTTAGCACCTTTGTGAATTATTAACAGGATTTTGACAGGGTGAGGAGGAAGATATTATTCCTTTCCCCTAACTTATTCCACATTTTGTTATGTGTACCTGGGTAATTTTCTTAAGGGATTTAGCTAAAGATATCTAATGTAATCTCGTGAAACAATAGTAAAAGAAACAAAATTAGATGAATACATTTAAAAACTTAGATGGGGGAAGATATCCAGTGTGGGAGAGATATCCTTAAATCCCCCCCCCCTTCCCGCAAAGGGCGGTGATGTCCAGGAGAAGACATTCTGGTACACCGGTATTCAGAATATTGGCTACGATGGGTCCCCAATACCCGAATAGAGTACAGAAGCTCTCCAGCTGCACGACCGACGGTATGTGTGACGTACGTCCAAGTGTTTTTTTTATGTTTTTGAATACTTTAAAGGATTAACACCGATAGTAGCATGCATGCTTGTTTCAATTCCCCTTTGCCGGAGGAGCAGAAGTGCAGTAGGGAATAAAAAAAAATTAATTGGAGATTAACCCTTCGAACTCTAGTGGTATCTCCCATGTCATTTCAATGGCAGTAATTAGAAGAGTTCCTATAAATTATTTGGGATAGACCAGTCAATATGTTCAGCGTGCAGCCTCGAGGCTGAACGTTGAAAATATTTGATTGGTCTACTCCACACATCTACTGAATAGCCACCCCATATAATGACGTATCATGTTCCTAGCCGGAAAAGGGCCGCAAAGGTTTAACCCTTTACCCAACGCAGACGATATCAAAATTTATTATTTTAATTACTGTTTTTTAAAAATTAAAAAAAAAATTTCAACAAAACCATATCATGTGACCCCTCATTGGAACGAGCTCATCGAGCTCGTTCCAATGAGGGGGTCACGTGATATGGTTTTGTTGAAACATTTTGAAAAATTGACTTCTTTCAACTGCTGAATTTGAAAATTACGCGGGCGGCTGCGGGCGATTCGTTGGGTAAAGGGTTAAAGGGTTAAATTTCAAATAGAAATTAAATTTGAATTTGCAGGATTTTTTCGAAAACTTATTTTCTGTTTATGGTATCTTTTTTCTCTAGTTTTTCTATGATATAACGTTTTTCCCGCGTCACACACCTGAGTGAGCATGACCATGGCGAAAAGCGTCAGAAATGACTACAAAGGCTAAACGTTTTATCAGCGCCATGTTGTAGACCGTGATATGCATCTGCATGTCGGTATATACCGTGTTATTGGGTTGAATGATACACATATTTATTTGAATTTGATTTTAAATATTTGATAAGAGAATTAAAGTTTGTGGTGTTATTCCACGATTTTGGATGAGAGAATGCATTAAATTAAATTTCAAAGTTTCATTTCAATTTTGAATTTGTAAATATAGTCCCATTTCCACACCACGCATACTCTATCCTTTCTGGGCAAGTCTGCATTCGTGGGAGTGCTGTAGATTTGTAGACATTTTACAGAAATTTCCACTCGGGAGATCTGCGTTGTGTCCTTGTGTAAGAAAATTGACCTTTTGCCTAACACGAATGGCAGACGACAGTTGGAAACACGATTCTTGAATAACTAGTTTTTCCATTTTCTCGTCTAAAACATAGCTTTCGACCCCCTCATTGGAACGAGTTCGGAAAGCTCGTTGCAATGAAGGGTGGTAAGATGTGTTTTTGACACCATATGTATTTAAAAAAACTGAATGGCAATTTTGGTGAAATGGGCTGACCGGTTTTAGCGGGTTACGTTCAGTAAAGGTTTAAGTTCATTCTAACCTGGGACGCGTTGGTGTTGTGTACATGGCATGCCCCAGCTGCTGAGTCTGCTGGGTTAGTAAGTCATTTTTAAATACACACGCCTACACCCACGCATCCCAGGATTTATACAGTCATGGATGCGCTATATATACTATTCAAAGTTGCGGATGTCCACACTGATGTTGATACTTTCGGAAAATGGTATTGGATACGCGTGATTGGACACATCAATATGTTACCACGTTTAGTGTGGATTATGAATGTCACCGGTCCACGAAAACATCGTACAAGTTTTTCGCACGAGCGCCGCGTTAATATCTGTGGGGTACATTTTGCAAGTACATTTGTATTGGACGGGCTTTTTCGGAGGTCTCATCGTTCTTTTCTTGGTATAAACTCATTCATCAATAGTTTCCGGACGAAACGTAGCTTTTGGTATGCGAAGACTGACATGTGCCGAACGTTTACGTGCCACTGGCACGTTGGAAGCTGGCAGCAGACAGACTGCAGTGGCTCATCTTCTCAACGTTACCAAATCGGTGATTAAGAGGTTGCGGCCATGCTACCATCAGACAGACAATGTTGATGACAGACGTCGGTCAGGTCGTCAACGGGCGACAACTGCTAACCGGGACCGTTTCATCCGAACCACAGCATTACGTTACCGCGATTGAAGTGTCTCAGAAATTGGACATAAGCTGCACAAAGACACAGATGTGCGTGTCAGTGGTCAGACTGTCCGAAAACACCTACACAGATGGAATTTGTATGTTCGACGACCTCGATTAATTTCACGTTTGTCTGAACGTCACATCGCAGCAAGGCGAAATTGGTGAAAAGCACGACTGTGCTGGGACAATCGTCGGTGGAGCAACGACATATTTTAGTGAATCGAGGTTCACTCTCGATTTCCACGACAGGTGAAACAGAGTGTGGCGGCGGCACAACAAAGGATACTATGACGTAACCGTTAGACAGCACAATCGTTTTGGCGGTGGACCGCTTATGATGTGGGAAGGCATAATCATGACAAACAGAACATCATTACATGTCATCCGAGGGCGTTTCACAGGGCAGTACTACCGTGAAAACGTATTAGCAGCTCATGTGGTGCCATTTGCGCGACGTCAAGGCCGTCGATTCATTTTCCAAGATGACAATGCAAGAGCACACATCGCCCGTGACGCTATAGAGTTCCTCCATGAGCAGAACATACGTATGCTGCCTTGGCCTGCACTAAATCCAGAACTTTCACCAATCGAGGACGTTGGAGATATGCTTGGCAGGCGCCTAAGACAACGCCAGCATCCTCTTACCAATGTCCAGGAACCCGCCGCTGCACTGTAGGAGGACTGGAATAACATCACGTCGCCTGAGTGCTAGAATGTTCTATGTCCCATAGGGGACATAGAACATTCTAGCACTCAGGCGACGATCAGTCAAGCTCATATTGGACGTTTGGTGAGGAGTATGCCACGTCGGAACCGGGCTTGTCTGGCGAACCGAGGAGGAATTACAAGGTGTTGAGGTCTTGAACTGAATATGGTAAAACAAATTCTCTGACTGACTGTCCATGTCTTCTACAGCTCGGTCCGAGGAATATGAGCTTGTCAGGCACCCATCTATCGCTGAAATCATTCATCAGGTGTCACTATGCAAAGCCTCAACTGTCTTTTTGATGAAAATATAAATGTATTTCTTCATTTATCCCACTTTTATCAAATATCCCCAGTATTTGTTGAATAGCATATTCAATAGACTTTTAGCCTAAAGGTTATCCGCGTTTCACCCTTGAACAAGACATATCACCAAGCATCCCATGTGCTGGGGCACAAAAGCGCTATTTTTTAAGGCGTACTACACTCGTTCTGGCAGTTACTCATCGGTGGTACCCCGGTATTCTGGCTTCCTCTATTCATAAAACAGCCCTGCGTGAGAGTATTAAATACACTCTTCAGTATAGGGTTGCACCTTGACCTAAATCAAGTGAGACGACGAGTAGATATGAACCCAATTGAGTTTATACCCCCTCAATCCAGCCGACTTTGGTTGATTTTTCATTCAACTGAATTAAGAGTGTGGTTTGTTTCTAGAGGTTTTGAGGAACGACGAAACGGGGAGAAAACAACGTTTGAGAACCCACCTGTAACAAAAGCCTGCTCATATGAGAACCTCGGCAACCAGTGGATGGCCAAAAAAGGTATTATTATTTTAAAATATTATTTCCTTAAAACGAAACATTTCGTAATATTCTGGAAACAAAATTTCGAAATCTTATTACATCAAAACGAAATACCTATTTCGTTATTTCGAAATAATTTGTCGTTAAAGGAAATAATATTTTGTTAAAGCAAAGAAATATTTCGTTAAAAGGAAAAACTATTTCGTTATTCCCATATAAGATTTCGCTTTGTCGAATAATATTTAGTTACTTCGATATAATATTTCTTTGAAACGACATAAAATTCGAATGAAGTGCGTCACTAGGCCGCCATAATTCAGGGGCGACAAATAGGGACAATACATTTCAGGTTCGATTTATAGCGTGACATTTTCACACGTGACTGTTCATAGAATCATGAAAACGTATCAATATGCCCTGACAGAATCAACAGAATCAACTGAACTTTATCGCCTTTCCATATCATTTCTCACAATATATATTTTAATTCTAAAACAATTCCGACGAATCCACGAACGGAGTGAAATATTACTAGATACTAGGAATCTACAGCCACTCATTGCGAGCCTGAATATAAGCAGACTGTCCTCTGCAAAGTGGGGTCCCCAGAGAGTGAATTTGGTGATGCTACCCTGCACAGCAGGGTAGCATGACACAATTTACCCTCAGTGAACCTCAGTCTGAATCAAGGTCTCAAGCTAAAACAGAAGGATGTACCTAGAGGATAAATTGGCCCACTGTAGGGGATAGCATCAGCAAATTCACCCTCTGTAAATCTCATTTAGCAAATGACAGGTTGCTTATATTCAGGCTTGGCTCTATATAAGAAGCTCTATAACCTCATTCGTCTTGAAAAACTTCATGCCAAAACAAGCCAACATACATTTTGATCCAAGCTGTATTCATCTCCGTGGCGCGTGGCGCGAAATTGTACCTGACCTTTGATTTTGAACACATTTTGAAGATAAATATCAAAATGCCCTGACACAATCAAGTGAACTTTACTGCCTTTCCATATCATTTCTCACAATATATATTTTAATTCTAAAACAATTCCGACGAATCCACGAACGTAGCAAAAAAGTACTGGATACAAGGAATCTACAGCAACTCTATGAAACGTGTTGCTCCTTTAAATTCCGAAATGTGAAGCTTTAACACTTTACCCAACGCAGACGATATCAAAATTTCATTATTTTAAATGCCATTTGTTTGAATTTTTCCAAAAATGTCACCAAAACCACATCATGTGACTCCTCATTGGAACGAGCTCGACGAGCTCGTTCCAAAGAGGGGTCACATGATATGAATTTGTTGAAATGTTTTGAAAAATCGTCGTATTTGTTCTGCAGCTGAATTTGCATATTACGCAGGCATATGTGGCCGATTCGTTGGATAAAGGGTTAACAGAGTAGGCGTTTTGGGAGAATGATGAAACATTCGATAATATTATAAATAACTACATGTCGTCCCAACATGCAATATTGTCGCAGAATGTCTGCAAAAGTTGTGCCTTTCTGAAATTGGGGAGAGGAGAGGAACAGCTCGCTTCTCGTGTCTATAATCACTGCGCGTTGGGCGACTGTCGTTCAATAATGGCAGACACGAGTCGCGATACAACGTCCACCTACGCGAACAGATTACAACTCAGTACCCAAAACTTATCAAAGGATTAGGTATTGCTGTCGGTGTGATGATTTGCAAGTTGTACACACAGATCTAGCAATTTCAGGGAAGCGGCGTCCCCTCTCAGACAATATATGGGATCAGGATTCCCCGCGCTCTCCAGGATTCATTTAATGTATAAAGTCGCTTGCTTGTTAAATATACCCCCAAACTTGCAATATACTAGCAATTTTAAGCTCCTAGAAATTTCGCGGCTAGCATCTTTTGTGACAAAGGTGATGTGTAATCGGACGACGATCAACTGTTCTGCTCAAATGCAAATAAACGTTGCCATCGTTACCATGGGAAACAATACAGTTTACCCTTCGAAACCAGATATCTGTTATTTATGAAATAAAACAACAAACCCTAAAGTGACACATAAGATCTCAGATGTATGAGTGGCGATCAAAATATGCAAGAAAAACACCGAGGTCAAAGATGGAATAAAATTCCGAGAATTCTAGGCAGAGCATCGTAGAAAAAAGGCTCAATGTGTGCTGTGGCAGTATATAGTTTCTGGCTGGTCCGAATATTGATTCTCACAATTCCGTTAAGCCATATCAAGATCTATACTTTATACACATGTAACACAACGTTCTGTTCTTTTACCATCGAAAATTGTCAAGATGGAAATTGAAGGTCACTCCAAAGAATCAAAGGTTTTTCTTTTTTGTATAAGTTTTGGAGCGATTTCGTCAAAAGCAGATTTCTTATTATGAGTGTAGCTACTAAGACCTTGTATCTGACTGAAAACATATATTATGTTATACAAGTTTCTCTCGAATACGTGTTCTCTCGTGACAGATTAAATGTGGTCGCTAACGAAAGTACTTGTTAAATATTTTATGAGTATAACTACAGACATTGAATCTCTCTGAAAAAATCGTACTATATATTACATTATACAGTTTTCTTTTGAGTATGTGATATCTCGTGACGGAGTAAATAAGAACGACTGCCAAAGAACTTGTTACATATTTTACATACAAATGGTTTCCCTCCAATATGTACAGTGGTGTGATGACGTAATAGATGTCTCTTTTGAGTAAAAGATTTACAACATATTTTACATTCGAACGTTTTCTCTCCAGTATGTAATATGTGATGATGTAACAGACTTCTCCTTTCAGTAAAAGATTTACAACATATTTTACATTGGAATGGTTTTTCTCCAGTATGTACCGTGTGATGACGTAATAGACTACTCTTATCAATGAAAGATTTACAACATATTTTACATTCGAATGGCCTTTCCCCAGTATGGGTCCTGTAATGATAGGGGAGATGTGAGCTGTCTTTGAATGATTTGTAGCATATATTACATTTGAATGGTTTTTCACCGGTATGAATTCTGAAGTGCCTTTCTAGATTTTCCTTTCGACTGAACGATTTTTTACACGTAATGCATTGAAATGCTTTCTCTCCTGTATGAACTGGTATATGCCGACTGAGCCGAAATTTGTTTGTAAACGTTTTCCGACATATATTACATTCAATGGTTTTCTCTCCATGTTGAGTCTTCATTTCTTTTGAAAGATTCAAATCCATCTTCTAGGAATATTTTCATTGCATTGTAATTGGTCCGAATCATGTGATCACTCGAATCTTCGTTTTGAACGATTTACAAAGTAATACTACAAAAATGAGGAACGAAACAGATTTTTCGATCGGTTATATAGATCCGTTTCTGATTGTACGCTGTAACTTACAGAATATGGATTCTTTGTCTGCGAAAGTACAATAAATGCCACTGTTTACCGGGTTTTTCGGTAAGCTGAAGAATTCCCCGTCCCGTACTGAAGAGGCTGTTACATAAATCAGCTTTTGAAGTTTAAATTTCACTGTGTGCTGTTACAGTGATTGCCAACATTACCTTCAAATCACTGTGAATCAGACCAATAAAAATGTGTATATACGCTGACTATATGGACTACAGGTACAGTTTACCAGTATAGTGGTCGAACATCTTCATCAGCGGTCCTCTTAATAATTTAATTTATACAATTTTTCTTTTTGACAACAAATCAAAAATTCCTTCTTCCTCTTGTGTAATCTGAAAATATAGTAAAAACACTCCTAAAAATTTTCCAAGAGAGAATCGCAAGCCCAAATGTATGTTCCAAATGGAACATATCCCGGAAGATTATGTGTAAATATTAGTCTAAGTCAAATCACAATGCTCATTAAACTCCTACTAACACACTATAAAAGCTCTGATCCCATTGTAGTGTATGCCGCATGTGGGTGTGGTAAGCGGCCTGCTTAACGCCTGTCAACGCCTATTGTACACTCTTCTACCAAGACAAAATCTACAGAGAGCACACCGTGCTTTAGATTCAGCTTTATTTAGATTGTTCTTTTTGTCAGTACCTCTAACCCAAAGGTCGCACCAATATGGATCGAGAATTATTACGTAAACAAAGCAAATTGAAGGCATCACGAAGATGCCGGATTGGGAAGTGGTTTAAGCTTGATTGGTCCCGACTGAAATGGCTTAAGCCCCGACTGATTGAATAATTCAACAACATCACAAATGCATGGCTTTTAAGAAGACATGAGTAGTGGAGAGTGGGGGCTTCAAGGACACTTTTTTCAAAAAACTGTACACGTACATGTACGTGTATCCCCGTAGGGACTCAGTGTTAAAACGTGCACAGAGTGTAAAAAACGTTGTTTGTACATGATGTCCTAGAAGCCGCAAACGCAGTTATCGTATTTTAGACTGTTCAAACAGCCATTGGCGAATGAGTGCGAATTCGACATATTCGTTCGGAAGGGAAAAATGTACAAAATTCGAAGAAACGTAAACCTAAAGAAATCTTCTCGACATTCCCATTGTGGATCAGACCTTCGATCTATCGTCGGCGAACGCCTGCAAAAAAACGCTTTGAGGCTTCTGGGACAGCATAAAAAATATGTTTTGCAGCTTCTAGGACACCGACGTTCGCGATCGCATTTCAGATGGTGGAGGTGCGATCCGATCAGTAAAAACGATTGAGGATTCTAGGACAGGAAAAATCGATCTTAAAAACGTTTTTTCGACGTTCGCCATCAGTGTAAAGTGGGTGTAAAGTGAAGTTACCCATCGTAGGATTTTCGAAACTCGACAGGAAAAAACCCTTGAGTTTGGAAAATTAGAACCGATGGGTATCCCCACTTCTGACGTAAGTAGGTGTAAAGTGGGAATACCCATAGAGGATTTTTCCAAAATCAACAGAAAAACCTGAGTTTGTGGAAAATCCCACGATGGGTATCTCCACTTTTACAGTACAAATAGAGCTCCTGTGTGCTACAATCATCGGTCTGTTTTATCAGGCTGACGAGCAGGTCGCATTTCAATTTGAACTTTACGGTATAAACGTACTGAGAACTCCATTTGTCACGCTTGAATGTACTACGGGTTTTCATTCAATAAGTCAATTGTCACTTGAATCGTTTAACTGAAAACTATTCTATGGATGAAAGCAGAAACAGTTTTTTTTTTAGATTTTAACTATTTATCGAGGTTTCATTTGTAAAATGTTTTTCCCTCAACTTGTTTTAGTTATATATATTAAAGACAGAAGATTTTATTTACTTAAAAACATAAAAATAACTACATTTAATTTTGAGAATAATAAAATAACCGACGTTACTACACTCTAAAAAAGGAAATATTATTAAACAAAAGAACAAAAATGTTTCTACACATCAAAGATTCCAAGCAAAGAGACAAACTTCTTGACGAATATGAACGTGTCAAGAAGAGTATTCGATCAGCCAATAGAAGTAGATGATTGGGAGAGATGGAATTTAGACGAGAGACCACCAAACTATTCAAACCCGTGACGGAGGTTCAGGAATGAAGCAAGAAGGAGATCGTTGATGAATGCAGTCCCATAAAAGAGAGTTCTTTGAGATCGGGTCCATTGCCTGGTAGTTTTACAAGGGAGTTTTCCTTTCAAAGATCACCACCGGATTATGTTCCCATGAGAATCAAAACTGATGTGCGCGACAGCGATGATGCAGATTCGACTATCACCACTGATAGCATCACATCGTCCGACGATGGTGGTAAGAGAGATCTGTTGTATGGAATTTACAGGGATTCGAGCGGTAGGACTTTTGTGGGCGACACTGAAGTGCGAGAGGATGATGAGAATTTAATCGTCAGTTTGAATAAGTATGAATTAGCTCCTGGACTGTGCAAATTACTCCTTTTCGATAAGCCTGGAGATTACACGGATCAAGATTTCGACAAATACGGCAACATTCTGGTTCAAACCCACACCATGAAGAGGAATAACGATGCCAGAGAGACAAGACCCAAGGCCAACAGAGGTTACAAGTGGACGAAGGTGGTGAAACCCATATGGGATATGAATAAGAAATTCATCGAATCAGTGACTGGAAAAGGAGTGAGAACCACTTTTCTTCCGAGCGATTCTGACGCTCTGTTCGAGAGATTGAAATTGTTGATGGCTAGTCGGCGCGCTGGTAATACTGGAGTGGATAATGAGATAGTGAGCATATGCAATGAACTGTTGAGGCAGAAGATTTTGAATAGGTGACATTATAAAAGGTTGATGAACGAATTGAAGGACAGATATATATAATGAGTAGAGAGAACAAACAAAATAGTTAAATAAAAAACAGTAAATCTACACTAAAAATAAAAGTATTTAAACAACAAACGATTTACAAGCGAAAAAATCAAAATATATATTATAAAATAAAAATATGTTGGTGATAAAGAACAGGGGATACGTCAGAACTTACGTTCAAGGCAGTTGTGGCATCGTTGATTCTACAATGCGAGCGTTCACGAGCAATGCAGGTAGAAAACTTGTATCAACTGCGTTTGAGGTTGGTAAGAAGGTTGGTGGATGCTGGTAAGAAAGCTGCTTCCAATGCTGGTGGTAGGATCGCTTCTGTGGCTGGCAAGAGGGCAGCCGACACATTGATCGACAAATTGATCAGTCCACCGACGAAGCAAGCTACGTTAGAGTGATCGCTGAAAAGTTGGAATGATTTTATGGATGCTGTGGTACCCATACAAGATTTAGCCAAAATGACGAATGGATCTGAATTGAAGAGAACTCGTGATGGTGTAATATAAATAAATAATAATATTTATAAACTGAGTTTGAAAAAACATAAAAAATTGTGTTTGAAAATCTAAAAAAAAATAACAAAAAAAAAAAGATGAACATCAAAGATATGTCTTGGAATGACGCCGCAACCAAGAGGTCAAATAATGAGTTCTTTCCCAAAAGCATAAGAGGTTTGATAGTGGGAAAATCGAATTGTGGAAAGACCAATCTGTTGATGAATCTGTTGTCCCAACCCAACTGTTTGGATTACGACAGATTATTCATGTTTGGCAAGAGTTTGTTTCAACCCGAATACAGATTGCTTCAAGAGTGCATGGATCGTAGATTTCCAAGGACGTCATAGCCAGAATTTTTGATAGTAGGGAGGAATTCGACAAAAGTGAAGCTTCTTTTTTGACCATTTTGGACGGTGCGGTGATGGAATTGATGAAGAGAAATGCGTCTTCAAATGTCGAGTGTCAATTTTATGAGAACGCTAGCGACGTTCCGGATCCTAAAGAATTGAAATCAGAAGATAAGAATCTCATGATTTTCGTCGATCTGCTTTTGGATAGACAGAACCGATGTGAATCATATTACATTAGGGGTCATCACAGCAATGTGGACTGTTTCTACCTGTCACAGAATTATATTTGACTGCCCAGACAGACAATAAGGGAGAACGCTAATTTCCTGTGTCTCTTTCACCAGGATCTTAAGAATCTCAATCACATCTACAGAGATCACTTTGCAAACGACATGAGCATAGCAGAATTCAGGAGATTCTGCAAGAGGGTTTGGGATGGAGGACTCGAGTGGATTTCAACATGGACGATTCTATTGGCAAGATGCTGGGATTCGATCAAAAGATGTATCGAGGACACGCGGCATCCGAAAATATGGTTGACATTCTCGCAGTCAATAGCATTCTGGTGAACGTGGACGTGATTGCTGGAAGCTACGTGAATGGTAGCTCTCAACCGACGATCTATTCCTTTTTTCCAAACATGTCGCTGGGTTATAAAATCATGGAACAACCTCAAAATTTAGTTTATCTACCCGTGATTTTAGACACGTTGTATAGTCTCAAAACCATGTTGACAGATCAAAATGGTGGACTGTTAGATCTTTGTGGAGAGAGGGTGATGATATGATTTCACATAAGAGAAATATAAAAAAGCAAAAAAAAAAATATTGCGTATATATATAAATAAGAAAATAAAATAAACGCAATATTAATTTCAAAAAATTATTTAATATATATAATTATCATTAAAACAAAAAAAACAATTGAACAAAATATATTTAAAAAAAAAGAAATATGACTCCATACGTGGTTAAAAACGAGAACATATCTGAAGGACAGAGGGAGAAACTTGAGAGAGCATTAACTCGAGGCGAGCCAGTGAGATTCAAATTCACTCACAAAGATCTGACGAGTGGCGGTCACGATCAAATCGCCTGGACTAGAACTCAAATCAAAAGGATGAAGAAAGCGATTCGTGATGGAAGAGGGTTGACGGTGAAATTGAGTCCCACCCAATTGAAATACAATTTGAGAATGAAAGGCGGTTTCCTACCGCTATTGGCAAGTCTCGCTGGAAAACTACTGCCCACTATCAGGCAGACTCTCGGCGTGGGAGCTCTCTCGTACTCGTGAGTTCGGCAGTTCAGAAATTAATGGGTGGTGCCGGACTGTTTGTGAAGAAGGGAGGAGCTGTGTGTCGCATCCACATAGATGACAATGGTGAAGGATTGTATCTAGAACCTGCTAGAGGTAACAGCTCTTTCAGTGAAAAAGGTCTCTATCTGAAGAGTGGACGGAACTTTACGCAACTTGGTGAGGGTTTGCTGTTTGGTCCGAAATTGCCATTTAAGAATATACGACTTTTGAGTATGTTATTATAAAGTAAAAAAAAAAAAAAAAAAAAATATAATTATATAAAGTATAAAAATATAAATTATAGAAAGTATAAAAAATAATATAGAAAAAGAAATGATCACTTTTTTGAACGATAATGATGAATATTACGGGAAAGAATGGAAAAAAGAAGTGGAAAAACAAATGGACGCTAATGATGGATATCTCAGGAAAGAACTGAAAAAAAGAGTTTAAAAAAGATTGGGATAGATGTTGGAAATTAAAAAGAAGAAGAAGAATGAATTGTTTTCCACCACCACCACTACCATCACCTTCTGAAGAGAATGGTAATGATGTGAGTGTTGCCAAGAGAT
The DNA here is from genome assembly GCA_031216915.1 of Pictodentalium vernedei. Lineage (NCBI taxonomy): Eukaryota > Metazoa > Mollusca > Scaphopoda > Dentaliida > Dentaliidae > Pictodentalium > Pictodentalium vernedei. The sequence goes on from CM062293.1 coordinate 437,951,052, forward strand.
GCACCACATTCATTGATAATTATGATAGAGAGAAACAAATGTGTTATTATAAAAAAAATGTAATATATCACAAAAAAAAGAAAGGAAGAATCGACTCTGAAAGTGGAGAAAAAAGGAAACGTTATTATGATATATATGGACAATAGTGAAGAAGAAGAAGAAGTAGAAGAAGCAGAAATAAGGAGAAGAAGAAGAAAGAAGAAGAAAGAAGGAGGAGGAAAACCCAAAAAATGTAATGAGATCTAGAGGTGTTCAACCTCTCCAGTCTGTTATTAGCATGTTGACAGTCGTGTCTTCTTCTTTTTCACAAATGTGTTGAATGTTTATCTTTAATTTTGCGAGTTTTTTTACTTCAGTCAATGCGCTCTCACCACCCAATTTGTTCACAAGTTTGAGAGAGATTTTTGGATATATGTAGCTGCTGTAGGGCAATGACAAATCGCTCTTGTTGAATTCTCTGTCTTCAGCAACGACGATATTCTGTAGATCGCTTTCGTACTCGTAAAACAAAATTGAGTGTGGCTTTGTCCAATTTCAAAGGCATGCTATATTTATCGTATTTGTGCTGTAAGCCCTTCGTCTCAACCTCGTTCAATTCAATGGCGTCAAGTCATTGTAATCTGTAGATTTTACAACCAAGTTTCTTACATGTTTCGACTCGTTTCAATTTCAGTTCACATCTTTTAGGTGTTGTTGTCATGATCGATTATTTGTTTTTTTGTTTTATGAATTATTGCAAATAATATATATTTTTGAATTTTGTGTTTAAATAATAATTTGTTAAAAAAGTTTTTTTTTTTCTCTCTATATATATACAAAAACAAGTTTTTAATTTTAATTTTCTTTAATGTGAAATGTTTTTTTCTCTTTATATATAAATAAAAAGTTTAAATTTCAACGTCTTTTTTTCTCGTATTAATTCAATTTTTTCTCACGTTAAGGAACATAAAAATCGATTAATCTTTTTTTTTTTATTTTTTCTAATTTTGTGTTTTAAATAATAATTTGTTAAAAAAGTTTTTTTTTCTCTCTCTATATATATACAAAAAAGTTTTTAATTTTAATTTTCTTTAATGTGAAATCTTTTGTAAAAGTGTTTTTTTCTCTTTATATATAAATAGAAAGTTTAAATTTTAATGTCCTTTTTTCTTGTACTAAATCAATTTCTTCTCATGTTAAGGAACATAAAACATTGATTAATGTCACCAAAAAAAAAAATTTTCACATTAAAGAAAATTAAAATTAAAATCTTTTTTGTATATATAAAGAGAAAAAAAACACAAACTTTTTTAACAAATTATTATTTAAAACACAAAATTAAAAAAATATATATTCTTACAAATGAAGCAAACAAATAAAAAAATGGAAAATTTAGATGAGAATACCATACCTCAGTTGAACGAGATTTGTAAAAAATTAAAAATTCCAAATTTCAGAAATCATAGAACCAAATCCAAAAAAAATTAAAGTCATACAGGAGTATCTTTCGCGAGATGATGGAAAGAAAAAAATCAAAAGATCGAAAGTGAACAAACTTAAACAGATTCAAATTGCAAAAAAAGTAAGCCAATTGCAGTAACACCTGACAATAGAAAACGAAACGTGGAGCATGATGAAAAACTTAGAGAGATACTTGAGAAGGTAAGTAGTTTGCTCGATGAAAAGGCAAACGAAATGGCGATAGCAATGATGTCAAAAAACGTTTTGGTTGCGAAAAATGAGAAGAAAAAGGTGGTAAAGGTAATCGAAATGCTGACATCCAAAAAAAAACGTTTCGGTTGCAAAAAATAAGAAGATGACTAAACAAAAGAATCGAAGAACTGCAAGTTTCAAAAGAAAAAAAAAACGAAAACGAATGATGTGGTTCATAATCTAGACAAACGAGATATATCAAATGAAATCCGACAAGCAATTGATGAAGGGAAAGGAGAAGAATATGTAGCACGACTCATCACAGAAGCATTCCAATCAAATCCCATAGAACGGGAGATTGTGATTAAAGAAGTTTTTTAAAACTTTCGACATGGTTCCCTTGTTCAAGAAAATCAATCCAAAATTGTTCATGGAATGAGTGAAGAAAAAAGTATTGGATTTGTTTTGTGAACACATGGACGTGGGACTAAAAATTAAGATGATACTCCATTGCGTGATGAATAAAATCGACGTGAACTCTGGCGAGAGCATCAGGAGAGATGCATATCTCAGATCTAACGTCCAACCCATAATTCGAGGTTCAGATTTATCAGACGTTTTTGAAACGATGAAAGACAAGATGTTGATGTCTCTCGCGAATTATCAACATGTAGGTAGTAATTGGACGTTCGATGAGTTGTTTAATCTCGAAATTCATCTAACTAAAAACGATTCGTTGAAAGCGTCTTCCCGTGGCCACGTGGAATTACCACTTTTCTTAGTTAAAAAACACTCCATGGTCAATGTGAGAAATAAAGATGGTCAGTGTTTTAAATGAGCAGTCACCTCCGCTTTATACCCTGTCAAAATCCATCCCGAGAGAGTTTCTCATTACGAGGAGAGTTCTAAAAATATCGATTGGACCGGAGTGACTTTTGCAATGGCGTTAAAACACATCGAACGTTTCGAGGAACAAAACGTCTTAGGATACGATGAGGAAAAACGAACAATCTATCTTCTCAAACAGACTTCATATCTCGGAAGAGAAAAGATGATTATTTTATTATTGATTTTGAATGGTGACAATCATCACTATTGTTGGGTTAAACATCCGAGCCGATTACTGTTGAGACAAAATAATAAACATAAACAAAAGATATGTTTATGTTGCAGCTGCATGAATGCGTTTCACAAACATCAGGAATATTGCAACGAAAATCAAGGCGTCACCGTCGAAATGCCCAAACCCAACACCATCATGAACTTTCGCGATCACAATAGAAGATTAAAAGTACTATTCACACTGATTTTGAATGCTTCACCATGAAAATGAGTTCCTGCCAACCCGACGCTCTTCAAAATTACGTCAAAAGATATCAAAAACACATGCCTCCGGGCTATTGCATTTATGTGAAATGTGCTTTTGACTCGCAACATGACATGGGTCCCTTCACCTACAAGAAACGGTGCGAAGACGGCGATGTGGCTCAAAGGTTTGTGGAAGAGTTAGAATCGAAAATTCAAATTTTATACGACAAATCCAAAACTCCAGCGAAAATGATCATCACGCGAGAGCAACAGGATGAAAATAACAGAGCCACTGAATGTCACATATGCAGACAATCGTTCAACGAGAATTCGGAGGGAAATAAGAAGGTTAGAGACCACGATCATTACACGGGTCTGTATCATGGTCCGGCTCACAGCAAGTGTAATTTAAGATATCGAGATGCCACTTTCTATCCAGTGATATTTCACAATCTCTCAGGTTACGACAGTCATCTGTTCATGAAAAATCTTCGCACCTCCCACGAAAAATTAAACTGCATCGTGAACAATGAAGAAAGATACATTTCCTTCACGAAATGGAAGGTCGTGGAGAAGAAAAGAGTAATCGATGTAGAGACATTGAAAGAAAAAACAAAATCCATTCATAGAGGCATACGTTTCATCGACAGTTTTAAATTCATGTCGACCGCTCTGGAAAAATTAGTCAATAACATGAGCAAGGATAAATTTAAAATCACGAGCGAACACTTCGAAGAAAGAGTAGACATCATGTTGAGGAAAGGAGTCTATCCTTACGATTACATGAATGATCTAAAGAGATTCGACGACACCACGGTACCTTCAAAAGAAGATTTTTATTTGAAATAAGACAAATCCGACATTTCTGACGAGAATTACGAACACGCCAAAATCGTGTGGAAATCATTCGATATGAAAACCATGAGAGATTATCACAATCTCTATCTGAAGATCGACGCTCTGCTCCTGGCAGACGTGTTCGAAAATTTTCGAGACGTCTGTCGTCGAAATTACAATTTGGATCTGGCTTGGTATTTAACTGCACACGGTCTGGCGTGGGATGCTTTGTTGAAGACCACTGAAGTCCAATTGGAATTATTATCTGACATGCACATGTTGCTCATGTTCGGAAAGGCCGCGATAGATGGCGTCTCAATGATCTCCCACAGATATTCTGAAGCCAACAATCCCTACATGAAAGAAGGTTTCGATTTGGAATGATTGAATGAATACATACAATATTGGGATGCTAATAATCTGTACGGTTGGGCCATCAGTCATCCTTTACCAATTGGAAATTTCAAATGGGTGACGGAATCGGAAATGATGCAAAAATGGAGAGACTATCCTTGCATTTTAGAAGTTGATTTGAACTAACTGGAAGAGTTACATGATCTACACAACGGTTATCCACTGGCTCCCAAACGAATGGAACCGACCAAAGGAGACGACGAAAAACTCATTCCCAATTTATTTAACAAACGTAAGTACTTTGTCTACAGCGAGAATTTGAAACAATACATCGATGATGGATGAAATTAGTCAACATACATCGCGTCATTTGATTCGATGAAGAGCCTTGGATGAAAAAATACATCGATCTCAACACGAATCTCAGAATTCGAGCCGAGAATGATTTTGATAAAGATTTCTTCAAACTCATTGACAACTGCATGTACGGTCAATCGATGGAAAACATCAAGAAGAGAACTGACATTCGACTCGTCACGTCTGAGAAAATCACTAAAAAATTAGTGGTGAAACCCAATTACAAACACCAAACCATATTCGACGAAAATCTAGTGGCCGTTCACATGCAAAAGATGCACCTGAAGTTCGACAAACCGTATTATCTCGGACCAATCATCTTAGATATCAGCAAGCGATTGATGTACGAGTTTCACTACGATTACGTCAAACGAAAATTTGGTGATAAAGCCAAACTACTGTTCAGCGACACAGACAGTTTAGTTTACGAGATAGAGATGAAAGACATCTACCGAGATATATCTCCGGACGTGGCTGCATGGTTTGACATGAGCAATTATCCCATCGATCACCCATCCAACATTCAATCGAATGACAACAAGAAGGTGTTGGGTAAATTTAAGGATGAGAGCGGTGGTAAACAAATCATCGAATTCGTGGGTTTGAGACCCAAACTGTATGCTTATCACCAAGAAGGTGAAGAGATCAAGAAGTGCAAAGGAGTTAAAGCATGTGTGGTGAATAAAAACATCTCTTTCTGAGAGTATAAAAATTGTCTGTTCGGAAGTGGACCAGTGTACAAGACTATGAAATTGATTCAAAGCGACAATCATGATGTGTATACCGCAATAATCAACAAGATTTTGCTGACGGCCGATGACGATAAGAGATTCATGTTAGATGTTAAAATAAGCACTTTAGCACTCGGACATTGGACTTTGGATATGATTAAGGATGATAGGATTCCAGAAAATCAAGAGGAATTAGACGGATTCAAGATTATGGAAGTCGATAGACATCGTGAGAGTTAGTTTAAAAAAAGAAAAATAAAAAGAAAAAAAATAACGTCATTTTAGTGAATTATAATAAAATGAATAAATAAAAGAAAATATACACATTTATGAATAAGAAAATACAGACATCCATAGAAGGTGTCGTCTTACCTAACGAACCCCTATCCAACATCAATCTGTCGAATGCGGCAAAGGATTTGAAAATCAAAGATATTTTAGGCGTGTTTTCCAGAGATGCCTTGCCGAAGAGAAGACCTCGACAACTGGAATGCAGAATTTTAAATCTGGACGATTTATCGGGTGAAGGCACTCACTGGGTACCATGGTTCAGAATGGGAAGAAGAAGAATTATTATTTCGACAGCTATGGAATCTCACTGCCGAAAGAAGTAAAGAACTATTTCAACAAATCGATGGTTTGTTACAAAAGGGAACGAGTGCAATCACCAGATCAAGTGTTTTGTGGTCACCTGTGTCTCTGCATTCTCAAGAGATGGTCAGAAGGAGATCAGTTTCAAGACATTCTCAACGATTTACATAAGAGAGAGAGATTTTTTTTATAGTATATATATGAAGGTAAAAAAAATATTTAAAAAACTTAATCGAATAAAACAAAAAATAAAAATAAGTGAAATAATTCATTTTAAAAAACTGCATTGAAATATATTTTTTAAAACCCGAAAACCTCAAAACAACATGCCAGTCGATAAATTTGGTAGAAGTGACGATGAAAGTCAACCCAAAAAGAAGAGGAAGATGCTCGAAGTTGGCAATGGTTATGACATTGCCAACTTGGATGAACGTTACGTTTGGAGATACGAATGTCGAGAGGAACCTTTGAACATGAATGATAAGAAGCTCTACAATCTTCCCGAGCTGATAGATCTCGCAGATGCAGAGACTAAAAAATACGTTGACAGGGGGAATGTGGATTTTGAATGAATCATGCTAGATAATTATGTGGATAAAGCCATGACCGATGATCTCGATCTGAAATCTAAACGTTTGGTGAACGTCGCGAATCCCATAGATTCCACCAATGCCGTGACCAAGAAATACGCAGACGATTCTCACGCGCGATTCAGCGAACATCTGAGAAGTAGATACGTTCATAAAATGATGCAATCAGAATAGAATGCCAATTCTAACAAGATAACGAACGTGGCCACTCCCACGAATCCCAAGGACGTGGCAACCAAACACGACGTAGATCTGGAACAGAGAAAGTCTGACAGACGAGATATGAAATCGGATGTGAATGCGGGATTCAACAAGATATTGAAACTGTCGAAGATCGAAGATGCAGATGCAGACTCCACCACGGTCAACAAGGGCTACGTGGATTCTGCCGTGATACGATCTCAAGAATACATAACATTGCAAGTAGATGATCTCTACCTGAACAAATAATTCGGCAGAACCATGGAGGGCGGCATCAACATGAACAGTAATAAGTTATTCGGTCTCGATCATGATCCCGAATACAATTCCAGTGTGGTCAGCAGGAAGTATGTGGATGACAACTCAGTCTGGAGAAAGGGCAATATCATGGAAGGTAAACTAGACACGGGCGGACACGCGCTCACGAATCTACCGGATCCCGTGAACATGACGGACGCTTGCACCCTGATTTTGGCGGTGGAGAAAGTCAAATATGCTAGGCAATTGATCACCGTGTGGGCCGAGGAGAATGATGCGTTAGAGGAGGGAAAAGCTGAGTGGTCTTTTGGAAATTGAAGTAGCGGATCACAACATGGTGAGGTGGGATATCACATGCCGTTGGGAGGTGAAATCATTTAAATGGGTCCAGCTTCCACAGATTTGAATAACAGAGAGGTCGTCAATCTCACGGTGAATGGAGTAGAGAGTGATAAGAGATACAGCTTCAAAAAGACCAAGAATCAACACTCAAATGTTAGCACGTTTGGCACACCTCTCAAAGTGAATGCCAGAGACAGGATTAATTTCAAAACGAAAACCAATAATCCCAAAGCAGTCACTTCCGTGGTGAGCCTACTGATTGAACTAGATCCTCTGAACAAACAGTGAATGCATGGAAATAATTATTTAAAAATAATGAGTAATTAGTAAAAACAAAAAAAATAAAAAGTAATGAGATTTAGAAAGATGTTCAATCTCTCTAGATCGCATTACTTTTCATTTTTTTTTTTTTTTTTTGTTTTTAATACGTTATTCTTATAATGTTTCATCTCGTGAAATTGGATCGCCTATCCTGAAACATGCGTCAACATCTATTTTGGCATTTCGGAGAGCTTTTATAAATTCTCAAAAGGCAGTTGGTCCACTTTACGTCAACGTGTCTAGAAGTTTTCTGGTCTTCTCTTCTATCAAGATTTTACTTTCGATTTCACGTCTCATATAATCGGTCAATATCAAAGGTTCTGTTCCAACTAAAGTGTCTAGAATTATTGCTAGTGAATCTTGTGAAATATTTTTAATCAAACCACGTTTGTTTCTTCTCAAGTACTCTCTTTCTTTATCATTCATTTTTTTTTTTTTTGTAATTTTTTTTTTGTAATTTTTATTTATATATTTTTGTAAAAATTTTTTTTCTTTTCTTCACACACACACGTCTCTCATCAAACGATCGACATCTTATTTCCATCCGATTCGAATTGTAATTCTCTAAACAACAGGACCAGGGTGAAGGCTTTGTTTTTTTTCGGCACGTTCCTATCGAATTGCATCCTGATCTGAATGTCTAAGACACTACTCTTGAGTCATTCACTCTGTTTACTGATGTCGAACACAAACATCAACTTGTATTCGCCGGGAGATATATTAAGGTTGTTCATCAATTTGTCCAGACCATGATACTTCTTTCTAAAATCCACGGCATCGCCATACAGTCTGCAGAAATCGTTCTTGTCGAATGACGCATTGTAATTGATTGCTGGATATCTCGTGGCATTCAGAAACACTTGCATGTTTCTCAAATTGCAGTGATTGAACAGCCACACATTCTTTTCTTGAGACCCGTCCCTATCGGTCTGAAACGCGACCACGATGAAACGCAGTCTCTCGGAAGTGGATTTCATGGTTAATCTCCAACCGAAGTGATTCATGGAGAGCACAATGCTAGCCGTGTGACACTGTCTCATTCTAAATCCCACGGGTAATTTACTTTTGGATTCTATGATCTTGTAGAGATGCATTTTTTCCACGATCGAAGGCTTCACATGCGGAATGAACCACAATATCTTGTGTAGAGTTAACTTAGCTGCATCGGTCGCGGGGAGTCTCACTATCGCGTCGTCATTCCCTTTCGAATCAACATCAGATTGTGTTTGAATCCATACATGATCTTGTGGTAATCGTCTGTGAATCCGAAGATGTGTTTCATAGGTATCCTGAATGAAAACGTTCCTTTGGGTCTGGACGTGTTGATGACGTACTCGAATCTCGCGGCGATGCCGGTGTTAGCAGAGCCGACATCCGCAACGGTGTCTTTCACCCACAACTGATTAAGTCCCTTGGATTTCAAAAAATCATCCGGATACATCAAGCATCTGAACATTGTGGTAGCCTGATCAGGATGAAACACAGATTCTATCTCTTGTCCGGATAGCAAGTATTTTATATTACTGAATAGATGCATGATGCCATTATTGGCTAGAGAAATCGTGTCGTTGGCGGCGTATTCGGTCCCATCTACCTTGGTGAGACATCGCTGCACCACAATGTAACTCTCGCTACGATGAACAAATAGATCTTGAGTTTTGACGTTGATTCTTATCTCTCCCGCATTGTTCAAACTTGTTCTGGTTATCGGTTCGTATTCGTGAACCTCGTATTCTTGAATACTTTCATCTTTCACTATGTTTTGTGCTATATCTAGTATATTTGCCATTTTTGAAGGGTTTTTGCGGTTTTTTTTGTTTATTAATTAGCTTGCTTTTCTTTTCTAAAAAAATAGTTTTAATTATTTTTTTATTATCATTATTTTTTCTCTCCTTTATATATATATGTGTAAACAAGAAAATGTTAAAGAGAGGAAATAATTTTTTTTTTCTTTATTAAAACTTCGTCTTATGCAATTGTTGGTCGTGAAACTTTCCTATGATGTCTTCGCCATCCAAAGCTTTGATTTCATAAGTCAACAGATCGGTGTGAAATATTCTGATTATCACAAAGATTTCCGAGGTCCATCGAGGAGTGTAACCCTTTTTGATGTACTTCTTATAAGCGTAGATTCTCACTCGATCGCCAACCGCAAATTTCGGCGGTCAAGACTTCTTCCTGATCTTAGATCTCTTGGGATATAGATTCGCGTGGACCATTTCGAGCATCGCTAGCTTCTGCAGGAGTCATCTTGATCGATCTGTGTTGCGTTTTGTTGTAATCTTCGACCAGACCGTTCAGATTGTATATGTATTTCTTAGTCAAATTCGCCATGAAGTACCTGTTCATCTTTTCCTTCATCGTTCGATTTCAACATTCCACGATGCTGGCTTTCTCTTCGTTTTCAATTGAGTAAATGTCGACTAATCGACGAATGTCCTTGTTGTAGAATTCCTTTGCCTTGTCCACCCACAATTTATTCGGTTTTCGAGAAGACGAGTTGAACACGTTCTTCGGCGCCTCGGCGATGCAAGGTCACGATTTATTCTTCAAAGCTCTGATCCAACCATATTTGGAAAACATGTCAATGACCATCAATAGATATTTGATGCCCTCGTTCCACCTCGAAAATGATCTCATGTCGACCAAGTCAGCAGACCAAATGTCGTCCAGACCCTTCACGAACACCCTTTCGAAATTTATGCATGATGGGCTTGCGTAACTCCTCGGCCAATTCGCTCGTCAATAATCGCTTCTTCTTTTCCGAAGCACTTTTTTTTTAACGCCCCATCCGAATCGACGTTTCACACCAATCACTTTGCTGACCAGCGAATATTCTAACTTCTCTCTCCTGGTCGGATTCGATATGTCTCTCAATTTCGCCAACATGTTTTTATCGCTAATGTCATTGCTAGTCTTGGTGTCGGGATGTCTAGTGTAGCACAGATCGTGATCGTACACAGCTGCGGCCACCTTATTCACAGGTTTGCTCCAAGATTCAGGAGTCAGATCAGTGTTGAGTCTCTTGTTCAGTTTCGTTCCAGGTTCCGTGAAACTGTGACCCGGCAGATGCATTTCGAAAGGTAGATTATTGATCATTTTATTCACGACGCCTTTGCCTCTGCTCATTTTTTTTTTTTTGACGAATCGAGTCTTGATCGAACCACACACATTGCAAATTCTGCAAAGCATCTGTCTGTCGTTTTTAGTTTGTACTTCTCGAGAATTACCCATGTAACTCTCTTACACTTTACGCAATACATTTTTTTTTTAGGGTTATTTAAATTAATTTCGTGTTTATTTTTTATTTTATATATAAATTTAATATTTTTTTTTTAAAATTCTGTTCTTATTATATATATATTTTTTTTCAATCGCTGCTCTTGAGTTTTATCAACTTTCCGAATTCCTCCCTAGCCTCTATCCTCCCCCTTTCCCCGAGAGAATCCTTCATCTCTTCTTGATGATCTGGCGAGTCTTGATTCTCATGGCTTTTTTCATGGCTTCGTATTTCGTTTTCTCGCCCAATATCGTGAAGTATTCTCCGTCTGATACCCTACTGTCTTTCTATGCCATCGAGATCATTTCGGATATCATGTCGATCTTGGAGTCTGCCAAGACGCGAATCTTTTCGTGTTTTCTAGCCTTCAGATATAATTTCCTACTCAAAAAATTTCCGACCGTGCTAAACAATCCGGCGGCGAGAGCCACTCCTTCTATGGTCAACACGATTGGAAGGCCAGCTGCGGTCGACAACAATCCAATGCCGGCTGCATGTAAACCCATGGAAATCATGATGAGTGTCGTGTCGACCGCATTGATGAATTTCACGAGGCACGAATACTTCTTCTTGAGAGAACAACGAGAATCTCTCTCTCGAGTCAGATAGAATTGGATTCTGCTGATTGGATCAATGCGATACCTCTCTCCTCTTTCTTTTTCTTCTGACGACAGCGCCGTTGGCAAAATGCCGTTCGGCTTCTCATCCTCGTCGTCATCTAATGTCGGATACAATTTATTTCTGGTTCTTATTTTTGTGTGTGTTTTTTTCTTTCTAATATTAGATAAAATTTACGAGTGTATTTATTTTTATTTTCTGTAATCCCTTATTTATATCAACAAAGAAAACTTAGACGTATGCTTCCTCCAGCAATAATTTCAAGACGCATCCCCTGTCTTCTAAAGTCAGATTTTCACGCACCAATTTCATTTCTTCCAAACCGGTGGGCTTGTCTCGCCCCTTAGAGAAGACTAATCTCCTCCAAATCTAGACCACGTCGTCGATTTGAACGCATTCGAACACCGGTTCAAAATACTTGATGACCATATCTTCCCTATCCATCGTCAGAAACGAATGATCCTTGTGATCGAAGTCTAGATGATCCCGACACCCGACGCATCGTTCTAACAAGAGCGACCTAGTTGTTCGTTCACGCAGAATACGTAGGCTTGCATTAGCATGTTTAAAAGAAACTTTGCTCTAATAATCGTTCATGATTTACGTATATTTTATTATCTATTCAATTCAATATTTATTTTTTTAAATAACTATTTATTTATATATATTTTTTTTCTCCTATATATATACCAATCACTTTTTATTTCCTCTTGTGAATCTCGCGATTCTATTACGATTCACCTCACAAAACTCGCGAGGATTTGACGTTTTCGTCAGTTCCCTCCAATGATTTCCTCGGCGATCGATCGCACCATCGCGATGGCAAACGTGGAGAGACGATTTCCATTGGTTCTAATTTTCCAAACTCGAGGATTTTTCCTGTCGAGTTTGGAAAATCCTACGATGGATAACTTCACTTTACACCCACTTTACACCTTTGACGAACGTCGAGAAAACGTTTTTGAGATCGATTTTTCCTGTTCTAGAATCCTCAATCGTTTTTACAGATCGGATCGCACCCTCCAGCGTCTGAATCGCAATCGCGAACGTCGGTGTCCTGGAATCTGCAAAACATATTTTTTATGCTGTCCCAGAAGCCTCAAAGCGGTTTTGCCGGCGTTCGCCAACGATAGATCGAAGGTCTGATCCGCGATGGGAACGTCGAGAAGATTTCTTTAGGTTTACGTTTCTTCGAATTTCGCACTCGTTCGCCAACGGATGTTTGAACGGTCTAAAATACGATAACTGCTTTTGCGGCTTCTAGGACATCATGTACAAACAACGTTTTTTACACTCTGTACAGGTTTTAACACTGAATCCCTATGGGGGTACACGTACATGTACGTGTACGTGTACAGTTTTTTGAAAAAGTGTCCTTGAAGCCCCCACTCTCCACTACTGACATGTCTTGATGTTGTAGTTTCAACAGTAGTAATCCCTGATTCTAGTTATAAACAAGAGCAACACAAAGCGTGGCACATGCACCTTTAGGACGTCAAATTGTAGGCAAGTATCACGGGGGTATATCCAAAATCAAAAAGAAGTTTCCAAATCGACAGGAAGCTTCCCCTATACACAAATAATGCGTAACAAAAAAAGAAGACTTGAATCGAGTCAGTATTCATTGGTTATAGGGTGGAAACCAAATTCAAGATGGCAGCCATGGAAGCCATAATAAATTGGCCACTGTCGTCCATCTTGGTTCAGTCGTCTTATCCAACACTGAAAGGAGGCTTTCTCTAGACAGAAACAATGCATAATTCAAAAATAAAAGTAATTCTGAAATATTTTAAACCGTTTAAAAAAATTAAGGTGGAAATTCTGTGTTCTCCTTTGTGTTATGATATTATAAACTAATATATGGAGGTATCCAGTTATGCGTATTCGGTTATGTATTATTGGAATCTACGGCAAACGTCCTTCCGATTTTAGCACGGAAACCAAATTCAAGATGGCTGGCGTGGAAGCCATAATGAATTTGCCACCGGCGGCCATTTTGGATCAGCTACCTGATCCAACATTGAAAGGAAGCTTCCTCTAGACAACAACAAAATTATAATTAAAAAATAAAAATTAAAAAAATAAGACACCAATAATGCATAACCAAAAAAAAAAATGGAATGGATTCGAGTCAGTATTCATTAGATATTTGGCGGAAGCCAAATTCATGATGGTCCGTATTATGAATTGGCCACTGGCGGCTACCTTGGTTCAGATGGTTCAACAACGATTATAAACTTCCTCTAGAGAGCAACAAATTATAATTAAAAACATAAAAATGATTCGAGTCAGCTTTCATCAGTTATTAGACGGAAACCAAATCCAGTATTGAATTGTCCAGCTTCCTCAAGACACCAATAATGCATAACCAAAAAATGAAATTGATTTGAGTCAGTGTTCTTTAGCTGTATGGCGGAAACCAAATTCATGATGGTCGGTATAATGAATTGGCCACTGGCGGCCATCTTGGTTCGAATGGTACACCAACGATAAAAATTACAAAATAATAAAAATGACTTCAATTAGCATTTATTAGTTATTGAATGGAAAATAAATTCAATATGGTTGTCATGGCAACCATACTGAATTGGCTACCCGGACAAAAATCAATCGGAAGCATTGTCTGGCATCCACAAGTAACTCCTAAAATTTTGATTTAATCAAATGAGCGGTTAGTTCTTCGATCACTGGACGGAAACCAAAAGTTAATGGACGGACGGAGGAAATGTTGAAAACATAATACCCCCGATGGGTTCTCGTGGGCATATAATACTTTTTATTTAAGATGGCGACACCAACAAGCATGAAATCAGTAAAAAATCTGAAAACGAGTACCTGTTTTATTTATTTAACACGCATCACACCGGTTCTACAAATAGGTCCTACGGGGCCTCCATAAGCTCGATTTATTTATTTATTGGAGTTTAACGATACTTTCGACAGCCTGGGTCACCTCATGTCGGACAGTTTTACGGGTGGAGGAAGCCGTCGTACCCGGAGAGAACAACCAAGCAACGGCGATCAGCTGTCAGCCTCCCCAACATACTTGCTCCACACAATCAGGATTAGCGTTGGTTGAAGACAAGTGCACCATCGACGTGCAGTACGCCTTAGTACACAACGAGACCTTGGCTACACGTGGTCAATGAGGCTCGAACCGGGTACAATACATCTCCATTTGTTTGGACGGCTGGGTGTGAGACACAAGAACAAGATTCAAATTTAGATTTAAGAAAGTGCACGATTTCAAGCATGAGCGAATCGATATCTAAAATTCTAATCGAGTTGACAGCAGGAACGTGGTGACAAGGAGTTGAGTGTACCCCCCCCCCCCCACCCTACCCCATCTTGGCAAATATTTCCTCAAGTTGGAAATTAAGTCATGAGTAGTTGGAACTTCCATCCAACTGGATTTTAGAGCTTCTTTGGTGATGCCGACGTCTCCTTTACTTCCCAAAATTCCAATACAGTTTCAAATCGGCAAAAAACCTTACTGTTACCACTTACAACTCCAGTGTACGCAATATCGAGCTCCATAAATATGCATGCTGTCAGTTGGTATGAGATTGCTATAGCACGTTTACTTATCGTAATAAAAAAAAAAAATCATAGAAATGCACTTCAAGAAAATCGCACTGTGTAAAATCGTTATCCTGAGTTGAATGATGAAACATAAAAAATTGAACATTCCTGCATAAGATCTGATTTAACGTTAGGAGAGTGTGAACTGCTCAAAGTTCTCAGCTTGAGCATTTGTTTAGCACATATTCATTTTCCAGAATAATACCAAATAATAATAACCTGATAATCCTACCATAAATGTGTTGACATTTCAGTTACTAGAATCAAAATCCCCTTCCGTGGCTTCATTTTCAAAATGTTTCTCGGTACTGAATTTCCACCTATGGAGAGGGACCGGGACGAGAACCCCCCCACCCCCCCCCACCCCACCCCTAGTTGGAAATTCACTACCCTATACCCCAATCGGAAACTCCTAGCCGCGGGAAAATTTTGGAGGGGGTCCCCCGTAACTCCACTTATAAACGCCCCTGAATCCATCCACAAACGGAAAAAAATAATGATCATAAATATTTCAAGAGGAAGGGAGCGAAGTTTTCTCCGTCTCGTTCCCTCCCCCAGTTGGCAATTCATTACCCTACAGTGCCCCAATCAGAAACATCCAGCCACGTCTTTGCTACAAATTCCTTCATTCATTCATTCGTAGACTGTTGGACTTCGATGCTAGAGGTCCCGAGTTCGATCCCCGTTCGAGACGACATATCGAGTTATCCCTCCAAGTTACAATGAAATCACTTCATAAATATGAACTGTAGATTGTGCTAAACACATCTAGGTCACAGGCCTGTGTGGCCATCGCAGCTGACCGATCATAGCCAAAATAGACGTTCTCATTTAGACATTATACCGAGTCATCCTACCAAATTAGAATGAAATCCCTTCATAAATACAACGTGTAGACTGTGCTAAATGTTTCTGGGTTTCGGGATCAGGCAGCCATCGCGGTTTAGAAATTGAGGTTATCATTTAGACATTATACTGACTCATCCTACCAAGCTACAATGAACTCCCTTCATAAATACGACCCGTAGTCTGTGCTAAAGTTTTTCAGGTTTGGGCCACGGGCAGCCGTCACGGTTGAACATTATCTGGAGTCATCCTTCAAAGTTACAATGGAATGTCATCATAAATCCGAGCTGTAGACTTTTGGGCCTCTGTGACCGCCACAGTTGGCCGATCGCAACCAAAAGGGGGTTCTCATCTAGACATTGTACGGTGTCATCATACCAAGTTACAATGAAATCCTTCCATTAATACGACCTATAGACTGTGTTGAGGGTTTTCGGGTGTGGGACTCGGGCAGTCGTCACGGTTGACAGATCCCGACCAAATGCCTAATGGGGAAGTTCTCATCTAGACATCATACAGAATCATCCTACCAATTTACAATGAATCCTCCCATATTAAATGCAGCGTATAGACTGTGCTAAACGTTTTCAGGTTTCGGGCTTCGGCAGCCATCACTGTTGACCGATTATGACCAAAAAGGGACGTTCTCATCTAGACATTACACAGAGTCACCCTACCATGTTACAGTGAAATCCATTCATAACTGTGACCTGTAGACTGAGCTAATGCTTTTGGGGTTTTGGACATCCATCATGATTGATCGATCGCGATCAAAAGGGACTGTTCTCATCTAGATATGACCTCAAACCTGCATATGAAATGTCGTGATGATTGACAAGAACTATGGGATGTAGACTGCAGTAAATGAAAATGTGGACAGCCTGACAGACTTTCGCACGCGTGATGGCAATACAAATAGCTTATCGTGACCTTTTAAAAATATAAGATGACATAACTGATGTAGAATAAAAATAATATTTACATGTTCTTGAAAACACCTGATGTGTGTTTGTCCATTCTAAGGCAAAAATAACCCTTTATTCCTCTGACGGAAAAGAAAAGTATCCCTTTTTGTCATTTCATTCCAGGAATTCTCGTATTATTTCTATGAGAAACGTTTTCCAACATTGTTTTAGAATAATTTTGGGACAGAGTTATGTAAAAAAAACTAGTTGACACAGACTTCCATACTGAATTTTAATATCCCCCTCCGGTATTAATAACTCAATTTATTGTAAAGTTAGTCTTAGATTTTGCAGGATGGGGTAAAATGTTAAGAAGTTATGGCCTGATCTGAACCAAAATCTTCATACTACAAGATGTAAGAATGATTAGGCCGCACAAAGTAGATCTTCTGTTTCTCAAGCCATTTTTTGACAAATTGCATGTGGGCAGGTGGGATTTTATTTTATTTTTATTTTTGTAATTATTTCTTTGCCATTAAAAAGTTAATTTTCTTAGTTTATCTTGTTTTAGGTCCCATAATCTATAAAATAGCATGAGAGGTGGTGTATTACGTCCCTTCAGTGCAAGAAGGCTTTGCAATGCTAAAGCACTTCAAAGCCTTGTTGCACACAAGGAACAATTTTATTAACTTGGGTAAAATATCAGACATAAAAAATTTAATTTTTATTTTTTTTAGTTTGGATTGGTTACAAAAAGAGAGCATGCGGCAGCCAAAAGGACCATGTGGGAGGGCCAGAGAAACAGATTTTTATTTTTTTAGCCCTAAACCAGAATGCTGAAAATATGCAAGCTGGGATTGGAATTGCTGCAGTTAAACAAAAAAAAAAAAAATGAAACAAGGATTACACATCGCAGATGCGGAGGACCCGATAGAGTTTTTTCTTATAAGAAAATCAGATTCATTGATATTTTTTTAGTTAGTGCTGACAACCTGAATACAGGTAAAAACAAGAGAGGTCCACACACCCCAGGGCATACTGCCAAACAATGGTAAGAGAAGAAACAAACCATGAAATGGTGAAAGCCTTTCCCATAAACAAATTTCATTGAGATCAGATAACCCAAATAGGCAAACAGACAAAAAATTTGGCTATTTTACAAGGCAAACAGAAAATTATCGTCTTTGTTTTACAGCAAACAATTAATTTACCTCCACCCCTTACAAAAATATAATGCCATAAATAAAGTGGGAAGGCGATTTGCAGGTATTTTCTCAGTTTTACTGCAGGGGCATGATTCATTTGAAAGCCTTTCTCATAGACAATTTTTATCCCACATTTCATTGAAATCTGAGAAGTAATGTCTAAGTTCTAATGTAAACAGACATAGGAGTAGTGCAGATAGACAGATATATAGATGGACATACGGATAGATCGCAATGCGAGAGATTGTCCCAGAGGTGCTGACATACCAGTGTCAAGAATATATGAGATGACAGACAAAATCTCTCACCCAATGGACCCAGCAACAAATCTCAAGGCAAATCAGTTTTTTTGTGTAAATCCTTGAAGTATTCATTCACAAACCAATTTTAGAACTCAAAACACCAGACTAACTCTACAGAGTCATGCAATTTCAAGAAGAGCAGACTAAGCATGGAATATGCAACCCCACGTTCCCAGATCTTCTTTGAAAATGCCAAGATGTACATATTTTCAACACTAGCAAACACACATGAGGGGTTTATTGCCTTTGTTTTACAGCAGATAGGAATCCAACCCGGTAGAAATTGTGAGATCAACATACACCTGTTACCAAGAATTTGAGTCAATCAGATCAACGGCATGCGAGATGTAAAATTATTGTCTTTGTTTTGCAGCAATATTAATTCCCCCAACTCAGTAGTAACTGTAAATGGCAGACATATCTGTTACTGAAGTGTAGTGACGATTGGACCATTCACTTGCGAAACAGAGAATAAAGATATAATGCCACATGTGTGGAGGTGATTTGCATGAATTTTCTTGGTTTTACTGCAGGGGCGAGACTCATTTGAAAGCCTTCCCATGAACAAACTTCATTTAAAATAAATTTTATTGAAATCTGATAACCCAAACCTGAAAAATGAGACGAACAGACAAAACATTGGCTATTTTACGAGACAAACAGCGACTTTTCAAAGCTAAAAAGCGGGGTGTCTGAAAAGTGAAAAGTAATAAATATCATTAGAGACCCATTTGAAAGCCTTTCCCATAAACAATCTTTATTCCAAATTTCACTGAGATCTGAAAACCAAACCAGAGATATGAGGTAACCAGACAAACAAATACCCTATTTTGGTATATTCAAAGGGCCATAACGCACGGAAAAAAATATTTCAACAGCAAAACGGCCGTTACTCCTCAAAGATCTTACATGTATGGTAGTGAACACCTATATGAAATTTTATCGAAATATGAACAATAATGTTCAAATTAAAACGCAGATAGACATCTGAGTGTGGACGATAAGACATACACCCAAACTCACGGATTGGCGCAATCCAGTATACCACACTTTTTTGAAAAAAGTGGGGATATAATTAACTAACAGAGGGCAAGAATGTCAGTACCATACCAGTTTCCGAACTCCTTCAGGACATCGCTAAAGTCCAAAATACCAAATATTGCTCAAATCTATTGATATTTGTTGAGGTTGTCATGCAAATGAGCTGACAACAGGCAACAATAAACTAATTGAGTACCATAACTCCACTGAGTATGGCCGACCAGTACCAATTTTCGAACTCCTTCAAAAAATTATTATGCAAATCTCACATACCAAATACTGACCAAAGCCTTTGACAGCTGTGCAGATCACAGCGCTAACGGGCTGGAAACGGGGAAAAATTAACTAATTAAGGGCTATAACTCTGCTCAGTATGGCCAAACGGTACCAGTTTTCGAACCCATTCAAGACATTGTCAAGAAAATGTCGCATCGCAAACATTGACATAATTTGACAAAGTCCATTGATATTTGTTGCAGTTTTCACACCACCGAGCTGAAAAGAGGAAAAAATCAACAAATCAAGGGCCATAACTCTGCTCAGTATAGCCGTAATGTTCCAATTTTTTAACTCATTCAGAACATCAAGAAAGTCTTACATACCAATACTGAATCATATGTATTGCTATTTGTTCCAAGTTATTGTGGAAACAATCTGAAAAGAGACAGAAATTAACGAATCAAGGGACATAACTCCGTATTGTGACATTTTCTGGATCTTTCAAGAAATATGAAATTGATTTCTGTGAAGAAATGGGGAGTATCCAGAGTAACACACGACAATAAACTATTTGTAAAGGACCCGCCTCCCTTTTCAAGGAAAATGGGACAGCGTTGGCATTCACAACCATGCAGCCTTGAGGCTCCATTTTGAATTCCCAGCATTATTCCTGGATATTTGTAGCATATTTGGCCATGTGTTTCTTGTTCTTCTGAAATATTATTTTATTATTATCAGTCCTGGTACAAATATGGTACCGATAACACACTTTTAGGAACCGATGATATCTGGTGTCGACTGTGTGTCAGCGTGTGAAGTGCACACATATTTTGGGGGTTCTATATAACACATTCTTCATTTTGCTGTATCATTTGTGTAAATGTATTTGGAATTTATAGAATTTCAGACTTAGGAATTTTATAGTATTGTTTTTTCCTTAGTTATTGTGCTTGATAAGTAATGAGCAACTTAGTTTAAGAAAAAGGTGATCGGGTCGATTCGGCCCTTATAGTCTCATGCCTTTTCCGGGAATATTCGGTCTCATTCATGGTCGGATCTTATCACCTCAGAGGCCAAATCTTTACTGAAAAATATTTTCTTTAAATTTTCTAAAATGTTTCAGGACAAAATTGTGCGATATGAAACCAACTTTAATGGAACAGGAACAAAAAAAAACATTCCCAAAAGGACATTCACCCACATCTGGTCAGCTGACACCAAAATTATTTTTAGCATGCATTTTGAAGGTGTTTTCCGTGTTTTGGACTGAAGCTGAGTTTGAACATTTGCTTTTGTTGTTACAGTTAAAACTAGAAGTCCTGTTATGAAATGCGCACACATAGCACGTCTATCTGCGTGTTAATCTACGCGTTATGACTATCCAATTCTGTACATATGGCCTGTGCACAAGCAATGTTTCAGCCAATGGACCTCCGGGTAACCCGGAGGTCCATTGGCAGAAACATTGCCTGTGTTTGCTATGAGTAACCAGAAGAACCTGCCATGCTTAGGATGCCATTCGATATGGCAATTGCGCACAATTCCTACGCGCACTTAAGCCTAGATAAGCGCACAGTTTGTGACAGGACTTCTAGTTTTAACTGTACATGTTCGAAACCTACTTCCAAAATCCCTAAAAATCTTTTATCAGGAACCAAAGGCTCTTGCTTAATGACAGAACTTGAGAAGAGCAATGTGTGATTGCTTGCCATCTGAGCAGAGATCTATGTGAGTTAAGACAAAAATTGAAGTCTGCATTCATTGAAAATCACTATCCCTGCACAATACTTTCATCTCTGGCTAACACTTCTTGTTTTGAGTTAGTATGTTGAGGAGCCTGACAGTTGATCGCCATTGCTCGGTGGTTCTCTCCGGGTACACTGCGTTCCTCCGCCTGTGAAACTGCCCAAGATGAGGCTACCCTGGCTGTCAAAAGTTTCATTACATCCCAATAAATAAAGAAAGCAAATTTGATAAATCCAAGACTTTCGAATGGTGGTTTTGATTGGGAGGGGGGGGGGGGGGGTGATTATACTGCTAAAACAAATATCACACAAATTAATTATGAAACTATGCACTTGTGAAATTTTCAAGTGGCGATTTTACAACATTTTGCAGCTGGTACTATACAGTTTTGAAGGTTAAAATGTCAGTCATTGTTATTGATTTGAGGTATGAAAAAACACAGAGAACATGCTATGTCTGTGTTCCAGTAATATGTAACAATTAATTGACAGTTCCGGGGGCATAGTAGCTCAGTTAATAGCAATGCAAGCTGAGAGGTCCTCGGTTTGAATCCCACCTGCGGCAGCCACGTTGTGTCCTTGGGCAAGACACTGCACCCAATTGCCAACGTGAGGATGTTGGCGTTGTGTACCAAGGGATACTGCATGTCGAAGGTGCACTTGTCTTCAACCAATGTTAACCCTGAATGTATGGAGTAGGTAGTTGGTGAGCTGACAGTTGCTCGCCATTGCTCGGTGGTTGTCGCTAGGTACTCCAACTTCCTCCACCCATAAAACTGTCGTGGTCATGATTAGTCATTGTGCAGAAACATGTGACTTGAAACACCAATAAATAAAAAAAAAATAATAAAAATATAAAAATATAAATAAATAAATAAATAAATAAATAAATAAATAAATAAATAAATAAATAAATAAATAAATAAATAAATATTGGCAGTTCTTGTCTTCCTGTTTATTTTTAATTGAATACACCTAAACCATACTCTGCAATTTGACCCAAACTGACCGCTACATTCTAGCCTGAACCAACTGTTAATGGATCCAAACCGTCCTCCTGTGGAAATTTAGAAAAACTACATTGTTTTATAAACTTGCACAATAGTAGTCACCAAAACATGTTGGATACCTTTTGGATCAACTTCTAACATTTTTTAAAACTTGTTAGCGGATGTTTTATCCCATGTATAAGTTTTTTTTTTTTGATTGGCGTTTGTGTAAACATAAATTGAGTATAATTAAACAGATGTCAAATTTTCAATCATTTTTTGCTACTCAGTTTTTATTATTTTCATTATTACCCAATATTGTAATTAGGGACGACGCCCATTAGGACAAGATCCTTATTGTAATTAAGTGATAATAAATTGTATGGTCGTTCATAAATTTATTTTATTTTGATACCAGGTGTTAAAAATATTAATATTTGTGAAGGCAGTCACCCATTTACAACCGGACCCTTATCATAGTAAACCAACAACTTCAAATTGTGTGCTTACATCCAGTAACCAACACTGGGATAGTATAATGTGCTTTTTCAGAAACTTGATCAAATATGGATGACAACTTACATACAATTCTGTGCTTCTTCCTGAAAATTATTTTGTTACTACCTGTTAAAAATTCCGCCCAGGTCATTTCAACACCCGATAAAACATATTTGTAAAAATACTGCCATGACATGCAATTACTTAAATTTTGTTATGTCGCTTCTCAGACCCTGATCATTTTTATTTCAGCGTAGTTAAGTTTCCCCCAACATGTTTTTTAATATATATTTATTCAATAAATAAACAATCTGTGTTCTGTTACGTCTTTACTATTTTATCAGTAAGAATTGGGCTCAGCAATGAGGTGCAGGCAGCAAGCCACGAGGTCCTCGATCAACTCCCACCTGCGGCAACCACTTTGTGCCCTTTGGCAAGACACTTGATTCCCATTGCCCACGTGGTGGCATTGTGTACTTAGGCGTACTGCATGTCAATGATGCAGTGGCAGATGCACCTGTCTTCAACCAATGCTAACCCAGCTTGTGTGAAGTTTGTATGTTAGGGAGACTGACAGTTGCTTGCCATTGCTCGGTGGTTCTCTCTGGCTTCCCCACCCGTAAAATTGTCCGACAAGAAGTTACCCTGGCTGTCGAAAGTGCCGTTAAACCCAAATAAATAAATCAATGAGACTCACAATGTATACACTCGCCCTAATTATCAGTTATATTATTATCAGTTTTTTCTGTGGCTTTTCGATTAATGTTATCATTCGCCGACAAGTTACAACGAAATCGGGAGAGTTCGATCTGAAATAACGTAATTATCAGCTGAGCGTATTGACAAACCTCCAGAAGGACAGAATTCGAGTTATTTGTAGATATGTTAATATCACACAAAGCCTAGCTGCGAATAGGGTTGCAACAGAAAACGACCGTATTTGACATTTTGTTTGATTGTTGATATCAGCGCAAATATTCCCAAAGGGGGATAGGCCAATTGCAATTGAATGGGCAATTCGAAACCGGAAGTCACGTGATATTTTCACTGAAATTTACTGTCCAATTCAAAAAGCCTTTAACGGGATACATAATTCTTTTCTCGAACACATTTATCTGATTGGGTATGTGCGACCCCTTGTGGGTCTGCGGCCCGCTTGGAGTTCCTACTAGACGTATCAATTTTCTGAAGATGATCAGAGGTAAAAATTGGAGAGCAAACAAAGATGTGCTTCTCAAGCTCCATAAATCATTTATACGCCCGGTATTAGAATACGGTGCCATAATAACAAGTGACGTGAGCAAACCCAACCTTGAGAAGCTACAAAGGGTTTAAAATGTGCGGCACTATGCAAACCCAAATGGACACCGGCAAAGAAACTTCACGATGAGGCAAAAATAATAACTATTGACACGCGATTAAAAGACCTACAACACAAAACCCCAACAGACTCCAAGATAGTGAATTAATGATTGAGCTTAACAGAAAAACAAAATAAGTTTTCAGAAAATAAAAATTACACAATACAACTAAATTGCGTGGAGTCGGTGAGGATTGCCTCGCTACTCATTGAAAACTTCAAGATTGAGTCTGCGAGGACTGCCTCGCAACTCTGCTGATGCTCGATTGAAACGCGTTTAATAAGACCTATATAACAAAAACCTCCACAGACTCCAGGATAGTGAATCAATGGTAAAGCTGAATGAACACAGAACCCTAAACGAAAAAACAAAATAAGCCACAGTAAATTAAATTACTGAATAGAATTAAACTGCGTGGAGTCAGTGAGGATTGCCTCGCTTCTTATTGCGAACTTCAGGATTGAGTCTGTGAGGATTGCCTCGCAACTCTGCGTGTGGGAAGTGGGCTCCGAAGAAACCCACTCCGCACCCCGCCCATAGCAACAATCACACAGCAGTCACAATATACAATAGCGGATATCTATCTTTCTCTCTACCTATAAAATTTCTAATGGAACATTCTCAAATTTTCTTGTAACACTCTTATCAAGAAGACGCATGGAAATAATAGATGAAGCGCGGGAGGAATTGGTACAACCTACCCTTCTGTTAACATACACAGGAAACCACCAGACACCAGGCAAGGATTGAAACAGGCTTGCCTGGCTAGGACGAGTTTACATTTTATGTAAATAAACATCGTCTCTCCCTTATAGGTTGATGGATGACTCCCAGCTTTCAAAAACACATATTGGTGGATTTTTTCCTTTTTGTAACCATTAATGATAATATGCTGGGGCTGCTCCTAAACCAGCGACTATTTGGGTTTCTTTTTCTTTTTTTCTAAAATAACCACCAAACTGCGGTTTCAGTATTACCATAAATATGCCCACTTATCTCTGCAAACACAGAGTAGAACTCTTGTAGTTATGGAAAATTCGTAGCCATCTTCCAGTTCGAGGTTCTCGGGGATCTCAACCCACTACCCTACTTCCAGTCGCACACTCAAACGTAATAAGATTATTGGTTCTCGCTTCCGACTCTGGATTTATAAGAAAAGAGAGCTATAAAGCAAATAAAAGTTATCCGGGTCGCAAGGGATTTCAATCTCCTACATCGTCCCTGTGCGCCTTCGGTGCCAGAAACTTTTCATTTCCTTCATAACATGTGTGTCACCCATTAACCACATATTTGTCATTCTTCCATCCCACTTCCCCATCATAATTGCGGTGAATCAATCGCATCCTGTTAGCCTGGTATTTTGGACATTCTAAGAGAAGAATCCACTACACATTTGACACTCCTTTTCGTAATCTTTCCCATTTGTCCTCTAAGTTTCAGCGACCGCGACCTCTTCTTGAACATCAATGGTCCGCCAAAGGGGCCAAGGTACTCTTCAAAACCCGGCTTCTCTTTGTCACGCAGGCTACCCAAAGATTCCTTTGCTTTGAACCATTCTCACCAAAATCAGGTAAAACTCCCTCACGATTAAGTCACTGACGTTTTTAACTTTGTACCCAATTGTAAATCTGAGACCTCCGTTATCACGTTCTCAATTGACTCCCTCAATTGACCAATCTACGCTGTCTTTGTGTGAATTCCAAATAATATGTAACATTAATTTACACCATCGGCTATCGGGAAGGGTGAGATTTACCAAATAGTGAATACAGCAGAGTTTCATTATATCTATCTTGTCCTTGATCCACATCCACCGAAGCTCACCCATTATTGTTTCCAGTGCTGCGGCATCACTCGATCCCATTATCCATCGGCTAAATGTCAAGGCAGGCAAGAGGTGAAAAATGTTTAGCAGCTTGGAGAGATGACAGAAGATAGGAAGACTGTCTATTGAGGAGGAGGCGATGCTCAACGCGAAGGCCCATAGAGAAGGGGGCAGGGAGGCATAAGTGGGAAAAGAGAGGGACAAGTTAAACGATGTTTAGAATAGGAATCAGAAGATGAAAATGAGGAGGGAAGGGGGCAGCCCCTAAAAAGCCACAAATGTTTTTTTAACAGTATTTTATTTCTCCAGAACAGAAATAGGTTTGGTGAACAGACAAAGCCTATGTGATACCGTACCGAACAATGTTATATTCTCCATCAGTTATAATGTCATTAATATATATGTTAAAAGAAGGAGTCCAAAAACGGAACCCTGACAGAAGAAATTTACTTGGTGAAGCTTAACCATTGATTACTACTTTCTGCGTACGATTGATTAAATAGTTTTGGAACCAATTTAATAGTTTCCTTCGTATTCCTAGACGGCCCAATTTGTGTATCACATCTTTATGTCATACCCTATCAAATGCTTTACTGACATCACAAACTATAAGACGAATATCTTTACCTTGATACAGACTTTGCCTAATAGTATTGTCAATGCCAATAAGTAAATTTGTACTGTCAATTGGAATAAATCCAGACTGGCGTTTTTGTCAAAAGGTTATTACTTACAAGAAAGGAATAAACATTTTTTAAAATTATTTTCTCGAATACTTTGCTCACACAACTAGTTGGAGAGAGTGGGCGGTAATTAGTTTTAGTGTTCATATTGTAAATATTTATAGAGAGTGTTTTGTGAATTGGCATAACATTAACGTTCTTATAGGAAGAAGGGAATACACCTGTAACATTTACATGTTAAATACATGTATACGCATCAGTGGGTAAGCTAACTCTGCGGAGCAAGACTTTAGTATGGTGTTACTGATAGAATCAGGTCCACAAGCTTTACTTGTATTCAATTTTGCTAACTCATTTTCAACTTCATCAATCTGTATTTCAGATTCTGTCAGCTCATATTCCGAATGTTGGGTTGTCGGTAGATGTGTATCTTTAACAGTGTCACATCGTTCTATGAAAAATGAAAAAGTTGTTAAAGAATTCGCCAATTTTTGCCGAATCATCAACGCAACTCCATTTTCTAGCAATGGGGGAAACATGTTTTTAGTTCCCTGATTTTTTGAAAACTGTTTCATAGTTTTCCACCACGGTCCCGCGGAAACGCTGTTCGATGAGGCAAAATCATCTACCCTTTGATTATATGCAAGTTTGGCTTCTCTTACAGACTCGATAGATTTGTTTCTTAAATTTCGAAATTTTTCCCAGTCCTGCGGGCGATTCCTACGTTTTCAATGTTATGGGCATCCTTCCTTTTTCTTATTATTGTTTGGACATGGAAATTCATCCACGGCCTATCATTTGAAATGATACGTACAGTTTTAAGGGGGATATAGCGTTCGGTGAAATTAGAAGTAATATCATAAATGTTCTTCATATCTAAAATGGGATTCCAATTTATTGTCGAAAGGGATGTTTTTAAACCATTTATGTCCAGTTCTCTCTAATTCAAGATTTATCTATAAAATGATCTAAACCTCCACCGTTTACTTTTTATTTCTACGCAAACTGCATGGTGATCGCTGCAGAAAAGACAAATAGTGTAGATAATAGGAGAGTGGAGGGTTATATGGGTGGTGTAGCGTAAAAAAAGGTTTAGTGTGTCAGGAACTACAGGTGGCTAAGAGTGGACAAAGATATTCACGACAATGTAGAGGGGAGGGAGGTTCCTATCGGTTTATGGGGGGGGGGGGGGATAAGTCAATCCAGTAGAATTGGAGTGGTAGGAAGAAGCAGATGAATATTTAAGCGGAAACTGGGGGAGGGTAGCAGGAAGTAGTGTGTCAGCTGCTGCCACATTCCATAGGCGTCTGGGTGCAGAGGTGAGTGGAGAGTGACCTATTTTGTTTTGGGGGTATCTTTGCCCCGACTGTGATATATGTAGCAAAAAATCAACCTTATTCGTAAAACAACTAATAGCCATAGCAGCAGAAAACGCTTTTCATTAACTGAACTTTTTCATGTAATGCCCCCAAAACAGTTTATGGCTAGCCATTGAAATGAGATCTGATAAATCGAACTGAATGAACATATATCGTGTTTTTCATGGGAAAACCAGAATTTATGGGTAGCCTCTTGGGCTCCAACATTTTTTGTTTTGACACATTCTAGGCATCAAAAGCGCACCAGAATAGCCATCATATGTATCAGCGCATACAGAAATGTTTGGGTATCGACGTAGCGCGAGCACTGTGGAACCCGTAATCCTGTTGCGCGACACCAAAAATATAATGTACAATTTTTTCTGTGAAATTGGTATTACGGTATGTTTTACTCTACCAACAGTGTTATTTTTTATCACTTCCATGAATTGGATACATATTTGGTATATTATGATTTTACAGTCACACACTTTGTATAACTGTTGATTGTTCACGGAAGCACGAGCGTCGCAAAGATAACCGTCGGCGATGCCTCACGTCCCGACTGAAAAAATGTTACAACTGCATTACAAGGGCAGGCCTTCGGAGGGAGCACGCATTGGTGATGCAGTTGGAACATCAGTCAGTCGAGATTATCGATACAAAACCGATTACGTATTGAAAATGTGTTGGTAGACATCTAGTAGTCGCAACTTCCAATTTAATTAACACACACCGTACCGGTTCTCCAAATTGTATACGGCTGGCACCCCAGTAGTCCGAATAGAGCTCTCCATCTGCACGACCGATTGTGTGTGTCACCTAAGTCTCGTGTTTATTTTAGGGGGGTGGGGGTAGGGGTGGGGTGGGGTTGGAGTGAGTGTGTGTGTGGGGGTGCTGTTTAAAAAATGTTAAAAAATGTAATGATTTAACACTGATAATAGCATGCATGAATGTTTCAGTTCCCCTTTGTCGAAGCAGAAGGAGCAGAAATGCAAGAGGGGATTGAAATTTCAACTAGGGATTAAATTTTATTTAGGGATTCAGTTTTAAATAGGGCTTAAATTCTAAGAGAATTATTTTTGTTAATGTTATCCTTTTTTCTATTTCTTCTAAGATTTTACACGTTTTTTATAGCGTCGCACACCTGCGCGGGCATGATTGTGTCGAAAGGTGTCAGTAACAGCTAATTCTTTTATTGGCGCCATGTTGTAAGCTGGGATATGTATTTGCTAGCAAACAGTTTGGGAGTTAATAGCAACGCAATGCATGCCGATATATAGAGTGTTATTTTGTTGAATGATACCCATATCTATCTTTGGAATTTGATTGATTCTAAATATTTGAATACTAAATTAAAGTTTGTGGTGTTATCCCCCGTTACTGAATGAGAGAATCCATTAAAAAGATAAATATTAAAGTTTCATTTTAATTTGTAAATGACCACCCAATTCCACTGTAGATATAGTCTATCTCGCATCTTCTACCCTTTTTGGACAATTCTGCATTCCCGAGAGTATTGTAGTTATGTAGAATAAAATTCCGATGGGGGGGGGGGGGGGGGGGATCTGAGCGGTGTCCTTATGTAAGACACCTTACCCTTTCCCTAAAACGAAAAGCAATGGCAATCATTCTTGAAAAACTATGTTTTTCATTTTCTGGTCAAGAACATACCTCATGGCTACTCATTGGAACTTCGAGCTCATAAGCTAAGGGTTTGAGACAAAAAAAACAAAACCGGAGGTCCATTGGCTGGAACTTTGCTTGTGCATGTTATGCTTTGCAACAAATTTGCAATTATTGCTTGGGTGGAATCTCCACTCTGCGGGTGAATTAGTGATAATACGATCTCCACGTACTGTATGTTTCAATACACTCTCCAACACCTACCCTTCTCTGTATTTCTACATATATGGGTGCGCATTATATTAATGGACTTTTAACCAAAAGTCGACCCGCGATATCCGCGATTTACCCCTGGACGAGACATCTCGCCGATAATCCCCCGTGATGGAGCACCGAAGCGCTATTTACTAAGACGTACTGCATTTGGTTTCAGCTGCTGGGTAAGCAAGTTGGAAAGTCTGGCAGTTACTCATCTGTGGTTCTCCGGATTTGAGTCTTCCTCTGTTCATAAAACTGCACTGCGGGATAGTATTAAACACACTCTAAATTTGGTTGGGTTGCAAATTGACCCACATCAAATCGGATGAGTAAATATGAGCCCAGTTTAGTTCATATTCCTCAACCCAGTTGATTTGGGTTGATTTTTAACCTGACTGATTTGAGAGTGCGGTTTGTTTTTTAGACGTTTGGGGGTAGGGGACTGGGGGAGGAAACAACGTTTGGGAACCCTTCAATAACTGAGATCTTCTCATATGAGAACCTCCACAAACCAGTGGATGGCCAAAAAGGTATTATTATTTCGAAATATTAATTCCTTAAAACGAACAATTTCCAAATATTTCCGAAATAAGATTTCGAAATCTTATTATGTTAACCCTTTACCTAACGTAACGGCCAAAACCGGCCAGCGCTATTCTCAAAAATCGCCAATTAATTTTCATTATTTTTTCATTTTTTGTCTCAAAAACATAGGTTATGACCCCTCGTTGGAACGAGCTCATCGAGCTCGTTCCAACGAGGGGTCATAACCTATGTTTTTGAGACAAAAAATAAAAAAAAATAGTTACTCAAGAATTTTTTTTGCAAGTGTCGTCTGCTTTTCATGTTAGGTAAAGGGTTAAAACGATATCCTTATTTAGTTTTTTAGAAACAGTTTTTCGCTAAGGTCCTATATAAGAAAGAGAAATTTGTTTACTTTGAACTTCCCAGCACTGATATTCCATAAATTCAAAATAAATATACACAAACTATACATAAAAACGGTTGGGATGTAAAGAACACGAAACATGTATGAAATGAACTGATTGAGCTGGCAGGATGCACCACTGGTCACGTGCGGTCAAATATTGGCATTGGTTGAAGACAAGTGCAGGACTGACCAGCCACCAGCAGTTGGTGATATTGTGAGTGTTGTGGCAAAACCCTGCGGATGTTTCGAGTGCTCTGACATAGAGTCTGAAGTGCTATTCACCAAAGTTGAATCGCAAAGAGATTCTTGCTCGAAAAGTTAATTCATTGACTAAAATAAAACTATTAGTAAAATTCCCCCAACAAAAATCCGTATTCACCCTATTCCTTCAACCAGCTAGAATCCGTATGCTATGCAAATGCAAATTCGCATTCCGAAAGTATATACCCTTCGCTCTTAATTCACTGTTTTGCTAAAACATTAAAAACTTATTCAAAAAGGCAACAACATAGATAATCCCTGCTTTGAGTTATGACATTTAAAGACCTACATGTCTAAATGTATATTAAACATAGCAAAGTTGTGATTTAATCAATATTTGAACACTTTATTTTTAAATTGCAGCAATAACACGTCAATAAATAAATAAATTTTGAACACTAGGTGATAAAATTGATAATCTTTTGAAGACCATTTCTGTGGAGATAAAAAGAGGGCACTTAAAGTGACAGGAAGTGAATTAAAAAAGTGTCTTCTGTTGTTCCGGATCGTTCCCTATGTGCTTTGTTACCGTCAAATACTAGCACACATCATTTCGGAAATACAGCGGCGTGATGCGGTCACTAAAAAGTATACGCCGATTCGTTAAAACTGCCGACTCTTAAATACATTTCCCTATTGTTTCCTATATAATGTCCCTATCTCGCCCATATTTGGCGCAAATGTGTGTTTATATGCCTGATACAATGAAAGTCTAAAAAAGAAATTCAATTATTTTTTGTTGTTGGGTGCATTTTTCTATTTTTACCTCACTAAATTTAATTTATTTATTAGGGTTTAACGACACATTAACAGCGAAGGTCATATCGCGTGGGTGACAGTTTTACGGGTGGAGGAAGCCGGAGTACCCGGAGAGAACCACCGAACAACGACGAGCAGCTGCAAGCTCCCCAACATCCTAACTCCACACTGCAGCACAAGCAGGGTTAGCATGGTTGAAGACATGCGTACCGTCGACGTACAGTACGCCTTAGTACACGGCGTCATCGTACCTCATGTGGATAATCGGGGTGAAGTGCCTTGCCCAAGGACACCACGCGGGAGTCCGAAGCGATCACTCAGACGGTCACCCATCCAAGGACTAATCGGGCTCGACGTTGCTTAACTCCGGTGATCTGACGAGAACCGGTTACCGCTACGCCACCGCGACCCATACCTCACTAAAAAGTATACTCCGGATTTCCCAATGAAATTTTTAATCCACCTAACATTATCCTAAATCTCGGCCTGATGTTATCCCAAACCTTTATATTTACTCTCATAAAATAATAAGTGTGTCTTATAAAATACTTTCAGAGCATGATCTCGAAACAAGTGAGATAAAAAACGGTTTTTGACTATCGAATTTGTCACCCGATGAACTGCCGACCATTTTTACTTGTAGGCCACCTGTGTGCCCATAACCCTTTAATCTCTAGCGGTAACATCACAGGAAGGGGCATCTACCGAAACCACACAAATAAACTGATTCTGAAGGGGAGGCGAATCCTCAACCAAATGAAACTTATAGGGAGAAACAGTTTCAATAAGGTTTCTGTGGGGGAAAACCATTTGGGAATTGGTGGGTCTGCCATGTATAACACATGGTATGAAAATTATACCCCTAAACCGAACGGCTGTAAAACGCTTGGAAATCCTGCAGAACAATGCAGGCCGATGGATAACGGGATAAGTAATGCCACAGCACCAGAAACAATTAGGTGTAAGCTTGGGTGGATGAGGACCAAGGACAGGATAGACTCGGTTATCTTAATTATTTGGTAAATCTCCCCGACACCCGGTGGTGTAAAGTTATATTTCAGAGTATTTTCAACTCAAATATCAGAACAGGGTGGATGGTCCAAGTGAGTGAGCGAATAGAGAACTACTCGTTGGAGATATCGGACCTAGACGTAGGGGCAACCCAGGAAGCAAAAATCGCCAGAGAAATGGTCATGGAGGATAGTAACCTTAATTGGCGGGGGGGGGGGGGGGGGGGGGGCAAATCAAAGATGTCTTTGGGCGGACTGCGTGAGAAAGAGAAGCCTGGTTTTGAAGAGTGCCTCGATGGCACCTTTGGGGGTCACTGTTGTTCAAGCTTGGGCCGCGGTCCCTGAAGCTGAGGGGATAAATTGGGAAAAACGGTACAAAGGAGTGCCAGATGTGTATTTAGGCATGGTGGAGAGCTTGGAACATTTCTTCTAGAATGCCCAAAATACCAGTGTAAAAAATAATATTCACTGTAAGTCTAAGGGGGGGGGGGGGGGGGGTGATGGCAGAAAGAGTAAGATTCACTGGGAGTATAATGGGGAAGTGGGATGGGAGAATGAAGGACATGTGGTTAGTGAGTGACTCAAAGGAGAGGGTTAATATGCTAATCGGAGAGATTGGGAAGAATGGTGCAAGGTATGTCACCAAGCAGTTCGTCTCCGAGTGTTGGGACGAGAGAAAAAGCTTGGGAATAGGTGGGAGTTGGGAACACAGGAGTAGCCCAAGGCCTTCTAGTCCGATAATCGCGACAAATCAGCGGCCTGCCAAAGTTTTATTATTATTATTATTATTATATACACGCGCACAGCACACCAAAGGGTCCGCGTAAAAGGCCAGTAGAGCTGTCGCTCGGGACCCTCCTCAGGGTACCGGGATTGTGTGCTGATGCCCCTCAAATTTAGACAAATTCTTTTGTAGTACTACTCGCGCGTACTTTCTCCGTCTCCCCACCTACTGTATTAACGTTTTCACTCATGCATCTCTTCCACAAGTTACCCTTATCCCGTGTAGGAAAGTCTTATGGTTGGAGAAAGTCGTATTACAAAGCCAGAATGCCGGGGTATGGGTGGGGAAAAGATGTCGGTGTAGATTTAGTCAAAGAGGATTTAGGGGAATTTTGAGGTGTGGAGGGGGTATCTGGCCTCCGAGGTTCCAGTATTTTTTATCCTTATTACTCGAAATGCACGGAGCCAACAGATCATTACATTACTGTCGCTACGGTATAATGGAATTATACAATAACATCACACCCCATTCCAATTATATTCCCTCTAAAATCAGTTTGGTTAAAAATCAGCACAAACCTTATTTATTTATTTATTCGTTTCTTTTTATTGGAGTATAATGACACTTTCGACAGTCAAGGTCACCTCATATCGGACAGGTTTACGAGTGGAGGAAGCTAGAGTATCCGGAGAAAACCACCGAGCAACGGCGAGTAACTGTCAGACTCTTCAACATACTAACACCACACACGCAGGGTTAGCATTGCTTGAAGACAAGTGCACCATCGACGCACAGTGTGCCTTAGTGCACAACGCCACCTTGCCCCAACGTGGACATTCGGGATAAAGTGTCCAACTGAGAGAATATGAACCCAGTTCAGTTGATTTAGATGATTTTTAACCAAACTGATTTTCGAGTGCAGTAATTATGGATGGCACGTTGGGCACCAGTATTTTCTCTGAGACACCCTGATAGGTGCCAGCTATACAAAAACTTCGATGTTTAAAATTGTGTGAGAACTCAGTACCCTGATATCAAAAATATTATTTACATGTTTTTTAGGATTTGGTGTTATAGTATGTTTTATTCCAACGATATATTATATTTTCTAATACACCCATGATCGAGTTATGTATTCGGTATAATGTGATTTTAGTGTGGAGAACTTTCTCTGTACGGCGTATGTTCACGGAAGGACGGGGTCGCGAAGATAATCGATTGGGATGGATACCTGATTTGTCCGACAGTGATGATTCACGTCCTGGCGGTTAACATTTTCCAACAACATCATCAAGACGCATATCCAAAGAATGGATGGCTTGGTGATGCAGTTGGAACATTACACAGTTGGAATATTTGGCCCAAATCCAAAACCCCAAAGACTTATTGTTAATTAAGTTGAGGATGAATAAAATATACAAGAAGTAATCGTGATGCAACCATTCATTCACACTGATACGTATCGTAGAGGACCCCCCGAATTGGTATCTGTACAACCAACTCGTCTCTTGAGTCCAGTGTGTTATGTACATTGAAACTCAGGGGACGAACTGTAACGTACCGGTACTCCGTATTGGTTCAGCTGCGCTATCCGAGCCCGAATTGGTTTCTACAGTTCTCAGTCTGAACAACCGACTGTGTTTGTTAAAAGTCCAAGTGTCAATCCGTGTCTTGTGAGAAAGTTCATGATTTCAAGAAAGAGGCAATCGATACCCGAGGCCCAAATCAAGAAATTATCCCAAATAATAATATGTGGGGTGTCACCACCACCCCCGCTCCCCCGAAGCCCCTGCCCGCCAGGGAGTGTCGTAATTGGTGCCGGGTGGGGGGGGGGGGGGTATGTTTCACAATCAAACAAATGTCGGCGAAGATGATGTGTAAATTGAATTCTCTGTTAGGATATAATGTACTCACGTTTGTTTTTATCATTTACGGTGACATCGACACATCAAACATTCTGGAAAAAGGTGAACTGTGAATGCTGTCGTTCCAAAATATATCAGAACTTGTTTAAACTATATTTAGACACTGATAAGTTAAAACAAACCTTAAAACTAGAAGCTCTCCAATCAGCACTGAATTCAATAAAACAGGAAGCTCGACACAGACACACCTGTCAATCATCACTTTTTCGCTTGACCTGAACAGACAATTTCTGTCATCATAATTAGTGTGAACTCAACTCACCAAAAAAGTAAATAAAGATAGCTTGAAACAAGTGTGTATAAATATCTTTTAATATTTTATCATTCTTCAAAACAATATGACTTAATCTTACACATAAATATTAATGGCTTGTACATACAAACTAAATATTAAGCAGGAAACAGAATTCACTGCATCCAATAAATTTAAGTCTGTGTGAAAAGGGATAACCAATCATGAAAAACAAAATTACACAGAAAGAGAATTTTTGAAGGCACATTTTCGGGACTAAAATATTTTTTAAGCAAATCAGAAATGGATTTTCGTTAACAGTATTTACTAATAATAATAATAATAACAGTTTGGCCAGCCGCTGATTTGTCGCGGTTCTCGGACGAGAAGGCCTTGGTTACCCCTGTTCTTCTAACTGCCTCCCTATTCCCATGCTTCTCCTCTCCTCCCAACACTCGTAGACGAACTGCTTGATGACATCCCTTGCCCCATTCTTCCCAATCTCTCCGATTAGCATATTAACCCTCTCCTTTGTTCCAGGGTCTCCACCATGCCCAAATTACACATCTGGCACTCCCTTTCACTGTCCTTCCCAATTTTTCTCCTCATCTCCAGGAATCGCGACCTCATCTTGAACAGCAGTGACCACCCAAAGGTGCCACCAAGGTACTCGTCAAAGCCTGGCTTCTCTTTATCACGCAGGCCACCTCTTTGATTTGACCCCCTCTCGCCAATTTCGGTTACAATCCTCCATGACCCTTTCTCTGACGATTTTTTTTACCCTGGTTGGCCCCAACGTCCAGGTCCGAGATCTCCAATGAGTAGTTCTCTACTAGCTCCCTCACTTGGACCACCCACCTTGTCTTTATATTTGAGTTGAAAATTCTCAGGATCATTACTTTTACACCATCGGCTGTCTGGGAGATTTACCAAATAATTAAGATAACCGAGTTTCAACAGGTCTATCCTGTCCTTGATCCTCATCCACCCAAGCTCACCCCTGATTGCATCTAGCGCTGCGGCATTACTCGACCCCGTTATCCATCGGTTCTGCAGGATTTCCAAGCTCTTTACGGCCGTCTGGTTTAGGGGTACCACTTCCGTACCGTATGTGATACTTGGCAGACCCACCATTTCCCAAATGGTTCCCCCTCCCCCGAAAACCTTATTGAAACTGTTTCTCCCTATAAGTTTCATTTGATTAAGGATTCGCTTCCCCTTCAGAATCAATTTATTTGTGTGGTTTCGGTAGATGCACACCGTACCGGTTCTCCAAATTGTATACGGCTGGCACCCCAGTAGTCCGAATAGAGCTCTCCATCTGCACGACCGATTGTGTGTGTCACCTAAGTCTCGTGACTTTTTAGGGGGGTGGGGGTAGGGGTGGGGTGGGGTTGGAGTGAGTGTGTGTGTGTGGGGGGGGGTGCTGTTTAAAAAATGTTAAAAAATGTAATGATTTAACACTGATAATAGCATGCATAAATGTTTCAGTTCCCCTTTGTCGAAGCAGAAGGAGCAGAAATGCAAGAGGGGATTGAAATTTCAACTAGGGATTAAATTTTATTTAGGGATTCAGTTTTAAATAGGGCTTAAATTCTAAGAGAATTATTTTTGTTAATGTTATCCTTTTTTCTATTTCTTCTAAGATTTTACACGTTTTTTATAGCGTCGCACACCTGCGCGGGCATGATTGTGTCGAAAGGTGTCAGTAACAGCTAATTCTTTTATTGGCGCCATGTTGTAAGCTGGGATATGTATTTGCTAGCAAACAGTTTGGGAGTTAATAGCAACGCAATGCATGCCGATATATAGAGTGTTATTTTGTTGAATGATACCCATATCTATCTTTGGAATTTGATTGATTCTAAATATTTGAATACTAAATTAAAGTTTGTGGTGTTATCCCCCGTTACTGAATGAGAGAATCCATTAAAAAGATAAATATTAAAGTTTCATTTTAATTTGTAAATGACCACCCAATTCCACTGTAGATATAGTCTATCTCGCATCTTCTACCCTTTTTGGACAATTCTGCATTCCTGAGAGTATTGTAGTTATGTAGAATAAAATTCCGATGGGGGGGGGGGGGGGGGATCTGAGCGGTGTCCTTATGTAAGACACCTTACCCTTTCCCTAAAACGAAAAGCAATGGCAATCATTCTTGAAAAACTATGTTTTTCATTTTCTGGTCAAGATCATACCTCATGGCTACTCATTGGAACTTCGAGCTCATAAGCTAAGGGTTTGAGACAAAAAAAAAACAAAACCGGAGGTCCATTGGCTGGAACTTTGCTTGTGCGTGTTATGCTTTGCAACAAATTTGCAATTATTGATTGGGTGGAATCTCCACTCTGCGGGTGAATTAGTGATAATACGATCTCCACGTACTGTATGTTTAAATACACTCTCCAACACCTACCCTTCTCTGTATTTCTACATATATGAGTGCGCATTATTTTAATGGACTTTTAACCAAAGGTCGACCCGCGATATCCGCGATTTACCCGTGGACGAGACATCTCGCCGATAATCCCCTGTGATGGAGCACCGAAGCGCTATTTACTAAGACGTACTGCATTTGGTTCCAGCTGCTGGGTAAGCAAGTTGGAAAGTCTGGCAGTTACTCATCTGTGGTTCTCCGGATTTGAGTCTTCCTCTGTTCATAAAACTGCACTGTGGGATAGTATTAAACACACTCTAAATTTGGTTGGGTTGCAAATTGACCCACATCAAATCGGATGAGTAAATATGAGCCCA
The DNA here is from genome assembly GCA_031216915.1 of Pictodentalium vernedei. NCBI lineage: Eukaryota > Metazoa > Mollusca > Scaphopoda > Dentaliida > Dentaliidae > Pictodentalium > Pictodentalium vernedei. Next base: position 437,989,514 of record CM062293.1, read on the forward strand.
GTTTAGTTCATATTCCTCAACCCAGTTGATTTGGGTTGATTTTTAACCTAACTGATTTAAGAGTGCGGTTTGTTTTTAGACGTTTGGGGGTAGGGGACTGGGGGAGGAAACAACGTTTGGGAACCCTTCAGTAACTGAGATCTTCTCATATGAGAACCTCCACAAACCAGTGGATGGCCAAAAAGGTATTATTATTTCGAAATATTATTTCCTTAAAACGAACAATTTCCAAATATTTCCGAAATAAGATTTCGAAATCTTATTATGTTAACCCTTTACCTAACGTAACGGCCAAAACCGGCCAGCGCTATTCTCAAAAATCGCCAATTAATTTTCATTATGTTTTCATTTTTTGTCTCAAAAACATAGGTTATGACCCCTCGTTGGAACGAGCTCGTCGAGCTCGTTCCAACGAGGGGTCATAACCTATGTTTTTGAGACAAAAAATAAAAAAAATAGTTACTCAAGAATTTTTTTTGCAAGTGTCGTCTGCTTTTCATGTTAGGTAAAGGGTTAAAACGATATCCTTATTTAGTTTTTTAGAAACAGTTTTTCGCTAAGGTCCTATATAAGAAAGAGAAATTTGTTTACTTTGAACTTCCCAGCACTGATATTCCATAAATTCAAAATAAATATACACAAACTATACATAAAAACGGTTGGGATGTAAAGAACACGAAACATGTATGAAATGAACTGATTGAGCTGGCAGGATGCACCACTGGTCACGTGCGGTCAAATATTGGCATTGGTTGAAGACAAGTGCAGGACTGACCAGCCACCAGCAGTTGGTGATATTGTGAGTGTTGTGGCAAAACCCTGCGGATGTTTCGAGTGCTCTGACATAGAGTCTGAAGTGCTATTCACCAAAGTTGAATCGCAAAGAGATTCTTGCTCGAAAAGTTAATTCATTGACTAAAATAAAACTATTAGTAGAATTCCCCCAACAAAATCCGTATTCACCCTATTCCTTCAACCAGCTAGAATCCGTATGCTATGCAAATGCAAATTCGCATTCCGAAAGTATATACCCTTCGCTCTTAATTCACTGTTTTGCTAAAACATTAAAAACTTATTCAAAAAGGCAACAACATAGATAATCCCTGTTTTGAGTTATGACATTTAAAGACCTACATGTCTGAATTTACATTAAACATAGCAAAGTTGTGATTTAATCAATATTTGAACACTTTATTTTTAAATTGCACCAATAACACGTCAATAAATAAATAAATTTTGAACACTAGGTGATAAAATTGATAATGAGAGGGCACTTAAAGTGACAGGAAGTGAATTAAAAAAGTGTCTTCTGTTGTTCCGGATCGTTCCCTATGTGCTTTGTTACCGTCAAATACTAGCACACATCATTTCGGAAATACAGCGGCGTGATGCGGTCACTAAAAAGTATACGCCGATTCGTTAAAACTGCCGACTCTTAAATACATTTCCCTATTGTTTCCTATATAATGTCCCTATCTCGCCCATATTTGGCGCAAATGTGTGTTTATATGCCTGATACAATGAAAGTCTAAAAAAGAAATTCAATTATTTTTTGTTGTTGGGTGCATTTTTCTATTTTTACCTCACTAAATTTCATTTATTTATTAGGGTTTAACGACACTTTAACAGCTAAGGTCATATCGCGTGGGTGACAGTTTTACGGGTGGAGGAAGCCGGAGTACCCGGAGAGAACCACCGAACAACGACGAGTAGCTGCAAGCTCCCCAACATCCTAACTCCACACTGCAGCACAAGCAGGGTTAGCATGGTTGAAGACATGCGTACCGTCGACGTACAGTACGCCTTAGTACACGGCGTCATCGTACCTCATGTGGATAATCGGGGTGAAGTGCCTTGCCCAAGGACACCACGCGGGAGTCCGAAGCGATCACTCAGACGGTCACCCATCCAAGGACTAATCGGGCTCGACGTTGCTTAACTCCGGTGATCTGACGAGAACCGGTTACCGCTACGCCACCGCGACCCATACCTCACTAAAAAGTATACTCCGGATTTCCCAATGAAATTTTTAATCCACCTAACATTATCCTAAATCTCGGCCTGATGTTATCCCAAACCTTTATATTTACTCTCATAAAATAATAAGTGTGTCTTATAAAATACTTTCAGAGCATAATCTCGAAACAAGTGAGATAAAAAACGGTTTTTGACTATCGAATTTGTCACCCGATGAACTGCCGACCATTTTTACTTGTAGGCCACCTGTGTGCCCATAACCCTTTAATCTCAAGCGGTAACATCACAGGAAGGGGCATCTACCGAAACCACACAAATAAACTGATTCTGAAGGGGAGGCGAATCCTCAACCAAATGAAACTTATAGGGAGAAACAGTTTCAATAAGGTTTCTGTGGGGGAAAACCATTTGGGAATTGGTGGGTCTGCCATGTATAACACATGGTATGAAAATTATACCCCTAAACCGAACGGCTGTAAAACGCTTGGAAATCCTGCAGAACAATGCAGGCCGATGGATAACGGGGTAAGTAAGCTTGGAAATCCTGCAGAAAAATGCAGGCCGATGGATAACGGGGTAAGTAATGCCACAGCACCAGAAACAATTAGGTGTAAGCTTGGGTGGATGAGGACCAAGGACAGGATAGACTCGGTTATCGTAATTATTTGGTAAATCTCCCCGACACCCGGTGGTGTAAAGTTATATTTCAGAGTATTTTCAACTCAAATATCAGAACAGGGTGTATGGTCCAAGTGAGTGAGCGAATAGAGAACTACTCGTTGGAGATATCGGACCTAGACGTAGGGGCAACCCAGGAAGCAAAAATCGCCAGAGAAATGGTCATGGAGGATAGTAACCTTAATTGGCGGGGGGGGGGGGGGCAAATCAAAGATGTCTTTGGGCGGACTGCGTGAGAAAGAGAAGCCTGGTTTTGAAGAGTGCCTCGATGGCACCTTTGGGGGTCACTGTTGTTCAAGCTTGGGCCGCGGTCCCTGAAGCTGAGGGGATAAATTGGGAAAAACGGTACAAAGGAGTGCCAGATGTGTATTTAGGCATGGTGGAGAGCTTGGAACATTTCTTCTAGAATGCCCAAAATACCAGTGTAAAAAATAATATTCACTGTAAGTCTAAGGGGGGGGGGGGGGGGGGTGATGGCAGAAAGAGTAAGATTCACTGGGAGTATAATGGGGAAGTGGGATGGGAGAATGAAGGACATGTGGTTAGTGAGTGACTCAAAGGAGAGGGTTAATATGCTAATCGGAGAGATTGGGAAGAATGGTGCAAGGTATGTCACCAAGCAGTTCGTCTCCGAGTGTTGGGACGAGAGAAAAAGCTTGGGAATAGGTGGGAGTTGGGAACACAGGAGTAGCCCAAGGCCTTCTAGTCCGATAATCGCGACAAATCAGCGGCCTGCCAAAGTTTTATTATTATTATTATTATTATTATATACACGCGCACAGCACACCAAAGGGTCCGCGTAAAAGGCCAGTAGAGCTGTCTCTCGGGACCCTCCTCAGGGTACCGGGATTGTGTGCTGATGCCCCTCAAATTTAGACAAATTCTTTTGTAGTACTACTCGCGCGTACTTTCTCCGTCTCCCCACCTACTGTATTAACGTTTTCACTCATGCATCTCTTCCACAAGTTACCCTTATCCCGTGTAGGAAAGTCTTATGGTTGGAGAAAGTCGGATTACAAAGCCAGAATGCCGGGGTAGGGGTGGGGAAAAGATGTCGGTGTAGATTTAGTCAAAGAGGATTTAGGGGAATTTTGAGGTGTGGGGGGGTATCTGGCCTCCGAGGTTCCAGTATTTTTTATCCTTATTACTCGAAATGCACGGAGCCAACAGATCATTACATTACTGTCGCTACGGTATAATGGAATTATACAATAACATCACACCCCATTCCAATTATATTCCCTCTAAAATCAGTTTGGTTAAAAATCAGCACAAACCTTATTTATTTATTTATTCGTTTCTTTTTATTGGAGTATAATGACACTTTCGACAGTCAAGGTCACCTCATATCGGACAGGTTTACGAGTGGAGGAAGCTAGAGTATCCGGAGAAAACCACCGAGCAACGGCGAGTAACTGTCAGACTCTTCAACATACTAACACCACACACGCAGGGTTAGCACTGCTTGAAGACAAGTGCACCATTGACGCACAGTGTGCCTTAGTGCACAACGCCACCTTGCCCCAACGTGGACATTCGGGATAAAGTGTCCAACTGAGAGAATATGAACCCAGTTCAGTTCATTTAGATGATTTTTAACCAAACTGATTTTCGAGTGCAGTAATTATGGATGGCACGTTGGGCACCAGTATTTTCTCTGAGACACCCTGATAAGTGCCAGCTATACAAAAACTTCGATGTTTAAAATTGTGTAAGAACTCAGTACCCTGATATCAAAAATATTATTTACATGTTTTTTAGGATTTGGTGTTATAGTATGTTTTATTCCAACGATATATTATATTTTCTAATACACCCATGATCGAGTTATGTATTCGGTATAATGTGATTTTAGTGTGGAGAACTTTCTCTGTACGGCGTATGTTCACGGAAGGACGGGGTCGCGAAGATAATCGATTGGGATGGATACCTGATTTGTCCGACAGTGATGATTCACGTCCTGGCGGTTAACATTTTCCAACAACATCATCAAGACGCATATCCAAAGAATGGATGGCTTGGTGATGCAGTTGGAACATTACACAGTTGGAATATTTGACCCAAATCCAAAACCCCAAAGACTTATTGTTAATTAAGTTGAGGATGAATAAAATATACAAGAAGTAATCGTGATGCAACCATTCATTCACACTGATACGTATCGTAGAGGACCCCCCGAATTGGTATCTGTACAACCAACTCGTCTCTTGAGTCCAGTGTGTTATGTACATTGAAACTCAGGGGACGAACTGTAACGTACCGGTACTCCGTATTGGTTCAGCTGCGCTATCCGAGCCCGAATTGGTTTCTACAGTTCTCAGTCTGAACAACCGACTGTGTTTGTGAAAAGTCCAAGTGTCAATCCGTGTCTTGTGAGAAAGTTCATGATTTCAAGAAAGAGGCAATCGATACCCGAGGCCCAAATCAAGAAATTATCCCAAATAATAATATGTGGGGTGTCACCACCACCCCCGCTCCCCCGAAGCCCCTGCCCGCTAGGGAGTGTCGTAATTGGTGCCGGGGGGGGGGGGGGGGGTATGTTCCACAATCAAACAAATGTCGGCGAAGATGATGTGTAAATTGAATTCTCTGTTAGGATATAATGTACTCACGTTTGTTTTTATCATTTACGGTGACATCGACACATCGAACATTCTGGAAAAAGGTGAACTGTGAATGCTGTCGTTCCAAAATATATCAGAACTTGTTTAAACTATATTTAGACACTGATAAGTTAAAACAAACCTTAAAACTAGAAGCTCTCCAATCAGCACTGAATTCAATAAAACAGGAAGCTCGACACAGACACACCTGTCAATCATCACTTTTTCGCTTGACCTGAACAGACAATTTCTGTCATCATAATTAGTGTGAACTCAACTCACCAAAAAAGTAAATAAAGATAGCTTGAAACAAGTGTGTATAAATATCTTTTAATATTTTATCATTCTTCAAAACAATATGACTTAATCTTACACATAAATATTAATGGCTTGTACATACAAACTAAATATTAAGCAGGAAACAGAATTCACTGCATCCAATAAATTTAAGTCTGTGTGAAAAGGGATAACCAATCATGAAAAACAAAATTACACAGAAAGAGAATTTTTGAAGGCATATTTTCGGGACTAAAATATTTTTTAAGCAAATCAGAAATGGATTTTCGTTAACAGTATTTACTAATAATAATAATAATAACAGTTTGGCCAGCCGCTGATTTGTCGAGGTTCTCGGACGAGAAGGCCTTGGTTACCCCTGTTCTTCCAACTGCCTCCCTATTCCCATGCTTCTCCTCTCCTCCCAACACTCGTAGACGAACTGCTTGATGACATTCCTTGCCCCATTCTTCCCAATCTCTCCGATTAGCATATTAACCCTCTCCTTTGTTCCAGGGTCTCCACCATGCCCAAATTACACATCTGGCACTCCCTTTCACTGTCCTTCCCAATTTTTCTCCTCATCTCCAGGAATCGCGACCTCATCTTGAACAGCAGTGACCACCCAAAGGTGCCACCAAGGTACTCGTCAAAGCCTGGCTTCTCTTTATCACGCAGGCCACCCAAAGACCTCTTTGATTTGACCCCCTCTCACCAATTTCGGTTACAATCCTCCATGACCCTTTCTCTGACGATTTTTTTTACCCTGGTTGGCCCCAACGTCCAAGTCCGAGATCTCCAATGAGTAGTTCTCTACTAGCTCCCTCACTTGGACCATCCACCTTGTCTTTATATTTGAGCTGAACATTCTCAGGATCATTACTTTTACACCATCGGCTGTCTGGGAGATTTACCAAATAATTAAGATAACCGAGTTTCAACAGGTCTATCCTGTCCTTGATCCTCATCCACCCAAGCTCACCCCTGATTGCATCTAGCGCTGCGGCATTACTCGATCCCGTTATCCATCGGTTCTGCAGGATTTCCAAGCTCTTTACGGCCGTCTGGTTTAGGGGTACCACTTCCGTACCGTATGTGATACTTGGCAGACCCACCATTTCCCAAATGGTTCCCCCTCCCCCGAAAACCTTATTGAAACTGTTTCTCCCTATAAGTTTCATTTGGTTAAGGATTCGCTTCCCCTTCAGAATCAATTTATTTGTGTGGTTTCGGTAGATGCCTCTTCCTGTAATGTTTATATTTACCCCCAAATACTCGTAATCACCTGTCTCCCCTACACTGAGAAGTGTGTTGTTACCTTCCGGAATGCAGAACTCACCCACTCCCTACCTGCGAGTGGGGTCCACTTTGCTGCCCACAGGTATGACTTTGCTCTTGCTTTCATTTAGTTCGAGTCTCCATTTGCTCCCATATTTCCCAACAATTCCCAGCATTTTAGTTAGCCCCTCTTCGCTTTCTGACACTAGCACCATATCGTCTGCAAAAAATAGTCCTGAGATCTTCAAGTCCCCAACTGCTACCCCCTCCTCGCTATGCAGGAGTTCATCTCCTAAATCTTTGATATACAATGCAAACAGGATTGGCGAAAGGATACACCCCCGTTTTAGGCCTATCTCCATAGGCACACGTTTTGTTGTAATGTTTCCCAGTCTAAGTTCACTCTGTACGTCTTTATATAATGCTTTCATAATTCCAACAAACTCACCTCCTAAGCCCAGAGCCTCCAGCTTGCGCCACATACCCTCCCTCCATACTCTATCGTATGCCTTTTTGACATCCAAAAAGACCATAAACAGCTTTTTCTTTTCTGATTTCGTGGATTCTATCATTTGGGATAGTGTGAAAAGGTGGTCAGTAACTCGCCTTCCCTTCCTGAAGCCATTCTGGATTTCTCCCCAAAAACCCTTCTCTTCAATCACCTCCTCTAGTCTCCCATACAGGGCTTTACAGAAAACTTTTCCAATGTTGCTACTGACAGAGATCCCTCGATAGTTATCCAAAACGTCTTTTTCCCCCTTTTTGTGAATAAATGTCACTTTGCTTTCTCTCCACTCCTTTAGGACCTCTTGATTTTCTATGGCTAGATTGAATACGGCAGTTAGGCTTTCCACGAATTCCTCTCCCCCTTTTTTGATAAACTCGTTTGGAATTTCATCCACTCCTCCCACTTTTCCATGCCTTAATTTTGAGATCACATTTCGCACCTCCATCGTTTTAATTTCGGTGCACACGAAGTTCGGTAGGTTTTCCTCGACCTGATTCGGACACTCAAGTGGGCTCCCCATGCCCTATCGCTTATCGTTTACCTTTTCCCAGTGCTTGACTAGTTCTGATGCGACTTGAGCTTGCTCGTCTGTAACTCTGCCATCTACTTTAATACTCTGTGGGTTACTTCCTTTGTTTCGTTTATTCACCAATTTCCAAAATACGTTCGAACTCGACCACCCTGTCGTTCTTATCGTCCTAATAAGACTGCTATTTCGCACTCTCCGATTATCGTCTTTAATCTTATTTACTTTATTTCGTGCTTGTTGGTATTCTTCCTTTGCTAATGTGGCCTCATTGCTTTCCGCCCCCTTAAGTTTTCTACTTCTCCTGTATGCAGCACATTTAGCTTTTCTTTCCTTTATGGCCCTTTTCAGTTCTTCATTCACTCTGTACCCAAGTTCCCGTGTTGGCACCCTGATCTTTCCTACACTTTCCTTCCCTGCCTCCACTAGGCTCGAAACTATGGCGTCCGCCATCTTCTGGACACTGCCCCCCCTTGGGTACGGTTGCAAGCTTTGGTTTCAGTTTTTCATTGAACTTCGCCCAGTCAGCATCCTTTTTGAGTCCCCAAATCTCCTTAAAGCTTCCTTTGCTTTGTATTAGATTTTTGGCCCTGATCGTCACTGTAATCAAGTTGTGATCACTATCCACCTCCATTTTACCATCATCATCCACTTCTGCCCCTATCACCTCCCTCCATAAATTAATATCTGTGAGAATGTAGTCGATTATTGATTTTCTGTCGTTCCTCTCCCATGTCCATTTCCCCTTACATCTCGCGTCCCTGTTCAGAATCTTCAGACCGAGCTCGTTTGTGAAGTTCAACAGCTTCCTTCCATTCCTGTTGACTTTCTTGTCCCTACCCTCTATGCCTTCTTCCTTGTCACCTATGTGGCCATTAAAGTCACCCATCAGAATTATACCGATCCCCTTGTTTTGTAGCTCTGTGATATTGGCCCTTAGTGTTGAGTATATCGAGTCATTCCACTCGGGTTTGCTTCCCTCCACCGTACACTACACAACCCCAAAAGCAATACTTTTGTTTCTCAGACTAATCCTTACACATCCAATTTCTTTCGATACATCAACCGAGGTGCTGACCTCTTCCAGGTCTGTGATCAGCGACGGTTTTAAATCCTCTTTAATGTACATGCCTACCCCCCCCCCCCCCCCACACACACGCACAACTTTTTTCTGGCCTTCCGTTCACCCTACACCTATCCACACGCACCCCCTTACTTGGTCTACCCGTTCCTAGTGTCTTATCCACGTTTCACTTAGGCCCGTGACATCAAACTCCTCTGCCTCGATCAATGTAGCAATTTCACCTACTTTCCGATGGAGACCCTGGATATACCCCACTTTCAGGGTATCAAGATTCATTGGCTTCCGCCTACTGGTCCCATTATTATCTAGTCCCTGTATGTTTGTATATCCTATTTTGTGTACCTGTGTTTTCCTTGGGACGCTTTGCCTATTCAAGTGATTTTTTGCTCTCTTTTCCTTATCCCATTTTTTACAACTATGGTTCGTAACACATTTCCTGTGTTCATTTCCCCCTTCTCTGTTCACCCCCTCCCCTCCCTATACCAAAAAGGTTCCACCACCTGCAACATATTTCTTCCTAAAACCTCTGTACCCCTTGGGCTAAGATGGAGACCATCCCTTCCATATAGGTCCTTTCTGCCCCAAAATGATCCCCAATTGTCTATAAAGGTATCCCAAGTTCCTTACAATACTCCCCCAATTCCTCATTGGCTCCAATGATCCGCGAATTACGCTCGCCCCCACCACCTAGTACTGGAAGAAGCCCAGAAACCACTACATGTGCATTCTTGGCATTCAGTTGAGTTATTAAGTCCTTGTAAGTCTCAATAAGCTGAACTGATTTTCTCTCCCTTGTGTTGTTGGTCCCCACGTGTACAACAACCACTGGTCTGGGCCTGACCCCTTTACTAATCCACCCACTCTGTCCCTTAGGTCCTCCACCCTAGCCCCCGGAAAGCACAAATTGGTCCTGTTGACACTGTCGGGCCCACACACCACCTTATCTAACCCCCGCACTATACTGCTCCCTGCAACCACCAACTGCCTCTTTCCTGTCCTACTACCCCTGTTACCACCTCTGTTCCCACTGGACCGGCTCGCACTCTTGCACTCCGCCACACTAACCCCCAAGCCTACCGCCACCCCTTCAGGACCCACCTGCTCCTCAGAATTCTCGAAATTACCCAACACACTGAATCTATTTTGGACAGTGCACTTCTATTTTTGCCCAATCCCACTCCCACTACAAGCTTCCCTGTCCTCGTTTACCACCTTCCTAACCTTCCTTCTGCTCCTGCCCTGACAGACGCCACATGGTCATCGCTATCTCCCTCGCTATCCGATTCTAAACGAATACGCCTTTTGGTCCCCCGACTCACACTACTAGCCTGGGGATTTGACACACTAGCCTCTACTTCTCCCCTACCCTCAACCCGACGCACCATCCTATTCCCAAAAGACCCACTATTCACGTCAACAGTCCGCTTCCTGCTACCCACCACCTTCCAACCCCCATCGAATGCCACCCTAACTGGGGTAACACCAGACTTTTCTGCCTCCCCCAGTTTCCCCCTCACCTCCTGCACCTCTTCCTACAACTTTACATTGGTCTCTAACAGCTGCATTAACTCTACGCATCATAATTAGTGTGAACTCAACTCACCGAAAAGTAAATAAGGATAACTTGAAACAAGTGTGTATAAATATCTTTTAATATTTTATCATTCTTCAAAACAATATGACTTAATCTTACACATAAATATTAATGACTTGCACATACAAACTAAATATTAACCAGGAAACAGAATTTACTGCATCCAATAAATTTAAGTCTGTGTGAAAAGGGATAACCAATCATGAAAAACAAAACTGCACAGAAAGAGAATTTATGAAGGCATATTTTCGGGACTAAAATATTTTTTAAGCAAATCAGAAATGGATTTTCGTTAACAGTATTTACAGATATTCATACAGGAATCAGAACAATTTTTATAAGAAACCAGCGATATGTGCACATCATTTAACCCTTTGATACTTTTGCACGTCTTATTACGTGCGAAATCAAACAGAGCTTTGATTCGTTGTGGTCATTTGTTTTGTTATTATTTTTCGATTTTTTTAAAGTTTTAAAATGAATTCCTATTTTCTCCCGAATAGTGCTCTGTAACAACCGTTGAGCCAAATGTTATCGCAGCTTAAACTACTAATATACTCCTGCTGTCAAGACTTCTAAACTGGTTGAGTGCTAGAAACCACTATAAGTGCTTGCAAAAAATGAGGATACCAGAGCAAAAAGCCAACACTTTCCTTGCTTACATTTCATATTCAGTCAAACACAAATAATATTTTGTTTATATAAATTTGTTTTATTACAAATTATTGGAGAGTGCCTGTTGGCACTCTCCAATAATTTGTAATAAAACAAGTTTTGAATAACACATTCAGACAACCAAAAATAATCTAGCCCTCAACCAGTTAACCATTAATGTGAAAATTGTCTTGTTATTTGTACTTTCCACTGTTTTTGAAAAAACACTGAAGAAACTGAATTCTCAGTGACGTTTGAACGTCAGGATAATTAAAGTCTCAAAGGGTTAAAGGATTCGACCAAGGAAACCGAAATTGATATTATTGGCTCTGCCACTTATTTGAATGATAAGATATATAGATAATCTTCAGAACTGCATTAGTTGTTATAAAATGCAATTCCTAATAGTTCTGAAATATATGATATTAATAACCCACGTTGACCGCATTGAGTTAAACCACATTTTGACCCCCAGCAGATTTCAATTCATGCAGTATAGGTCTCATGTCAGTAGGTCATACCCAGCCAGAGGTATGAGCGTGAACCACATTAAAAATATTTATTGGCTCTACAACACCGGATCTGCCATATTGAAGATGCTAGCAAATATTCGTATAATTTAGAAAATGTAAAGGCACCTCTGGAAAATATATTGCGAGTAAAATAATTCAGTAATGTTAGAATACAGACGCAAACAGGCCTTAAAGGCCCACATGAGCCTATCTGAAGACGTATTGGCACTGCAAAATACCGAGGCCCCCATAGATGCTCACACGTGTTTAGAGCAACATTGTGAGAACAGAAAGTGTTATCATTATTCCTGCATTGCAAAAGTAAACTATTTGGGACCCATATTAAGATATTGAGAGACTTAAAATAATCCCTTTAAATACTCCATTTTAACCCTTTAAAACAACAAGCTCATTCCAATGAGAGGCCATAAGCAATGTTTTTCAAGCAAAAATGAAAAAAATAACAAAACTTGAATAAACATATCTGTGAATAACGTTGGCTGGTTTTCGTCGTTATGTTGAGAAACGGGTTTAGAATGTTTTACTGTGGAAGTTACACCTATAAAGGTATCCCATTCTATATAGAATTAAATGTTACAGAAAGGAAAGCGTAAAAACATTGTGTAACCGTGAGTTACATGAATATAATTTAATCATTTGCCCCGCCTCTGCGTTTGATTGGTTGAAAGCATACAGCGTAACAGTTGTCAAAATCGTATAAACCAAATCACGTAATGATTTGGAATGTCAACACGTTCTTACATCCGATGCAACTTTGAAGACTCTTGAAGCCCCGCCCACCCAATCCAGTTGTCACCGTGAGGGCGTGACGGCAGACTGATAGATGGATAACAAGCTTGTAAACAAAGATCAATGATCGATTTTTCATCGCCTCCAGTCAGCGAGAATATAATGATAATTTCTCGGGAACAATTGAATTTAATTAAATAATATATACAAAATATACCGAAGTGGGAGAGGAATAAAAGATCATACATCCAAACATGATTTTGGGGAACTTAAAAAAAATGTTTTTAATGATATTGTTACGTGACTTGCTAATATCTGTCGTCTGTGATCGAAAATCAAAACAACAAAAAGAACTCCGAAGTATTTTTCAGATTTATTCACGCAAATTCAAGATTTTCTTTTACAATGGCCAATGAATTTTATGGAAATTTCAATATCGGTGATCCGGCAGAAATTATAAATTTGAGAGAAGGGACAAATCATGAGTTTAACAATTTATTTAAGCAAACGCCAAGATTTGTGCGGATTTCAGATGAACATTTGAATGAATATGATGAATGTAGACAGCCGAAGTCAACAAAAAAATGCACAAAATGGGGTATTAAAATGTTCAACGACTGGTGTGTTGAAACGTTAGGCAGAGAAGTGGACCTACAGTTAGTAGAGCCTGAAGAACTGAATGAACATTTAAAGCATTTCTATGCAGAGGCTTGACCTAAACAAATTTCGCAAAAAAATTCTGAAATGCCGCCTGAACAAGCCGGTGTTTATCACAAAAATACCATGAAATCTGTGAGGTCAGCGATAAATAGACATTTAAAAGATATAAATAGGGATGTGGACATTATAGAGATAAGGTTTTCAAGGGGGCAAACAATGTACTTGACGGAAAACTGAAATTCAATTTGAAACCTGGTTTGTCAAGACCTACCTAACACAAAGCAAAATTGGCAAATGTGATTTGGAAAAAATAAAGACCTACCTTCACTCAAGAAACAATCCGGTGTTGTTGCGTTATCGTGTTTGGTTTAACTCGGCTGCACATTTTGTGACAAGAGGTTTAGAATTTCATCAGCAGCTAACAGTGAATTCGTTCAAGTTTGAGGTGGATGAACAAAACAGCCATTATGTTAAATTAAGCCATGAGACTGCACAGAAAAATTACCAGGGTGGTGCAGTTAATGACGAAGCCCCAGCGGATAAGCGGATGTACGCAACGTATGATAGACTCTGTCCAGTGCATTCTCTTCAGCTTTTAATTTCAAACACAGATCAAACTGCTAAAAATCAGCACAAACCTTATTTATTTATTTATTCGTTTCTTTTTATTGGAGTATAATGACACTTTCGACAGTCAAGGTCACCTCATATCGGACAGGTTTACGAGTGGAGGAAGCTAGAGTATCCGGAGAAAACCACCGAGCAACGGCGAGTAACTGTCAGACTCTTCAACATACTAACACCACACACGCAGGGTTAGCACTGCTTGAAGACAAGTGCACCATTGACGCACAGTGTGCCTTAGTGCACAACGCCACCTTGCCCCAACGTGGACATTCGGGATAAAGTGTCCAACTGAGAGAATATGAACCCAGTTCAGTTCATTTAGATGATTTTTAACCAAACTGATTTTCGAGTGCAGTAATTATGGATGGCACGTTGGGCACCAGTATTTTCTCTGAGACACCCTGATAAGTGCCAGCTATACAAAAACTTCGATGTTTAAAATTGTGTGAGAACTCAGTACCCTGATATCAAAAATATTATTTACATGTTTTTTAGGATTTGGTGTTATAGTATGTTTTATTCCAACGATATATTATATTTTCTAATACACCCATGATCGAGTTATGTATTCGGTATAATGTGATTTTAGTGTGGAGAACTTTCTCTGTACGGCGTATGTTCACGGAAGGACGGGGTCGCGAAGATAATCGATTGGGATGGATACCTGATTTGTCCGACAGTGATGATTCACGTCCTGGCGGTTAACATTTTCCAACAACATCATCAAGACGCATATCCAAAGAATGGATGGCTTGGTGATGCAGTTGGAACATTACACAGTTGGAATATTTGACCCAAATCCAAAACCCCAAAGACTTATTGTTAATTAAGTTGAGGATGAATAAAATATCCAAGAAGTAATCGTGATGCAACCATTCATTCACACTGATACGTATCGTAGAGGACCCCCCGAATTGGTATCTGTACAACCAACTCGTCTCTTGAGTCCAGTGTGTTATGTACATTGAAACTCAGGGGACGAACTGTAACGTACCGGTACTCCGTATTGGTTCAGCTGCGCTATCCGAGCCCGAATTGGTTTCTACAGTTCTCAGTCTGAACAACGGACTGTGTTTGTGAAAAGTCCAAGTGTCAATCCGTGTCTTGTGAGAAAGTTCATGATTTCAAGAAAGAGGCAATCGATACCCGAGGCCCAAATCAAGAAATTATCCCAAATAATAATATGTGGGGTGTCACCACCACCCCCGCTCCCCCGAAGCCCCTGCCCGCTAGGGAGTGTCGTAATTGGTGCCGGGGGGGGGGGGGTATGTTCCACAATCAAACAAATGTCGGCGAAGATGATGTGTAAATTGAATTCTCTGTTAGGATATAATGTACTCACGTTTGTTTTTATCATTTACGGTGACATCGACACATCAAACATTCTGGAAAAAGGTGAACTGTGAATGCTGTCGTTCCAAAATATATCAGAACTTGTTTAAACTATATTTAGACACTGATAAGTTAAAACAAACCTTAAAACTAGAAGCTCTCCAATCAGCACTGAATTCAATAAAACAGGAAGCTCGACACAGACACACCTGTCAATCATCACTTTTTCGCTTGACATGAACAGACAATTTCTGTCATCATAATTAGTGTGAACTCAACTCACCAAAAAAGTAAATAAAGATAGCTTGAAACAAGTGTGTATAAATATCTTTTAATATTTTATCATTCTTCAAAACAATATGACTTAATCTTACACATAAATATTAATGGCTTGTACATACAAACTAAATATTAAGCAGGAAACAGAATTCACTGCATCCAATAAATTTAAGTCTGTGTGAAAAGGGATAACCAATCATGAAAAACAAAATTACACAGAAAGAGAATTTTTGAAGGCATATTTTCGGGACTAAAATATTTTTTAAGCAAATCAGAAATGGATTTTCGTTAACAGTATTTACTAATAATAATAATAATAACAGTTTGGCCAGCCGCTGATTTGTCGCGGTTCTCGGACGAGAAGGCCTTGGTTACCCCTGTTCTTCCAACTGCCTCCCTATTCCCATGCTTCTCCTCTCCTCCCAACACTCGTAGACGAACTGCTTGATGACATCCCTTGCCCCATTCTTCCCAATCTCTCCGATTAGCATATTAACCCTCTCCTTTGTTCCAGGGTCTCCACCATGCCCAAATTACACATCTGGCACTCCCTTTCACTGTCCTTCCCAATTTTTCTCCTCATCTCCAGGAATCGCGACCTCATCTTGAACAGCAGTGACCACCCAAAGGTGCCACCAAGGTACTCGTCAAAGCCTGGCTTCTCTTTATCACGCAGGCCACCCAAAGACCTCTTTGATTTGACCCCCTCTCACCAATTTCGGTTACAATCCTCCATGACCCTTTCTCTGACGATTTTTTTTACCCTGGTTGGCCCCAACGTCCAAGTCCGAGATCTCCAATGAGTAGTTCTCTACTAGCTCCCTCACTTGGACCATCCACCTTGTCTTTATATTTGAGCTGAAAATTCTCAGGATCATTACTTTTACACCATCGGCTGTCTGGGAAATTTACCAAATAATTAAGATAACCGAGTTTCAACAGGTCTATCCTGTCCTTGATCCTCATCCACCCAAGCTCACCCCTGATTGCATCTAGCGCTGCGGCATTACTCGATCCCGTTATCCATCGGTTCTGCAGGATTTCCAAGCTCTTTACGGCCGTCTGGTTTAGGGGTACCACTTCCGTACCGTATGTGATACTTGGCAGACCCACCATTTCCCAAATGGTTCCCCCTCCCCCGAAAACCTTATTGAAACTGTTTCTCCCTATAAGTTTCATTTGGTTAAGGATTCGCTTCCCCTTCAGAATCAATTTATTTGTGTGGTTTCGGTAGATGCCTCTTCCTGTAATGTTTATATTTACCCCCAAATACTCGTAATCACCTGTCTCCCCTACACTGAGAAGTGTGTTGTTACCTTCCGGAATGCAGAACTCACCCACTCCCTACCTGCGAGTGGGGTCCACTTTGCTGCCCACAGGTATGACTTTGCTCTTGCTTTCATTTAGTTCGAGTCTCCATTTGCTCCCATATTTCCCAACAATTCCCAGCATTTTAGTTAGCCCCTCTTCGCTTTCTGACACTAGCACCATATCGTCTGCAAAAAATAGTCCTGAGATCTTCAAGTCCCCAACTGCTACCCCCCTCCTCGCTATGCAGGAGTTCATCTCCTAAATCTTTGATATACAATGCAAACAGGATTGGCGAAAGGATACACCCCCGTTTTAGGCCTATCTCCATAGGCACACGTTTTGTTGTAATGTTTCCCAGTCTAAGTTCACTCTGTACGTCTTTATATAATGCTTTCATAATTCCAACAAACTCACCTCCTAAGCCCAGAGCCTCCAGCTTGCGCCACATACCCTCCCTCCATACTCTATCGTATGCCTTTTTGACATCCAAAAAGACCATAAACAGCTTTTTCTTTTTTGATTTCGTGGATTCTATCATTTGGGATAGTGTGAAAAGGTGGTCAGTAACTCGCCTTCCCTTCCTGAAGCCATTCTGGATTTCTCCCCAAAAACCCTTCTCTTCAATCACCTCCTCTAGTCTCCCATACAGGGCTTTACAGAAAACTTTTCCAATGTTGCTACTGACAGAGATCCCTCGATAGTTATCCAAAACGTCTTTTTCCCCCTTTTTGTGAATAAATGTCACTTTGCTTTCTCTCCACTCCTTTAGGACCTCTTGATTTTCTATGGCTAGATTGAATACGGCAGTTAGGCTTTCCACGAATTCCTCTCCCCCTTTTTTGATAAACTCGTTTGGAATTTCATCCACTCCTCCCACTTTTCCATGCCTTAATTTTGAGATCACATTTCGCACCTCCATCGTTTTAATTTCGGTGCACACGAAGTTCGGTAGGTTTTCCTCGACCTGATTCGGACACTCAAGTGGGCTCCCCATGCCCTATCGCTTATCGTTTACCTTTTCCCAGTGCTTGACTAGTTCTGATGCGACTTGAGCTTGCTCGTCTGTAACTCTGCCATCTACTTTAATACTCTGTGGGTTACTTCCTTTGTTTCGTTTATTCACCAATTTCCAAGATACGTTCGAACTCGACCACCCTGTCGTTCTTATCGTCCTAATAAGACTGCTATTTCGCACTCTCCGATTATCGTCTTTAATCTTATTTACTTTATTTCGTGCTTGTTGGTATTCTTCCTTTGCTAATGTGGCCTCATTGCTTTCCGCCCCCTTAAGTTTTCTACTTCTCCTGTATGCAGCACATTTAGCTTTTCTTTCCTTTATGGCCCTTTTCAGTTCTTCATTCACTCTGTACCCAAGTTCCCGTGTTGGCACCCTGATCTTTCCTACACTTTCCTTCCCTGCCTCCACTAGGCTCGAAACTATGGCGTCCGCCATCTTCTGGACACTGCCCCCCTTGGGTACGGTTGCAAGCTTTGGTTTCAGTTTTTCATTGAACTTCGCCCAGTCAGCATCCTTTTTGAGTCCCCAAATCTCCTTAAAGCTTCCTTTGCTTTGTATTAGATTTTTGGCCCTGATCGTCACTGTAATCAAGTTGTGATCACTATCCACCTCCATTTTACCATCATCATCCACTTCTGCCCCTATCACCTCCCTCCATAAATTAATATCTGTGAGAATGTAGTCGATTATTGATTTTCTGTCGTTCCTCTCCCATGTCCATTTCCCCTTACATCTCGCGTCCCTGTTCAGAATCTTCAGACCGAGCTCGTTTGTGAAGTTCAACAGCTTCCTTCCATTCCTGTTGACTTTCTTGTCCCCACCCTCTATGCCTTCTTCCTTGTCACCTATGTGGCCATTAAAGTCACCCGTCAGAATTATACCGACCCCCTTGTTTTGTAGCTCTGTGATATTGGCCCTTAGTGTTGAGTATATCGAGTCATTCCACTCGGGTTTGCTTCCCTCCACCGTACAGTACACAACCCCAAAAGCAATACTTTTGTTTCTCAGACTGATCCTTACACATCCAATTTCTTTCGATACATCAACCGAGGTGCTGACCTCTTCCAGGTCTGTGATCAGCGACGGTTTTAAATCCTCTTTAATGTACATGCCTACCCCCCCCCCCCCCCCTCCCCCCCCCCCCACACACACACACGCACAACTTTTTTCTGGCCTTCCGTTCACCCTACACCTATCCACACGCACCCCCTTACTTGGTCTACCCGTTCCTAGTGTCTTATCCACGTTTCACTTAGGCCCATGACATCAAACTCCTCTGCCTCGATCAATGTAGCAATTTCACCTACTTTCCGATGGAGACCCTGGATGTTGCTATACCCCACTTTCAGGGTATCAAGATTCATTGGCTTCCGCCTACTGGTCCCATTATTATCTAGTCCCTGTATGTTTGTATATCCTATTTTGTGTACCTGTGTTTTCCTTGGGACGCTATGCCTATTCAAGTGATTTTTTGCTCTCTTTTCCTTATCCCATTTTTTACAACTATGGTTCGTAACACATTTCCTGTGTTCATTTCCCCCTTCTCTGTTCACCCCCTCCCCTCCCTATACCAAAAAGGTTCCACCACCTGCAACATATTTCTTCCTAAAACCTCTGTACCCCTTGGGCTAAGATGGAGACCATCCCTTCCATATAGGTCCTTTCTGCCCCAAAATGATCCCCAATTGTCTATAAAGGTATCCCAAGTTCCTTACAATACTCCCCCAATTCCTCATTGGCTCCAATGATCCGCGAATTACGCTCGCCCCCACCACCTAGTACTGGAAGAAGCCCAGAAACCACTACATGTGCATTCTTGGCATTCAGTTGAGTTATTAAGTCCTTGTAAGTCTCAATAAGCTGAACTGATTTTCTCTCCCTTGTGTTGTTGGTCCCCACGTGTACAACAACCACTGGTCTGGGCCTGACCCCTTTACTAATCCACCCACTCTGTCCCTTAGGTCCTCCACCCTAGCCCCCGGAAAGCACAAATTGGTCCTGTTGACACTGTCGGGCCCACACACCACCTTATCTAACCCCCGCACTATACTGCTCCCTGCAACCACCAACTGCCTCTTTCCTGTCCTACTATCCCTGTTACCACCTCTGTTCCCACTGGACCGGCTCGCACTCTTGCACTCCGCCACACTAACCCCCAAGCCTACCGCCACCCCTTCAGGACCCACCTGCTCCTCAGAATTCTCGAAATTACCCAACACACTGAATCTATTTTGGACAGTGCACTTCTATTTTTGCCCAATCCCACTCCCACTACAAGCTTCCCTGTCCTCGTTTACCACCTTCCTAACCTTCCTTCTGCTCCTGCCCTGACAGACGCCACATGGTCATCGCTATCTCCCTCGCTATCCGATTCTAAACGAATACGCCTTTTGGTCCCCCGACTCACACTACTAGCCTGGGGATTTGACACACTAGCCTCTACTTCTCCCCTACCCTCAACCCGACGCACCATCCTATTCCCAAAAGACCCACTATTCACGTCAACAGTCCGCTTCCTGCTACCCACCACCTTCCAACCCCCATCGAATGCCACCCTAACTGGGGTAACACCAGACTTTTCTGCCTCCCCCAGTTTCCCCCCACCTCCTGCACCTCTTCCTACAACTTTACATTGGTCTCTAACAGCTGCATTAACTCTACGCATCATAATTAGTGTGAACTCAACTCACCGAAAAGTAAATAAGGATAACTTGAAACAAGTGTGTATAAATATCTTTTAATATTTTATCATTCTTCAAAACAATAATTAATCTTACACATAAATATTAATGACTTGTACATACAAACTAAATATTAACCAGGAAACAGAATTTACTGCATCCAATAAATTTAAGTCTGTGTGAAAAGGGATAACCAATCATGAAAAACAAAATTACACAGAAAGAGAATTTTTGAAGGCATATTTTCGGGACTAAAATATTTTTTAAGCAAATCAGAAATGGATTTTCGTTAACAGTATTTACAGATATTCATACAGGAATCAGAACAATTTTTATAAGAAACCAGCGATATGTGCACATCATTTAACCCTTTGATACTTTTGCACGTCTTATTACGTGCGAAATCAAACAGAGCTTTGATTCTTTGTGGTCATTTGTTTTGTTATTATTTTTCGATTTTTTAAAGTTTTAAAATGAATTCCTATTTTCTCCCGAATAGTGCTCTGTAACAACCGTTGAGCCAAATGTTATCGCAGCTTAAACTACTAATATACTCCTGCTGTCAAGACTTCTAAACTGGTTGAGTGCTAGAAACCACTATAAGTGCTTGCAAAAAATGAGGATACCAGAGCAAAAAGCCAACACTTTCCTTGCTTACATTTCATATTCAGTCAAACACAAATAATATTTTGTTTATATAAATTTGTTTTATTACAAATTATTGGAGAGTGCCTGTTGGCACTCTCCAATAATTTGTAATAAAACAAGTTTTGAATAACACATTCAGACAACCAAAAATAATCTAGCCCTCAACCAGTTAACCATTAATGTGAAAATTGTCTTGTTATTTGTACTTTCCACTGTTTTTGAAAAAACACTGAAGAAACTGAATTCTCAGTGACGTTTGAACGTCAGGATAATTAAAGTCTCAAAGGGTTAAAGGATTCGACCAAGGAAACCGAAATTGATATTATTGGCTCTGCCACTTATTTGAATGATAAGATATATAGATAATCTTCAGAACTGCATTAGTTGTTATAAAATGCAATTCCTAATAGTTCTGAAATATATGATATTAATAACCCACGTTGACCGCATTGAGTTAAACCACATTTTGACCCCCCAGCAGATTTCAATTCATGCAGTATAGGTCTCATGTCAGTAGGTCATACCCAGCCAGAGGTATGAGCGTGAACCACATTAAAAATATTTATTGGCTCTACAACACCGGATCTGCCATATTGAAGATGCTAGCAAATATTCGTATAATTTAGAAAATGTAAAGGCACCTCTGGAAAATATATTGCGAGTAAAATAATTCAGTAATGTTAGAATACAGACGCAAACAGGCCTTAAAGGCCCACATGAGCCTATCTGAAGACGTATTGGCACTGCAAAATACCGAGGCCCCCATAGATGCTCACACGTGTTTAGAGCAACATTGTGAGAACAGAAAGTGTTATCATTATTCCTGCATTGCAAAAGTAAACTATTTGGGACCCATATTAAGATATTGAGAGACTTAAAATAATCCCTTTAAATACTCCATTTTAACCCTTTAAAACAACAAGCTCATTCTAATGAGAGGCCATAAGCAATGTTTTTCAAGCAAAAATGAAAAAAATAACAAAACTTGAATAAACATATCTGTGAATAACGTTGGCTGGTTTTCGTCGTTATGTTGAGAAACGGGTTTAGAATGTTTTACTGTGGAAGTTACACCTATAAAGGTGTCCCATTCTATATAGAATTAAATGTTACGGAAAGGAAAGCGTAAAAACATTGTGTAACCATGAGTTACATGAATATAATTTAATCATTTGCCCCGCCTCTGCGTTTGATTGGTTGAAAGCATACAGCGTAAAAGTTGTCAAAATCGTATAAACCAAATCACGTAATGATTTGGAATGTCAACACGTTCTTACATCCGATGCAACTTTGAAGACTCTTGAAGCCCCGCCCACCCAATCCAGTTGTCACCGTGAGGGCGTGACGGCGGACTGATAGATGGATAACAAGCTTGTAAACAAAGATCAATGATCGATTTTTCATCGCCTCCAGTCAGCGAGAATATAATGATAATTTCTCGGGAACAATTGAATTTAATTAAATAATATATAAAAAATATACCGAAGTGTGAGAGGAATAAAAGATCATACATCCAAACATGATTTTGGGGAACTTAAAAAAAATGTTTTTAATGATATTGTTACGTGACCTGCTAATATCTGTCGTCTGTGATCGAAAATCAAAACAACAAACAAAACTCCGAAGTATTTTTCAGATTTATTCACGCAAATTCAAGATTTTCTTTTACAATGGCCAATGAATTTTATGGAAATTTCAATATCGGTGATCCGGCAGAAATTATAAATTTGAGAGAAGGGACAAATCATGAGTTTAACAATTTATTTAAGCAAACGCCAAGATTTGTGCGGATTTCAGATGAACATTTGAATGAATATGATGAATGTAGACAGCCGAAGTCAACAAAAAAGTGCACAAAATGGGGTATTAAAATGTTCAACGACTGGTGTGTTGAAACGTTAGGCAGAGAAGTGGACCTACAGTTAGTAGAGCCTGAAGAACTGAATGAACATTTAAAGCATTTCTATGCAGAGGCTTGACCTAAACAAATTTCGCAAAAAAATTCTGAAATGCCGCCTGAACAAGCCGGTGTTTATCACAAAAATACCATGAAATCTGTGAGGTCAGCGATAAATAGACATTTAAAAGATATAAATAGGGATGTGGACATTATAGGGATAAGGTTTTCAAGGGGGCAAACAATGTACTTGACGGAAAACTGAAATTCAATTTGAAACCTGGTTTGTCAAGACCTACCTAACACAAAGCAAAATTGGCAAATGTGATTTGGAAAAAATAAAGACCTACCTTCACTCAAGAAACAATCCGGTGTTGTTGCGTTATCGTGTTTGGTTTAACTCGGCTGCACATTTTGTGACAAGAGGTTTAGAATTTCATCAGCAGCTAACAGTGAATTCGTTCAAGTTTGAGGTGGATGAACAAAACAGCCATTATGTTAAATTAAGCCATGAGACTGCACAGAAAAATTACCAGGGAGGTGCAGTTAATGACGAAGCCCCAGCGGATAAGCGGATGTACGCAACGTATGATAGATTCTGTCCAGTGCATTCTCTTCAGCTTTTAATTTCAAACACAGATCAAACTGCTAAAAGCCTCTTCAACCATTGTTCCAAAGACGCCATGATGAACCCGGAATCACATTCGGTCTGGTACAATCCCGTGCCCGTGAAACAGTACCAGTTCACAGGATTTATGACTGACATCAGTAGGAATTCCAAAAGCTCTCAAAAATACACAGCACACTCCATCAGGGCGACTAGTATTCAAATTATGAATGATGCAGGACTCGAACTGAGACACATAATGCATATGAGTGGCCATCGAAATGAGAGTTCTGTGCGCAGTTACACTCGCGACTGTTCAGTTGCACAGAAACATAAAATTAGTGACACGCTTTCAACTGTTGCCAATCACGCAAAATTCGACACAAACTTATCGACTCCGCCAACTTTCCAAGAAATGAATGTCCAAAATGTTGTCAAATAGGCGCCGAACAATGTATTGTCAACTCGTGCAATTTCTAATTCCTCTTTTCTGAGCTGCACATTCAATTTTCTGAGTGGCAACTAACTTTTCAAATAACTTGATGATATAGTGCAAACTTTGATTGAGACGGACCATTGAAACGTCGAATTTGACAAATTGACAATGATTGACGTGATCTGTTTGTGCCACACTTTCCTGAGTTTGTTGTCTTTTGCGAAAATTAAAAGTTTTTCGTTCACGTACACATAGTTTTTATATTTTAATATCACAGCCGGATTAAATTATAAGAAATATTTGTTGTTTTCCTTCGGTTTATGCGATATAAACCGAAAATTTTCAGCACAAGCTTCATAACTCGCGTAGCGAGTTATGATCAAGCTTGTGCTGAAAATTTTCGGTTTATATCGCATAAACCGAAGGAAAACAACAGTTATTTCTTAAGGAGTTTGTACTCACACTGAAGTATTAAGGGGTTAAAAACAGACTATTCAAATATTCCATTTCAGGTAAATGGTTAAATAAACTTGAGTATTATACACTAAGAATGTTAAACATACCAGAACGACTGTACCCTTTCATAACCTGGGAAGTGACATTGTCATATTTTGTAATCCGTGCGGATTACTAAACCGTGCGCACAGATCACTGATTCGTGTGCACAGATTACTAATCCATGCGAACGGATTATTAATCCGTGCGAACAGATTGCTAAACCGTGCGAATGATTCAATAATTCGTGCGAAAGGATTACTAATTCGTGCGAGTGGATTAAAAAATAAACTGACCACGTTCCCTCTGTGCATACACTGGGGCCTGGGAGGTGACACCGCCAACTTATTTCTTGACGTGAGGCTAAACTTACCAAGTGTAAACCGATTATTTATCATTTTATTGTGCTTTGTCTTGCATTCCAGGTAACAGTGGGTTTCTTACACAGGACCCGTAATGTGCTCAGCTGAATAATCCCCCCTACTATACGCTGCCACTACGTGCTCTAACGCACAGCAAGGGGTAGCATAGACTTTGCACCAAAATGCATAACAACACTTTTTCACCTATTGTCATGATGTTGCATCGTGCTGATACTTTCCGCGATGACTCCTTTCGATTTCGAGTGAATTTACCCATCAGTTACGAATGTTGGCACGAAACTACCAAACTCTAACTACCTGAACCGGCACAGAGCAGTGACTTTGCTATAGAGAGTGGTTAAGTGGGGTGGGGGAGATCATTGTGGGGATTGGGGGGGGGGGGGGGGGGCTTTGTCAAAGTAGAAATTAGTCAAGAAGGATTTAGTTATGGGAGATTCTGGCGGTGGGGGGGAGGTATAGGGCCGCTTATGTTCCAGTATTTTTTTCTGATCATCTCAATTTACTTGAAACATCCCGGTGCCATCGGATCATCGCAGCCGCAATGGCATAATAGGATTATGCAATGACACCACTACACCCTATCCCAATATTATTCCATTCCCACGCCGCTGCAGCAATTTCCCCTTCTCCGTCGTATTGGTACAGGACGGTTCATCCGGAGTCACCGTAAATCGTATCCTCGTAGCCAACCATGCCACTGCCTTTGGATACGTCGTTGTGTACAGGGAACGTACCTATCGAATGTGACGGATAAACCGCAAGTCGCCGCCGATTGGATGGATTACTATCTCATTATAACCAGTTAGCGAAATCGTTGCAAGGAAAGAGGTTAGTAGGTCGTTGTAACGACTTAGCTGAATCGTTACAGGAACAAAATATTTAATAAATCGTTATAGTAAGCTAGATCGTTGCAAGAAAAATTTTAGTAAGTCGTTATAACAACTTAGCTGAATTGTTTCAAGAAAAACGTTATTTTGTAACTCGTTATAACGAGCTAGCGAGATCGTTGCAAGTAAAAAGTGAATAATTAGTAACTCGTTATAACGAGCTCTTGAATAAAATATTCATCTGCCATGTGACTCCAACGGGCAAAACGGGTACGCGATAAAACAAGAACGATTTATTGAGCAGTAACAGCGGAAACGAATTAGTTAGCAAAACCGTAATAACGTGTTAGCTAAGTTGTAATAACGAGTTAGCTAAGCGATAATAACAAATTAGCTAAGTCGTTATTACGAGTTAGCGAGATCGTTATAAGGACAAGAAGTGAGTTACTGACTCCTAATGACGAGTTAGTAACTAAATACTGCGTGGCGCCAATAGGCTGCCGTAGAAAACCACACATAAAAATCAGTTGGATTAAAAACAAACACAAATCAACTGGGTTGAGTGAATATGAACCCAATTCAATTCATTTTCGTTAATTGTTAACCCAAGTGTTTCCAGAGTGTAGTAGTTATGGATGGTACGTTGGACAACAGTATTTTGTCTGAGACACCCTGCTAAATACCAGCGTATACAAAAAAATTGGGGTTTAGGGTTGTGTGAAAACTCTGGACACTGGAATCCCGTTGAATGATACCCAAAATATTATGAACATATTTTCTTTGGATTTGGTGTTATGTATGTTCCATTACAACAATAGTATTATTTTTTTCTAATACATAATAATTAAAATATACGAAAAGTCGCAGTGACGCAACATTTTATTCAATTGGCTCTTTGCCCAAGGAAACCGGAAAACCGGCCAGCGCTATTCTGAAAAAATCGCCAGGTAATTTTCATTATATTTTCTTTTTTTTGTCTAAAACACAGGTTATGACCACTCTTTGGAACGAGCTCGTCGAGCTCGTTCCAATGAGGGGTCATAACCTATGTTTTTGAAAACAAAAATGAGAAAAATGGTTATTCAAGAATGTTGTTTGTAAGTGTCGTCTGCTTTTCATGTTATGTAAAGGGTTAACACGCACCGTACAGTTACCGCCGTCTTGTTTTTGCAGTGCCACCAATAGCCCGTATCGGTTACTATAGTCCTCAGTCTGTATAAACGACTGTGTGTATAATATAAGTCCAAGTATCAACCCTTTTGTTCAATATACTGCTAAACAACTCATATTTTTATTCAATGTGGAAAAAGGCTAATGTTTCTCTAATCTTGGAAAAACAACCCGCCAACCTTGTTTGTAACTATCGCCCCATATCATTGATTAGTTGTGTTGGTAAAGTCTTTGAAAAATGCATTTTTAAACGATTATGTCAGTTCCTGGACGATACCAACGTTCTTAGTCAATTTCAGTCAGGTTTCAGAACAGGTTACTAAACCGTCCTCAAACTGACATTTTTGATGAAGTTTGGAGAGCGCTCGGCGAAGGGAAGGGAGTTAGGGTCTTTTTCTGCGATGTTAGTAAAGCCTTCGACAAAGTATGACGCGATGGCCTCATCCATAAACTTGTAAATATTGGTGTTACGGGTAAACTTTTGTCGCTTTTTAAACCGTACCTTTCAAACAGATTGCAGTGTGTAGTTGTGGTTCCAGAAGCATCTTCATGGAATCCAAAAATGCTGGAGTGCCCCAAGGATCCTTACTTTTCTTGGTTTACATCAACGTTATAACCGATAACCTACTCAGAAGCATACGCCTTTTCGCTGATGATGCCCCGTTATACCTAATTGGGAAAAATCCATACCAAGCCTCGAATTCAATTAACCAAGATAATCACATACAGCATCCTATCTCGAAGGATAACCAGATACCTCATAATCACATACGGCATCCTATCTCCCAGAAGGCTTGATGGATGACTCCCGGTTCTTCAAAACTAAACTGTTGGACCTTTCACCACTCCTTTTTTGTAACCGCTAT
Organism: Pictodentalium vernedei; assembly: GCA_031216915.1. Classification (NCBI taxonomy): domain Eukaryota; kingdom Metazoa; phylum Mollusca; class Scaphopoda; order Dentaliida; family Dentaliidae; genus Pictodentalium; species Pictodentalium vernedei. Next base: position 438,017,191 of record CM062293.1, read on the forward strand.
GGTCATATATCGGGGCCGCTACCAACCGGCGTTGCTGTTTGGTTTTCTTTTCTCTTCTTCCCTTAAATTTGCCATCGCACAACATTATATTCTGGCTCGCCACCATGATGGGACTCCAACCTCTACCATCGCCAAGCTGGAACCGAATAGAGCCCACTCTCTAATAGTCTTTATGGCGTTCAGGGGTTGATTAATGACAATCTATTATTCCAACGTAAACTGCCGGGAATTCTAACCGCGTGCATACCCCCTTAGACCCCATTTGAGGCAATAGGAAAGCTAGGCCTGTTTGACCCAATTGAAAAAAATAAGGTTAACCGTGTCGCAAGGGATTTGTAAATCCCAAATCGTTCCTGAACGCCTTCGGCGCGCTGAAACCTTTCATTCATTCATCTAGTGCAGTTTGGAAGACAAACTCTCAAAGTTCACCCTTTGACAGAAATGTTTGAAGAGTCGTTCTCATCGTAAACAGTAAATACAAAAGGGAGTACATTATACTCTAACAACAGAAATTAGAGATTTTCCATTTATAAACCATCCTTGCCGTTATGTATTTTATCGAGGGCACTTAAAGTCACAGGAAGTGAATTAAAAAAATGTCTTCTGTTGTTCCGGATCGTTCCCTATGTGCTTTGTTACCGTCAAATACTAGCACACATCATTCGGAAATACAGCGTGATGTGGTCACTGAAAAGTATACGCCGACTCGTTAAGTCTGCCGACTCTTAAATACATTTCCCTATTGTTTCCTATATAATATCCCTATCTCGGCCATATTTGGGGCAAATGTGTATTTATATATGCCTCATACAATGAAAGTCTAAAAAAGAAATTCAATTATTTTTTGTTGTTTGGTGCATTTTTCTATTTTTACCTCACTAAATTTTATTTATTTATTAGTGTTTAACGACACTTTAACAGCGAAGGTCATATCGCGTGGGTGACAGTTTTACGGGTGGAGGAAGCCGGAGTACCCGGAGAGAACCAACGAACAACGACGAGCAGCTGCAAGCTCCCCAACATCCTAACTCCACACTGCAGCACAGGCAGGGTTAGCATGGTTGAAGACATGCGTACCATCGACGTGCAGTACGCCTTAGTACACGGCGTCATCGTCATGTGGACAATCGGGGTGAAGTGTCTTGCCCATGGACACGACGCGGGAGTCCGAAGCGATCGCTCAGTCGGTCACCTATCCAAGGACTAACTGGGCTCGACGTTGCTTAACTTCGGTGATCTGAGGAGAACCGGTTACCGCTACGCCACCGCGCTCCATACCTCACTGAAAAGTGTACTCCAGATTTCCCAATGAAATTTTTAATCCCCCTAAAATTATCCTAAATCTGGGCTTGATATTATCCCAAACCTTTATATTTGCTCTCATAAAAATAATAAGTGTGTCTTATAAAATAGTTTCAGAGCATAATCTCGAAAGAAGTGAGATAAAAAGGGATTTTGACTATCGAATTTGTCACCCGATGAACTGCCCACTAGTTTTACTTGTAGGCCAACTGTGTGCCGATAACCCTTTGATCTCTAGCGGTATCTTCCATTCCAGTTCAATGGCAGCAATTAGAAGAGTCCATATTCATTATTTGGGGTATACCAATCGAGATTTTCAACGTGCAGCCCCGAGGCTGCACGTTGAAAATATTGTTTGGTATAGCCCGCAAATTTACTGAACAGCCATCCTATTTAATGGCATTTTGACTTGTCAGGTTCCTGGTCGTAAAGGCGGCCGCTAGGGTTCAAAGGGTTAACACAGATTTGGCATAACACCAAGTTATATTCTACCTGATCAACTGACTTTAAACCAAATGGTGAAAATGGTTCTTTGTTGGGATTTAACGATACTTTCAACAACCGGGATAATATAATAATAATAATAATAATGCTTCAGCCATCCCATAATTTGTCGCGGTCCTCTACTGAGGACGTCTTCATTTTATACTGCCCCACAGGTCATTTCCACCCCATTGTCCTTATCAATCTTCTCTTCTGAAGAGGTTTCACACACCGGAAGAGCTCAATGTAACGCGCAGGGATTACCCTCCTGTCATGGTACTTAGTGTAGGCTGGTATTATTTGATATATGGCGCTAGTTTCAGAAAGCAAAGAGGAGCTAGCGAAAATGCTGGGAATTGTTGGGAAATATGGGAACAAATGGAGACTTGAACTAAATGAAAGCAAAAGTAAAGTACCCGTGGGCCGTAAAGTGGACCCTACTCGAAGGTGAAGAGTGGGTGAGTTCTATATTCCGGAAGGTACCAGCAAACGTCTTAGTGTAGGAGAGACAGTTGACTACTAGTGTCTGGGGGTAAATATAAACATCACAGGAAGAGGCATCTACCGAAACCACACAAATAAATTGATTCTGAGGGGGAGGCAAAGCCTTAACCAAATGAAACTTATAGGGAGAAACTGTTTCAATAAGGTTTACGTGAGGAAAACCATTTGGGAATTGGTGGGTCTGCCATGTATAACATATGGTACGAAAGTTATACCCCTTAACCGAACGGCTGTAAAACGCTTTGAAACCCCGCAGAACGATGCAGGCCGATGGATAACGGGGTGAGTAATGCCGCAGCACTAGGCCCAATCAGGGGTGAGCTTGGATGAGGCTCAAGGACAGGATAGACTTATTGAAACTCGGTTATCTTCATTATTTGGTAAATCTCCCCGACACCCGGTGGTGTAAAGTAATGTTCCAGAGTATTTCCAGCTCAAATATCAGAACAGCCTGGATGGTCCAAGTGAGTGAGCGAATAGAGAACTACTCATAGGAGATACCTAGACGTAGGGGCAACCCAGGATACAAAAATCGTCAGAGAAATGGTCATGGAGGATGGTAACCTTAATTGGCAAAGGGGGTCAAATGAAAGAGGTCTTTGGGTGGACTGCGTGAGAAAGAGAAGCCTGGTTTTGAAGAGTACCTCGATGGCACCTTTGGGGGTCACTGTTGTTCAAGCTGGGGTCGCGGTCCCTGAAGCTGAGGGAGTAAATTGGAAAAAACAGTGAAAAGGAGTGCCAGATGCGTAATTTCTTCTAGAATGCCCAAAATACCAGTCTAAAAAATAATATTCACTGTAAGCCTAAGGAGGGGGTGGGGTATTGGGAGAAAGAGTAAGATTCACTGGGAGTATAATGGGGAAGTGGGATGGGAGAATGAAGGACATGTGGTTAGTGAGTGACTCAAAGGAGAGGGTTAATATGCTAATCGGAGAGATTGGGAAGAATGGTGCAAGGTATGTCATCAAGCAGTTCGTTTCCGAGTGTTGGGACGAGAGAAGTAATAGAGGGCAGTTGGGAACACAGGAGTAGCCCAGGGCCTTCTCGTCCGAGAACCGCGACAATTCAGCGGCCGGCCAGAGTGTTATTATTATTATTATATACACGTGCACACCACACCAAAGGGTCCGCGTTATAGAACAGTAGAGCTGTCATTCGGGTCCCTCCTCAGGGTACCGGGATTGTGTGCTGATGCCCCTCAAATTTAGACAAATTCCTTTGTAGTACTACTCGCGCGTACTTTCTCCATCTCCCCACCTACTGTATTAACGTTTTCACTCATGTATCCCTTCCACAAGTTACCCTTATCCCGTGTATGAAAGTCTTATGGTTGGAGAAAGTCGGATTATAAAGACAGAATGACGGGGTAGGGGTGGGGAAAGGGTGTCGGAGTAGATTTAGTCAAAGACGATTTAGGGGGATTTTGAGGTGGAGAGGGGGTATCGGGCCTCCGAGGCTCCAGTATTTTTTATCCTTATTACTCGAAATGCACGGAGCCAACAGATCATTACTGGCTACGGTATAATGGAATTATACAATAACATCACACTCCATTCCAATTATATTCCCTCTAAAATCAGTTTGGTTAAAAATCAACACAAACCTTATTTATTTATTTATTTACTTATTTATTAATTTATTCGTTCCTTTTTATTGGAGTTTAATGACACTTTGGACAGTCAGGGTCACCTCATATCGGACAGGTTTACGGGTGGAGGAAGCTGGAGTATCCGGAGAAACCACCGAACAACGGCGAGTAACTGTCAGACTCTTCAACATACTAACACCACAAACGCATGGTTAGCACAGGTTGAAGACAAGTGCACCAGTGTGCCTTAGTGCACAACGCCACCTTGCCCCAACGTGGACATTCGGGATTAAGTGTCCAATTGAGAGAATATGAACCCTGTTCAGTTCATTTAGGTGAATTTTGGGTGCAGTTGTGGAACCTATATTGAAACCTGACCTGCATTACTAGCTGGAAATACACATATCAACTTTGGTTGAAATCAAATAATCCAAACAGGAGTTATCAGTCGGAAACCAATTGTTTACAGACAGATGGATGGATCAACAGATGGATGGACGAAAGTCATGACTATAGCCCTGACTATAAACAGTCAGGCTAAAAATGCATTTTGTACCAAAGAAAAAATATTGCATGTGAATGGTCCTGGGTGAGGAGGAGGTGGGGTGGGGAATGAGGGGTGGGGGGGGGGAGTGGGTGTGTGTTAGGGGAGTCCATTTTTTTTCCACATGTGGTCAGTCTAAATCCTTCAGAATGCATTTTGACAAGAGAAAAAAAAAATACCAAACTGGCACCATGGGGGTATGGGGTGGGGTGGGTGGTGGTGTTTGTCTGGGCTTTTAACCACAAACATTACCCAAAACTGTAAAAAAGCATTTTTGACGAAAGAAATAAAAAGTGCCTAATTGGCTCCCCTGGGGGGGTGGGGGGGGGTGCGTGAGTTTAAAAAAAGGTTCCGCATGTAGTGACTGTAAATAGTTCAAAATGCATATTCGAGAAAAGAAAAAAAAAAGAAAATGCCTAATTGGGGGAGGGGGGGGGGGGGGATAATTTCTGTCTGGATTTTTAACCACAAACTTTAACCGAAACTGTAAAAAAGCATTTTTGACAAAAGGAAAAAAGTGTTCTGCAAGTAGTGACCGTAAATAGTTGAAAATGCATAATGGAGGAAATAAAAAAAAAATGCCTAATTGGGGAGGGGGGGGGTGGAGGGGGGGGGGGGGGGTTAGTGGTGTTTGGGTTTTTAACCCAAACTGTAAACAAGTATTTTTTACGAAAGAAAAAAAAGTGCCTAATTGCCCCCGGCAGGAAGAAAGGGGGGGGGGGGGGGTAGCGGGGTACGTAAGTTTAAAAAAAGGTTCCGCATGTAGTAACTGTAAATAGTTCAAAATGCATATTGGAGAGAAAAAAAGGCTAATGGGGGGTGGGTGGGGCTGGGGCGGGGGGGGGGGGGGGGGTAAGGGGGTGTTTGTCTGGGTTTTTTGTCGCTTTTTAAACCGTACCTTTCAAACAGAGTGCAGTGTGTAGTTGTGGTTCCAGAAGCATCGTCATGGAGTCCAAAAATGCTGGAGTGCCCCAAGGATCCTTACTGTTCTTGATTTACATCAACGATATAACCGATAACCTTCTCAGAAGCGTACGCCTTTTCGCTGATGATACCCCGTTATACCTAATTGGGAAAAATCCATACCAAGCCTCGAATTCAATTAACCAAGATAATCACATACAGCATCCTATCTCGAAGGATAACCAGATACCTCATAATCACATGCGGCATCCTATCTCCCAGAAGGCTTGATGGATGACTCCCGGTTTTTTCCAAACTAAACTGTTGGACCTTTCTCCACTCCTTTTTTTTGTAACCGCTATGGTCATATATCGGAGCCGCTACCAACCGGCGTTGCTGTTTGGTTTTCTTTTCTCTTCTTCCCTTAAATTTGCCATCGCACAACATTATATTCTGGCTCGCCATCATGATGGGACTCCAACCTCTACCATCGCCAAGCTGGAACCGAATACAGCCCACTCTCTAATAGTCCTTATGGCGTTCAGGGGTTGATTAATGACAATCTATTATTCCAACGTAAACTGCCGGGAATTCTAACCGCGTGCATACCCCATCAGACCCCATTTGAGGCAATAGGAAAGTTAGGCCTGTGTGACCCAATTGAAAAAAATAAGGTTAACCGTGTCGCAAGGGATTTGTAAATCCCAAATCGTTCCTGCGCGCTTTCGGCGCGCTAAAACCTTTCATTCATTCATCTAGTACATTTTGGAAGACAAACTCTCAAAGTTCACCCTTTGATAGAAATGTTTGAAGAGTCGTTCCCATCGTAAACAGTAAATACACAAGGGAGTACATTATATTCTAACAACAGAAATTAGAGATTTTCCATTTATAAACCATCCTTGCCGTTATGTATTTTATCGTGGAATATATTCACCCCGAATGAGTCGAACATCCTTCACGATACCCTCTCACGGACAGGGACATCATCGAGGGAATGAGGGTAGTGACACACCTTTTTTATTCGGAACATTTTCTTCGGGATTGGAGCCTCGGATATTGAATGGTTCTTGCTTCAAGTTTTGAACTTTCTCACAAGACCAGGGTTGATAGTTGGACTTGTACACCATACACACAGTGGGCTGTACAGGTGCAAGCCAGAAAATAAGAAGACTGACATCCGCAAAATGATGTCCCTAGAGGGTGAATTTGGTGATTCTACCCTGCACAGCAGTGTAGCATCACTAAATTTACCCTCTGTGAACCCCAATTTGAACCAGGGTCTCCAACCTAACAGAAAGAGGTACAAGAGGATGAATTGGCCCACTGTATATGATAGCATCAGTAAATTCACCCTCTGTTGACCTCATTCTGCAAATGACAGATTGCTTATTTTCCGGCTTGTACGGATGGAGGAACGCAGAAGCCAATTCGGGCTATTGGTGGTACAGCCGAACCAATTCAGAGTACCTTGACAGTACGTCTTAACCCTTTACATAACGAATCGCCCGTATCCGTCCGCGTAATATGCACATTCAGCAGTTGAAAAAATAATATTTTTCAAAAAATTTCAACAAAACCATATCATGTGACCCCTCGTTGGAACGAGCTCGTCGAGCTCGTTCCAACGAGGGGTCACGTGATATGGTTTTGTTGAAATTTTTTGAAAAATTTGAAAAGATTGCATTTAAAATAATAAATTTTGATATCGTCTGCGTTGGGTGAAGGGTTAATTGAATATGATGTTTCTTCACAATTACGTTTTGTATATTTTGTTTATACTCAAATAAATTTTCACGAGGTTTTGGGTTTTGTTTCGATAATTCCAACCGACTACTTTTCCAACTCTTTCTCCGAGACGTGCATTCTCCGAAGAAATCCCTTGACGATGAAGCTGAAAAATTTTATCCGCCGGGACGTGAGTCATCACAGTCTGACAATTCAGATTTACAGTTATGGATGCGGAACGGACCGCAAAACGCGGGTACGGTCCGCGGTACAGTGCCGGACCTCGGTCTAGACCGGGCCGCCGTCGTTGGACCGCTTTGGACCAGTCCACACAGGGCGGTCCGGTACTGGATCGGTTCGCAGACTTTAACACATAGATGTGTGTCTAGCTTTAGTACTAGGGTTATCTGGTATGGAAATTCTAAGCTTCAATCACCAGTCAATAGACTCAATACACAATGTCGAAAATGTCTGGTCATTTGGTGTGACATCTCACAACAGCTCATCAGATACATTCTTTGATGTCGATGACATCAAACGACAGTGACTAATTTACTGGATACAGTAGCTAAGTTACTATTTTTGCATGACAATGCTGGGAAACGCCACCTTCCCCAATACCCACGGATGCGTAATTTGTGCAACTGCGTGAATTGCAAGCTTCTCGTCCAAGAAGATGGATTTGAAAACCTATGAAGTGCCTGTTTGACAAGGAGTACATGTGTATTGTGTTAATGTTTGTGTGACTCTCGTACGTATGACAGTCAACAATCAACATGATGCAACAAGTTAACAATTGCAAGTGTTTTGGAATTATTTTTCTGTTTATCATTGCACATTTGCAAGAGACCAGATTACTACAATAATTATGCATTGCTGATTACACAAATATGAGGCGATAGTTATAATTTTATTCTTGTTGGGGCAAATGGACAAGCGACAATGTTGTCCACAATATACATTATCGATAACAATAAGCCGTTTTATAAAGTCAGACATCACCACGTCAGAGGTTAGATGTTTAATGGGACACTCTCTAAAACACGTTTCATAAAGCCATCTTCTCTAACTTGACAGCTGGCATCCAGGACAAAAACAAAGATCCTTGATGAAACGAATAAGCGTTTTACAGAAATATCCTCTTTAGCCTTTGATCCCTGAAATGAAAATATTTGAAATTATGAAACCGCTTATACAATTACCATGTTCTCGACATTTGGGCATATATCTGACAGATTTGGTAATTTGGGTAATACCCAGTGTGTCAGATACAGGCCAAAATGTCGGGAACATGGTAATTGTATAAGTAGTTTCGTAATTTCAACGGGTAATGGTATGCATATTGCTAGTGACTATGACTGAGGTCAGACAAGATAGCGAACTAGGAAATACCATGTCAAGTTGTCAGCTAACCATCATAGGCTCATATACATTTCAATGTACTGAAGATATGTAGCAAATCGCGTTGTAACCTACAGTTGGCAATATCTAACTCCAAATCACTACATCCGATACCGAATAGCGGTACGCATACCTGCATGTCGGAAATTGACCAATCTATCTGGAATATGTCAGGTGTCATTCCCAAGAACAAAACGTTTTTCTGCTGAAAGACTTGGAGCATTTGCATTATCTATCTTTAAGTTTTTAACGCAATCATATATATAAAGGATCTCAAACTCGTGATGTTTGGATATAAGATTTTTTGAAACGAGTTTGATGAATTCGATTCACAACTCGCCTAAGGCGAGTTGTGAATCGAATTCATCAAACGAGTTTCAAAAAATCTTATATCCAAACATCACGAGTTAAAGATTCTGTATATCACATGAATTTTCGAATATTTTTTACACTTTTTATTTAACCCTTTAACCAACGCAGACGATATCAAAATTTATTATTTTAAATATCATTTTTTCAAATTTAAAAAAAAATCAACAAAGCCATATCATGTGATCCCTCGTTGGAACGAGCTCGTTGCAACGAGGGGTCACATGATGTGGTTTTATTGAAATTGTTTGAAAAATAATATTTTGTCAACTGCTGAATTTGCATATTACGCGGGCGGATGCGGGCGATTTGTTGGGTAAAGGGTTAATTCATTGTCGCTAAATTCTCCCAAAACAACCGACAATCAGTTCGTTGGTTTGTTGGTTTGTTGGTTCATCTCCACTGCCCACGTGGGGGGGGGGGGGGGGGGGGCACGATGCCGCCGTGTACTAAGGCGTACTGCACGTCGATGGTACGCATGTCTTCAAGCAATCTAACCCTGCCTGTGCCGCAGTGCGGAGTTACGATGTTGGGGAGCTGGCAGCTGCTCGTCGATGCTCGGTGGTTCTCTCCGGGTACTCCGGCTTCCTCCACCCGTAAAACTGTCACGATCATGTTAGCCATTGTGCACAAATATGTGACCTTAAAGATCAATAAATAAATAAATAAATAAATAGTTCGTTGGTTCAGACGCTTCACACCATGACGTCATGAATGCGCTTTACTTACACCTGTTGTCGTAATTGACGTCATGTGAACTACGTACAGTACAATGCTGCTGATATGGGACCACGCGCCGATTAGACACTAGTTGATAATCAGGAAATAAGACATGGGTTGTTACGTCGAAATTAACAACGTTTCATGTGATATTATGGGGTATATAGTATATGATTGGGTTATGGTGATATATAAGTAATAGAATTTTGTTTATTTTGAAATTCCCACCTCTGATATTCCTTTAATTCAAATTAAATATACACAAATTATACAGCAAAATGACGGATGATGTGTACAGAGCAAGAAACAGAAATTAAAATTAACATAAACACTTCATTCTCTCTGGAGCAGCCTCTTTACCCTCTAGGTGCAGCCAAGCGACGTGATCAATTGCCGATGCTTATCGCGGAGTGTTCCCCACTTGCTCCAAGCTGTTTCAGTTAATTTTTGTTCTTTGGTGTACATGAATACTAAATTAAGACCAGTTACAACAACATGTGTATGACAGGGCCTGAGATCTCTTCAAAAAGGATCTTGGCTTTCAGACCTGGCTACATTTAAAATCTTTTGGAATAGATGGTGGTCGTAGTCATGTTCCATATATAACATTCTTTGACTCAGTACGTCGTGGAACTATGCTTTGTATGATACACAGTCAAGTCGCTATAATCAGGTATTCTCGGTCTATCCAATATTTCTTCAATAACTGTGATCCTTATATGCTAGGTCATTTTGTTAATAATACAAAATTGCTCAACTTAAAAACTGTTTTTGAATGCACGATCTGCTGTCGAGAAATTCTTCTATTTTTACAAGGGGTGACAGGAAGACAGCTAACATTGCTATGTCGCTTCCTTGCAGTATATCAAAATATGTTAAAATGAATTGTTTAGTTTGCCTACTGTACTTTATATGTAATTGATATACTGTGAATAAAGGTGAATTGAATTGAATTGAAATGTAATCAACTCACCAAGTTGACAGCAGGCACCACTGGTTCCTGGAGGTCTGCTACCGTATTCGTTCCAGAACTGATAAAACAATAATGTTTCCTGAAAACAGATTGTGGCCAAATGTTCTTTAAAAATAAACAAAATTTCATTACTTATATAGCACCCAGGGATGTGGCGACAGGGGGAGGGTGTGTGTGTGGGGGGGGGGGGTCTCACCTCCCCCCCCCGTCAGCTAGGAGTATTTTTTTCAATAGTTGGAAATTCCGAGGTCAAAAATCAAATAGTTGGAAATTCAATAAATTAACATTATTCATGAAAAATATTAAAATTCCAATTTACGATGAGAAATTTTGATCTTTTGTTTCCAACTGGAAACTTGAGTTTCAAATTTCCTACTCTAAAATTGACATGGCCTCAAAATTTCGACTCTGACATCAATCTGGTACATTTTCTGACCCAGACACATTATGAATGATGCTTTTTCCGTTTCAGGACTAGTGAACATTTTCAGAAGGGTTCATTACAAGATATCACCCAGCGCTGCAGTGCAACCACCTATCGAAACCACTCACAGTTGGAATTTACACCGGTGCCCCCCCCCCCCCCCCCCAGGTGAAACCCTCTAGCCAGATCCCTGATAGCACCCTAAGAACTTAAAGATAGATAGTGCAAATGCTCCAAGTCTTTCAGCACGAATAACATTCTATATTGTCCTTATCAATCTTCTCTTCTGAAGAGGTTTCACACACCGGAAGAGCACAATGTAACACGCAGGGATTATCCTCCTGTCATGGTACTTAGTGTAGGCTGGTATTATTTGATATATGGCGCTAGTTTCAGAAAGCAAAGAGGAGCTAGCGAAAATGCTGGGAATTGTTGGGAAATATGGGAACAAATGGAGACTTGAACTAAATGAAAGCAAAAGTAAAGTACCCGTGGGCCATAAAGTGGACCCTACTCGAAGGTGAAGAGTGGGCGAGTTCTGTATTCCGGAAGGTACCAGCAAACGTCTTAGTGTAGGAGAGACAGTTGACTACTAGTATCTGGGGGTAAATATAAACATCACAGGAAGAGGCATCTACCGAAACCATACAAATAAAATGATTCTGAAGGGGAGGCAAAGCCTTAACCAAATGAAACTTATAGGGAGAAACAGTTTCAATAAAGTTTTCGTGGGGAAAACCATTTGGGAATTGGTGGGTCTGCCATGTATAACATATGGTACGGTACGAAAGTTATACCCCTTAACCGAACGACTGTAAAACGCTTTGAAATCCCGCAGAACCATGCAGGCCGATGGATAACGGGGTGAGTAATGCCGCAGCACTAGACCCAATCAGGGGTGAGCTTGGATGAGGCTCAAGGACAGGATAGACTTATTGAAACTCGGTTATCTTAATTATTTGGTAAATCTCCCCGACACCCGGTGGTGTAAAGTAATGTTCCAGAATACTTCCAGCTCAAATATCAGAACAGGCTGGATGGTCCAAGTGAGTGAGCGAATAGAGAACTACTCATAGGAGATACCTAGACGTAGGGGCAACCCAGGATACAAAAATCGTCAGAGAAATGGTCATGGAGGATGGTAACCTTAATTGGCAAAGGGGGTCAAATGAAAGAGGTCTTTGGGTGGACTGCATGAGAAAGAGAAGCCTGGTTTTGAAGAGTACCTCGATGGCACCTTTGGGGGTCACTGTTGTTCAAGCTGGGGTCGCGGTCCCTGAAGCTGAGGGAGTAAATTGGGAAAAACAGTGAAAAGGAGTGCCAGATGCGTAATTTCTTCTAGAATGCCCAAAATACCAGTCTAAAAAATAATATTCACTGTAAGTCTAAGGAGGGGGTGGGGTGATGGGAGAAAGAGTAAGATTCACTGGGAGTATAATGGGGAAGTGGGATGGGAGAATGAAGGACATGTGGTTTGTGAGTGACTCAAAGGAGAGCGTTAATATGCTAATCGGAGAGATTGGGAAGAATGGTGCAAGGTATGTCACCAAGCAGTTCGTTTCCGAGTGTTGGGACGAGAGAAGTAATACAGGGCAGTTGGGAACACAGGAGTAGCCCAGGGCCTTCTCGTCCGAGAACCGCGACAATTCAGCGGCCGGACAAAGTGTTATTATTATTATTATATACACGTGCACAGCACACCAAAGGGTCCGCGTTATAGAACAGTAGAGCTGTCATTCGGGTCCCTCCTCATGGTACCGGGATTGTGTGCTGATGCCCCTCAAATTTAGACAAATTCCTTTGTAGTACTACTCGCGCGTACTTTCTCCATCTCCCCACCTACTGTATTAACATTTTCACTCATGTATCCCTTCCACAAGTTACCCTTATCCCGTGTAGGAAAGTCTTATGGTTGGAGAAAGTCGCCTTACAAAGACAGAATGACGGGGTAGGGGTGGGGAAAGGGTGTCGGAGTAGATTTAGTCAAAGAGGATTTAGGGGGATTTTGAGGTGGAGAGGGCGTATCGGGCCTCCGAGGCTCCAGTATTTTTTATCCTTATTACTCGAAATGCACGGAGCCAACAGATAATTACTGGCTACGGTATAATGGAATTATACAATAACATCACACCCCAATCCAATTATATTCCCTCTAAAATCAGTTTGGTTAAAAATCAACACAAACTTTATTTATTTATTTATGTATTTATTTATTTATTTATTTATAAATTTATTCGTTCCTTTTTATTGGAGTTTAATGACACTTTGGACAGTCATGGTCACCTCATATCGGACAGGTTTACGGGTGGAGGAAGCTGGAGTATCCGGTGAAACCACCGAACAACGGCGAGTAACTGTCAGACTCTTCAACATACTAACACCACACACGCATGGTTAGCATAGGTTGAAGACAAGTGCACCATCGACGCACAGTGTGCCTTAGTGCACAACGCCACCTTGCCCCAACGTGGACATTCGGGATTAAGTGTCCAATTGAGAGAATATGAACCCTGTTCAGTTCATTTAGGTGAATTTTGGGTGCAGTTGTGGAACCTATATTGAAACCTGACCTGCGTTACTAGCTGAAAAATACACATATCAACTTTGGTTGAAATCAAATAATCCAAACAGGAGTTATCAGTCGGAAACCAATTGTTTACAGACAGATGGATGGATCGACAGATGGATTGACGAAAGTCATGACTATAGCCCTGACTATAAACAGTCAGGCTAAAAATGCATTTTGTACCAAAGAAAAAATATTGCATGAATGGCCCTGGGTGAGGAGGAGGTGGGGTGGGGAATGAGGGGTGGGGGAGAGTGGGGGTGTGTTAGGGGAGTCCATTTTTTTTCCACATGTGGTCAGTCTAAATCCTTCAGAATGCATTTTGAGCAGAGAAAAAAAAAATACCTAACTGGCACCATGGGGGTATGGGGTGGGGGTGGGTGGTGGTGTTTGTCTGGGTTTTTAACCACAAACATTACCCAAAACTGTAAAAAAAGCATTTTTGACGAAAGAAATAAAAAGTGCGTGCCTAATTGGCCCCCCTGCGGGGGGTGGGGGGGCGGGGTGGGGTAGGGTACGTGAGTTTAAATTGACAAAAGGAAAAAAAGAGTTCTGCAAGTAGTGACCGTAAATAGTTGAAAATGCATAATGGAGGAAATAAAAAAAAGCCTAATTGGGGGGGGGGGGGGGGGGGGGTAGAGGTGTTTGCGTTTTTAACCAAAACTGTAAACAAGTATTTTTTTACGAAAGAAAAAAAGTGCCTAGTTGGCCCCCGGCAGGAAGAAGAGGGGGGGGGGGGGGGGTAGCGGGGTACGTAAGTTTAAAAAAAGGTTCCGCATGTAGTAACTGTAAATAGTTCAAAATGCATATTGGAGAAAAGAAAAAAAAAGCCTAATGGGGGGGGGGGGGGGCTGGGGCGGGGGGGGGGGTAGAGGGGTGTTTGTCTGGGTTTTTAACCACAAACTTGGAGTCATCCTACCAAGCTACAACGAAATCCCTTCATAATTATGGCCTGTGGAATAATCGAAAGGTTTTCGGGCTTCGGGCCTCTGTTGCCGTCACAGTTGCCCAAAAGGAGACGTTGTCATCTGGACATTATATGAAGTCAACCTATCAAGTTACAATGAAATCCCTCCATAAATATGACCTGTTGACTGTGCTAAAGGTTTTCGGGCTTCGGGCCCTTGTTGCCGTCACAGTTGCCCAAAAGGGGTCGTTCTCATCTAGACATTATATGAAGTCAACCTATCAAGTAACAATGAAATCCCACCATAAATATGACGTGTAGACTGTGCTAAAGGTTTTCGAGCTGTGGGCTCGGGCAGCCGTCAAGGTTGAATGATCGCAACCGAAAGGGGACATTCTCATCTGGGCATCATGTGGATTGATCCTACGAAGTTACAATGAAATCCCTTCATAAATATGACCTGTAGACTGTGCTGAAGGTTTTCGGGCTTCGGGAACCTGTAGCCGTCACAGTTGCCCAATCACATCCAAAGGGGACTTTCTCATGTGTAGAAATTATATGAAGTCAACCTATGAAGTTACAATGAAATCCATCCATAAATATGATCTGTAGACTGTGCTAAAGGTTTTCGGGTCTTGGGCTCGGGCAGTCGTCACGGTTGATAGATCACGCCCAAATGGGGAAATTCTCATGTAGACATCATGCGGAGTCATCGTATCAAGTTACAACGAAATCCGTCCATATTAAACATGACCTGCAGACTGTGCTAACAGTTTTTGGGTTTCGGGCTTGGGCAGCCATCGCGGTTGACAGATCATACCCAAACGGGGACGTTCTCACCTAGGCATTATACAGAAGCATTCTATGAAGTTGCAATGAAATCCCTTCATAAATCCGACCTGTAGACTGTGCTGATGGTTTTCGGGTTTTGGGCTCGGGCAGCCATATCGGTTGACCGACCACGACCAAAAGGGGACATTCTCATGTAGAAATGATCTAAAACCTGCATATGAAATTTCGTGACGATCAGACAAGACATACCGGGTATAGTCTGTACTTGAAGGTTGAATAAAAAACTTTAACTACAAACTTTAACCAAAACTCCAAATTTCAACTAAACAGGAATAAAAAAAAAAGAAAAAAAAAATTGAACCTTCAGTAAAAAACTTTAACCACAAACTTTAACCAAAACTCTAAATGTTAACAGAAAAAGGCAGACGGACGGACAAAAGTCATTACTATAGCCCTCACTGTAAACAGTCGGGCTAAAAAGTAATCGTGACGCAACCATTCATTCAACTGATACGTAACGTGGAGGACCCCCGAATTGGTATCTGTGCAACCAACTCGTCTCTTAAGTTCCAGTGTGTTCTATGTGCCTACTGGCACAAAGAACACATTGGAACTCAGGGGACGAACTGTAACGTACCGGTACTCCGTATTGGTTCGGCTGCGCTACCAGAGCCCGAATTTGTTCCTACTGTTCTCAGTCTGTACAACCGAATGTGTTTGTTAAAAGTCCAAGTGTCAATCCGTGTCTTGTGAGAAAGTTCATGATTTCAAGAAAGAGGCAATCGATATCCGAGGCTCCAATCCAGAAATTATCCCAAATAATAACATGTGGGTGTCAACACCACCCCCACTCCCCCGAAGCCCCTGTTGGCCAGGGAGTGTCGTAATTGGTGACCCCCCCCCCCCCCCCACCGGAGGGGGGGGGGTATGTTCCACAATCAAACAAATGTCGGCGAAGATGATGTGTAAATTGAAAATCGGAATTCTCTGTTAGTATATTATGTACTCACGTTCATTTCCATCGTTTACGGTGACATCGACACATCAAACATTCTGGAAAAATGTGAACTGTGAATGTGTTCCTTCAAAAATATATCAGTACTTGTTTGAACTCTATTGAGATACTGATACGTTAAAACAAACCTTGATAACAGAAGCTCTCCAACCAGCGCTGAAATCAATGAAACAGGAAGGTCGACACACCTGTCAATCATTACTTTCTGGCTTGACCTGAACAGACAATTTCTGTCATCATGATTGGTGTGAACTCAACTCACCGAAACAGTAAATAAAGATAGCCTGATACCAGTGTGTACAAGTATCTTTGAATTTGTTATCATTCTTCAAAAACATATCACTTTGTCCTACACATAAATATTGATGGCTTGTACATCCAAACTAAATATTAACTAGAGGAACAGAATTTACTGTCACCAGTAAACTTAAGTCTCGATGAAAAGGGTTTAAGTATCTGAAAGTATCAGGAAAAATCTATGTAGAAAGAGAATTTATGGAGGCTTATTTTCGGAAATAAAATATTTTTTAAACAAATCAGAAATGGTTTTTTGTTAATAGTATTTACAGATATTCATACAGGAATCAGAAGAACAATTTTTATAAGAAAAAGGTGAACTGTAAATGCTGTCGTTCCAAAATATATCAGAACTTGTTTAAACTATATTTAGATACTGATAAGTGAAAACAAACCTTAATACCAGAAGCTCTCCAATCAGCACTGAATTCAATAAAACAGGAAGCTCGACACAGACACACCTGTCAATCATCACTTTTTCGCTTGACCTGAACAGACAATTTCTGTCATCATAATTAGTGTGAACTCAACTCACCGAAAAAGTAAATAAAGATAGCTTGAAACAAGTGTGTATAAATATCTTTTAATATTTTATCATTCTTCAAAACAATATGACTTAATCTTACACATGAATATTAATGGCTTGTATATACAAATTGAATATTAACCAGGAAACAGAATTTACTGCATTCAGTAAATTTAAGTCTGTGTGAAAAGGGATAACAAATCAGGAAAAAATAAACTACACAGAAAGAGAATTAATGAAGGCATATTTTCGGCACTAAAATAGTTTTTAAGCAAATCAGAAATGGATTTTCGTTAACAGTATTTACAGATATTCATACAGGAATCAGAACAATTTTTTATAAG
Organism: Pictodentalium vernedei; assembly: GCA_031216915.1. NCBI lineage: Eukaryota > Metazoa > Mollusca > Scaphopoda > Dentaliida > Dentaliidae > Pictodentalium > Pictodentalium vernedei. The sequence continues at coordinate 438,034,577 of CM062293.1, forward strand.
AAACCAGAAACGGCTATATGTGCATATCATTTAAAGGATTTGATCAAGGAATCCGAAAGTGAAATTATTGGCTCTGCCACTCATTTGAATGATGAGATATAAAGATAATCTTCAGAACTGCATTAGTTGTTATAAAAGGCAATTCCTAATAGTTCTGAAATATATGCTATTAATAACCCACGTTGACCGCATTGAGTTTGACCACATTTTGAACCTCCAGCAGGTTTCAATTCATGCAGTATAGGCCTCATGTCAGTAGGTCATACCCAGCCTGAGGTATGAGCGTGAACCAATCTAAAAATATTTATTGGCTCTCCAACACCGGATCTGCCATATTTGAAGATGCTAACAAATATTCGTATAATTTCGAAAATGTAAAGGCACCTCTGGAAAATATATTGCGAGTAAAATAATTCAGTAATGTTAGAATACAGACGCAAACAGGCCTTAAAGGCCCACAGGAGCCTATCTGAAGACGTATTGGCATTGCAAAAATCCGAGGCCCTATAGATGCTCATACGTGTTTAGAACAACATTGTGAGAACAGAAAGTGTTATCATTATTCCTGCATTGCAAAAGGAAACTATTTGGGACCCATATTAAGATATTGAGAGAGTTAAAATAATCCTTTAAATACTCCATTATAACCCTTTAAAACAACAAGCTCATTCCAATGAGAGGGCATAAGCAATGTTTTTTCAAGCAAAAATGAAAAAAATAACAAAACTTGAATAAACATATCTGTGAATAACGCTGGCTGGTTTTCGCCGTTATCTTGAGAAACTGGTTTAGAATGTTTTACTGTGGAAGTTACACCTGAAAAGGTGTCCCATTCCATATAGAATTAAATGTTACAGAAAGGAAAGCGTAAAAAACATTGTGTAGCCATAAGTTATATGAATGGAGTTTGTACTCACATTGAAGTATTAAGGGGGTTAAAAACAGACCATTCAAATATTCCATTTCAGGTAAATGTTAAATAAACTTGAGTATTATACACTGAGAATGTTAAACATACCAGAACGACTGTACCCTTTCATAACCCGGGAAGTGACATTGTCATATTTTGTAATCCGTGCCCACGGATTACTAAACCGTGCGCACAGATCACTAATTCGTGTGAACATATTACTAATCCATGCGAACAGATTACTAATCCGTGTGAACAGATTGCTGAACCGTGCGAATGATTCAGTAATTCGTGCGAAAGGATTACTAATTCGTGCGAGTAGATTAAAAAATAAACTGACCACGTTCCCTCTGTGCATATACTAGGGCCTGGAAGGTGACAACGCCAACTTATTTCTTGACGTGAGGCAGAACTTACCAAGTGTAAACCGATTATTTATCACTTTATTGTGCTTTGCCTTGCATTCCTGGTAAGAGTGGGTTTCTTACACAGGACCCGTAATGCGGTCAGCTGAATAATCCCGCCCTGCCCCCACTATACGCTGCCCCTACGCCCACTAACACACAGCAAGGGGTTGCATAGACTTTGCACCAAAATGCATAACAACACTTTTTCACCTATTGTCATGTTCTTGCATCGTGCTGACACTTTCCGCGATGACTCCTTTCGATTTCGAGTGAATTTACCCATCAGTTACGAATTGTGGCACGAAACTACCAAACTCTAACTATCTGAACCGGCACAGAGCAGTGACTTTGCTATAGAGAGTGTTTATGTGGAGTGGGGAGATTATTGTGGGGAGGAGGGGGACTTTGTCAAAGTAGAAATTAGTCAAGGAGGATTTAGTTATGGGAGATTCTGACGGTGGGGGGGGGGGGGGGGGTGGGCCGCTTATGTACCAGTATTTTTCTTATCATCTCACTTTACTCGAAACATCCCGGTGCCATCGGATCATCGCAGCCGCAATGGCATAATTGGATTATGCAATGACACCAGTACACCCTATCCCAATATTATTCCATTCCCACGCCACTGCAGCACTTTCCCCTTCTCCGTCGTATTGGTACAGGGCGGTTCATCCGAAATCACTGTAAATCGTGTCTTTGTAGCCAACCATACCACTGCCTTTCGATACATCGATGTGTTCAGGGAACGTACCTATCGAATGTGACGGATAAACCACAAGTCGTCGCCGATTGGACGGATTACTATCTCATTATAACCAGTTAGCGAAATCGTTGCAAGGAAAGAAGTTAGTAGGTCGTTGTAACGACTTAGCTGAAACGTTACAGGAAAAAAATATTTAATAACTCGTTATAGTAAACTAGATCGTTGCAAGAAAAAAAATTGTTAGTCGTTATTACAACTTAGCTAAATTGATTCAATAAAAACGTTATTTTATAACTCGTTATAACGAGTTAGCGAGATCGTTGCAAGTAAAAAGTTAATAATTAGTAACTCGTTATAACAAGCTACTGAATAAAATATTCATCTCCCATGTGACTCCAATGGGCTAAACGGGTATCCGATAAAAAAGAACGATTTATTGAGCAGTAACAGCGGAAACAAATTAGGTTAGCAAAACCGTAATAACGTGTTAGCTACGTTGTAATAACGAGTTAGCTAAGCGATAATAACAAATTAGCTAAGTCGTTATTACGAGTTAGCGAGATCGTTATAAGGACAAGAAGTGAGTTACTGACTCCTAATGACGAGTTAGTAACTAAATACTGCGTGGCGCCAATAGGCTGCCGTAGAAAACCACACATCAAAATCAGCTGGATTAAAAACTAACACAAATCAACTGGGTTGAGTGAATATGAACCCAATTCGACTCATTTGCGTTAATTTTTAACCCAAGTGTTTCCAGAGTGTAGTAGTTATGGATGGTACGTTGGACAACAGTAGGGGGCGCGGTGGCTCAGTTGGTAGAGGTGCAGGCTGCAAGCCGAGAGGTCCTCGGTTCGAATCCCACCTGCGGCAACCGCGTTGTGTCCTTGGGCAAGACACTTCACCCCGATTGCCTACATGGGGGCACGATGACACTGTGTACTGAGGCGTACTGCACGTCGATGGTGCGCATGTCTTCAACCAATCTAACCCTGCCTGTGCTGCTCTGCAGAGTTCAGATTTACGATGTTGGAGAGCTGACAGCTGCTCGTCGTTGCTCGGTGGTTCTCTCCGGGTACTCCGGCTTCCTCCACCCGTAAAACTGTCACGGTCACGATTAGCCATTGTGCATAAGTATGTGACCTTAAACACCAATAAATAAATAATAAATAAATAATGGACAACAGTATTTTGTCTGAGACTCCCTGCTGCTGTAAATACCAGCGTATACAAAAAAAAATAAATAAAAAATAAAAAATTGGGGTTTAGGGTTGTGTGAAAACTCTGGACACTGGAACCCCGTCGCATGATACCTAAAATATTATGTACATATTTTCTCTGGATTTGGTGTTCTGGTATGTTTCATTACAACAATAGTATTATTTTTTCTAATACATAATAAATAAAATATACGAAAAGTCGCCGTGACGCAACATTTTATTCAGTTAACCCTTTATCCAAGGTAAACGGAAAACCGGCCAGCGCTATTCTCAAAAATCGCCCATTAATTTTCATTATATTATCTTTTTTGTCTAAAAAACATAGGTTATGACCACTCATATGTGGGTATGATTCTGGAACATTCTGAGTGTATCAACAAATACGTACTGGTTAACCTTTTACCCAACGTAACGGTCAAAAGCGTTCAGCGGTATTCTCAAAAAACACTAATTAATGTTCATTATTTTTTTTATTTTTTGTCTCAAAAACATAGGTTATGACCCCTCAATGAGGGGTCATAACCTATGTTTTGGAGACCAAAAATGAAAAAAATGGTTATTCAAGAATGTTGTTTGCAAGTGTCGTCTGCTTTTCATGTTATGTAAAGGGTTAACACGCACCGTACAGTTACCGCCGTCTTGTTTTTGCAGTGCCACCAATAGCCCGTATCGGTTACTATAGTCCTCAGTCTGTATAAACGACTGTGTGTATAATATAAGTCAAAGTATCAACCCTTTTTTTCAATATACTGCTAAACAACTCATATTTTTATTCAATGTGGAAAAAGGATAATGTTTCTCTAATCCTGGAAAAACAACCCGCCAACCTTGTTTGTAACTATCGCCCCATATCATTGATTAGTTGTGTTGGTAAAGTCTTTGAAAAATGCATTTTTAAATGATTATGTCAGTTCCTGGACGATACCAACGTTCTTAGTCAATTTCAGTCAGGTTTCAGAACAGGTTACTCAACCGTCCTCAAACTGACATTTTTGATGAAGTTTGAAGAGTGCTCGGCGAAGGGAAGGGAGTTAGGGTCGTTTTCTGCGATGTTAGTAAAGCCTTCGACAAAGTATGACACGATGGCCTCATCCATAAACTTGTAAATATTGGTGTTACGGGTAAACTTTTGTCGCTTTTTAAACCGTACCTTTCAAACAGATTGCAGTGTGTAGTTGTGGTTCCAGAAGCATCGTCATGGAGTCCAAAAATGCTGGAGTGCCCCAAGGATCCTTACTGTTCTTGATTTACATCAACGATATAACCGATAACCTACTCAGAAGCATACGCCTTTTCGCTGATGATACCCCGTTATACCTAATTGGGAAAAATCCATACCAAGCCTCGAATTCAATTAACCAAGATAATCACATACAGCATCCTATCTCGAAGGATAACCAGATACCTCATAATCACATACGGCATCCTATCTCCCAGAAGGCTTGATGGATGACTCCCGGTTTTTCAAAACTAATCTGTTGGACCTTTCTCCACTCCTTTTTTGTAACCGCTATGGTCATATATCGGAGCCGCTACCAACCGGCGTTGCTGTTTGGTTTTCTTTTCTCTTCTTCCCTTAAATTTGCCATCGCACAACATTATATTCTGGCTCGTCACCATGATGGGACTCCAACCTCTACCATCGCCAAGCTGGAACCGAATAGAGCCCACTCTCTAATAGTCTTTATGGCGTTCAGGGGTTGATTAATGACATTCTATTATTCCAACGTAAACTGCCGGGAATTCTAACCGCGTGCATTCCCCCTCAGACCCCATTTGAGGCAATAGGAAAGCTAGGCCTGTGTGACCCAATTGAAAAAAATAAGGTTAATCGTGTCGCAAGGGATTTGTAAATCCCAAATCGTTCCTGCGCGCCTTCGGCGCGCTGAAACCTTTCATTCATTCATCTAGTGCATTTTGGAAGACAAACTCTCAAAGTTCACCCTTTGATAGAAATGTTTGAAGAGTCGTTCTCATCGTAAACAGTAAATACAAAAGGGAGTACATTATATTCTAACAACAGAAATTAGAGATTTTCCATTTATAAACCATCCTTGCCGTTATGTATTTTATTGTGAAATATATTCACCCTGAATGAGTCGAACATCCATCACGATACCCTCTCACGGACAGAGACATCATCCAGGGAATGAGGGTAGTGACACACCTTTTTTATTCGGAACATTTTCTTCGGGATTGGAGCCTCGGATATTGAATGGTTCTTGCTTCAAGTTTTGAACTTTCTCACAAGACCAGGGTTGATAGTTGGACTTGTACATCATACACACAGTGGGCTGTACAGGTGCAAGCCAGAAAATAAGAAGACTGACATCCGCAAAATGATGTCCCTAGAGGGTGAATTTGGTGATTCTACCCTGCACAGCAGTGTAGCATCACTAAATTTACCCTCTGTGAACCCCAATTTGAACCAGGGTCTCCAACCTAACAGAAAGAGGTACCAGAGGATGAATTGGCCCACTCTATATGATAACATCAGTAAATTCACCCTCTGTTGACCTCATTCTGCAAATGACAGATTGCTTATTTTCCGGTTTGTACGGATGGAGGGACGCAGAAGCCAATTCGGGCTATTGGTGGTACAGCCGAACCAATTCAGAGTACCTTGACAGTACGTCTTAACCCTTTACCTAACGAATCGCCCGTATCCGTCCGCGTAATATGCGCATTCAGCAGTTGAAAAAATAATATTTTTCAAAAAATTTCAACAAAACCATATCATGTGACCCTTCGTTGGAAGAACTCGTCGAGCTCGTTCCAACGAGGGGTCACATGATATGGTTTTGTTGAAACTTTCTGAAAAATTTGAAAAAAAGATTATATTTAAAATAATAAATTTTGATATCGTCTGCGTTGGGTGAAGGGTTAATTGAATATGATGTTTCTTCACGATTACGTTTTGTATATTTTGTTTATACTCAAATAAATTTTCACGAGGTTTTGGGTTTTGTTTCGATAATTCCAACCGACTACTTTTCCAACTCTTTCTCCAAGACGTGCATTCTCCGAAGAAATCCCTTGACGATGAAGCTGAAAAATTTTATCCGCCGGGACTTGAGTCATCACAGTCTGACAATTCAGATTTACAGTTATGGATGCGGAACGGACCGCAAAACGCGGGTACGGTCCGCGGTACGGTGCCGGACCTCGGTCCAGACCGGACCGCCGTCGTTGGACCGCTTTGGACCAGTCCACACAGGGCGGTCCGGTACTGGATCGGTTCGCAGACTTTAACACATAGATGTGTGTCTAGCTTTAGTACTGGGGTTATCTGGTATGGAAATTCGAAGCTTCAATCACCAGTCAATAGACTCAATACACAATGTCGAAAATGTCTGGTCATTTGGTGTGACATCTCACAACAGCTCATCAGATACATTCTTTGATGTCGATGACATCAAACGACAGTGACTAATTTACTGGATACAGTAGCTAAGTTACTATGTTTGAAACGCCACCTTCCCCAATACCCACGGATGCGTAATTTGTGCAACTGCGTGAATTGCAAGCTTCTTGTCCAAGAAGATGGATTTGAAAACCTATGAAGTGCCTGTTTGAGAAGGAGTATATGTGTATTGTGTTTACTGTTTGTGTGACTCTCGAACGTATGACAATCAATAATCAACATGATGCAACAAGTTAACAATTGCAAGTGTTTTGGAATTATTTTTCTGTTTATAATTGCACATTTGCAAGGGACCAGATTACTACAATAATTATGCATTGCTGATTACACAAATGTGAAGCGATAGTTATAATTTTATTCTTGTTGGGGCAAATGGACAAGCGACAATGTTGTTTACAATATACATTATCGATTACAATAAGCCGTTTTATAAAGTCAGACATTGCCACGTCAGAGGTTAGATGTTTAATGGGACACTCTCTAAAACACGTTTCAAACAGCCATCTTCTCTAACTTGACAGCTTGCATCCAGAACAAAAACAAAGATCCTTGATGAAACGAATAAGCGTTTTACAGAAATATCATTTTTAACCTTTGATCCCTGAAATGACAATATTTGAAATTACGAAACCGCTTATACAATTACCATCTTCTCGACATTTGGGCCTATATCTGACAGATTTGATAATGTGGGTAATACCCAGTGTGTTTGATATAGGCCAACGTGTTGAGAACATGGTAACTGTATAAGTAGTTTCGTAATTTCAACGGGTGATGGTATGCATATTGCTAGTGACAGTTACTGAGGCCAGACAAGATAGCGAACTAGGAAATACCATGTCAAGTTGTCAACTAACCATCATGGGCTCATATACATTTCAATGTACTGAAGATATGTAGCAAATCGCGATGTAACCTACAGTTGGCAATACCTAACTCCAAGTCACTACATCCGATACCGAATAGCGGTACGCATACCTGCATGTCGTAAATTGACCAATCTATCTGGAAAATGTCAGGTGTCATTCCAAAGAACAAAACGTTTTTCTGCTGAAAGACTTGGAGCATTTGCATTATCTATCTTTAAGTTTTTAACGCAATCATATATATAAAGGATCTCAAACGAGTGATGTTTGGATATAAGATTTTTTGAAACGAGTTTGATGAATTTGATTCACAACGAGCCTTTAGGCGAGTTGTGAATCGAATTCATCAAACTAGTTTCAAAAAATCTTATATCCAAACATCACGAGTTAAAGATTCTGTATATCACATGAATTTTCGAATGTTTTTTACACTTTTTATTTAACCCTTTAACCAACGCAGACGATATCAAAATTTATTATTTTAAATATAATTTTTTCAAATTTTTAAAAAAATTCAACAAAACCATATCATGTGATCCCTCGTTGCAACGAGCTCGACGAGCTCGTTCCAACGAGGGTTCACATGATATGGTTTTGTTGAAATTTTTTGAAAAATAATATTTTTTCAACTGCTGAATTTGCATATTACGCGGGCGGATGCGGGCGATTCGTTGGGTAAAGGGTTAATTCATTGTCGCTAAATTCTCCCAAAACAACCGACAATCAGTTCGTTGGTTCAGACGCATCACACCATGACGTCATGAATGCGCTTTACTTGCACCTGTCGTCGTAATTGACGTCATGTGAACTACGCACAAGAGTACAATGCTGCTGCTATGGGACCACGCGCCGATTAGACACAAGTTGATAATCAGGAAATAAGACATGGGTTGTTACGTCGAAATTAACAACGTTTCATGTGATATTATACGATATACAGTTAAAACTAGAAGTCCTGTCATGAAATGCACACAAATAGCACGTCGACCTGCGCGTTAATCTACGCGCTATGACCATAGTAAGGCTATCAAATTCTGTACATATGGCCTATGCACAAGCAACGTTTCAGTCGATGGACCTCCGGGTAACCCGGAAGTCCATTGGCAGAAATATTGCCTGTGTTTGCTATGAGTAACCTGGAGAACCTGCCGTGCTTTGGATGCCATTCGATATGGCAATTGCGCGCAATTCTTACGCGCGGTTAAGCCTAGATAAGCGCACAATTCCTGACAGGACTTCTAGTTTTAACTGTATAGTATATGATTGGGTTATGGTGCTATATAAGTAATAGCATTTTGTTTATTTTGAAATTTCCACCTCTGATATTCCTTTAATTCAAATTAAATATACACAAACTATACAGCAAAATGACGGATGATATGTACAGCGCACGAAACAGAAATTAAAATTAACGTAAACACTTCACTCTCTCTAGAGCTGCCTCTTTACCCTCTAGGTGCAGCCAAGCGACGTGATCAATTGCCGATGCTTATCGCGGAGTGTTTCCCACTTTCTCCTTGCTGTTTCAGTTAATTTTTGTTCTTTGGTGTACATGAATACTAAATTAAGACCAGTTACAACAACATGTGTAAGACAGGGCCTGAAACCTGAGATCTCTTTAAAAAGGATCTTGGCTTTCAGACCTGACTACATTTAAAAACTTTTGGAATAGATTGTGATCGTAGTCATGTTCCATGTATAACATTCTTTGTCTCAGTACGTCGTGGAACTATGCTTTGTATGATACACAGCCAAGTCCCTATAATTAGGTATTCTCGGTCTATCCAATATTTCTTCAATAACTGTGATCCTTATATGCTCGGTCATTTTGTTAATAATACAAAATTGCTCAACTTAAAAACTGTTTTTGAATGCACGATCTGCTGTCGAGAAATTCTTCTATTTTTACAAGGGGCGACAGGAAGACAGCTAACATTGCTATGTCGCTTCCTTGCAGTATATCAAAATATGTTAAAATTGATTGTTTAGTTTACCTACTGTACTTTATATGTAATTGATATACTGTGAATAAAGGTGAATTGAATTGAATTGAAATGTAATCAACTCACCAAGTTGACACCACTGGTTCCTGGAGGTCTGCTACCGTATTCGTTCCAGAACTGATAAAACAATAATGTTTCCTGAAAACAGATTGTGGCCAAATGTTCTTTAAAAATAAACAAAATTCCATTACTTATACAGCACCCAGGGATGTGGCGAGAGGGGTGTATGTGTGTGTGTGTGTGTGTGGGGGGGGGGGGGTGTCTCACCGCCCCCCCCCCCCCCCCAGCTAGGAGCATTTTTTTTCAATAGTTGGAAATTCCGATGTTAAAAATCAAATAGTTGGAAATTCAATAAATTAACATTGTTCATGAAAAACATTAAAATTCCATCTTATGATGAGAAATTTTGATCTTTTGTTTCCAACAGGAAACTTGAGTTTCAAATTTCCTACTCTAAAATTGACATGGCCTCAAAATTTCGACTCTGACTTCAATCCGGTAAATTTTCTGACCCAGACACATTATAAATAATGCTTTTTCCGTTTCAGGACTACTGAACATTTTCAGAAGGGTTCATAACCCTTTACCCAACGCAGCTGATTTCAGAATTCATTATTTTAAATATCATTTTTTAAAATGTTTTAAAACAATTTCAACAAAACCATATCATGTGACCCATCTTTGGAACGAGCTCGTTCCAAAGAGGGGTTACATGATATGGTTTTGTTGAAATTTTTCGAAAAATAATATTTCTTTTCAGCAGCTGTCTATGCATATTACGCGGGCGGATGCAGGCGATTCGTTGGGCAAAGGGTTAAAAGATATCACCCAGCGCTGCAGTGCAACCACCTATCGAAACCACTCACAGTTGGAATGTACATCGGTGGTACCACCCCCCCCCCCCCCCAGGTGAAACCCTCTAGCCACATCCCTGATAGCACCCTAAGAACTTAAAGATAGTGCAAATGCTCCAAGTCTTTCAGCACGAATAACATTCTGTAGTTCACGTGCCCGCTTTCCTCCACGTGCTGTATGACATATAGCATGTGCAGGATCGCGGGAAACGTGAACTACAGACTCCACAGTGAGTCATAGTCACAAGTTGTAAACACGTTTATTCGCTCCCTAACTTCTCTATAAAAATGGATATGAGAAGTTTTTCAAAATATAATACACAGTTTCACAATGTTCATACAATGTATTATAAAACATGCCTAAACCAATTCAATAATTATAAAATGTTTTAAATAAAATATTACCAAAAGTAAGAGTTTAACACAATTCACTTCATGTAAGGTATTCCAGTGTCAAAGTTCTCAGGCAACCCTAAACCCAAAAGTTGTTGTACATGCTGCTACCTATCAGGGTGTCGCAGACTAAATACCGGTTCCCAAAGTGCCATCGATAACTACTGCACTCTAAAATCAGTTGTGTTAAAATACAACCAAAATCTACATGGTGGAGCGAATGTAAACCCAAGAGGGCTCATATTCATTCAACCCAGTCGATTTGGGTTGATATTTCACCCAACTGATTTTACGGTGTAGTATTCCCATGCAAGATCCAATATATTTTCATTGAGTGAACTTCGGCCAGATTTCATTCCAATGAAGGGCCACAAGCTGTGTTTTGGAGGCATAATATGAAAATGATTGGTTATTCAAAGTATCGCCCTTATGTTTGACGTGTCAGACTGATTTTCATATATATATTTGTGTTGGTGTCGGAGATTTGAAACATTAATCAGAGTCTGGGCAACTTAAAATTCCCCCTCTCCCGAGAACCACTCTCACTATATCCCTGCAATCGGTCTCCCACGAAACATTGCAATTGGGTGTATGGGAAAATCGTATATTATCAATAGACGATTTTATGAGGCCTATGTACTGAGTTAGGGACTGATAGGGTGCTGAAGGTGCGTACGCAGTATGCCCATATGGAGGGTGAGGGGGTCCCTTGGGAGCATTCGCTGCTGCTATGGTTTTTAAATACCTTTCGATGGTCTATTCCAGAATACTTTTGTCTCGCTTGGCACGCACAATATCGAACAGTATTCCCATGGAAACCGTTAACTTGTTCGTTTGTATAAACTAGAAATGAAGAAATGCCAAGAGGTTGAAAACTCGATCCAATAAATAACTGATTAGGATAGTAATTCCTGTTTTGTTTAACATACTCAGTATAGCCTGTCATCTGTGGTCAGATAATAAGAGAAGAGAGAGACAGTGGCAAACTTTGTTTAAAAAATCAAACAAATGTAAGTGGTATGAGAGGGATGAAACGCCCCCATTGGCAAGATTTAGGAAGTGCCGTCAAAGTCACGTGACCAGTTACGTCATGTTTGGTTGTCATTGTAGCCAGCTTGAGTAGCCATCTTGTGACGTCACCCCTATATTGATATGTGTGACAGTACGCGTGCGCAGCGCGTGTTATTAGTGTGGCGTGTGCTTCCGCCGTCCATTTGGTTTACTGGAGACCGTCATCTTGGTTTATATGGTGACACGCGTTTGTTATGAATCCGAAAGCGTCTTACAGGATGAGGGTGTGTTCGATAGAATGAGAAAAATCTAATTACCCAAATGGACCCGCAAATCACCAAAAATCTTTGTTTGGTACGGATCCCCCAGAATCCTGTTCATAAGAGTAACACGTATTGCTTTAATTGTATACGATTGAACTTGAGTACCTTTGCTATTGCGAATTTTCCCCGATTCCGCGATTACATACGATATTCTAGCTACTCTAACCCTGGTACTACGTTTTACCTTCCAACGATCAGACAGCTTCATTTCCCATAGCCTGTGTCTACATAAACACAAGTATCTCCCTTGTGTATAACGAAGCTATACACGATTCTTGAAGTAGAAAGAAAGTCAAGCAGGATAACCAAAGACCCTTTTTCAAATAGGGATTCCCTAAGTGGCATTCCGTAAAAGGGATTCCATAAGTGGGATTCTGTCAATGGGATTCCAAGCTTCAATACAGCTCATGATAGTCTTATGGCAGGCTTCTCCCACAACTTCTGCTGTCTGTCCTCGGATTGGCCATTATTGCGTTCGCCATTACTATAATAATCTACCCCTTACAGTTTTGTATGGTTTCTACTGACTTGTAGCATTAACTACAGGATTGCTAACTTTCTCAGATTGCTCTTACGACTCGAATATTACAGAGTAAACTACAAACTAGCAATGGATCAAGCGGGTGACACCATACTCTGAACTCAGTTGGATGAAAAACAACCTAAATCAACTGCGTTGAGTGAATATGAACCCATTTAGGTTGCTTTTCTTCGATCCATCTTACAGCTTTGTACGATTCTTATTGACTTTGTAGCATTACTACAGGCCTACTAACTTTCTCTGATGGTTGGACGACTCGAATGTTATAGAGTAAAATGCAATGGAGCAACTGAATGAATCCTATAATCTGCCCTATAGTCACCCCCTCCCTTACTACCTTGTACGATTACTACTGATTGGTTACACAACCAGAAGGTTTTGTAGTGTCTCCTATCAGGACTTGTACCCTTGGCCAAGTCTACATTGTCCAAAAGACAACCCATACTCTACTATGATAATAGTTTCAAAGCATACACCACACAACCGCCCGATCGACCATTCTGACCAACCCATTGAATAGTACAAACCATTAGGTGGTTTTGTAGTGCTATGGTATAACAGTAAGCCACCGGGGTAAATATCATGCTCTGTATACTGCCGTATTATACATTAAAACAAACCACACCACACTAGAAGCATAGTGGAACAACAGGTTACATAGAGTACGATCTATAATACCGAACTTCACAAGAATGCTCACTCCACAACTGTGGGTGGCTTAGCATTATGCACCACCTATACCATCGTTATGCTAATCCACAGTTGGTACAGGTTGTGCATAATTCAAGAACATTCAGTGTTGTGGGTTATGCATGGCTGTCAAGAGCGGTTGTATGGTGTGTGCGGTACGCATCTTCTTGTTCTATTAGTCTAGCGGCGTGGTGGGGTGTGAATAGACCGTCGATAGTGATTTTTGTCTTTAAAAATCTATTCTTCATTCACGTAATCCAGGTTTAATCGTGGTATAATTTTAAAACATAACTCAGGTAGAGTACGGATAAGGTATCAAACCTTGTTGGAGCTCTGATATTTCACTCATGCTTTCGTTGCTCGTGAAACACTTGTTAAATGTATACACCCCACTAAATAAATAACTCCCGATAACGACTACAACAGGCACAACCACTGGATGCGTCATTCAATTTTAGGCAGAGAAGTGCAGTCACTCGAAACTTCCATTTCACCTTTGGCTTCCCGTCATCACAGTCTTATTGTGAATCAGCGGGGGATGCACAGACCAAATATATGAAAAGATATTCCCTCGTATGACGTGTTCCTTCTATGGCCTTCAAAGGTGGAAACAGTGCACATTTTGGTTCCTCGTTTAATAAATAAGATTTCCTTTTTTTCATTACAGAATTGTAGCAGTCCCAAATATAGTTTTGAGTGTGTGTCGTGATAATATGACAATGCCCCAAGAAATGTTTCCAACGTTTCTGATGTGGTTTCTTCTCAACTTTAATTTATTTGCATGCGATTGTGTTGTACTGATATCTGAATTCTGAATTTTATTTTCAAGATTTCACAACAGGAAGTCGGAAGTACTTTGTTTCGTTGTTAACCAAAACATTTAAGTGTGAGAGTGAGCCTTGATTAAAACATCGATTTATCATATTTATTGTTCTACAGTACGTGGAGAGTGGGTTGTGACTAAACCACCCGCGGAGTGGAGTTATCACCCAAGCTATAACTTTCAAAGTTTGTACATATCGACAAAAACACAAGCAATGTTTCAGCCAATGGACCCCCGGGTTTAACCCGGAGGTCCATTGGCTGAAACTTTGCGGGTGCTGGTTATGCTTTACAACAAATTTGCAACTATTGCTCGGGTGGAACCTCCACTTTGCGGGTGATTTAGTGATAATACACTCTCCACGTGCTGTATTTTATCAGTGTCGATAATCTCTTATGGATTACGTAAGACTGAAAGAGTTTGTGTGGAAAAACTGTTGTTTTCAATGCATTTTAAAAGAACATAATAAAAGTCAATGTATGCTGACAATCAAACTATCAGAAGTCTACGTTTGTCACCGACGCCTCCGCAAATGATCCGATTTTCATGGAAGTCACACATGCTGTAGGGGAGTTTTCTGCAACATCTTAGCAGCGGAGACGATATACATTGTAAATCACTGCAAAGCTAATAGCTTTATATAACCGCGTCTTCTAACACTGACCCAACAAACAACATTATAATTCAAAGTGATTGTTCCAACATATCCGTATCATTTATACACAGTGCTATTGTTTATTTTCCACATTTGTAACTCATTCAAGATGAATTCAGATCTCACAAACCAACCTCGAAATAAATCATTGAGGTGTAATATATACCTGAAAGTCTTTACTTCCAAATCCTCGTTAAAGACATATCTAAGGGTGTATACCGAAGAAAAACCATTTGAGTGTGATATATGTAATAAATCATTCAGTCGAAACGCATCTCTTCTCTGTCATTTTAGAAGTCATACTGGAGAGAAAACCTTTGAATGTAATATATGTAACAAACCGTTCAGCTTTAAATCAGCTCTCCTCCGTCATCGCAAAGTTCATGCTGGAATTAAGCTATTTGAATATAATATATGTGAGAGGTTTTTCGGTCGAAAGTCATATCTGGATATTCATTACAGAACTCATACCGGAGAGAAACCCTTTCAATGTAATATGCAGTATGTGGAGAGTGGATTGTAACTAAATCACCCGCGGAGTGGGGTTATCACCCAAAGTATCATTTTTAAATTCTCTACATGTGGACAAAAAATACAAGCAATGTTACAGCCAATGGACCTCCGGGTTTAACCCGGAGGTCCAGTGGCTGGAACTTTGCTTGTGCTTATTATGCTTTGCAACCAATTTGCAATTATTGCTTGGGTGGAATCTCCACCCTGTGAGTGATTTAGTGATAATACACTCTCCACGTACTGTATGTAACAGACCTTTCAGTTGGAAAAAAATTAGACGATCATTACAGAACTCATACCGGAGAGAAACCATTTCAATGTGAAACATGTAACAAATCGTTTTCCCTTAAAGCACAACAGTTCCGTCATCAGAGACAAACCATTTCAAAAAAACAATTTGAAAGACGTACACTGCAAAAAATATAGGTTCTCTTTAGAATCAAAACTGGTTCTAATCTTGTCCCTTAGATGGAACCAGCTCTGTTTAAACAGTATTTATTTCTTCAAATCAAACAAATTTACCAAGATTAGCATTCAATTTTAACAGAATATTACATGAACTGAAGTAGATTCAGCACTAAACTTGGAGCTCATTCAACGCAGTCGCCAAACATTTGAAACAAAGGAGATATGAACAGTTGGCATATCGAACCTGTTTTGGTTCTGAAAAGAACCCAAACTGGTTCGATATGCCAACTGTTCATATCTCCTTTGCTTAATAATGATTTGAGACAACCTCGTATAAGCTCTAAACTTACGGCTGAAATCCCATCAATTTATGTTTAATTCTGTTAATATTTAATGTTAATCTTTATAAATGTATTTGATTTGAAATAAATACTGTTTAAACAGAACTGGTTCCATCTCAGGGACAAGATTAGAACCAGTTTTGGTTCTAAAGAGAACCTATATTTTTTGAAGTGTATAGGTAGAAATCGTTCGAACAACTGGTGAGGTACTTCAAAATATATACTGGGCAGAAAACATATCAATGGAATTACTTTATGAGAAAACGGCACAGCCATGAGGAGAGTGAACCGGACAATGGTAAACTCACCCCTTTCTTGTATTTTTCTGATAAATGTCGAACTTATATGCAGTCATGTTGAAATCCCTAAAACTACTCTTACCCTGATATTAAGATGTAATTTAGCAATAGCTATGTCTTCATTTTATGCGTACTTAAGCTTTCAAAATTATTCGTAGTGCTTCATTTGGGGTGAAATGTTAATATGATTCTTCAGAGGAAGAACACCGACCTCCACATATGCGGGGACAGACACCATTAACGCTGAAGGACACGAAATGAATCGGAGAGAAATATATTTTCTTAACACAACAGTGCTTCCATTAGCTCAGAAATGTTAGGATCTTGTTACACAGTGCTGCAAAATATGCTATTTCGGAATTAATTTCTTCACTCTGCACGTTGATTTCAACATGTATTTAACACGATTGTTATATATGTGCAGGTATTTTTTCATCACAACGTTCACGGAATTGTAGAACTAGCTATATAATAAATATATAAATAGAGGGAAAACAACATATAAGTTCTGTAGATTGTTGGAACATCATGAGCGAAAGTCCTAGTAACTTTATATACTAAAAATATGAACAGCAAAGCGGGCTATTTCTGAACTGATTCAGTAGCAAAGAGAGATGAGTGAGTGTGCGTTGTGTGTGTGTGTGGGGGGGGGGGGGGGGGGTGGGCGGTGTTTGGGGGTATACCTCATATTTTTTACCAGACTTGACATTCTTGATTTGCTACTTGGGCATTTGTCAAACACAAATAGATGGTTTAGTACCTGGTTTAGACAGCTGGGATCAAGGGCATCGGAAGTGTGGTAGTGCAGGGCTGCTAGCTAGCTGCCCTCTTAGGGAGTGCCTGGGGCTAATGTGCAGCTCGTGCCTTTCTCGCCAGAAGTGCCTTCGTGAAAAGGAATTTGTGAACTACACTCTAAAAGCAGTTGGGTACAAGGTCAACCTGAATCAACTGGATTGAGAGAATATGAACTAATTTGGATTCATATTCAGTCAACCCAGATTGATTTAGGTTAATGTTCATTCCAACTGTAGAAATAGGAAACTTTGGAGTAGTCGCATCTGACCTATTTTAGTGCGCACAGTATGGATACGTAACAAATAAACAAGCTATACAATCCATGGCTTGAATTTTAAAGCTTTGTATGTATAATGTCATTAATACAAAGTGTCACACCCCATTCAGCGATACGTTGTAAAGTCCTATCGGCCTTAACTTATACATAGAGTCGATGCACTTAAGCACCCCCCCCCCCCCCCGCTCTATTGCCCTCGAATGCCTCTAACGCCCATGAGTTGGGCCCGTAATGGCCAATTTTGGCGTACGGTACTTGTTAATTAGATAAGAAGTGCCATCCCATCTACTACATGTATATTGTACATATCCTCAAATAAATTACCAAGAAATCTTGAGCTTCCCATTAAGCCTTGTTCTACTCGGCGAATATTTGGGGCATTCTAAATTGAAATGTTCCGGGGTCTCCATTACACCTAAGTTACACATTTCGCACGCACTTTCCTCGCCTTTCCCGCACCCCCTCCCCCTCTCCCCCACCGCAGTGAGTTAGGTCTCTCTTTGAACAATAATGACTCCAAACTATCCATCCAGGAATTTCCAAAAAGCTGACGCACCATTTGTATATAATCCGTCTAAAGAACTCTTGGTTCTAATTCCAGGTCGCCCGTTTTTATTAAAATTATCAAATACCTCTTCCTTTATTAAACTCCTCCCCTGCTGCGGTTCCTCTTCTCCATGTTCACCCTCTGTGACGTTGTTCTCCATTAGCTCACCCGTTTAAAATTTCATTTTGTCTGAATGTTATTGCTCCATACATGGTTAGAAGTCGTTCTTGCACTTTCTGTTTTCTGGGAGGTTTATCAGGTAGTTTACATATCATAATATTCCCATATCTATTCTAGCCATAACCGATATCCATCCAGTTCCAACATTTGGGAGCGCGGTGGCTCAGCGGTAGACTGTTGGACTTTTATGCTAGAGGTCCCGAGTTCGATCCCTGTACGGGACTACTCGCGTTGTGTCCTTGGGCAAGGCACTTCATGCCGGTTGCCTACATGGGGGCAAGAAGACGTCATGTACTAAGGAGTACTGCACGTCGATGGTGCACATGTCTCCAACCGCTGTAATCCTGCTTGAGCGGAGCTTGAACAGAACTGAAAACATATTTTGTTCCGCCTCGAAACCACCCACTACCCCTAATTCGGGAGGAAAATATTTGCTTCCTTTTTCATGTGGGGGACCTACCCTTTTCATCCCAGTTAAACTCAAAGCTGTTCGGTTTTTAGCCACATTACTTATCCGTTTATGCTATTCCTAAGAACACAAAAGGAAGATATTTAACGCAAAAAAATTAAAAAAATTAGATTAGAGTGTGAGCGAAATCAGAGATAAATGAGATAATAACTTGAATAATTAGGTATCATTAAATGGTACCTAATTATTCAAAATTATATCTTATATAATTTAATCATTTGCCCCGCCTCTGCGTTTGATTGGTTGAAAGCATACAGGGTGAAAGTCGTCAAAATCGTATAAACCAAATCACGTGATGATTTGGAATGTCTACACTCTGGAAGCCCCGCCCACTCAATCCAATTGTCGCCGTGAGGGCGTGACGGCAGACTGATAGATGGATAACAAGCTTGTAAATAAAGATCAATGATCGATTTTTCGTCGCCTCCAGTGAGCGAGAATATAATGATAATTTCTTGGGAACAACTGAATTTAATAACATATACCGAAGTGGAAGACGAATAAAAGATTATACATCCAAACATGCTTTTGGGGGAACTTAAAAAAAATGTTTTTAAAGATATTGTTACGTGACTTGCTAAATATCTGTCGTCTGCGATGGAAAATCAAAACGACAAACAATTTGACAATTATTGACGTGACCTGTTTGTGGCACACTTTCCTGAGTTTGAGTGTTGTCTTTTGCGAAAATTAAAAGTTTTTCGTTCACGTACACATAGTTTTTATATTTTAATATTACAGCCGGATTAAATTATAAGAAATAACTGTTGTTTTCCTTCGATTTATGCGATATAAACCGAAAATTTTCATCACAAGCCTAATCATAACTCGCTACGCGTGTTATGAAGCTTGTGCTGAAAATTTTCGGTTTATATCGCATAAACCGAAGGAAAACAACAGTTATTTCTTAAATTGTTTTAGCATGGGTTATTGAGCTAACCAGCTCGCTTGTATTCACTAACTTGAGTAAATGTGATGGATGTAGCTCATCGACACAATGCTGTCAAGGTGGTGTTTTGGTCACTCATGCAATTTACAGCACAACCTAGCAATATTAAGTCATTCTTAGAACACTTGGGGTGACCATTAGAATCGGACTAGGATTCAATGGGATCTTGGAGGTGAGTTGAGATGGGTTGATGTGGGTAGAAAAAGACAATAGCTTCATAGAATTTACAAGTACATTGTTTTGATGACATCTTTTTAACCCACCACCACCAGCCAGCACAGTGATTTTGTGGAGGAATTGACAATTTTGAACCCTCACCAAATATCAAATACATCATGAATCATGGATTTCAAGTACGGCACAACTATGTGGGCAGCCGGTGAACAGCTTCAATTTGTAGTGAAGCACAATGCAGTTACAACTGCCAATACCTTTATGTATCTTATCTCCTGCAAGTATCTGGGAATCTCATTGATCCAAAGACGTCACATGTAGACTGCATATACAACCATATACTGTCAACATCAATATACGCTGACAGCTATGGGTAATCTCCCCTTTCTTCATTGGCAGCCGATCGACGCTTCAAGTTGAAAGATTGAGTGTTGGAAGCCCATATTTGGACTGGAGTGCAGGTTAGGCAACTTAAAAGGCTTTATATTGTGGATGTGTGTCATGTTACATTCGAAATTAAACCGTTTGGTATGTATGAATTTGCCTTGTTACAATTTATGGGAGAGTGCCTGCACTCTGGGAGAGTGCCTGCACTCTCCCATAAATTGTAACAAGGCAAAGACACCTGAACACATTGTGAGAATTCTCTCATTTAATTTTGATCGCTGTTGTTATTAGTTCTGTGCATCGATGCAGCAGTCTGTAAGATATATTCGCTACACAGTTTGTTGGTGGCCTAATATGGTATATATGGCGTCAGTTAATTCCATATTGGACTTGAGCTGTGTAACTAATAATAGTGTAGTCGACTGCGGTCCTTTTTACTTACCCAGCCTTGTCGACCGGTCGAGTAAAGTCTCTAATATAGTTCGGCACAAGTTTTAATCTTCTATCACAGGGAACTGCTGCACTCGGACTTTATCGATAAGCATTTGCTTTTTTGGAGATAATGGGCTATCAAAAGCGTGACTACCGGGTTATCACTTCAAAATCCAAGAGTCCAGGGGAGACTAGAATAGATTGAATTAATCCTGGAGGCGAGGAAGCGATTATACACGTTCGAACCAAGCTTGGCCTATTATGGGTGACCCATATTCTGGGCCCATTTGTACACGTAGTTTTCATGTTGTGCACACGTATATTTTACAATAAACATTAACCCTTTGGACACTTGTGGTGTATACCATGCCAATCAAAAGGCAGAAATTGGAAGAATACATATCCATTATTTGGGGGGTAGAGCAATTAATATTTTCAACGTGCAGCCTGAAGGCTGCACGTTGGAAATATTAATTGTTTTCGCACACACGTTCACTTCGTCGACATCCCACTTCATAAAATTATGACGTATCGTGTTTCTGGACCGAAAAAAAAGAATAAAAAGAGAAAGAGATAAAAAAAGTGTGTTTTTCATTTTTGGAAGTGCCTTTTAGTTCTATAATAAGGATATTGCTAATTATACCTCTTCTAGTCTGTCTATATTCCTGCAGACACGTAGCCACCCCCTTTCTGTTGGCACTCCTGGTGGTATCCACATTTTGATCTTTGTATTTTTCGACTCTAAAATGAAATCACCACCCTCTCCTTGACTTGGATGGCCAGAAATTGAAATGCCACATGCAGTTCGAAAAAATCTTTTGCTTGAGAAGGAAATTGAACCAATTGGACCATATCCTTTAAATATAATTCTCTAAATACTGACATATTGATCCCAAACGATAGGAGGGCCAATATGGATTTTGAGGCGTTACAATGTCAACATTATTCCCCCTGACTACAGCTCTAAAAAAATGAAGAGCAAATACGCATGTAAAGTTGATCTCAAACATGGAGGTAAAATTGGGGTTTTTGACATTTTGGCAGTTTGGATCAGTGCATAAAACCTTCCTTTGAAGGGGTGTTACCTTTGGGTAATGTGTATTTATCACAGAGGTCGCAGGTACTCCTGGAAGTCGAGCATTATTCCTGAGTAATAAAGGTGGACTCCTAAAATAATTTCACGAACTTCTGATGAATATATATATTACAAGTTTATTTTCACTTTTTAAACAATCACTCCATTCTCAAAATACTATTCACAAATCAGTCTCAATATATTACACGTCACTTGTTAAACCCTGAAAAATAGAATTAAAACAACATAAGCACCTATAAGTACACAAATCATGGAGGATAACCCTTTAACAAAAAAAGGTAAAGTAATCGATTCATTGTTGATCTGATTGCAATGCGCTCAGGGTTTCAACGCCGATCACATTGCAAGAAGAGCAACAATTAAAAGAAACGAAAATATAAGTAATTTAAATAATCTTACCATTTCGAAAAGACTTAGGTTCTCAAAAAGAAACTCCAATGATCAGACAAAATGTCAACATCCTCCATGACAGGTACTTTTGCTAACTTTGAATGTCAAACCGAGATTCCCCAAAACAAAAGAATTTCCCGCCAGAACTACCAACAAGCTTACTACCAGAGAACAGTGAACTCACAATGAGTAACCCTTCAACCGACAAGATCCAAGACGCATTAAGCTGACGCGCGCAAGAAAGCTGTACCTATAATAAATAAACATTAGTAGATCAGGCTGTAAATAAAATATTAAATTAGTTACCACAAAAAAATAGAATTTGCTCACTACCACATATTTACAATAAGGTGTTAAAGAGGTCATCAGCTGCACCAAATAAAAGAATTTGAACGATTTGCCGTGATTTATGGTGATTGGTTGCTGACTGACATGAAGACAATGCTTTTTGTGATTTGAAACCTAACATAATTGCAAGATTCTTTAAAAGTACATTCCACAGAATTTTAAAAATACATTTAACATAATTAATTTCATAATGACCTCACCCTGGTATTAGAAGCATGTTTGCAAATGTTCGTTCATCTGTTGATGCCACGTGATTGGTGATATTATGTTCGTTGGATTGATCAGTTGAAAATGATTCTGCTGATAAGAAAAGTGATGGACATGATTTGCATGTAAATGAATTTTCTAGCAGCCTGCTACCCAGTGGAAATGGACGCCCGTCACAATCAACCATGATTTGTTGAGATTGTAGATGGTGTCCGTTAATAAATTTAACAAAACTGTTTGCACAAATGAATATGAACAGCAGGGCTCAAAATAAGTGGTGTCGCGTCGCTTTTTGCTATGCAAAACTTGCAAAAAGCTACACAATGTTCAATTATGTATAGGTTTTTGCGATACAAGATAGTCAACTGCAGCCTATTAGGCTGCAGTTGATTATCTTGTATCGCAAAATGTAAATGAAAATTTGCAAACAAATTTGAAAACTGGTTCACTGATGCTTTACTTCTGATTGAGGAACATTCCAGGCATAACTCAGATTAACTCTCCATTAAGCATCATTAGCAACTTCATATGTGAGATGAATTCTATTGGTTTAAATTCTTCCTGTTTTTACAACATTTTGCATAAAATGTCCATGAAAAATAACTTCAAGCCCATCAAATTAAAAATCCCAACTTCCAGTATGAGAACTCTATTGAACAACCAAGACGCCACTTGAAAATATCCAAGTCCTTGCAACCCTCAAAGGCAGTTCAGTTAAAAAAACGTAGTAAATGTTTCATGTGTTGCAGATCATTTGGAAATGCCCAGAAATGGATGGAAAGTATTCTATCTACTTAGAAGAATTCAATACAAAACAGCATAACACAACTCTTGTACATACAAAATAGCTATGTAATTTTTACAAAATGCTATTCAGTTTTTGGAAATGTATTGCATTTTGCTTCGCAGAGAAAAAAAAATATTTTGAGCACTGCACACAGCAGTATAAAAGATAACATACCGCACACAACAGTACAGCAGATGGAATACCGCACACAGTAGTATCAATAAACAGAGGCTGACACACGGTCGAAATAAAGGTCCGAACAGTTTAACATCCAAAGTCACACTCAAATTGCTCCCAAACTAACATCTCAATCACCCCGAGAAACCAATCGAGCATTACTGTGAACAATGTTCACTGGCTGGATCTTTGCAACTGATCTTCACTAAACCAATTAACCCCAATTATACAACACTTATATAGCCCTTTAAAGTGGTTTACATATGACAGAGATAAAGGTTAGTCAATATTATAGTGGTTTTCAAATACATGGATGGAAATAATTTGAAATTGAATGCTAATCTTGGTAAATTTATTTGATTTGCAATAAATACTGTTTAAACACAACTGGTTCCATCTCAGGGACAAGATTCGAACCAGTTTGGGTTCTAAAGAGAACCTATATTTTTTGCAGTGGAAACGTGTTACTGAATGACTTGATCCATGATAAAATGCCGGAATGTGAAACAGGTGGATGGATAGATGGATAGATGGAACCGTTCATTTGATATATACATTCTTTGATGCAGTGATAAAATATGAAATTAAATTAACAGGTAATGAGAATGGACCAATGACATTGAGATCTCTACAGTAGTATTCTGAGTCCAAAATGAAAGTATAATAGAAACAAATATTATGCCCCACGCTTGTAACATCAGCCGTGATTGGTTAACATGACACCTTCTAAAAGTCATAGTACTGGAGTTTTGGGGCAAAACACGGGTACTATCGGAACGTTTTTTCCTGGAGACAAGAGAACGAAGAAAATGTAAGCGCCACTTCCATTGATCAGCGTCGAATTTCTCAACACCAAACGCTGGCTCCGTGTCCGTTTAGCTTTTTCAACACCGGTAGACACAAACTTACCAACAAATATATCACCTTCAGTGGGTGTGTTTTCAATTTTAACTGCAAACAATGCATTCAAAAGAATCAGAAATATTAAAAAAACTCACTCACGTGTTGTTCACCACTTCAGTGAATCCTGAATATGAGTCTCAGTTATGACTTGTGTTTCACTCCGCTTAATTCTATCAACTGTTGTCCGAGAAACATGAATTTATATTCCATTAATTTAAATCACTTTTCACACAAGCATTAACAATGAATTATAACGCGAACAGCATGATGCAGTTGTTAACATTAGCATTTTTGATAAAGAAACTCCCAAAGCGACGGCACTTGTGACAAGTCATTTTCGAAGAGACGTCATTCGTTCGAAATGACGTCATGTTTTTGGATTCGACTACATTGTTGTTACAAGATCGATGGCTTGTTGCAGTTAACGCTTAACAATGAAAGTCATATTTTGTTCGGCATAATAAAATAATTAGAACGTTTCTTTTCATGTTCTATCGGTCGATAGTACCTGAGTTTGTGAGATTTCTGAAATAAAACCTTCAGCAGCTTCGCTGCTTCAGGTTTTATTTCAGAAATCACACAAACTCAGGTACTATCGACCGATAGAACATGAAAAGGAACGTTCTAATATTATAATATGAAAACTAGCATAAAGGATGCAATATAATAGTTCTAATGTTGCATGTTTGTGGGCAAGAAGTCGCGCAAAGAGTTTAATGACATGTTGTTGTTGTCCAAACAACCGAATACAATTTTGCTACGGATTTCAAAATAGCACGTGCTACCCGAGAATATCAAACGTAATGGTTCGCCGACGATTTTCCTCGTGCTATGCTGTGCTAAAGAGCCTGGATTATTGAGAAAACACAATAGTTTTTGTCTTCCGACATTTTATAAAAAGCCATGGTTCGCCGAAAATCAGAGGTTGCGTGCCATTGGTATTAATGAGGTTGGGATACTTCCGAATAAGCTCCCTACGGAGTTCAGAGTCACTGCGACCACTATTTGCCGTCTCATTGGAAGGTATAGAACCAGTGGATCTACTGTCGACCGACCGCGTTCAGGTCTACCAAGAGTTATGACTCCTGCACAGGACCGACACATCAGGACGTCTCACTTGCGGGATCGCTTCCTTCCGGCAACGGGGATAGCAGCAATTATTCCTGGTAGAATTAACAATAGAATCAGTGCATAAAACTGTCTGCAACAGACTCGCTGAACACGGCATCCGAAGAGGCGCCCATACAACGGACCAATCCTTACCCAACGTCATTGAACCGTCAGAATGGAATGGGTACGCCAGCATGTTCGCTGGAGTCAGCATTGTTGGAACACAGTTCTTGATGTTCAATGACGAATCACGTCTACGGCGCGCTGATGGTGGGGCAAGAGTTTATCGCCGACGAGGAGAACGGTTTTCTGATGCTTGCGTGCTGGAATGCGACTGTTTGGCGGGGGTAATGAAATGATTTGGGCAGGAATTTCTTTGCAACATCGAACGCAGGTGATCTTCATCGATGGTAATCTGAACAGACAGCTAAATAGGGACGAAATTCACAACGCTGTTGTTGCCCCGTTGTTCAACTCTACCGTTGGATTGCAGTTATTCCAGCAAGACAATACCCGATGTCACGTGGCGCGTATCTGTCGTGACGTTTTTGAGGCGCAGATCATCGAACTTCTTCCCTGGGCCCCATTTTCGCCAAATTTGTTGCCATTCGAGCACCTCTGGGATCCGCCTTGCACGACTACATGATCTTCAGACGTTAGGCGATTTACGTAACGCTCTAGCACAGGAGTGGAACGCAATACCACAGGGTGACGTCCAGAGACTTATCAAGTCCATGCGCCGTCGATGTCGTGCCATCGAAAAGGCAAACGATGGACATGCACACTGTTGACTGCATGTGTGAACTTTTCGTTTCACCCCACGTCTGAATTGCGACGTTCTGACGTGACGCTGGCAACAGTAAGAACATGACATTATGCAAATTCATACAGCTAGACTCGAAATATGAATTTACAATAATTTGTTTGGGATTAAAGTCCGTAATACTAAACTAAACATGCTTCTCAAAGTTTATTATACTTTCCTTTTTGACTCAGTATATAATAGTACGATTTTAAGTTGTGTTCGACCTGTTGGTTATATAACTGGAGGGTGAGGAACGTTTGTGGAACACGGGCATCGTGGGAACAGACACTCCTCAGAAATTGTCAAGGACACTATTTTAATGACTGATAACAAAGGAAGAAGGTACCTCGGTACACTGAGGACATATCAAAAACACACCAAGGTGGTTTAAAACACGGACAAATTGTGAGAAAAACGTGTGATGCCTATGAGAGAGAGGAAAAACCAGATCGATGCATTGTGCACATCTTCGAGACTGACTCCACTGGTGAGCTTATTATAAACCTTCCATATTTAACTGACCGTTAATAGGATAAATCATAAGTATGTACAGTAGGTGGTGGTGCATTTTACACCCGACATAGGTACAAGAAACAATAAATTTTCAGCGCATACATCACCGAGTACATCCTGGTATCTTTTAGGACTATCAGATCAGCAAAAATTCGATTTCGGTTTCTTTTTGGAAACCGATGACGAGTCTCATATCTGCGGTTTTCGGTAATCGTGTGGAAAGGTAAGTGCAAGCTACGGAACAGGGAAACTTTCTGTTAATCAGGCCCGTCGATAGTGGAGGAGGAGTTTGGGCTATGGCAACAACCTCTGTCAGAAATGGTGGCCTCTCCGTCGGACATTTTGGCATCTTTTTACTGAATTGTTTTTGTAAAATTGGAGATTTTTGGCCAGTTTTCAATATTTTAAGCCGTTAATCAACATGATTAGCAGACGACACCCGCAAACAAATTTCTTGAATAACTAAAAAATTTCATTTTTTGTCTGGAAAACATAGCTTATGATCCCTCATTGAAACGAACTCAACGAGCTCGTTGCAATGAGGGTCATAAGATATGTTTTTGAGATCAAAAAATAAAACATAATAAAATTTGAGTGTCGATTTTTTGTGAAAAACGCTGGTTAGTTCTGGGGGTTACGTTTTATAAAGGATTAAGAAATTTTGTCGGACATTTTCAGATATCGGCCTCCTATAACAATAATAGCACTTTGTTCGGCCGCTGATTTGTCGCGGTGCTCTGATGAGAAGGCCTTGGTTACCCCTGTACTCCCAACTGCCTCTCTATTCCCAAGCTTCTTCTCTCCTCCCAACACTCGGAGACGAACTGCGTGATGACACCCCTTTCCCCATACTTCCTAATCTCTCCGATTAGCATATTAACCCTCTTCTTTGTGTCTCCCACTAACCACATGTCCTTCATTCTCCCTATAACAATAATAACACTTTGTTCGGCCGCTGATTTGACGCGGTGCTCTGATGAGAAGGCCTTGGTTACCCCTGTACTCCCAACTGCCTCTCTATTCCCAAGCTTCTTCTCTCCTCTTAACACTCGGAGACGAACTGCTTGATGATATCCCTTGTCCCATTCTTCCCAATCTCTCCGATTAGCATATTAACCCTCTTCTTTGTGTCTCCCACTAACCACATGTCCTTCATTCTCCCATCCATCTTCCCCATTATATTCCCAGTGAATCTTATTCTTTTAAACTGGTGTTTTGGGCATTCTAGAAGAAAATATTCCAGGGTCTCCACGACGCCCAGATTACACATCTGGCACTCCTTTTCATTGTTTTCCCGAATACCCCCAAAGGTGCCATCAAGGTACTCTTCAAAACCAGGCTTCTCTTTATCACGCAGGCCACCCAAAGACCTCTTTGATTTGACACCCCTCTCGCCAATTAAGGCTACCATCCTCCATGAGCCTTTCTCTGACAATTGTTTGCCCTGTTTGCCCCAACGTCTAGGTTTGAGATCTCTTGGACCATCCACCCTGTCTTTATGTTTGAATTGAAAATTTTCAGGAACATTACTTTACACCATCGGCTGTCGGGGAGATTTACCAAATGATCAACCGAGTTTCAGTAAGTCTATCTTGTCCCTGATCCTCATCCAACCAAGCTCACCCCTAATTGTTTCTAGTGCTGCGGCATTACGCGATCCCGCTATCCACCGTTATGCGTTTCAAAGCTCTGTTCAGCCGTTTGGTTTAGGGGTACGACTTCCCTGCCATATGCTATGCAGTACGTTTAGAGTGTATTATCACTGAATCACACACAGAGTGGAGATACCACCCGAGCAATAATTGCAAATTTCGTGCAAAGCATAACCAGCACAATCATCGTTTTGCTTTTACATCTTTGGTATCCATCATTTTTATTCTCATAATGACTGCATTTAGCAGGCATCAGGACAATGCCTCTATGTGAGGGAAATATGTCACAAACAACAGAGTTCACGAAATGTGGCAGTGTTGGTTGCATGGGCCGGTGTCCAATCCTTGAAATATGTTCTAATATGAGAATAAAGGGAGACCATTGCTCTCGATGCCCCGCCCCCACTTCTCAACCACACCACATTCCACAGCGCAACCTTCACCCACACATTTCATTTCGCACCGCTGCATCTGTCCTGAATGAGACTAACAACTGGAATCACGAACAAAAAAAAATAAATAAATAGTTTACATCACAACCCTCCAAAAGATTTGTTTTCCCCCTTCTTTGAACAGGCCCACCCACGAACAAAAAAAAACCCACTCACACATATTATGTGTGCTTTAACTCAAAGTTCAAATATTTTTCATCTGAATTAATTCTCGGCGCGGGAACTGGGGAAGGGAAGCAGTGCTAATTTGCTGAAGTAGACAAGTTCTGTTTACTGGTAGTTTGTGGTCCTGAGAGTTCTAATCGAACAGTCTTGTGCTTTCCGGGGGCGAAGGTGGGGGGCCTGAGGGACTGGGTAGATGGTATTGTGGCAGGGCCAGGATCCGAACCTGTAGTGGTGGTCCATGTGGGGACCAACAATATCAGGGAGAGAAGGTCAGTAGGTTTGATGGAATCTATAGAGGTTTAGTCAGCAAACTGCTACATGTAAGTAGGAATGCAAGAGTAGTTGTATCCGGGGTCCTTCCCGTGCTTGGAGGTGGGGACGAACGGATCTCAAGGATTTTGACGCTAAACGAGGAGTTGGAGGACTATTGTGTTGATCTGGACATACCCTTTATCGACCACTTGGACACGTTTTGGGGCAACGCGAGCATGTACGGGCGTGACGGTCTGCATCTTAGCAGGGGGGGGGGGGGGTATTGGGGGATAAAATACTACGGGTAGCGGGGCCTTTTTTGGAGAGAAGCGGGGTGGGAGGCCAGAGGCAAGTATAACTAGAGTGGACACAGGTGGGTGAACAGGAGCGAGGGGGACAGATTAAGGTTACCAAGACTAGCGCCAGAAAACATTTGGACCATTAGGCGGAAGCCAATGAATCTCGGTACCCTGATAGTGGGATATAGCAACATCCAGGGTCTCCACCGGAAAATAAGCGAAATTTCTACATTGATCGAGGCAGAGGAGATGATGTCATGGGCTTAAGCGAGACGTGGGTAAGACACGAGGAACGGGTAGACCAAGTTAGGGGTGCGTGTGGATAGGTGTAGGGCGAACGGAAGGCTAGAAAAAAAGGGGAGGGGGGTAGGCATGTACATTAAAGAGGATTTAAAACCGTCGCTGATCACAGACCTGGAAGATGTCAGCACCTCGGCTGAGGTATCGAAAGAAATTGGATGGGTAAAGATCAGCCTGAGAAACAAAAGTATTGCCCTTGGTATTGTGTACTGTGCGGTGGAGGGAAGCAAACCCGAGTGGAATGACTCGATATACTCAACGCTAAGGTCCAATATAACTGAACTTGAAAACAGGGGGCTCGGTATAATTCTGATGGGTGACTTTAATGGACACATGGGTGATAAGGAAGAAGGCATAGAGGATGGGGACAAGAAAGTCAACAGGAATGGAAGAAAGCTGTTGAACCTCACTAATGAGCTCGGCCTGAAGATTCTAAACATGGATGCGAGGTGTAAGGGGAAATGGACCTGGGAGAGGAACGACAGAAAATCAATAATTGACTACATTCTCACAGATATGACTTTATGGAGGGAGGTGATAGGAGTAGAAGTGGATGATGAGGGTAAAATGGAGGTGGATAGTGATAACAACTTGATTACAGTGACGATCAGGGCCAAAAACCTAGTCAAAAGCAAAGGAAGCTTCAAGGAGATTTGGGAACTCAAAAAGGATGCCGACTGCGCGAAGTTCGAAGAAAAACTGAAACCAAAGCTTGCAACCGAACTTGGGAACAGGGTGAACGAAAACTGAAAAGGGCCATAAAGGGTAGAAAAGCTAAATGTGCTGCATACAGGAGAAGTAGAAAGCATAAGGGGGCGGAAAGTGAATAAAATTAAAGACGACAATCGCAGAGTTCGAAATAGCAGTCTTATTAGGACGATAAGAACGACGGCGGGGTCGAGTTCGAACGTATTTTGGAAATGGGTGAATAAACTTAACAAAGGAAGTAACCCACAGAGTATTAAAGTGGATGGCAGAGTAACAGACGAATATGAATGTCAGCAAGATGATGGTGTAAAGTAATGTTCCTGAGAACTTTTAACTCAAATATAAAGACGGGGTGGATGGTCCAAGTGAGGGAGCTAGTAGAGAACTACTCATTGAAGATCTCTGACCTAGACGTTGGGGCAAACTAGGGTAAAACAATCATCAGAGAACGGGCCATGGATGATTGTAACCGCAATTGGCGAGAGGAGGTCAAAAACAAAGAGGTCTTTGGGTGGCCTGTGTGATAAAGAGAAGCTAGGTTTTGAAGAGAACCCTGATGGCACCTTTGGGGGTCACTGCTGTTCAAGCTGAGGTCGCGGTCCCTGGAGCTGAGGGGAAAAATTGGGATAAACAGTGAAAAGGAGTGCCAGATGTGTAATTTGGGCGTGGTGGAGACCCTGGAACACTTTCTTCCAGAATGCAGAGAATACCAGTCTAATAGAACAAGATTCACTGTAAGTATAATGGGGAAGTGGGATATGAAGGATGTGTGGCTAGTGGGAGACTCAAAGGAGAGGGTTAATATGCTAATCGGAGAGATTGGGAAGAATAGGGCAAGGGATGCCATCAAGCAGTTCGTCTCCGAGTGTTGGGAGGAGAGAAGAAGCGTGGGAATAGGGAGGCAGTTAGGAGTTCACGGGTAACCAAGGCCTTCTCATACGAGAACCGCGACAAATCAGTGGCCAGCCAAAGTGTTATTATTATTACTATTATAGTAAAATAAATGGCCACGCCACCAATGACTGGGTGGAATAATAATAACACTTTGGCCGGCCCCTGATTTGTCTCGGTTCTCGGGTGAAAAGGCCTTGGTTACTCCTGCCTCCCTATTCCCACGCTTCTTTTCTCCTCCCACCACACTCGGTGACGAACTGCTTGACGACATCCCTTGGAAGTCCTCTAAATGCCCAACGTGGATATAAACGATTGTCTAGACTTGATTTTAGAGGTAACCTTAAACACCAGTAAATAAATAAATAAATCTGAGTTAATTTTCCTTTCTTAAATTTTCTTCTAATTATTTTATTACAGAAGCGTTAATCCACTTGAAAACTGGTTAACCCTTTAACCAACGTAACCGCAAAAACCAGCTAGCGATATTCTCAAAAATCGCCAATTAATTTTCATTATTTTATCATTTTTTGTCTCAAAAACATAGGTTATGACCCCTCGTTGGGGCGAGCTCGAAGCGCTCGTTCCAATGAGAGGTCATAACCTATGTTTTTGAGACAAAAAAGGAAAAAGATTAGTTATTCTAGAATTTGTTCTACAAGTGTCGTCTGCTTTTCA
Organism: Pictodentalium vernedei; assembly: GCA_031216915.1. Taxonomy (NCBI): domain Eukaryota; kingdom Metazoa; phylum Mollusca; class Scaphopoda; order Dentaliida; family Dentaliidae; genus Pictodentalium; species Pictodentalium vernedei. Next base: position 438,066,904 of record CM062293.1, read on the forward strand.
TGTTAGATAAAGGGTTAATGTTGAATGACTTTCCCTGCGCTGAAACATCTGTTCATTAAAAACACAGCATGGTGCATGTCCATGGGACATAATAAAAGGTTTGATGAGTGTACTTTTCCTAAGCTGTCCTAGAAGTCAGACCCTTTTATTCAAAGTTTACGAGCCACACCCCCACCCTATAATAAATTTTATTTAGCATATTTAAGTTAATGGCGTGTATTTAGTTTTAGGTTGTTTTTTTACTTTTGTCAGCCCGAATGACTTAACGTGTGATGCGTTGTATTTAAGGGCACTGAAGCAACCATCTTCTGATATTTGGTATACAAAACAAGCAATAGGTATAAATGATCTGAGTACTCTAGTTTCGAAAATGTGTAAAGAAGCTGGTACGAAGGGGTATTAAATCCAGCTGCAACAAGATTATACAGCAGTGAAATCGAAGAGCAACTTGTAGCTGACAAAAAAAAATGGGCATCGATCAATCGCGATTCGTTCGTCAAAGCGAACATCGGATGATCAAAATCATTTGATAAGTTCGGTTGTTCAGGCTGGTCCAAAATAAAAATTGAGAATATTGATGAATGTGCATTCGAAAATTCAGAAACTGTTTCGAAGAAGACTGGCGAAACGAAAGTTTCTGTAACCATAACGAGATTTGGGCATGGTGGAGACCCTGGAACACTTTCTTCTAGAATGCCCAAAGTACCAGTCTAAAAGAATAAGATTCACTCGGAGAAAAATGGGGAAGTGGGATGGGAGAATGAAGGACAAGTGGTTAGGGGGAGACTCAAAGGAGAGGGTTAATATGCTAATCGGAGAGATTGGGAAGAATGGGGCAAGGGATGCCATCAAGCAGTTCGTCTCCGAGTATTTGGAGGAGAGGAGAAGCATGGGAATAGGGAGGCAGTTGGTAGTACAGGGGTAACCAAGGCCTTCTCGTCCGAGAACCGCGACAAATCAGCGCCTGGCCAAAGTATTATTATATTATTATTATAACGAGATGAGACAGGGTCGTATCACTTTGCGGGTGGTTATTGTTTCGGGAAAATGTGTGAAGATAAGGTAGATCAAAGGGATAAGGATTATAGTCGGTTTCCAGTAAGTTTGTTCATTTAACGCAGGTTGACTTTATTACTGACAGTCAACCGGGGAGATGAGGCTAACCAAATTAACCCACAGTTGCTAAAAACTCAAAAGATGACTTTGAATAACTAGTTTATGATCGACCCTTTTCGCCCCCTCAAAAAATATAAATGAATATATTTTTTGAGGGGGCGAAGAGGGTCGATCTTAAAATAGTTATCATTAGTTATAATTAACCAACAGGTACTTGACAAAGGATGGAGTTTCGGGAAAGTCACATTCGATAACGAATTTATATACGAGGATCGGTCCGAAAATAGTTATCAAATCAGGGTGGGGGAGGGGGGGGGGGGTCAGGAAAATAATTGCCGACACTAGGCTGAAAAATTTTTTTCCGGTCTCTTGATATCCACCACCCCTGAATTTTTTTTTTCCATTTTGCCAAGGGGTACCCACCCACCCCCAAATTCATGAAAATGACCTAATTTCTAACCAAGGCAGTAAACAGTAAACAGTAAACAGCTGTCCAGATCTACACCTATAATGCTACCATTAAGTTTCTGTCACTAGTGTTTTCCAAATAACCAATTCACATGCAGCAGCCATGTTGTTTATGTCTCTTGACCCTTAGTAAACCATTTGTCTGTTGTGTCAGCGAGATCTAACCACGCGTAACCTATCAATGAGCTGTATGTATTCACGTCAAACGTCACATAGCTACAACATATAGGTAAGACAAACAGGAATCAGCAATTAATGAAACACATTCATGTGCCTGAAAATAGCTGGGAAATGGGGTTGTGATGTGCGCTTAACTCTTTCCCTACTGGTGGCATCATGCTATACTTCAACGTCACATATGATAACAAATAAACTAGTTAACAGTTTAAGGGGTGAATTAGCTGGGTGAACCAGAGTGAACAACTTAAAATTTGATATCTGCTCTGATCTGCTGCCTTAAAGTCAGCAGATATCACATTTTAAGTTGATCAACCCTTTTGTGTGATTTCCCAGACTGCAGTTGTATACCGATGTGGATCAGTCCATCCACAAACACCAGTAGTGAAAGAGTTAAGTCTATTTACAGTTCTTCAAGCATTGGGGAAGAACCCCAATCTTGCCTAAGTTTACTCTTGTTACACACAGTAGGACATTTTGGTATAAACACAATCATTAAACTTAGCTTTTTCTGTTGCAAAAAGTATCATGATGTTGAGACTTTTCTCCAAAAGAAAAGGTCATTGACACAATGTGTTAAGGTCCTTTTCCTTCGGAGAAAAAATTTGCATCGTCTCCAGAAAACTAATTCAAAAGAGAATTAACAAAGTAGTTTGTTTCAAATGACATCCACGCAGATGGCTTCTGTGATGGTTTCAAGTTGGCTTCAAGTTATAGCTCTAGTCATTAATTTTATTTTTTTTATTTAATATAAATGTTTCAAATTACTTATTGCGTCGAAATTCTCTTTCCAAACTGACAGTATAGTCGATCCGCAAGTATACAGAAGAAGTCTCCTTGGTTACGAATCGAAATTAAGTATTTTTATTGTTTACTAATCATATATATTTCATTTTCAGGTTATTTTATTCAACTTTGTGGGGAGTTAGTTTAGTATAGTAACTGAGACAAAGTTAGGAGGTCTTAAATAAAACTGTGAGCGCTAAGTTGTCGAAGGGTTCGTCGTGTTGCCTTTTGTCGCGTATTTACAATTTTCCCTGTCCGATCGCGTAATTTTGTCTTCATGATGGCGAGCAAGTCTGTTCAGACGGAGGTAAGTATGGAGGTAAATACGTGTAATATCGCGGTCCAGGTCAACGGTGCCAACGGGGTAAGTATTGGTGTGCAGACAGAGGTCACTGGGGTCACTGGGGGTGTCGGTCAGAGCCGGGTTGGTGGGGCCACCGATGGCGATATTGGGCTTGAAGTTTGTAAACAGTGTTCTATGATGTATGGAGACTGTCGCTCGATGGGATATGGAGAGGTATGTGCAAACTGTCAGGAAATCCTCCGCCTACTTGAGACAATTGTTAAGTTTGAGGGGGAGATTGCTGAGCTGAAGGGAAAACTTGGTAGGGCGGGGCTGTCTGGAGTTACGCCTGTGAAAGTGGCTTTCCGAGAAGGATGGAAGGTTGTCGGTGGTTCCAAGAGGAAACATGGGGGTAGAACCTTTGATGTGAATGAGGTAGGTGATGAGGTGGGGGCTGCTAGAAAAGTACGTAGGACAGATGAGGGGGGCCCAGGCCGGAGCAATGCTGTAAAACGTTTGGCATGGACTACCAAAAGTGGTAGGAAAGGGGGGCCAGAGAAGCAGGTAGATAGGGGTGTAAAGTCCAAAGGCAGTGGGGAGTGCAGCACCAGAAACAGATTTGATGTGCTCGATTCGGAAGAGACAGAGGAGGAGATGGAGGTAGTTGCAACAGATGGTAGCTTGGGGTCTAGGCCAGGAAAAAGGAGGAGGGATCCGGGGGAAGACCAGGGGAGTAGTCCAGGTAGTTCAGGGCCTGGAAAGAGACGGAGGGACAAGGATAGGAGTAATCCTAGGTCAAAGATACCGATACCGATATTTATTCCGAGTGGGGCTGTTGGAGAGGAAGAGGACGCTGTAAACAATAGGAGACTAGAGGAGATAAATAGGGCGAGGGCCAAAAGTAAGTTGGTGGTTGCGGGAAGTAGCATAGTTCGGGGGATCGACAAGGTTGTCTGTGGTCCGGACAGTAAAAATAGAACAGTTCTGTGCTTTCCGGGGGCTAAAGTGGAGGACCTGAGGGATAGAGTGGACGGTATTGTAGCTGGGTCGGGGCCTGATCCGGTAGTGGTATTACATGTGGGGTCCAATAACATCAGGGAGAGGAAATCAGTTCGTTTGGTGGACACATACAAGGACCTAATTAGTAAGCTACTTAGCAGGAATGCTCGGATCATCGTTTCAGGGGTGCTCCCCGTTATGGGTGGTGGGAATGAGAGGAACTCACGGATTATGGCACTAAACGAGGAGCTGGAAGAGCACTGCAAAGACTTGGGAGTACATTTCATTGACCACTGGGATTCATTCTGGGGACAAGGAGAGTTGTATGGGCGAGACGGATTGCATTTAAGTAGGATGGGTACAGACCTGCTGGGCCAAAAAATTCTACAGGTGGCTGGGCCTTTTTTGGAGAAAAGGGGGGAAGGGGACCACAGCCGATAACCCAGAGGGGCACAAATGCTGGGAACATAGGAAGAACAACAAACATGCACAATACAGGGACATACCAGGGTTATAATAATGTGCCAGTGATGACAAAAAAAACAAAGATTCATTAAGTTTGGGTACTGCAACATCCAGGGTCTGCACAAGAAAGTAAGCGAAATATCAACAATGATGGACGAAGGAGACTTCGATATAATGGGTCTAAGTGAGACGTGGATACGACGGGATGAGCGGGTTGATCAGATAAAGGGTTGCGTGTGGATAGGAGCTGGGCGAACTGAGGGTCAGAAACGGGGTGGGGGTGTTGGCATCTACGCTAAAGAGGAATTACAGCCCTCATTGATTACAGATCTCACAGAAGCAAGGACTCAGATTCCAGTATCCAACGAAATAGTATGGGCAAAAATCAAGTTAGGAAGCAGGAGTGTTGCCGTTGGTGTTGTATACTTAGCAGTGGAGGGAAGTAAGCCCGAGTGGAATGATTCAATATATACAACTCTTAGATCGAATATCACAGAGCTTGGTAGCAGAGGGTTCAGTATTGTCCTAATGGGGGACTTCAATGGGCACATCGGGGATAAGGAGGAGGGCATACAGGGAGGTGATAGGAAAATTAACACGAATGGGAGGAAGATGTTGGACCTATCAAAAGAGCTTGGTTTAAAGATCCTGAACAGGGATGCGAAATGTAAGGGTAAATGGACCTAGGAGAGGAACGATAAGAAAACAATAATTGATTATATACTCACTGACATTGGCGTATGGAGGGAGGTTATAGATGTAGAAATAGATGACGAGGGAAAAAATGACTTGGGTAGTGATCACAACCTGATAACAGTTAAGATTATGGGCAAAAAGACGAATAGAGACAGAAATACCTTCAAGGAAGTTTGGGGACTAAAACAAGGAGCCGACTGGAAGCAGTTTCGGGAAAAACTAAAACCAAATCTTGATTGTATACCTAGGGATGCAAATGTCCAGAGTATTTCAGATGGCATAGCAAATAGCCTAACAGAGGCAGGGAAGGAGTGTATAGGAAGGGTGAGGGTCCCAACGAGAGAGCTTGGATACAGGGTTAACGAGGGACTGAAAAAGGCTATAAAAGAAAGGAAGGTAAAATGCGCTGCTTACAGAAGAAGTAGGAAGCTTAAAGGGGTGGATAACAATGACACGAGACTAATGAAAGGAGAATATGAACTGGCACGGAAAAAGGTGAATGAGATAAAGAATAATAATAGGAAGGAGCGCAATTGCAGTATTGCCAGAACAATAAAGAAAACGGGGTTTCGAGCTCAAACGTATTTTGGAACTGGGTAAATAAACGGGGGAAAAGTAGTGTACAGAGTATCAAAGTGGATGGGGAAAGTACAGAAGATAAAGGCCGTATCGCTTCAGAGTTAGTCAAGCACTGGGAAAAGATAAACGATAGGCGATGGGGCAGTGGGTCCCCACCAAAAAGAAATACACTGGTGGAGGAGAACCTATCCAATCGTGTTTGTAGCGAAATAACGGCAGAAGAAGTGCGGAACGTGGTCTCGAAATTAAAAAATGGTAAAGCGGGAGGGACTGATGAAATTCCGAACGAATTCCTCAAAAATGGAGGGGAGGCACTTATTGAAGTCCTGACAAACCTTTTCAACCTGGCTCTGCGAAAGCAAGAGGTCCCCAGAGAGTGGAGGGAAAGTAAGGTGTCGTTCATACACAAAAAGGGGGATAAGGAAGTTCTAGATAACTATAGGGGGATATCAGTTAGTAGTAACATCGGAAAAGTATTCTGTAAGGTCATATACGGTAGACTAGAGGAAGTTATTGAAGAGAAAGGTTTTTTAGGAGAAATTCAAAATGGTTTCAGGAAAGGACGAAGAGTCACTGGTCACCTATTTACACTCACCCAACTGATAGAATCAACAAAGGCTGAGAAGAAAAAGATGTTTCTGGCATTTCTAGATGTGAAAAAAGCTTACGACCGAGTGTGGAGGGAAGGTATGTGGCGAAAGCTCGAGGGCATCGGACTGGGGGGTGACTTTGTGGGAATCATGAAAGCACTGTATACAGATGTGCAAAGCCAACTCAGTCTAGGAAGTATCACTACAAAACGAGTCCCTATGGATATAGGCCTCAAGCAGGGGTGTATCTTTTCACCGATTTTGTTTGCATTGTATGTTAAAGATTTAGGGGACGAACTAATTCAGAGTGCGGAGGGGGTAAATGTTGGAGACATAAAGATACCAGGCTTATTCTTTGCGGACGACATGGTGTTAATGTCTAGAACTGAACAGGGGCTAGTGAAACTGCTGGAAATTGTTGGTAGATATGGGAACACTTGGCGGCTCGAACTAAATGAAAATAAAAGCAAGGTAATACCCGTTGGACGCAAGGTAGATATGACGAAGAGATGGAGAGTGGGGGAGTTCTCAATCCCCGAAGGGGAAAGCAAACAAATCACTGTAGGAGAAACGGGAGAGTATGAGTATCTAGGGGTAAGCATAAATATAACGGGAAGAGGGGTGTACAGAAATTACTCAGCCAAACTGATTCTGAAGGGGAAAAGAATTCTGAACCAACTAAAACTTTTAGGGAAAAATAGTTTCAACAAGGTCTTTGTGGGGAAAACACTGTGGGAGAGGGTGGGTTTACCAAGTATAACGTGTGGCACGGACGTGATTCCATTAAACCAAACCGTTATTAAGAAGTTGGAAAGTACTCAGAATGATGCCGGCAGATGGATAACAGGGTCGAGTAATGCTGCAGCTTTGGAAGCAGTAAGGGGGGAGCTTGGGTGGATGAAAATCAAGGACAGGGTAGATTTGGGAAAACTGTGTTACTTCAACTACTTGAGAAACCTGCCTGACAACCGGTGGTGCGAATTGATGCTCGATACCATTTGGAATTCTAATATAGAAACGGGGTGGTCAAAACATGTGAGGGAACTAATGGACAATTACTCTATAGAGGTCACAAACATAGAAGTAGGAATGAAAGAAGGCAAAAGGTTTGTCAAAGAGAGAGTCATGGAAGATTGCAATCGAAACTGGCGAGTAGGGGTTAGCGTGAAAAGATCACTGCAGGGGTTACAATATAAAGAAAAGCCAGCTTTTGAGAAGTACCTAGATGGCACCTTTGGAGGGTCACTGCTGTTCAAACTGAGATCAAGATCACTGGAGCTTCGGGGAAAAATTGGGAGAGATGGGGAAAAGGGATGCCAAATGTGCCACTCTGGAGTAGTGGAGACCCTGGAACATTTTCTCTTGGAATGCCCACAGTATATACCTCATAGAATAAAATTTACTGGAAGAATAATGCAGAAGTGGGGTGAAGAAACAAAGGATAGATGGCTGAAGGGGGACACGAGGGAGAGGGTGGGAATGCTTATTGAAGAAATTGAAAAAGAGGAAGTGAGGGACACTATTAAGCAGTTTATATCTGAATGCTGGGAGGAGAGGAGGGGAAGAGGGGGTGGGGTGCAGGGGGAATGATGGCCTTCTCTTACGAGGATTGCGACAAATCAGCGGCTGGCCAAAGAGTTATTATTATTACTGATATACTGCAAGAAAAACGGAGAGCAATTGTTCTTGGATTCCAGTCAGACAACCCAGATAGTGTTGCATAAATATACATAATGCCCAATGCTCAGCCCCACATTCCATACAAACTGCGCCAAAGGGGTGTATTACACGTAATAGCAATTGCAAAACCTTTCTTGCCAGTTTTAGATACCTATTTACTTGAAAAATGGCTCTAGGAAAAAATTTGACACAGTCTGACACAGTCGGAAAAAATCAGTTTTTCAAACCGACAGACCACCCACCCACCCACGCCCCGCCTAGTGTTCGGAAAAAATCGTATGACTCCCCCCCCCGATCAAATGTCATTTTTTCAAGGTTTCAGCTTGTGTCGAGTACCTCTTGATACACATGTACTAAAATTTACGAACACATATATTGAATTTAATCTGATTTCACCCGCTTGAAATACTCTTTTAAAATGTCCAAGTAAATTGTCAATTTTCCTGTATTTTTTTTTTCTGTGTGCCCATTTTCCTCCTGCGCTCAACTGCAGTATCGTTGATTCCTGGAATGACTGTTCTTTCTTAAGGAAGTCTATCATTTTGAATAAGTTGGGGTGTGAACCGGTGATAAAGAGACTCAACTTCCTGTTGCATTTCTGAAGAACGGCTGCAGATTGTTTTGATAATTCTTAAATACGTTTTCTAGTTGAGTTTGGATAATAATATAATATATATTAATAACACTTTGGCTAGCCGCTGATTTGTCGCGGTTCTCGGACGAGATGGCCATGGTTACCCCTGTACTCCCAACTGCCTCCCTATTCCCACGCTTCTCCTCTCCTCCCAACACTCGGAGACGAACTGCTTGATGATATCCCTTGTCCCATTCTTCCCAATCTCTCCGATTAGCATATTAACCCTCTCCTTTGAGTCTTCCCCTAACCACATGTCCTTCATTCTCCCATCCCACTTCCCCATTATACTCCCAGTGAATCTCATTTTTTTAGACTGATACTTTGGGCATTCTAGAAGAAAGTATTCCAGGGTCTCCACCATGTCCAAGTTACACATCTGGCACTCCCTTTCACCGTCTTTCCCAATTTTTCTCCTCAGCTCCAGGAATCGCGACCTCAGCTTGAACAACAGTGACCCCCCAAAGGTGCCATCAAGGTACTCTTGAAAACCTGGCTTCTCTTTATCACGCAGGCCACCCAAAGACCTCTTTGATTTGACCCCCTCTCGCCAATTACGGTTACAATCCTCCATGACCCTTTCTCTGACGATTTGTTTACCCTAGTTTGCCCCAACGTCCAGGTCCGAGATTTCCAATGAGTAGTTCTCTACAAGCTCCCTCACTTGGACCATCCACCCCGTTTTGATATTTGAGTTGAAAATTCTCAGGAACATTACTTTACACCATCGACTGTCAGGGAGATTTACCAAATAATTAAGATAACCGAGCTTCAACAGGTCTATCCTGTCCTTGATCCTCATCCACCCAAGCTCACCCCTGATTGCTTCTAGAGTTGCGGCATTACTCGACCCCGTTATCCATCGGTCTGCATCGTTCTGCGTGATTTCCAAGCTCTTTACGGCCGTCTGGTTTAGGGGTACCACTTCCATACCGTATGTTATACTTGACAGCCCCACCATTTCCCAAATGGTTTTCCCCACGAAAACCTTATTGAAACTGTTTCTCCCTATAAGTTTCATTTGGTTAAAGATTCGCTTCCCCTTCAGAATCAATTTATTTGTGTGTTTCTGGTAGATGCCTCTTCCTGTAATGTTTATATTTACCCCCAAATACTCGTAATCACTCGTCTCTCCCACACTGAGAGGTTTGCTGCTCCCTTCCGGAATGCAGAACTCACCCACTCTCCACCTTCGAGTGGGGTCCACTTTGCGGCCCACAGGTATAACTTTGCTCTTGCTTTCATTAAGTTCGAGTCTCCATTTGCTCCCATATTTCCCAACAATTCCCAGCATTTTCGTTAGCCCCTCTTCGCTTTCTGACACTAGAACCATATCGTCTGCAAAAATAGCCCTGGGTTCTTCAAGTCCCCAACTGCTACCCCCTCCTCGCTACGCAGGAGTTCATCTCCTAAACCTTTGATGTACAATGCAAACAGGATCGGCGAAAGGATACACCCCTGTTTTAGGCCTATCTCCATAGGCACACGTTTCGTTGTAATGTTTCCCAGGCTAAGTTCACTCTGTACATCTTTATATAATGCTTTCATAATTCCAACAAACTCGCCTCCTAAGCCCATAACCTCCAGCTTGCCCCACATACCTTCCCTCCATAATCTATCGTATGCCTTTTTGATATCCAAAAAGGCCATAAACATCTTTTTCTTTTTTGCTTTCGCGGATTCTATCATTTGGGATAGTGTGAAAAGATGATCAGTAACTCTCTTTCCCTTCCTGAAGCCATTCTGGATTTCTCCCAAAAAACCCTTCTCCTCAATCACCTCCTCTAGTCTCCCATACAGGACTTTACAGAAAACCTTTCCAATGTTGCTACTGACAGAGATCCCTCGATAGTTATCCAATACGTCTTTTTCCCCCTTTTTGTGAATAAATGTCACTTTACTTTCTCTCCACTCCTTTGGGACCTCTTGATTTTCTATGGCTAGAGTGAATAGGGCAGTTAGGCTTTCCACGAGTTCGTCTCCCCCTTTTTTGATAAACTCGTTAGGAATTTCACCCACTCCTCCCGCTTTTCCATCCCTTAATTTTGATATCACCTTTCGCACCTCCTCCGTTTTAATTTCGCTGCACACGAAGTTCGATAGGTTTTCCTCGACCTGATTCGGACACTCTGGTGGGCTCCCCATGCCCCATCGTTTATCGTTTACCTTTTCCCAGTGCTTGACTAGTTCTGATGCGACTTGATCTTGCTCGTCTGTAACTCTGCCATCTACTTTAATACTCTGTGGGTTACTTCCTTTGTTACGTTTATTCACCCATTTCCAAAATACGTTCGAACTCGACCCCCCCCCCCCCCCCTGTCGTTCTTATCGTCCTAATAAGACTGCTGTTTCGTACTCTCCAATTATCGTCTTTAATCTTATTTATTTTATTTCGTGCTTGGTGGTATTCTTCCTTAGCAACTGTGGCCTCATTGCTTTCCGCCCCCTTAAGTTTTCTACTTCTCCTGTATGCAGCACATTTAGCTTTTCTTCCCTTTATGGCCCTTTTCAGTTCTTCGTTTACTCTGTACCCAAGTTCCCGTGTTGGCACCCTGACCTTTCCAACACTTTCTTTTCCTGCCTCTACCAGGCTCGCAACTATGACGTCGGCCATCTTCTGGACACTGCCCCTCTTGGGTACGGTTGCAAGCTTTGGTTTCAGTTTTTCATTGAACTTCGCCAGTCAGCATCTTTTTTGAGTTCCCAAATCTCCTTAAAGCTTCCTTTGCTTTTTACTAGAGTTTTGGCCCTGATCATCACTGTAATCAAGTTGTGATCACTATCCATCTCTATTTTACCCTCATCATCCACTTCTACCCCTATCACCTCCCTCCATAAATTAATATCTGAGAGGATGCAGTCGATTATTGATTTTCTGTCGTTCCTCTCCCAGGTCCATTTCCCCTTACAACTCGCGTCCCTGTTCAGAATCTTCAGACCGGGCTCGTTTGTGAAGTTCAACAGCTTCCTTCCATTCATGTTGACTTTATTGTCCCCACCCTCTATGCCTTCTTCATCATTACCTATGTGGCCATTAAAGTCACCCATCAGAATTATACAGAGCCCCTTGTTTTGTAGTTCGAAGATATTGGACCTTAGTGTTGAGTATATCGAATCATTCCATTCGAGTTTGCTTCCCTCCATCGCACAATACACATCCCCAAGGGCAATACTTTTGTTTTTCAGACTGATCCTTACCCATCCAATTTCCTTCGATACCTCAGCCGGGGTGCTGATGTTTCCCAGGTCTGTGATCAGCGATGGTTTTAAATCCTCTATAATGTACATGCCTACCCCTCCCCCTTTTCCTGGCCTTCCGTTCGCCCTACACCTATCCATACATACCCCCTTACTTGGTCTACCGTTCCTCGTGTCTTACCCACGTTTCGCTTAAGCCCATGACGTCAAACTCCTCTGCCTCAATCAATGTAGCAATTTCACTTACTTTCCGGTGGAGACCCTGGATGTTGCTATAACCCACTTTCAGGGTGTCAAGGTTCATTGGCTTCCGCCTACTGGTCCCATTATTATCTAGTCCCTGTATGTTTGTATATCCTACTTTGTGTACCTGTGCTTTCCTTGGAAAGCTATTCCTATTGATTTGGAATTTTGGTCCCTTTTCCTTATCCCCCTTGTCCCATTTTTTACACCTATGGTTCGGGACACATTACCTGTGATTATTCCCCCCTTCACTGACCCCCCTTCCCCTCCCTATACCAAAAAAGGCTCCACCACCTGCAACATATTTCTTCCTAAAACCTCTGTACCCCTTGGGCTAAGATGGAGACCATCCCTTCCATATAGGTCATTTCTGCCCCAAAACGATCCACAATTGTCTACAAAGGGTATCCCAAGTTCCTTACAATACTCCCCCAATTCCTCGTTGATCCCAATGATCCGCGAATTACGCTCGCCCCCAACACCTAGTACTGGGAGAAGCCCTGAAACCACTACCTGTGCATTCTCGGCATTCAGTTGAGCTATTAAGTCCTTGTAAGTCTCAATAAGCTGAACTGATTTTCTCTCCCTGATGTTGTTGGTCCCCATGTGTACAACAACCACTGGGTCTGGGCCTGACCCCTTTACTAATCCACCCACTTTGTCCCTTAGGTCCTCCACCCTAGCCCGCGGAAAGCACAAATTGGTCCTGTTGACACTGTCGGGCCCACACACCGCCCTATCCAGCCCCCGCACTATACTACTCCCTGCAACCACCAACTGCCTCTTCCTGTCCTTTCCTGTCCTCTTTCCCGTCCTTCTACCCCTGTTACCACCTCTGTCCCCACTGGGCCGGCTCGCAATCTTGCACTTCGCCGCACTAACCCCATGCCTACCTCCACCTCCACCTCCACCTCTTCAGACCCAACCTGCTCCTCAGAATTCTCGAAATTACCTAACACACTGAATCTATTTTGGACACTGCACGCCACCTTCTGCCTACTCCCACTACAAGCCACCTTGTCCTCGTTTACCACCTTCCTAACCTTCCCGCTGACTCCTGCCCTGACAGACTCCACATGGTCATCGCTATCTCCCTCACTATCCGATTCTAAAAGAATACGCCTTTTCGCCCCCGACTCACACTACTAGCCTGGGAATTTGACACTCTAGCCCCTACTTCTCCTCTACCCTCAACCCGACGCACCTTCCTATTCCCAAAAGACCCACTATCCATGTCAAAAGTCCGCTTCCTACTACCCACCACCTTCCATCCCCCATCGAATGCCACCCTAACTGGGGTAACACCAGACTTCCCTGCCCTCCCCAGTTTCCCCCTCACCACCTGCACCTCTTCCTCCAACTTTACATATGCCTCTAGCAGCTACATTAGCTCTACGCAGATGGCACACATCCCCAACTCCCCCAGCTCACACCCATCCACATACACCATATGGCAGTGCCTACACACCCGACCGCTGGCCGTCCGTTGGTAACTCACTAGCAGTAGCACCCCCTGTGCTGGCCTCAACCACTCCCCCACCTGGACACCTATACTAACCGTCTCTGCCCTGCTGGTCTGAACCTCTCGCGTCACGAAACACTTACCATCCATAGCCAAAATTAGAATGAGAAGCTTGAATTTTAAAAAGTGGTCTAACTCGTAAACAGAACAAAACACCGAAAATGACCCGCGCGAAGATAGGGAACACGCCACTGATATCCGATAAAGAAACTAAACAAAACACTAATATGACTATCTTTTATTAAAAATCACATCTATACAGCCCTAACACAATATATATATATATATCTACAGAACACCTGGAAGAAAAATATAGATACTTGAGCTAACTTTTGACAACTGAATCGAAATACTCCCTGTTGGCTTGGATATGGACATGGAGTGATTACAAACCGACGTTCTGACCAAGAAAGTTGAGACTCTCAGTGACCGATAAGGGCAACATTCCGAAATGATAAGCAGTTATGGTTGGGGAGGTGGGGGATTGGGAATGCTGGGTGGGTGGGGGGGGGGGGCGGGGTATGGTCCAAAAATTGGAAGAATAAAAATAAAAATGTAATTACGGTGCCATGTAATAGTTTATTCTTTTTAAAATAGCTAGCACGAGATAATAATATACATGTAACAAGTAACACAAATAAAACTATGAAAAATCAAACAACGATAATACAGCTGAGAATATATTTACAAGACGAATTAGACGAGAACACCCTTGGTGCAAGTCCGTAATATAATTTTATGGATTTGTACAGCCTACATGCATGACGGAAGTACAAACCCATAAAATTATATTTCGAGTTGCATTCATATATTATCATTGTGCCCCACCCATCTCTGTTTCTCCCAGCCTCTGTGTTTCTTCACCATAGTGCAAGTACTTGTTGCCCATCCAATTAGCACTAAACCTGGAGTACGATTGTAAACCATAACTGCTCGATTACTCAAGAAATATCGAAAGCTCTTGCAAATTAAAGATAGAAAAGTTTATTGTTTATTATTATTAATGTGTGACTTTTACAGTTTTTGAAGATTTGTCTCAGTGAACAAGACAAAATGCTCTCCATCACATCATTTTGAACACTCGCCAGCTGTCGGCGAAAAGTTGTTGCAAACAAACCGAGATGATGAATGAAAGGTTTTAGCGCGCCGAAGGCGCGCAGGGACGATGTGGAATTTACAAATCCCTTGCGACCCGGTTAACCTTATTTTTTTTCCCTTGGATCACACAGGCCTAGCTTTCCTATTGCCCAAAATGGAGTCTGAGGGGGTTATGCACGCGGTTAGAATACCCGGCAGTTTACGCTGGAGTGTTAGATGGTCAATACTCAATCCCTCAACGCCTTTAAAACTATTAGAGAGCGAGCTCTATTCGGTTACAGTTCGGCGATGGTAGAGGTTTGAGTCCCACCATGGTGGCGAGCCAGAATGTAATGTTGTGCGATGGCAAGTTTAAGGGAAGAAGAGAAAAGAAAACCAAACAGCAACGCCGGTTTGGTAGCGGCCCCGGTATATGACCATAGCGGTTACAAAAAAGAAGTGGAGAAAGCTCCAACAGTTTAGTTTTAAGAAACCGGGAGTCATCCATCAAGCCTTCTGGGAGATAGGATGCCGTATGTGATTTTGAGGTATCTGGTTATCCTTCGGGAATTCCAAATGACCTCCTCCACCCCACCCCCCCCCCCCAAAAAAAAAACACTCACTGACACACACCCTCAAGCCCTTAAAAGGGCTGTTAAATCTTTATTCAAATGTTTATTTATATCAAATGTACACTCGTTCCCAGCCAGACAAGCTTGTTTCAATCCTTGCCTAGCGTTTGGTGGCTTCTTGTATATGTTGCAGAAAGGTAGGTTGCACCAATTCCTCCTACGCTTTGTCTACCATTTCCATGCGTCTTCTTGATAAGAGTGTTGCAAGAAAATTTGAGAATGTTCAGTTAGAAAAGTAAAAGGTAGAGAGAAAGATAGGTATCCGCTATTGTATATTGTGCCTGCTGTGTGATTGTTGCTCTGGATGGTGTAAGGGGTGTGTTTCTTCGGAGCCCACTCCCCACACGCAGAGTTGCGAGGCAATCCTCACAGACCCAATCCTAAAGATCTCAATGAGTAGCGAGGCAATCCTCACTGACTCCACGCAGTTTAATTCTATTGAGTAATTTTAATTTACTGTGGATTATTTTGTTTTTCTGTCTAGGGTTCGGTGTTCGTTCAGCTTCACCATTGATTCACTATCCTGGAGTATGTGGAGGGTTTTGTTATATAGATC
Organism: Pictodentalium vernedei; assembly: GCA_031216915.1. Lineage (NCBI taxonomy): Eukaryota > Metazoa > Mollusca > Scaphopoda > Dentaliida > Dentaliidae > Pictodentalium > Pictodentalium vernedei. The sequence continues at coordinate 438,082,605 of CM062293.1, forward strand.
TTATTAAACGCGTTTCAATCGCGCTTCAGCAGAGTTGCGAGGCAGTCCTCACAGACTCTATCCTAAAGTTCCCAATGAGTAGCGAGGCAATCCTCACTGACTCCACGCGATTTAGTTATATTGTATAAATTTTTTTTTTTTCATTTTCTGGAAACTTATTTTGTTTTTCTGTTAAGGGATCGGTGTTCGTTCAGCTCAACCATTAATTCACTATCTTGGAGTCTGTTGAGGGTTTTGGTTTGTAGGTCTTTTAATCGCGTATCAATAGTTTCTATTTTTGCTAGCTCGTGAAGTTCCTTTATCGGTGTCCATTTCGGTTTGCATAGTGCCACTCGCAGGGCATAATTTTGAACCCTCTGTTGCAAACAAACCGAGCGCATTCAACTGGCTATTTGTTTTTCAACTCGAACAATAGACTGTTTTATTGTTTACACAATGAACTGGTCATTATTTTTAAGAATGTCCACTGGCATTCTTAAAAACAATCACAAGTTCATTGTGTTAAGAATACACAGGCTATTGTTCGTGGCGGCTATTCATTCGGATGACAGCGAAGACGAAACAAAAGATATTGTCGGCAGTGGGTTTTAAGTTGAAAGAATGTGTCTGTTCAGATCAAGCCAGTGAGTGATGATTGACAGGTGTGTCGAGAGTCCCATTGCATTGAAGTGAGTGCTGATTGGAGAGCTTCTGTTTTCGCGGCCTGTTTTAACTTATCAATATATAAATATGGTTCAGACCAGTTCTGGTGTGCTTCTGAAAGAAAACATTCAGAGTTCAGCTTTTTCTACAACTGTTTGAAGTGTGTCACCGTAAACAGTACATACAAACGTGAGTACGTTATACACTAACAGAAAATTCACATTTACAATTTAAAAACTATCCTCGCTATCACTTACTTGATTTTGGAACATATCCGTTGGACGGACCGAACATCTATCAACCTTACTGCCAAGAATGTCGTCGACAGAATGCGGGTGGTGGTGACACTCCAGATGTTATTATTCGGCATAATTTCAGCATTGGAGCTTCGGATATCGAATGGTGTTCTAACTTGAAAACATGAACTTTTTCACAAGACTAGGGTTGATACTTGGACTTCACACACACACACACACACACACACACACACGGTGTCGACTGTACACACCGACGACTGCTGAAACCGATGCGAGCTGTTGGTCGTACAGTAGAACCAATACGGGGTACTTGTGAGTTACGTGTTAATTTAATAGGATGTTGCGTCAAGACTACTTTTTTGTACATATTGTTTATCCTGAAATAAGGGGAGAGCGGTGGCTCAGTGGTCGACTGTTGGACGTCTATGCTAGAGATCCCGAGTTCGATCCTCGGCCTGGACAACTCGCGCTTTGTCCTTGCACTTTATTCTGACTGCCTACGTGGGGCACGATGACGCCGTGTAATAAGGTGTACTGCATGTCGAAAGTGCACTCATCTTCAACCGCTGTAACCCTTCTTGAGCGGAGCTTGAACAGAGTTAGAATGTTGAGGAGCTGATAGTTGCTCGTCGATGCTTTGTGGTTCTCTCCAGGTACTCCGGCTTCCTCCACCCATGAAACTGTCACGGTCACGATTAGCCATTGTGCATAAGTATGTGACCTTAAACACCAATAAATAAATAAATCCTCAATTAAGTTTCGGTGAGTTTTTGATTTGTATCGATAATTCCGATTAACTGATGTACCGACAACGTCATTAAGACATGCATTCAACGAATGTACATTTTGACGATGTGGTTAGAATATTTTATCCGCCAGGACGTGAGTCGTCACAGTCGGACAAATCAAGTATATACTCCCAATCGTTTATCTTCCCGACGCACCGTGATTCTGTGGGCAAACACCACAGAGAGAAGGTTCTCCACACTAAAATAATAATATACCGAATACATCTTTCGATTAACCCTTTGAGCACCGGAGGTCGTCTACCGGCACAGGGACATGATACGTCATACTTTCATTAAGTAGGATGCCTTCTAAGTTAAGGGTGGGGTAGACTAATCAATATTTTCAACGTGCAGCCTAAAGGCTGCAAGTTGAGAATATTGATTGGTCTACCCCCTAATAATGAATATGGACTCTTCTAATTGCTGCATATGAACTGACATGGAAGATACCGCCAGAGTTCAAAGGATTAAGGATGCATTGGAAGAAATAATACTATTATTGGAATAAAACCTACCATAACACTAAATCCAAAGAAGACATGTACATATTACTTTTGGTATCGTGCAACAGTATTCCAATGTACAAATTATCCATACAAACCTACATCCGAAAGTTTCACTACACGCTGACACCTATTACGGCGTCTCAGGGAAAATACTGGTGCAACACGTGCTATCTTTAACTTATGCACTCCAAAATCAGTTGTGTTGAAAATTAAGGCAACTGAACCGAATTGTGTTCATATGAGGGATCACGATGGTTCAGTTGTAGACTGTTGGACTTCTATGCTAGAGGTCTCGAGTTCGATCCCAGTCCTGGACGACCCGCGTTAAGTCCTTGGGCAAGGCACTTTATCCCGGTTGCCTACATGGGGGCACGATGACGCAGCGTACTAAGGCGTACTGTACGTCGGTGGTGCACATGTCCTCAACCGCTGTAACTCTGATTGAGCGAAGCTTGAACAGAGTTAGAATGTTGAGGAGCTGACAGTTGCTCGTCGGTACTCGGTGGTTCTCTCCGGCTACTCCAGCGTTCTCCACCCGTAAAACTGTCATGGTCACGATTAGCCATTGTGCATAAGTATGTGGCCTTAAACACCAAATAAATAATGCGTTCATATGCACTCAACCCAGTTGATTTGTGTTGATTTTAGCCCAAATGATTTGAGAGTGTGGTTTTCTGCGACAGCGTATTGGCGCCACGAAGTATTTAGTTACTAACTTGTTATAAAGACACAGCCAACTCGTTATTACGATCTGGCTAACAAAATTTTTCCGCTGTTACCGTTCAATAAATCGTTCTTTGCCATCGGATACTCGTCTAGACCATTCAGAGGATGAATATATTATATTCGTTATAACGAGTTACCACCTAACTTTATTTCTTCCAACTATCTCGCAAACTTTTTATAACGAGTTATTAAACAACGTTTTTTCTTGCAACAATTCAGTTAAGTCGTTATGACGACTTATTTACTTTTCTTCTTGCAACGATCAAGCTTAGTCTTTATAACGAGTTGTTAAATTTCCTGCAACGATTCAGCTTAGTCCGATAGGCACGTTCTCCGTAGACATTGACGTATCGGGAGGCAATGGCATGGTTGGCAACAAGAAAACTGTTTACACTGATTGTCGGATGGACCGCCTGTTACCCATACGCCGAAAAGAGTGGAGCGACGAAGGAAGGTAATAATGTTGGGATGGGTGATGATGTCATTCCATAATACGATTATGCCTTCTCGGCTGCGATGACCCAGTGGTTCCGGGTGTTTTGAGTAATAACTAGAATATAAGAAAAGAATTGGAACATCGTAGGCCCGATAAAATCCTTCACCTCCGTCAAAATCCCCTATGATTAAATCTTTTCTGATCAAATCTACTCTGACAAAAAGGTCGCCCCTCCTTCCGAAATACGCAGCAATAAGCGCCCCCATCAACACAAAAAAACTCTCTATCGCAAAGCCACTGATCTGCGCTGGTTTAAAAAGTTAATGTCTGGTAGTTCCCCGTCATAGATTGGCGTTTCTCACCATGCTTCCTTCAATCATAAGAGTTTCTTAGATACGTTAAGGGTAACTTGGAGAGGAGATGCATGAGTGAAGATGTCATTATCGTAGCTGGTGAGATGGAGAAGATACCTGCGAGAAGTACTATAAACAATATGTGTAAATTTGAGATGCATCAGCACACAATGTGGGCTCCCCAAAAGGGCCCGGTTGACACAGCTCTACTAAAGTGCTGACCCTTGATGGAATGTTAAGCCCCACGCATTACCCTGTGTGCTTCCAGTGTGCGAAACCTCTTCCGAAGGGGAGATTGGTAAGGAGAATGGAGAGGAATATGACCCGTGTGGCAGGGCGAACTGAAGACTAGAGGATCGCGACAAATCAGGGGATACCGCAAAATCTTTATTGTAATTATAACATTACCCTAGTTGTTGAAAGTGTCGTTAAACCACATTTAAGTTCAAGTTCATTAGTCAGGTCGAACACAACTGGGTGTTATGCCAAGTCAGTTTTAAGGGCATGCAGTACGAGTAAAAATAAGTTGTAACTGTTAACTACAATAAACTACATATATAGCCACCCAACATCGATAATGCAAGAAACTGACATCATTTTCTGGAAAGCTCCCACAGTGAGCTCAGCTGATAGAGCGCACCCTTCTCACCACTTAGGCCCGACGCGACCCTGCCATTCTTTCTACAGTTAAAACTAGAAGTCCTGTCATGAAATGCTCACAAATAGCACGTCGACCTGCGCGTTAATCAACGCGTTGTGACCATAGTGAGGCTATCAAATTCTGTACATGTGGCCTGTGCACAAGCAATGATTCCGCCAATAGACCTCCGGGTAACCCGGACGTCCATTGGCAGAAACATTGCCTGTGTTTGCTATGAGTAATCAGGAGAACCTGTCGTGCTTTGGATGCAATTCGATATGACAATTGCGCGCAGTTCCTGCGAGCAATTAAGCCTAGATAAGCCCACAATTCTTGACAGGACTTCTAGTTTTAACTAACTGTATGTGTCGACGAGGAAGCTTGATCAACTCAGTAAATGTGACCCGATTGCACCATCTTCTCTACCCACTAGGTGGTCCATTGTCCCATCTTGGATATTCTACCCCGAGTATGAATCAGACTGTTCCTGACGAACGACTGTGGTGAGGGTGGTAGGGGAACTTTTGAAAACAAAAGTTCTGGTAATATTTGGAAAATCACGAAATAACCACAAACCTATTCGGGTTCAGATTCCTTTGCACGTTTTACCAATGCCACCCCTTCCCCAAACCCAATGACGCTTTCGACCCAGTATCCAATCAGACGACCCGACAATACCATTTGACCCGACATGACGCGGCATAATGGGGAAGTACCTGGACCTTTTAACTGAGACCCTAACCAATACAAACCTGCCCTCCACCAGTCATCCCCTGCGACTTAGGTACCTAACACCACATTCCACCACAGTGGCAGTGAAAAGAATTCTCCCAGATCTTTCCCAGTGTTTCCCCTCCCGGTGTTCTTGGACCCCCGGAGACTCCATCCTACCCTCCCATCAACTTAACGTAGTTGCCATACACTTCCCAGTTTCCACCCAACGAACCCGCCGACATTTCGGGCACAAATACGTTCGTTTACCCTCCCCGAAGGACCTAGATAAAAACCTCAATGCTCGATAACCTTCAAAAGACTTGACAAACGAATGACTTGACCATGAGGACCAACTGGAGAGTAAGGTAGGATCTGGGGAGAGTGACTGGGGCCGAGAACTACTAGAATGGTTAATTGAGCCGAATCAGGCAGTCATTTTGAGTCGATGGGTCTGCTTGTCAGTCAAATGGATGATTTGGCCGTACTTCTTCGTAGACCCAGAGCCGCCGGAAAGAAAGCGTTATCATAGCTGACACACTGCACTGTACACCACACTGGGAAAAGGTGCCCTGGAAATAATGGTCATACCTCCGTCCTTTTGTGCACTCGACGGCCCTGGGACAGTCTTCTGGATGGGCTGATCACCCTTGGTGGCGTGGTCACCTGGTTAAAGGAAGGGGTATCAGGTGATGTGGTCGCTACAGGGATTCTGGATCTGATTTGGTAGGTTTAGGTTTAGGTGTAGGTTTAGTCGATAAAAAGTAGATAAAAACACACCAGAACTGACCTCTTGACAGGCCTATGTCAATGGGACGGAATACTGGCGAACACTCGGGATGAGTGCCGGGGTAGAACCCTCGTACTGTCGGGGTGTGTCGAGTTCTTGATCTTAATATCACGAGGTCCTGATGGTTTTAACAGTTGATTTAATTAGAATATTTAGTTAGAATGGGCGGGGTGGGGTCGCTAGTGTGATCTTTAGAAGGTAAGATCGGGTGACTCTGTCACCCTAATGTAGGTCAAAAGTAGGATCGCACACGGAATCGGGGACAGTGGGATGGTGAGATCGTTGTGCTAAATACTAAGTCGATTGATGGCTGGCATTCATTTCTTTATTGAGGTCACATATGAGGAAGATGGCAGGCTAAAAGCGGGTCGGGTTTGCGAAAAACTATATTATCTCACAGCTGCGAGATTGCTAACTCTTTACCCAACGTAACCGGCCAGCGCTATGTACATAAATCGCCAATTAATTTTTATTATTGTTTCATTTTTTGGCTCAAAAACAAGGTCGAGCTCGTTCCAATGAGCGGTCACAACCTATGTTTTTAAGACGAAAAAATAAACACAATTAGTTATTCAAGTATTGTATTTGCAAGTGTCGTCTGCTTTTCATGTTAGGTAAAGGGTTAACAACGTTTTGGTGGCCTAAAAACGAAGCCCTTACAAAATAAGCATCTAGCATCTAAGTTATGCCATTCATTTTTAAACAAACACAGAAATTGTGAAGACTTTAGGAATTAGAGGACACACAAGGCCTGTTCAATACAATCTCATGAATATAAACATTGCCACGTGCCTTTGATTACAGTCAAAGTGATTCCCATGATGCGTTACAGGGAACAGCTTATAGTGATTATTTTACAACGTATTTTTAATTGTACTGCACCTTCTCATATATTGGCGCGGAACTGAGCCAATTACCGGATGTAACGCATAAACCCCAAGTCGCCGTCGATTGGACGGATTACTAACTCGCTATAACGAGTCAGCGAGATGGTTGCAAGAACATAAATTAGTAACTCGTTATTGAATAAATTTTTATCTTCTATGTTGGGGCGCGGCGGCGTGGCAGCAACCGGTTTCCGTCCGATCACCGAAGTTTTTGATAGCCTTACTATGGTCAGCTAACTGGATGCAGGGATGTGGCAAGATTGTGTGAGAGAATTCCGATGAGCATCCAACCTGTGATGCATGTACAGTTAAAACCAGAAGTCCTGTCATGAAACGCACAAATAGCGCGCCGATCGGCGCGTTAATCTACGCGTTATGACCATAGTAAGGCTATCAAATTCTGTACATATGGCCTGTGCAGAAGCAAAGTTTCAGCCAGTGGACCTCCGGGTAACCCGGAGGTCCATTGGCAGAAACATTGCATGTGTTTGCTATGAGTAACCAGGAGAACCTGCTGTGCTTTGGATACCATTCGACATGGCAACTGCGCGCAATTATAACGGGCAATTAAGCATAGATAAGCGCACAATTCGTGACAGGACTTCTAGTTTTAAGTGTAGAGCCGATATAAGACCAAAATGGCTTTGTTCAGTCAGTTTTGTAAGTGTCATCACAGTGTTCCGTAGCTTCTGTTTGCTACAATACGAAATAGATTATCTATTAAGATCTGATTCGAGATTCGATTCGATTCTATTCGATTCGATTTGCTATCGATATCAGAGACAAGATTCGAATCGCAAAAACATATTTTGATTCGCAGATCCCTAATACCGGTGGATTCCACTGTTCTCGAGGAACAGATCTGTCACAGTTTGTACATGTAGGTTTGTTTTCAGAAAAACTGGAGTCCCCCCTCTTACCCCTATTGCATGTGGCAAGTAACTAACTCTCTAGGAAACCAACACTGTTCACAAAAATTCCATGTTTACCTACAAAATAGACTTTGCACTAGAACGAGCTAGAATGTCTCCTTCCAATAATGGGTTGATAAGCTTTGTTTTGTAGGCAAAAAAGAAAATCTTTATCGATTCAACATTTTTATTTTGCAAATATCGCCCTTAGATGTTTCACATATAGGGTTGATTTTTAATATAATTTGCATTGTGTCGAATACTTGCTATCACAGGCAAAGCAAATCACGCCCCTCTCGTCTGTCATTTTCGCCTCGACCCGGCGTCGGTGCTTCGGCTCTTCTTTGAAGCGATTGAATTAAGTATTTAGCAAAAAGCAATTACGCAGTCTGTTTTGTCGTACAGTTAAAACTAGAAGTCCTGTCAAGAATTGTGAGCTTATCTAGGCTTAATGGCTCGTAGGAATTGCGCGCAGTTGTCATATCGAATTGCATCCAAAGCACGACACGTTCTCCTGGTTACTCATAGCAAACACAGCTATGTTTCTGCCAATGGACCTCCGGGTTACCCGGAGGTCCATTGACGGAATCATTGCTTGTGCACAGGCCACATGTACAGAATTTGATAGCCTCACTATGGTCATAACGCGTAGATTAACGCGCAGACCGACGTGCTATTTGTGCGCATTTCATGACAGGACTTCTAGTTTTAACTGTAAGGTGCCATCGCAATTATTTTCATATAACATTGTGTACGTTACCCATATTTATAATCTTTATATTGTGATGTTTGTAGATTCTGCGACGTCTTCAGAGGTTGGGAGCGGGGGTGGGGTGGGGGGAGGTGGGGGTACGGAAGAGCCCCCTCTCCAAGAATGTCTCCAGTCGAGAGTTTCACCTTGATTAGATACTTTGATATCGATTCGCTCTTGCTTGAGATCGTGCATTTTCTGAAAATTCTAAATTTGATATTGTACTTGGTATTACAACTAGCCGTTCAGACAAATCGTCCTCATAGAGTTCCATTGTGTTCTCTGTGCCTATTGGCACATACAACACATTGGAACTCAGGGGACGAAATGGAGATGTGTTGTACCCGTGTCGAGCTGTCAGGGACCTCGTAGGACATTTGTATTACCGGTGTGTTAAATTAATGAAACAGGGATGATTGTTTTCACCTTTTTCCTGATTTCGGGCTTGTTAGTGTCGCCATCTCAAATAAAAAAAAAAAATAATTTGCGAAATTTAAAAAACCTAACTATCCAAGTGTATTTTGTTTATGTCTGTACTGTGCTATTTTAAAGCACTTACCTTGTTACACATCCTTGTAATTGGTTTAAACCTTTACCCAACGAATCTGTCGCATCCGCCCGCGTAATGTGCAAATTTAACAGTTAACAATATATTATTTTTCGAACAAATTCAACAAAACCATATCATGTGACCCCTCGTTGAAACGAGCTCGTCCCAACGAGGGATCAGAAGCTATGGTTTGTTAAAAGTTTTTAGAAAAAAATGGTATTTCAAATTATAAATTGTGGTTAATTCTACATACAACTGATCCAAAGCAGATCCATTTCCCGACTTTTCAGACTTACTTTTATGTCACTAGTTTCGACTACTTTTCATATGGTTCACTACAATGCTATCTTTAGCCACTATTATTTGCCAGTAGGTACATAGTGAGTATTGTTAGGTAATCTAGACTAATATTTGCACATAATGTTCTGGGATACAGTTAAGACTAGAAATCCTGTCATGAAATGCGCACAAATAGCACGTTAATCTGCGCGTTTTTCTACGCGTTATGACGACAGTAAGGCTATCAAATTCTGTACATACGGCCTGTGCACAAGCAATGTTTCAGCCAATGGACCTCCGGGTAACCCGGAGGTCCATTGGCAGAAACATTGCCTGTGTTTGCGATGAGTAACCAGGAGAACTTGTCGTGCTTTGGATGCCATTCGATATGGCAATTGCGCGCAATTCCAACGCGAAATTAAACCTAGATAAACGCACAGGTCGTGACAGGACTTGTAGTTTTAACTGTATGTATCGTGTCGAATGTACATTACAGCACATGATTTTCGTGTCGAAAATTTTGAAGGAGGGTGTTTACAATATTTTCAGATTACACAAGAGGAAGAAGGAATTTTCGATTTGTTGTCAACAAGAACAATTATATCTATCAAATTTTCAAGAGGACCGATAATGAAAATGTTCGATCAAAATACTGCTTTATTGTAACTGTGGAACGTGTAGTCAGCGTGTACCAGTTTATAGTGACCTGATTCACTTTGCATTGAAGGTAATATGAGCAAACACTGTAACAGAACATAGTGGAATTTAACAATCAAGTAATTAGAAGCCAATCTGTGTTATAGCTTCTTCAGGACGTGACTCGTCATTCTTGAGCTGTTTGGGTATCGCGGAAAAGAGAAACATTTAATGTACTTTCGGTAGCAAAGAATCCATATACTGCACGATACATTAAACAATAAGAAATGAATTCATATAACTGAATGTTCCAAAATATAGACTTAACATTGATATTCAAAGAGTATGTTTGAGACGTCATGTTCGTAATATGACTGTAATTCGTTCAGAACAAAGACTGGGGTGATTACATGATTCGGACCAATTGCAACGCAATACAAAATAGACTACTAAGATGAAGTTAGATCTTGCAAAAGAAATCAGAACTCCGCGTGAAAAGAGAACTATTGAATGTAACATATGTCTGAAAACGTTTACTAACAAATCACATCTCAGCCGGCATATGGCGGTTCACACAGGAGAGAAAGCATTCCAATGCAGTATATGTAACAAATCGTTCAGTCTAAAGTCAAGTCTGGTAAGACACACCAAACTTCATACTGGTGAAAAAACAGTTGAATGTGATGTATGTTACAAATCATTCAGAGACAACTCAGTTCTCCTGCGCCATCACAGAACTCATTTTAGGGAGAGAACACGTCGAGAGAAATCATTTGAATGCAACATATGTAAAAGGCCGTTCAGTCGAAGATCTTACCTAGTCAAGCACATCAGAATTCACAGTGGAGAAAAACCATTCGAATGTAAAATATGTGGTAAATGTTTCAGTCACAAGGCCGCTTTATCACGTCATCGCTCTGTACATACGGGAGAGAAACCATTTGAATGTGAAATATGTTGTAAATCTTTCAGTGCAAAGACCGCTCTCTCACGTCATCGCTCTGTACATACGGGAGAGAAACCATTTGAATGTGAAATATGTTGTACATCTTTTAGTGAAAACGGAAATCTATTACGTCATTACACTGTACATACGGGAGAGAAACCATTTGGTTGTAAAATATGTAACAAGTACTTTGGTTGTCGTTCAAATTTACGCCGTCACGAGAGAACGCATACTCCAGAAAACACTGTGTAATATAATATACAGTTAAAAATAGTCCTGTCATGAAATGCGCACAAACTGCACGTCGATATGCGCGTTAAGCTACGCGTTATGACCACAGTAAGGCAATCAAATTCTGTAATTTTGCACAAGCAATGTTTCAGCCAATGGACCTCCGGGTAACCCGGAGGTCCATTGGCAGAAACATTGCCAGTGTTTGCTATGAATAACCAGGAGAACCTGCCGTGCTTTGGATGCCATCCGATATGGCAATTGCGCGCAATTCCTACGCGTAATTAAGCCTAGATAAGCGCGCAGATCGTGACAGGACTTCTAGTTTTAACTGAATGTACGATTCAATGTCTCGGTAGTTATACTTATTATATATTATTACGCTTTTGAAGAAATCCCTCAAAAACTCCTACATAAACTATAAACCATTGATTCTTTGGTGTGACCTTCAATTGCCCTCCTGGATATTTTCGATGTAAAAACCAGAACGGTGTGTTACATGTGTATACAGGTCCAGCAATAAAGCTTGGAGGCCTCCAGTGAAAAGGAAGAAATTCTAGATTAATTCGATAATAGCATTGTGCATTATGATTTTTACATGTCCATGCCATAATATATTCGTGAGAATATGTGGCCATAGTTAGATAATACACAGGCATGCTAACAGTAGAAATTTTAACATGAAATGTAATAACTTTGAAGAATTCGGCCTGGGGCCAGCACGTTTCAGAACATATATTCCTTATCTGATGGACACCCATCGGTGGAGGAGACCTCCAGCCAAACATTGTATGCAGGCCCCTGACCCCCCCCCCCCCCGCCCACCCCCGCCCCCCCCGAATCCAAGGATGCGCATGGCCGACCATGGTTCGACCCTGCATAAGAAAAGTTTCAAAATCAATGTCAAAAGAAGCAAATTCTAAGACTCTAGATATACAATAAATACATCTATTACTCTGCCAATTTTCACGTATTTTGTTTGTGAGAATGGGCACATGATTTTCCCATTCTCACAAACAAAATACGCGAAAATTTGCAAAGTAATAGATGTATTTATTGTACATCTATAGAGTCAAGGAGTTCGCTTCTTTTGACATTGATCTTCAAACTTTTCTCACGCAGGGCGAAGCATGGTCGGCCATGCACGTCCTTGGACTCAGTGGGCCTGCATACAGTGTTAGTCCAGCAGCCCCTTGTGGCCTCCTGCCACTGCTGGGACTCCACCAGCTGAGGATTGCAGCGAGGAATATACGTTCTGAAACGTGCTGGCCCCAGGCAGAATACTTCAAAGTTATTACATTTTATGTTAAAATTTCCACCGTTTGCATGCCAATGTATTATCTAACTATGGCCACATATTTTCACGAATCTATTATGACATGGACATGTAAAATCAGCATTCACAATGCTACTATCGAATTAATCTAGAACTTCTTCCTTTTCACTGGGAGCCTCCAAACTTTATTATTGGACCTGTAGAGTACAGATTTTGATATTGCTGGATGGAATTGAGCGAATCAATATTCGCACCGGCCAGATACCGTAAAAGCCATATAATGCACACAACTGGGTCTTGTTTCCACTATGCCCTGTTTAGAATTCCCGGAATTTTATACCACCCTTGACCACCGTATTCTTTCACATTTTGATTGCCACGCATACATCTGGCATATTTATGTGTCGTTGTTCTAGTTTATTTCATAAATAGCAGATCTCTGGCTTCCGACTGTCAACCAAATTGCTTTCCATCTTAACGAAGGCAAAGTTTATTTGCAATTGAGCTGGACAGTTGATCGTCGTCCGATTACGCATCCCTTTGTCACAAAAGATCCACATTTCTAGGATCTTAAAAATGCTAGTATGTTGCATGTGTGGAAGTACATGTAACAAGAAAGCGACGACTTTGCACAGTACATGAATTCCGGAGACCGTGAGGGACACTGATCTGCTATATTTTCTGAGAGGGGACGCCGTTGTCCTGAAATATCAGGATTTATGTGCAAATCGTGTACAACTCGCAAATAAAAACAATGCATAATCCTTTGGATAAGCTATTGTTTGGTACTGAGATGTAAAAAGGTATCGTTAGTGGTCACGTTAACGCGACTCGTGTCGGCCAAAGTTGCACGGACGCACGCTTAACGAGTAGTGATTATCGATGCGAGCAGCAGGCCGTTCCTCCACTCATCAATTTCAGAATATCACCACTGTTACAGACATTCTGCGTCAATATTGCGTAATGAGACGACATCGTTCGTAATTCCCCCAAAACACCTAGTTTATTAAGGACTTACATTTCGGAAATCGCGGCACGGTGGCTTAGTAGGTAGAGGTGTGAACTGCAAGTTCTCGGTTCGAATTCCACCAGCAGCAACCGCGTGATGTGCTTGGACCATACCCTTCAGAAACAATTTCCCAGGTGTGTGTGTGGGGGGGGGGGGGGGGGGGGAGGCACGGTGGCGTTGCGTGTTATGGCAAACTTCACGTCCCCATTGCACTTGTCTTTAATCAATACCAACCTTGGTTGTGTGGAGTTAGTACGTTGGGGTCCGTTCGATACTCGCCGTTGCTCAGTGGTTCTCTATGAGTACTCCGGCTTTCCCCACCCATAAAACAGTCCGACACGAGGTGACCATGGCTGTAGAACGTGTCGTTGAACCCCAATGCATAAATAAACAAATTTCAGAAATGAAAGGAGCAACACGTTTCATACAGAGGCTGTCGAGTCCTATAGTTACAACTAGCAGTCCTGTCATGAAATACTCATAAATAGCGCGTCGATCTGCGCGTTAATCTACGCGTTAATCTACGCGTTAATCTACGCGTTATGACCTTAGTAAGGCTATCAAATTTTGTACATATGGCCTGTGCACAAGCAATGTTTCAGCCAATGGACCTCCGGGTAACCCGGAGGTCCATTGGCAGACGTAACCCGGAGGTCCATTGGCAGAAACATTGCCAGTGTTTGCTATGAGTAACCAGGAGAACCTGCCGTGCTTTGGATGCCATTCGATATGGCAATTGGGCGCAATTCCTAGGCGCAATTAAGTTTAAATAAGCGCACAGTTCGTGATAGGACTTCTAGTTTTAACTGTAGTATCTCTTATTTATCTCGTTACTTTATCTCCATACTGTATTTGAAAAAGTCCCACTATAAATACAAACGTGAAACTATTTCTCTACATTTTTCACTCCTGAATTATGGCACCCACGAATTGATATACTTCACTCGAATTTTATGTCGTTTTAAAGAAATATTATTCGATATAACGGATTACTATTTCCTTTTTTATTTTCCTTTTAACGAAATATTTCTATGTTTTAAAGAGATAGTAATTATTTTCTTTAAAAAAAAATATTTCGAAGTAACAAAATAAGTATTTCGTTTTAACGTAATAATATTTCGAAATGTTGTTTCGGAAATATTTCGTTTTAATGTAATAAGATTTCGAAATAACCTGGGAGGGAGTGGGGCCCGAAACAATTTGCAGACACAGGGTCAAACAGTTTTTTTCCGCCCTCCACCTACACATCGCCTTTAATTTTTTTTTTTATCATTTCTGGGGTCCCTCCCCCTAAAATCTGTGAAAAAATGTCTAACCGAGAATATGTAAGACTATTCCACTGAGTGTCCCAGAAATTTAATAACTCTCTGAGACTGCAAGGAGATATTTAGAATAAATTTGAATGGAAATAATAAAAAATATGATCAAATAAGTCACTGAATAAGTCATTTTTATAATGTCAGTGAACAATTTTTCACGAGGCCTATGCCAGGAGCGAGCTTAACGTGTGGAGATGATATGGCCATTTCAGAATACATTGACTAGTGCGGTATGCGTAGTACATTCCCAAAGGAAACGATTTACTGACATTTTTTGTAAACCACGATCATGCCACTTGAATGTCAAACAGTTGAAAACACGGTGTAATAAATGATTGATTTAAATATTGTTTTATTTTTATTTTTTGTTTAAACCTTTGAGACTTTAATTATCCCGACGTTCAAACGTCACTGGGAATTCAATTTCGTCAACGTTTTTTTAAAATGCGACGTCAAACGACGAAAACTACAAATAACACATTAGTGAGTATCGAGTTGAGCACTAGATTATTTTTTGTAGTCTGAATTTGTTATTCAAAACCTGCTTATTACAAAGTATTGGGAAGTGCCCAGAGGCACTTCCCAATAATTTGTAATAAAACAAATTTATATAAACAGAATATTATTTGTTTGACTAAATTTGAAACAAAAGCAAGGAAAGTGTTGACTTTTGCTCTGGTATCCTCATTTTTTTTAAAGCACTGATAGTGGCGTCTAGCACTCAACCAGTTAAAAAGTCTTGACAGCAGGATTATATTAGTATTTTACATTTGGAGATTACATTTGACTGAACTGTTGTCAACGAGCACTATTCGGGTGAAAACAGGAATTGAGGTTAAAACTTTAAAAATCGAAAAATAATGACAAAACAAATGACCACAAAATATCAAGGTGCTGTTTGATTCCGTACGTCATAAGACGTACAAAAGTATCAAATGTAGAATAGGCGCATAAAATTTGTTCAAAATTTAATTAAATGTTAAAGACTACTGTTCTAAACTATTACAGGGTACTGTACGTACTGAATTCGATGCAATTGTTTGTCTTGTATGTGTGTTGGTTGTTTCTACTGGAACATTTCTCGAGATGCACCCACCATTTTGTCTCAACAAATTGACCACCGCCATGCCCCGAATCGTGTAAGCATAATCTCGCTTACTATTGAGAATTGCAGAATCGAAGAGTCACCTTTCATATCCTTAAAAAGGACACACGGTGGCCTGGTGCATCCAATACAGGCATTTAATCTATTATATCTTGTTTGACAGCTCATGGAGCTCTGTGAAACAAGATATAATAGAATAAATGCATCTAAAGTGTATCTCCAGAAGACAGAAAAGTGACACAACCTTTGTTAATTGAATACCGTTGTTACTTGAACAATTTTCGTTGGCAAAGTGGGTATTCTTTTAACAGTTTTAACAGGGTTTCACAGTACTTTCTTCGTCGATTTCATTTGACCTCAAAATTGACCTATAAATATTTTGCTTTTGTCAGTCGTTCTAGTAGAGCCAAAAATATAAGACCAAAATGCCTCTGTTCAGTCAGTCTTGTAAGGGTCATCACAGTGTTTCGTAGCTTCCGGTTGCTACAATACGAAATGGCTTGTCTATTAAAATTTGATTCGAGATTCGATTTGATATCCATATCAGAGACAAGATTCCTTTCGAGATTCGATTCGCAAAAACAAATTGTGATTCCACTGTTCCAGAGAAACAGGTCTATCACAGTTTGTAGGTTCGTTTTTAGCAATAATTCTACTGTTATTTTCTATTGCTCTATAGAGGTTTAGTCAGCAAACTGCTAAGTAGGAATGCAAGAGTAGTTGTATCCGGGGTCCTTCCTGTGCTTGGAGGTGGGGACGAACGGAACTCAAGAATTGTGACGCTAAACGAGGAGTTGGAGGACTATTGTGTTGACCTGGGCATACCCTTTGTCGACCACGTGGACACGTTTTGGGGCAACGCGAGCATGTGCGGGCGTGACGGTCTGCAGGGGGGGGGGGGGCGGGTATTGGGGATACAATTCTACGGGTAGCAGGGCCTTTTTTGGAGAGAAGCGGGGTGGAAGGCCAGAGGCAAGTATAACTAGAGTGGGCAAGTATAACTAGAGTGGACAGAGATGGGTGAACAAGAGCGAGGGGGACAGATTAAGGTTACCACGATTAGCGCCAGAAAACATTAGGACCAGTAGGCGGAAGCCAATGAATCTCGGTACCCTGATAGTGGGATATAGCAACATCCAGGGTCTCCACCGGAAAGTAAGCGAAATTGCTACATTGATCGAGGCAGAGGAGTTTGATGTCATTGGCTTAATCGAGACGTGGGTAAGACACGAGGTACGGGTAGACCAAGTTAGGGGTGTGTGTGGATAGGTGTAGGTCGAACGGAAGGCTAGAAAAAAAAGGGGGGGGGGGGTTAGGCATGTACATTAAAGAGGATTTAAAACCGTCGCTGATCACAGACCTGGAAGATGTCAGCACCTCGGCTGAGGTATCGAAAGGAATTGGATGGGTAAAGATCAGTCTGAGAAACAAAAGTATTGCCCTTGGTATTGTGTACTGTGCGGTGGAGGGAAGCAAACCCGAGTGGAATGACTCGATATACTCAACGCTAAGGTCCAATATCACTGAACTTGAAAACAGGGGGCTCGGTATAATTCTGATGGGTGGCTTTAATGGACACATAGGTGATATGGAAGAAGGCATAGAGGGTGGGACAAGAAAGTCAACAGGAATGGAATGAAGCTGTTGAACTTCACTAATGAGCTCGGTCTGAAGATTCTGAACAGGGACGCGAGGTGTAAGGGGAAATGGACATGGGAGAGGAACGACAGAAAGTCAATAATCGTCTACATTCTCACAGATATTAGTTTATGAAGGGAGGTGATAAGGGTAGAAGTGGATGATGATGGTAAAATGGAGGTGGATAGTAATCACAACTTGATTACAGTGACGATCAGGGCCAAAAATCTAATAAAAAGCAAAGGAAGCTTTAAGGAGATTTGGGGACTCCAAAAGGATGCTGACTGGGCGAAGTTCAATGAAAAACTGAAACCAAAGCTTGCGACCGTATCCAAGAGGGGGGGGGGGGGGGGGCAGTGTCCAGACGATGGCGGACGCCATAGTTTCGAGTCTAGTGGAGGCAGGGAAGGGAAGTGTAGGAAAGACCAGGGTGCCAACACGGGAACTTGGGTACAGAGTGAATGAAGAACTGAAAAGGGCCATAAAGGGAAGAAAGGCTAAAATGTGCTGCATACAGAAGTAGAAAACTTAAGGGGCGGAAAGCAATGAGGCCACAGTATCAAAGGAAGAATACCAACAAGCACGAAATAAAGTAAATAAGATTAAAGACGATAATCGGAGAGTGAGAAATAGCAGTCTTATTAGGACGATAAGAACGACAGGGGGTCGAGTTCGAACGTATTTTGGAAATGGGTGAATAAACGTAACAAAGGAAGTAACCCACAGAGTATTAAAGGAGATGGCAGAGTTACAGACGAGCAAGATCAAGTCGCATCAGAACTAGTCAAGCACTGGGAAAAGGTAAACGATAAGCGATAGGGCATGGGGAGCCCACCTGAGTGTCCGAATCAGGTCGAGGAAAACCTATCGAACTTCGTGTGCAGCGAAATTAAAACGGTGGAGGTGCGAAATGTGATCTCAGAATTTAAGGATGGAAAAGCGGGAGGAGTGGATGAAATTCCAAACAAGTTTATCATAAAAGGGGGAGAGGAACTCGTGGAAAGCCTAACTGCCCTATTCAATCTAGCCATAGAAAATCAAGAGGTCCCGAAGGAGTGGAGAGAAAGCAAAGTGACATTTATTCACAAAAAGGGGGAAAATACGTTTTGGATAACTATCGAGGGATCTCTGTCAGTAGCAACATTGGAAAAGTTTTCTGTAAAGTCCTGTATGAGAGACTAGAGGAGGTGACTGGAGATAAGGGGTTTTTGGGAAAAATCCAGAATGGCTTCAGGAAGGGAAGGCGAGTTACTGACCATCTTTTCACGCTATCCCAAATGATAGAATCCGCGAAAGCAAAAAATAAAAAGCTGTTTATGGCCTTTTAGGATGTCAAAAAGGCATACGATAGAGTATGGAGGGAGGGTATGTGGCGCAAGCTGGAGGCTCTGGGCTTGGGGGGTGGGGGGGGGGGGGCGAGTTTGTTGGGATTATGAGATCATTATATAAAGACGTACAGAGTGAACTTAGCCTGGGAAACATTAAACAAAACGTGTGCCTATGGAGATAGGCCAAAAACAGGGGTGTATCCTTTCGCCAATCCTGTTTGCATTGTATATCAAAGATTTAGGAGATGAACTCCTGCATAGCGAGGAGGTGGTAGCAGTTGGGGACTTGAAGATCCCAGGGCTATTTTTTGCAGACGATATGGTGCTAGTGTCAGAAAGCGAAGAGGGTATACTAAAATTCTGGGAATTGTTGGGAAATATGGGAGCAAATGGAGACTCGAACTTTATGAAAGCAAGAACAAAGTTATACCTGTGGGCCGCAAAGTGGACCCCACTCGCAGGTGGAGAGTGGGTGAGTTCTGCATTCCGGAAGGTAACAGCAAACTTCTCAGTGTAGGGGAGACAGGTGATTACGAGTATTTGGGGGTAAAAATAAACATTACAGGAAGAGGCATCTACCGAAACCACACAAATAAATTGATTCTGAAGGGGAAGCGAATCCTTAACCAAATGGAACTTATAGGAAGAAACAGTTTGAATAAGGTTTTCGTGGGGAAAACCATTTGGGAAATGGTGGGTCTGCCAAGTATCACATACAGTACGGAAGTGGTACCCCTAAACCAGACGGCCGTAAAGAGCTTGGAAATCCTGCAGAACGATGCAGGCCGATGGATAACGGGGTCGAGTAATGCCGCAGCGCTAGAAGCAATCAGGGGTGAGCTTGGTGGATGAGGATCAAGGACAGGATAGACCTCTTGAAACTCGGTTATCTTAATTATTTGATAAATCTCCCAGACAGCCGATGGTGTAAAGTAATGTTCCTGAGAATTTTCAACTCAAATATAAAGACGGGGTGGATGGTCCGAGTGAGGGAGATAGTAGAGAACCACTCATTAGAGATCTCGGACCTGGACGCTGGGGCCAACCAGGGTAAAACAATCGTCAGAGAAAGGGTCATGGGGGATTGTAACCGTAATTGGCAAGAGGGGGTCAAATCAAAGAGGTTTTTGGGGGGCCTGTGTGATAAAGAGAAGCCAGGCTTTGAAGAGTACCTTGATGCCACCTTTGGGGGGGGGGGTCACTTCTGTTCAAGATGAGGTCGCGATCCCTGGTGCTGAGGGGAAAAATTGGGAAGGACAGTGAAAGGGAGTGCCAGATGTGTAATTTGGGCATGGTGGAGACCCTGGAACACTTTCTTCTAGAATGCCCAAAGTACCAGTCTAAAAGAATAAGATTCACTGGGAGTATAATGGGGAAGTGGGATGGGAGAATGAAGGACATGTGGTTAGGGGGAGACTCAAAGGAGAGGATTAATATGCTAATCGGAGAGATTGGGAAGAATGGGGCAAGGGATGTCATCAAGCAATTCGTCCACGAGTGTTGGGTGGAGAGGAGAAGCATGGGAATAGGGAGGCAGTTGGGAGTACAGGAGTAACCAAGGCCTTCTCGTACGAGAACCGCGACAAATCAGCGGCTGGCCAAAGTGTTATTATTATATAATAATAATAACTCTTTGGCCAGCCGCTGATTTGTCGCGGCCCTCATAAGAGAAGGCCATCATTCCCCCTGCACCCCACCCCCTCTTCCCCTCCTCTCCTCCCAGCATTCAGATATAAACTGCTTAATAGTGTCCCTCACTTCCTCTTTTTCAATTTCTTCAATAAGCATTCCTACCCTCTCCCTCATGTCCCCCTTCAGCCATCTATCCTTTGTTTCTTCACCCCACTTCTGCTTTATTCTTCCAGTAAATTTTATTCTATGAGGTATATACTGTGGGCATTCCAAGAGAAAATGTTCCAGGGTCTCCACTACTCCAGAGTGGCACATTTGGCATCCCTTTTCTCCATCTCTCCCAATTTTTCCCCGAAGCTCCAGTGATCTTGATCTCAGTTTGAACAGCAGTGACCCTCCAAAGGTGCCATCTAGGTACTTCTCAAAAGCTGGCTTTTCTTTATATTGTAACACCTGCAGTGATCTTTTCACGCTAACCCCTGCTCGCCAGTTTCGATTGCAATCTTCCATGACTCTCTCTTTGACAAACCTTTTGCCTTCTTTCATTCCTACTTCTATGTTTGTGACCTCTATAGAGTAATTGTCCATTAGTTCCCTCACATGTTTTGACCACCCCGTATCTATATTAGAATTCCAAATGGTATCGAGCATCAATTTGCACCACCGGTTGTCAGGCAGGTTTCTCAAGTAGTTAAAGTAACACAGTTTTCCCAAATCTACCCTGTCCTTGATTTTCATCCACCCAACCTCCCCCCTTACTGCTTCCAAAGCTGCAGCATTACTCGACCCTGTTATCCATCTGCCGGCATCATTCTGAGTACTTTCCAACTTCTTAATAACGGTTTGGTTTAATGGAATCACGTCCGTGCCATACGTTATACTTGGTGTACTTATTATGTTCAATATCTGCTCCATGGTTATGGTGGTTGTTGCAGGTCGTTACGATGTCATTCATTGTGTTGAGTGTCAATGCAAAATCACAACACCCGTGATCAACCATCAAAACAGACAAACTTGTATGAAACAAACTATAGTTTGTTTTCTTTGCGTTCTTCCTTTCAGTCAACCGGCAAAATGAGGCTAACCCGATAGGACGCATCGTGCGTGGTGAACATGTGACACAAAAAGTTTGTTAACGTGTGACAGCATATTCAGTCCATCTTTCTCTTTCGAAAAGTGGTGTTGCATTTCTGAAGAACGGCTGCAGATTGTTTTGATAATTCTTAAATACTTTTTCAAGTTGAGTTTGGAGTGATTACAAACCGACGTTCTGACCAAGAAAGTTGAGACTCTCAGTGACCGATAAGTGCAACATTCCGAAATGTTAAGCAGTTATGGTTGGGGAAGTGGGGGTTAGGGAATGCTGGGTGGATGGGTATGAGCTACAAAAAGGTGAACATTTCATGGCTTGAATCAAAACTGAATCACACTGATCGATACATTTTTATTTTTCAACTTCTAGCGCTTCGTCATTCTTGGCTCTTCAAACAGCCATGACAGCGGAGGGTCCAGCACATTTTCCCCAAGGAGTGTTCCACTAGGACATTATCCCCTAGGGGCATTTTCCCCTAATTATTCATCCCCGGACTTTTTCCCCTAGACCGATTACTCCTAGATTTTTCACCCATGACATGTTCCCTCAGATTTGTTTTTAATTTCTCATGGAATAAAATAGAAAAAGAATTGGAAGAATAAAAATAAAAATATCATTAAGGTTTCATGTAATAGTTTATTCTTTTTAAAATAGCTAGCACAAGATAATAATATACATGTAGCAAGTAGCACAAATAAAACTATGAAAAATCAAACAACGATAATACAGCTGAGAATATATTTACAAGACGACTTAGATGAGAACACCCTTGGTGAAAGTCCGTAATATAATTTTATGGATTTGTACAGCCTCCATGCGTGAAGGAAGTACAAACCCATAAAATTATATAACGAGTTGCATTCATATATTATCATTGTGCCCCACCCATCTCTGTTTCTCCCACCCTCTATGTTTCTTCACGATGGTGCAAGTACTTGTTGCCCAACCAATTAGCACTAAACCTGGAGTACAATTGTAAACCATAACTGCTCAATTACTCAAGAAATATCGAAAGCTCTTGCAAATTAAAGATAGAAAAGTTTATTGTTTATTATTATTAATGTGTGACTTTTACCGTTTTTGAAGATTAGTCTCAGTGAACAAGACAAAATGCTCACCATCACATTAGTTTGAACACTCGCCAGCTGTCGGCGAAAAGTCGTTGCAAACAAACCGAGCGCATTCAAATGACTATTTTTTTTCAACTCGAACAATAGACTGTGTATTGTTAACACAATGAACTGGTCATTATTTTTAAGAATGTCCACTGGTATTCTTAGAAATAATCACCAGTTCATTGTGTTAAGAATACACAGGCTATTGTTTGTGGCGGTTATTCTTTCGGATAACAGCGAAGACGAAACAAAAGATATTGTCGACAGTGGGTTTTAAGTTGAAAGAAAGTGTCTGTTCAGACCAAGCCAGTGAGTGATGATTGACAGGTGTGTCGAGATTCCTATTTGCATTGAAGTGAGTGCTGATAGGAGAGCTTCTGTTTTCGCGGCCTGTTTTAACTTATCAATATATAAATATGTTTCAGACCAGTTCTGGTGTGTTGTTTCTGAAAAAAAACATTCAGACTTCAGCTTTTTCTACAAATGTTTGAAGTGTGTCACCGTAAACAGTACATACAAAGGTGAGTACGTTATATACTAACAGAAAATTCACATTTACAATTTAAAAACTATCCTCGCTATCATTTACTTGATTTTGGAACATATCCGCTTTGCGGGACCGAACGTCTATCACGACACACCCTGACTGACAAGAATGTCGTCGAGAGAATGCGGGGGGTGGTGACACTCCAAATGTTATTATTCGGCATAATTTCAACACTGGAGCCTCGGATATCGAATGGTGTTCTTTCTTGAAAACATGAACTTTCTCACAAGACTGGGATTGATACTTGGACTTACATCACACGCTCACACACATACACGGTGTCGACTGTACACACCGAGGACTGCTGAAACTGATGCGAGCTATTGGTCGTACAGCCGAACCAATACGGGGTACTGGTGAGTTACGTGTTAATTGAATAGGATGTTGCGTCAAGACAACTTTTTGTGCATATTGTTTATCCTGAAAAAGGGGAGAGCGGTGGCTCAGTGGTCGACTGTTGGATGTCTATGCTAGAGGTCCCGAGTTCAATCCCCGTCCTGGTCAACCCGCGCTTTATTCCGACTGCCTACGTGTGGGCACGACGACGCCGTGTAATAAGGTGTACTGCACGTCGAAAGTGCACTCATCTTCAACCGCTGTAACCCTGCTTGAGCGGAGCTTGAACAGAGTTAGAAAGTTGAGGAGCTGATAGTTGCTCGTCGCTGCTTTGTGGTTCTCTCCAGGTACGCCGGCTTCCTCCACCCGTGGAACTGTCACGGTCACGATTAGCCATTGCGCATAAGTATGTGACCTTAAACACCAATAAATAAATAAATCCTCAATTAAGTTTCCATGAGATTTTGATCTGTATCGATAATTGCGATTAACTGATGTACCAACAACGTCATTAAGACATGCATTCAATGAATGTACAATTTGACGATGTGGTTAGAATATTTTATCCGCCAGGACGTGAGTCGTCTCAGTCGGACAAATCAAGTTTATACTCCCAATCGTTTATCGTTTCGACGCCCCGTGGTTCTGTGGGCAAACACCGCAGAGAGAAAGTTCTCCACACTAAAATAATAATATACCGAATACATCTTTTGATTAACCCTTTGAATACCGAAGGCCGTCTACCGGCCCAGGGACATGTACGTCATACTTTCATTAAGTAGGATGCCTTCTAAGTTAAGGGTGGGTAGACCAATCAATATTTTCAACGTGCAACCTAAAGGCTGCAAGTTGAAAATATTGATTGGTCTACCCCCTAATAATGAATATGGACTCTTCTAATTGCTGCAGATGAACTGACATGGAAGATACCACCAGGGTTCAAAGGGTTAAGGGTGTATTGGAAGAAATAATACTATTATTGGAATAAAACATACCATAACACTAAATCCAAAGAAAACATGTACATATTATTTTTGGTATCGTGGAACCGTATTCCAATGTACAAATTACCCATACAAACCTACATCCGAAAGGTTCTATACACGCCGACACCTATTACGGTGTCTCATGGAAAATACTGGTGCAACACGTGCTATCTTTACCTACTGCACTCCAAAATCAGTTGTGTTGAAAATTAAGGCAATTGAACCGAATTATGTTCATATGAGGGATCACGATGGCTCAGTTGTAGACTGTTGGACTTCTATGCTAGAGGTCCCTAGTTCGATCTCAGTCCTGGACGACCCGCGTTGACTCCTTGGGCAAAGCACTGTATCCCGGTTGCCTACATGGGGGCACGATGACGCCGTGTACTAAGGCGTACTGTACGTCGATGGTGCACATGTCCTCAACCGCTGTAACTCTGCTTGAGCGAATCTTGAACAGAGTTAGAATGATGAGGAGCTGACAGTTGCTCGTCGGTACTTTGTGGTTCTCTCTGTGTACTCCAGCTTCTTCCATCCGTAAAACTGTCACGGTCACGATTAGCCATTGTGCATAAGTATGTGACCTTAAACACCAAATAAATAATATGTTCAAATGTACTCAACCCAGTTGATGTGTGTTGATTTTAGCCCAACTGATTTGAGAGTGTGGTTTTCTGCGACGAAGTATTTAGTTACTAACTTGTTATAAAGACACAACCAACTCGTTATTACGATCTGGCTAACTAAATTTTTCCGCTGTTACCGTTCAATAAATCGTTCTAGTGCTATCGGGTACTCGTCTAGACCATTCAGAGGATGAATATATTATATTCGTTATAACGAGTTACCACCTAACTTTGTTTCTTCCAACGATCTCGCAAACTTTTTATAACGAGTTATTAAACAACGTTTTTTTCTTGCAACGATACAGTTAAGTCGTTACGACGACTTATTTACTTTTCTTCTTGCAACGATCAAGCTTAGTCTTTATAACGAGTTATTAAATAACCTTTTTTCCTGCAACGATTCAGCTTAGTCCGATAGGCACGCTCCCCGTAGACATTGACGTATTGGAAGGCAATGGCATGGTTGGCAACAAGAAAACTGTTTACACTGATTGTCGATTGCCTGTTACCCATACGCCGAAAAGAGTGGAGCGACGAAGGAAGGTAATAATGTTGGGATGGGTGATGATGTCATTCCATAATCCGATTATGCTTCTCGGCTGCGATGACCCAGTGGTTCCGGGTGGTTGGAGTAATAACTAGAATATAAGAAAATAACTGGAACATCGGAGGGCCGATAAAATCCTTCACCTCCGTCAAAATCCCCAATGATTAAATCTTTTCTGATCAAATCTACTCCGACAAAAAAGTCCCTCCTCCTTCCGAAATACGCGGCAATAAGCGCCCCATCAACACAAAAAACTCTATAGAAAAGCCTCTGATCTGCGCTGGTATAAATAGTTAGTGTCTGCTAGTTCCCCGTCATAGATTGGCGTTCCACACCATTCTCCCTTCAATCATAAGAGTTTTTTTAGATGCGTTAAGGGAAACTTGGAGAGGAGATGCATGAGTGAAGATGTCATTATCGTAGCTGGGGAGATGGAGAAGATACCTGCGAGAAGTACTATAAACAATATGTATAAATTTGAGGTGCATCAGCACACAATGTGGGTTCCCCAAAAGAGCCCGGTTGATACAGCTCTACTAAAGTCCTGACCCTTGATGGAATGTTAAGCCCCACGCGTTACCCTGTGCGCTTCCAGTGTGCGAAACCTCTTCCGAAGGGGAGATTGGTAAGGAGAATGGAGTGGAATATAACCTGTGTGGCAGGGCGAACTGAAGACTAGAGGATCGCGACAAATCAGGAGATACCGCAAAATCTTTATTGTTATTATAACATTATCCTAGTTGTTGAAAGTGTCGTTAAATCACATTTAAGTTCAAGTTCATTAGTCAGGTCGAACACAACTGGGTGTTATGCCAAGTCAGTGTTAAGGGCATACAGTACGAGTAAAAATAAGTTGTAACTGATAACAACAATAAACTATATATTTTGCCACCCAACATCGATAATGCAAGAAACTGACATCATTTTCTGGAAAGCTCCCACAGTGAGCTCGGCTGATACAGCGCACCCTTCTCACCACTTAGGCCCGACGCGACCCTGCCATTCTTTCTACAGTTAAAACTAGAAGTCCTGTCATGAAATGCTCACAAATAGCACGTCGACCTGCGCGTTAATCTACGCGTTATGACCATAGTGAGGGTATCAAATTCTGTACATGTGACCTGTGCGCAAGCAATGATTCCGCCAATGGACCTCCGGGTAACCCGGAGGTGCATTGGCAGAAACATTGCCTGTGTTTGCTATGAGTAACCAGGAGAACCTGTCGTGCTTTGGATGCAATTCGATATGACAATTGCGCGCAATTCCTGCGAGCAATTAAGCCTAGATAAGCTCACAATTCTTGACAGGACTTCTAGTTTTAACTAACTGTATGTGTCGACGAGGAAGCTTGATCAACTCAGTAAATGTGACCCGATTGCACCATCTTCTCTACCCACTAGGTGGTCCATTGTCCCATCTTGGATATTCTACCCCGAGTATGAATCAGACTGTTCCTGACGAACGACTGTGGTGAGGGTGGTAGGGGAACTTTTGAAAACAAAAGTTCTGGTAATATTTGGAAAATCACGAAATAACCACAAACCTATTCGGGTTCAGATTCCTTTGCCCGTTTTACCAATGCCACCCCTTCCCCAAACCCAATGACGCTTTCTACCCAGTACCCAATCAGACGACCCGACAATACCATTTGACCCGATATGACGCGTCATGATGGGGAAGTACCTGGATCTTTTAACTGAGACCCTAACCAAAACAAACCTGCCCTCCACCAGTCATCCCCTGCGACTTAGCTACCTAACACCCCATTCCACCACAGTGGCAGAGAAAAGAATTCCCCCAGATCTTTCCCAGAATCCTAACCTAGGTGCACCTCCCGGTGTTCTGGGACCCCCGGAGACTGCATCCTACTCTCCCATCAACTTAACGTAGTTGCCATACAGGTCCGAGTTTCCACCCAACGAACCCGCCGACCTTCGGGGACATGCATGCCAATGTATTATCTAACTCTGGCCACATATTTTCGCGAAGCTATTATGGCATGGACATGTAAAATCAGCATTCACAATACTACTAATGAATTAATGTAGAACTTCTTCCGTTTCACTGGGAGCCTCCAAACTCTATTGTTGGACCTGTAGAGTACAGATTTTGATATTGCTGGATGGAATTGAACGAATCAATATTCGCACCGGCCAGATACCGTAAAAGCCATATAATGCACACAACTGGGTCTTGTTTCCACTATGCCCTGTTTAGAATTCCCGGAATTTTATACCACCCTTGACCACCGTATTCTTTCACATTTTGATTGCCACGCATTCATCTGGCATTTTTATGTGTCGTTTTTCTAGTTTATTATTTTATTTCATAAATAGCAGATCTCTGGCTTCCGACTGTCAACCAAATTGCTTTCCATCTTAACGAAGGCAAAGTTTATTTGCAATTGAGCTGGACAGTTGATTGTCGTCCGATTACGCATCCCTTTGTCACAAAAGATCCAAATTTCTAGGATCTTAAAAATGCTAGTATGTTGCATGTGTGAAATACATGTAACAAGAAACCGACGACTTTGCACAGTACATGAATCCCGGAGACCGCGAGGGACACTGATCTTCTATATTTTCTGAGAGGGGACGCCGTTGTCCTGAAATATCAGGATCTATGTGCAAATCGTGTACAACTCGCAAAGAAAAACTTCGAAAACAATGCATAATCCTTTGGATAAGTTATTGTTTGGTACTGAGGTGTAAAAAGGTACCGTTAGTGGTCACGTTAACGCGACTCGTGTCGGCCATTGTTGCACGGACGCACGCTTAACGAGTAGTGATTATCGACGCGAGCAGCAGGCCGTTCCTCCACTCATCAATTTCAGAATATCACCACTGTTACAGACATTCTGCGTCAATATTGCGTGATGAGACGACATCGTTCGTAATTCCCTCAAAACACCTAGTTTATTAAGGACTTACATTTCAGAAATCGTGACACGGTGGCTTAGTAGGTAGAGGTGTGAGCTGCAAGTTCTCGTTTCGAATTCCACCTGCGGCAACCGCGTGATGTGCTTGGACCATACCCTTCAGAAACAATTTCCCAGGTGTGTGTGGGGGGGGGGGGAGGGGGGGGCACGGTGGCGTTGCGTGTTATGGCAAACTTCACGTCCCTATTGCACTTGTCTTTAATCAATACCAACCTTGGTTGTGTGGAGTTAGTACGTTGGGGGTCCGTTCGATACCCGCCGTTGCTCAGTGGTTCTCTCTGAGTACTTCGGCTTTAACCACCCATAAAACAGTCCGACACGAGGTGACCATGGCTGTAGAACGTGTCGTTGAACCCCAATGCATAAATAAACAAATTTCAGAAATGAAAGGAGCAACACGTTTCATACAGAGGTTGTCGAGTCCTACAGTTAAAACTAGAAGTCCTGTCATGAAATACTCATAAATAGCGCGTCGATCTGCGCGTTAATCTACGCGTTATGACCTTAGTAAGGCTATCAGTTTTTGTACATATGGCCTGTGCACAAGCAATGTTTCAGCCAATGAACCTCCGGGTAACCCGGAGGTCCATTGGCAGAAACATTGCCAGTGTTTGCTATGAGTAACCAGGAGAACCTGCCGTGCTTTGGATGCCATTCGATATGGCAATTTGGCGCAATTCCTAGGCGCAATTAAGTTTAAATAAGCGCACAGTTCGTGATAGGACTTCTAGTTTTAACTGTAGTATATCTTATTTATCTCGTTACTTTATCTCCATACTGTATGTGGAAAAAGTCCCACTATAAATACAAACGTGAAACTATTTCTCTACATTTTTCACTCCTGAATTATGGCACCCTCGAATTGATATACTTCACTCGAATTTTATGTCGTTTTAAAGAAATATTATTCGATATAACGGATTACTATTTCCTTTTTTATTTTCCTTTTAACGAAATATTTCTATGTTTTAAAGAGATAGTAATTATTTTCTTTAAAAAAAAATATTTCGAAGTAACAAAATAAGTATTTCGTTTTAACGTAATAATATTTCGAAATGTTGTTTCGGAAATATTTCGTTTTAACGTAATAAGATTTCGAAATAACCTGGGAGGGAGTGGGGCCCGAAACAATTTGCAGACACAGGGTCAAACAGTTTTTTTCCGCCCTTCACCTACACATCGCCTTTATTTTTTTTTTTTTATCATTTCTGGGGTCCCACCCCCTAAAATCTGTGAAAAAATGTCTAACCGAGAATATGTAAGACTATTCCAGTGAGTGTCCCAGAAATTTAATAACTCTATGAGACTGCAAGGAGATATTTCGAATAAATTTGAATGGAAATAATAAAAAATATGATCAAATAAGTCACTGAATAAGTCATTTTTATAATGTCAGTGAACAATTTTTCACGAGGCCTATGCCACGAGCGAGCTTAACGTGTGGAGATGATATGGCCATTTCAGAATACATTGACTAGTGCGGTATGCGCAGTACATTCCCAAAGGAAACGATTTACTGACATTTTTTGTAAACCACGATAATGCCACTTGAAGGTCAAACAGTTGAAAACACGGTGTAATAAATGATTGATTTAAATATTGTTTTATTTTTATTTTTTGTTTAACCCTTTGAGACTTTAATTATCCCGACGTTCAAACGTCACTGGGAATTCAATTTCGTCAACGTTTTTTTAAAATGCGACGTCAAACGACGAAAACTACAAATAACACATTAGTGAGTATCGAGTTGAGCACTAGATTATTTTTTGTAGTCTGAATTTGTTATTCAAAACCTGCTTATTACAAATTATTGGGAAGTGCCCAGAGGCACTTCCCAATAATTTGTAATAAAACAAATTTATATAAACAGAATATTATTTGTTTGACTAAATATGAAATAAAAGCAAGGAAAGTGTTGACTTTTGCTCTGGTATCCTCATTTTTTTTAAAGCACTGATAGTGGCGTCCAGCACTCAACCAGTTAAAAAGTCTTGACAGCAGGATTATATTAGTATTTTACATTTGGAGATTACATTTGACTGAACTGTTGTCAACGAGCACTATTCGGGAGAAAACGGGAATTGAGGTTAAAACTTTAAAAACCGAAAAATATTAGCAAAACAATGACCATAAAATATCATGGCGCTGTTTGATTCCGTACGTCATAAAACGTACAAAAGTATCAAATGTAGAATAGGCGCATAAAATTTTAAATAAATGTTAAAGACTACTGTTCTAAACTATTACAGGGTATTGTACGTACTCAATTCGATGCAATTGTTTATCTTATATGTGTGTAGGTTATTTCTACTGGAACATTTCTCGAGATGCACCCACCATTTTGTCTCAACGGATTGACCACCGCCATGACCCGAATCGTGTAACCATAATCTCGCTTACTATTGAGAATTGCAGAATCGTAGAGTCACCTTTCGTATCCTTAAAAAGGACACACCGTGGCCTGGTGCATCCAATACAGGCATTTAATCTATTATATCTTGTTTGACAGCTCATGGAGCTCTGTGAAACAAGATATAATAGAATAAATGCATCTAAAGTGTATCTCCAGAAGAAAGAAAAGTGACACAACCTCTGCTAATTGAATACTGTTGTTTCTTGAACAATTTTCGTTGGCAAAGTGGATATTCTTTTTTTTTTTTTAAACAATATTTTTATTTCCTCAATGAAATGGGGTTTGGCGAACAGGCAATGCCTATATTAACGACGTACCCTACAGAGAAATACAATACAATACAATGGTGCAGGTGCAACTGTACATAAAACAGAAACTGATCCAATGAAGTGGAAAGAAAGAGAAAGTACCATACTATATCCCACCATTTACTTTAAATAATTTACCTATCTATTGGGTGTGGAGGCAATCTACTTTCATTTATATGATAGGCCCACTAAAATCTCTCTCACCCAATACAGCAAAGGTCATTGTCAGGGTTCTTTTCCACTGGAAATAAACCAGTCACTGGAATCTCATCGTTTCCCTAATATATTCTTGAACCGCACTAAATATACTGGCGTTTTCCAAGGCAGTTTTCTCCGTATCCCCATATAGCATAAGAGTGATATTAGTGGCGTGGCCCAATTTTATTAGAAGCGAATTTCTTTGTTCTGCATATAGAGGACATATTAATAAATAGTGTTCAGTGTCTTCATATACATGACCGCAGCCACAAGATGCATTATCACTTATAAACCTATCAAATTTATGTCCGTTTAAATCACTACAATTTAACCGCAGCTTCGTGTGAACAATTTGTTCCTTTCTGCTACCCACATAACAAAACCCAGGGACGACATTGTCGTTAATTGCAAGTTTCTTCTTAAAATGATCTACGGAAGTACAGTTCTGCAGATCTGCGCTTAAGCCATTCCAAAGTTTTACCACTGATGGCAGAAACGAGTTAGAAAACCTGTTCGTGTTACATTTAATTTCCCTTAACAAGCTCGAAGATCTTAGCGAGTAATAAGTCAATTCTGATACAGGTTGCGGAATGAGCAGCCTAATGTAGTTTGGGACGCTTGTGAACATAATCTTATACAACGCTACTAATTTGTGGCGTCGTCTACGCTCTTTCAGTGGTATGAAACCAGATTCTCTATAGATAAGTTGATGACTTGTCCCCCTAGTGACCCCTATTATGGTTCGTAGAGCATCCAAGTGTAAATTCTAGGAGTGTTGATTTAGTCTCCGTGCAACCATCCCATATAACATCGGCATAATCAAACAGCGGGAGAATGAAGTATTGATATAGAGTTTACAATGCTTGTCTGGACAATCTGTATTTTAGGCTTCTAAGACAGTTTATCATAGGGCTGACTTTACTTATAAGACTCTCTATGTGTGAATCCCATTGTCCTGTTTTTGAAAAGATCAACCCAAGATGTTTATGAGTGTCCGTCTCTTTTATTTGCTGACCTAGGAGGTAAAGATGGGGGCGAAGCGTGGGATTTACTCTATTTGAAATATACAGCGATTCGGTCTTTAGTGGATTAAATATAACCTGCCATGTTTTAGACCACTGGGCAATTTTTCTCAGGTCATTATTCAAAACTTCTGCTGCTAATTTTGCATCTTCGATTACCAGATAAAGTGTTGTATCATCGGCATAAAGTCTAATATTGGAAGTAATATCTTTAACAATATCATTTATGTATATATTGAACAGGAGGGGCCCTAAAACGGATCCCTGTGGCACGCCAGCTTTAATGGTTTGATTTTTGGATTTCTCCCCATTTACAACTACATACTGTGAGCGGTTTGTTAGGTAGCTTTTAAACCATGCTAGTAGGTTACCTCTTATTCCAATTGAGTCTAATTTATGAATTAATCCGTCATGCCATACTCTATCGAATGCTTTACTTATATCACAGAATACTAATCTGACTTCTTTATTTTTGTCCATATTACTAGCAATGTAGTTTTCAATATCTATTAATTGGTAAATTGTACTGTCACCCGGAATGAAGCCTGACTGTAGGGGTGTTAACAATTCGTTTTCCACCAAGAAAGAAAAAATATGTCTAAAAATTACTTTTTCCAGAATTTTACTGACAGAACCTGTCAAAGAGACTGGCCGATAGTTTACCTTGTCATTAACTGATGATTTCTTATGGATAGGCACAACACTGGCTTTCTTCCATAAACTTGGGAACTCATTACGTGATAGAGACATATTAAAAAGACATGTCAGAGGGAAAGCTAACTGTTGAGCACACGCCTTAATGATTCTGTTATTAATTAAATCTGGTCCGCTAGCTTTCTGGGGATCTAACTTACTAATAACTTACATTACTTCTTCTTCAGAGATTACTATGGATTCCAGGCTCATTTCACAACGTGGGATGGGTGGTAGTTCCTTGTCATCGACAGAGTTAGCTTGATCAACAAAATACGTATTTAGTAAGTCTGCAATCGAGGTTGCATCGCTAATTATTTCCCCATCTTCTTCGAGTGGCGGGAAAAATTCATGCGAAACATTGTGCTCTTTAGAGAATGATTTCAGTGTCCTCCACCAGTGTTTACTGCCAAAGTTTCGAGTTGATACATAGGTTTCAGTTTTAAGATCGTATTCTGCTTTGGCTGCCCGTATGAGTGATATAGTTTCATTTCTATCATGCCTAAATCTAGCCCAGTCTTCGGCCCTATTTGTCTGCTTAGCTATTCTGTGTGATCGATCACGCACTCTCATCATTTTACGGATCGTTGAATTCATCCAAGCTTTATCTTTCGGTCGTACTTCAATGGTTTTATTTGGTATGTAGTTTTTAGCTGATTCAATGATATATGATGTAAGGCTCTCTGTGGTTTCATTTAAATTTTCCGTGAAAAAGTCTTCCCACGTAGTTTGTGCAAAATGTGCCTGTAATCCGTCTATATCCATATTACTATAATCCCAAATTTGTCTTTTAAAACAGCAATTTTACTCTTTGTGAATTTTAACGTAACAGCAGTAGCATGGTGGCCACTACAAAAGGGAGGAATAACAGAACAATTTCCAACTAGAGTTGGGCACGATACTAAAATTAGATCAAGCAGACTGCAGGAGCGTTCAGTTACTCGCGTGGGGTCTTTGACAATTTGAGATAGGCTGTAGTCGTTTTCCAGCTGCCTGATCCTTGGGTGAGTATTCTTGAGACAGTCAAGGTTGAAATCTCCGACTATCACACATTTCTGCGACATGTCATTTCTTGCTCTTTGGATAGATTCATCAATAAGACTCCAATAATAATTATTGCCAGTTGGGGGCCTGTATACAACTCCGAGTACAAATTTCTGGTTTTGACTTCGAATTTCTGTCCAGATTAATTCTAAGCCTGGGATTTCAAGATCACGCCGACGTTTCCAAACTATGTCAGACTTAATATAGACTGCTACTCCTCCCCCTAGTCCCTCCCCTCTGTCCATACGAATAGGTGGGTAATGGTAGCCTTGTATTTGAATATCATTATTTTGAACGGTATTTGTCAACAAAGTTTCCGAAACAGAAATGATATCATAATTTCCTAATTCAGCGCTTATCATATCAGTTTTGTTGCGGAGACCTCTAACATTGATGTGCACAATCTTTATTTCTCCAGGATTAACTTCGATATCTCCACTTGTAAACAAATGCATAAAAATCATTATGCTTAAACCTCGAACTCCAACCGTGCATAGAAGCATCACAAGAAGAAAGTCATCGCGATTCAAAGTGGATTTTTGTCGGCCTCCACCCCTGAAAAGCCCAATTCTCGCGCGATAAGTCGATATATCGTCATCCATTTTGTACCATCGGTACACATGTAATACGAGTTTGCGAGAATTGGTCTTTCAAGATTTGAATTCTAATGTGAGACGAAAGTGGTACATTTCTCAGATCAGTTTTCGTGCAAAAACATTTTAAACAGAAAAACAAAATGAAATTTAAAATAATTGATGGATGTCGTTTCATTGAAACGAAAAATGGTATTTGGGTGATGCAGTATCAGATAGAAAATTAATGATGTTAATGTTTCTTACAAAACATTCATACATTCACATAACGATGGGGTTTGGTGGCCATTGAAAAAAAAAAATGGAGGAAACAAAAGAAGGAAAATGTGGGCACCAAAGCAAAAGCCAATAACCTCCTTGTCCGTATTTCATTTTCAGTTGAACACAAAATACAATTTTGTTTATATAAATATGTTCTACTATAAACCATTGGAGAGTGATTGTGGGCACCCTCCAACAATTCGCAACCAATCCTATTTGGGATAACTAAATTAGACCACCAATCTTGAACATCAGAAACCACTCAACAAGTATCATCCTACCAATAAAATTTTCTAATTGCATTTTGATAGCGCAGAAGAGTTATCTCATAAAATTTTTGGACGAGATAAGTAAATTATCGTAACATGTAACTACTACTGAAAATCTGTTCATTCACAGTACGCTAGAGAGTGCCCATGAACACTCTCCAGTGAACAATAAGGAAACAGTTCCATATCAAAAAACCGTCACTCAAACAACATAAAATGCCATTGGTTTATAATGGCATTGAAAGTTCCATATCTTCCTCATAAAATTCTCAGAGAAGGTAAATATATTATCATTAACTAACTACTGGCCAGATAATGGGCATTAAGCAACTCCACATTGTGTGCCTAGGTACTGAAATAGTGGAGGAGGCTTCTGCATTTATTACACTTATATTAAAGGTCATGGTTCCAATATCTGTTTGAATATGTATTCATTCACACTTAAATTCACTCAAACCAACATAATATGTATAGAAAACTGAAATACTATGGGAAACTTCTATTGCCCTAATATGAATGATCATGATTGCAATATCTGTTGGGACAGTACCTGCAGAGTGCCCATGAACACTCTCCAAAAAACTCTAAGAAAACAGCTCTATTTCAGCAAATGTTCATTCAACCAACTCTTATAATTATGACAGAATAGAAGAGTTGCATACGAACTCATGAAGTTCTAGGGGAGACTTCAACATGCATTGTACTTATACTAATAGCCGTGGTTTCAATATCTGCTTGGATATTTGTTCCCACACAGATTACTGGAGAGTGCCCATGAGACACTCCCCAATAAACTGTAACAAAACTGTCACAACAGAACCTTCAATCGACCAAACCATAATATGTATAGGTACTGAAATATAGGAGGAAACTTCTATTACATTAATCTTAATGGTCTCGGTTGCAACATCTTTCAGTATTTGTTCACCTACAGTTCACTGGAGAGTGCCCAGGAGCACTCCCCAATAAACTATAAGGAAACAATTCTAAACAATAAAATTATTATTATTATTATTAACCAACATAATATGCTGATTTTGCTAAAAATATATTGTCTCGTCAAATCATTAAGTTTTCCTTGTTTAAAGACCCATCTGGCTTCAGTACATACAATACAGGCTTCAGGTCTATTTTTTTCCTGTCCAAACAGAGCTCCATGACCTCTGAAAACAAGATATAACTGAACAAATGCTTCAAACATACTTGAATGATATAGGTACTGATATATACATACAGTAGATTCCACTTAATTTTATCTCTTAAATGAACATGCCTGTCAATTGAATATAACTTCCGGACACCAAACCATTTACCATATCTTCAGTTTAACTTTGTCCTATCTATTGCGTAGATTGTGGAAAAAAAAATATCCTGTTACTTGAATAAAGAAACTTGTAAATTGTCAAGAAATTGCCTCCACAATCATTAGATTATCCTTCTTTATAGACCTGTTTGGCCTCAGAACATCCAATACAGGCATCCAATCTATTTTATCCGGTCTGACATAGCTCCATAAGCTCTGTAGAACAAGATATAACAGAACAGATGCTCAGTTTTTCTCTACTTAAGCATAATAACACATACCTAGTGTGATACATGAGTATGTGTTTACATTTTACATACCAGCATACACTGGTGTTATACACTTAAAGTCTTGCTAAAAGATTACATGAAGCTTATATCAGATAAGTGTATATGACACACCGACACACACATATATATAAATATATAAATTTGGCCCATCTATTTCATATAGGTTGTGAAATAAACTCATGTTACCTGAATAAAGAATTTTGTAATTTGTCAAGAAACTGCCTCAACAATCATTGAATTTTCCTTGTTTATAGACCCATTTGGTTTCATCACATCTAGTATGGGCATCTAATCTATTATATCCTTTCTGACAGAGCTCCATGGGTTCTGCAAAACAAGATACAACAAAGCAGATGCTCAGTTTGTCTCTCCTTGAGCACAAATAACACATACTTAGTGTAATATCATGACTATTTATTTACATTTTACATACCAGTATATACTGATATTATGCACTCTGAAGTTCTTGCTGAAGATTAAATTCAGCTTATTTAAGATGAGTGTATATGCCACACTCTCACGCACACACACACCCACATATATATACATATACATATATATATACAGTGGATCCCACATAATTGTATATTTCTTGATTAATTGAAACATGACTGGCAATTCAAATATAACTTCAAAATGCCAAACCATTTACCATATCTTTAGTTCAAATTTGACCCATCTATTGCTTGTAGGATGTAGAATTAGCTCCTATTACTTGAATAAATAGACTTGTGATTTGTTGAGAAAATTGCCTCGACATTCATTGAAATCTCATTGTTTATAGACACATTTGGCCTCAGAACATCCAATACAGGCATCTTATCTATTATATTCTGTCTAACAGAGCCCCATGAGCTCTGTAAAACAAAATATAACAGAACAGATGCTCAGTTTATCTCTACTTGAGCATAATAATGCACACTTGGTGTGATACATGAGTATGTGTTTACATTTTACATACCAGCATGTACTAATATTTTGCACTCTGAAGTTTTGCTGAAAGATTAGATGAAGCTTTTAGCACGTGTGTATATACCACACACACACACACAAATATATGAATATCTATATCCCACTGAATTGCACATCTTATAATTGAACATGCCTATCTATTGAAAATAACTTCCAAACACCAAACCATTTACCTTGTCTTCAGTATAGATTTGACCCATCTATTTCATGTAGGTTGTGGAATAAACTCCTGATTCTTGAATAAAGAATCCCGTCATTTGTTGAGAAACTGCCTCAACAATCATTGAATTTACCTTGTTTATAGTCTCATGTGGCCTCAGTACATCTAAATATACATGTAGGCTTCTAATCTATTCTATCCTGTCTGTCAGAGCTCCATGAGCTCTGTAAAACAAGATACAACAGAGCAAATGCTCAGTTTATCTCTCCTTGAGCATAGTATACTTAGTATAATACATGACTATATATTTCCAACGAGGGGTCACATGATATGGTTTTGTTGAAAAGTTTTGAAAGATTTGATAAAATGATATTTAAAATAATAAAAAAAACTATGAGGAAATTGCTCCACAATCATGAAATTATCCTCATTTATAGACCCATGTGGCCTCAGAACATACAATACAGGCATCCGATCTACTTCATCCGGTCCAACAGAGCTGCATGAGCTCTGCAAAACAAGATACAGCAGAACAGATGCTCAGTTTATCACTACTTAAGCATAATAACACATACCTAGTGTGATACATGAGTATGTGTTTACATTTTACATACCAGCATACACTGGTGTTATACACTCTGAAATCTGGCTGGAAGATTACATGAAGCTTATATCAGATAAGTGTATATGACACACCAACACACCCATATATATAAATGTATAACTTTATAAATTTGGCCCATCTATTTCATATAGGTTGTGAAATAAACTCATATTACTCGAATAAAGAATCTTGCAATTTGTCAAGAAACTGCCTCAACAGTCATTGAATTTTCCTTGTTTATAGACCCATTTGGCCTCAGCACATCTAATATAGGCATCTAATCTATTATATCCTGTCTGACAGAGCTCCATGAGCTCTGTAAAATAAGATACAACAGAGCAGATGTTCAGTTTGTCTCTCCTTGTGCATAAATAACACATACTTAGTGTAATATCATGACTATTTATTTACATTTTACATACATGTACCAGCATGTACTGATATTATGCACTCTGAAGTTCTTGCTGAAGATTAAATAAAGCTTATATAAGATTAGTGTATATACCACACTCTCTCACACACACACACACACACACACACACACACACACACACACACACACACACCACACACACACACACACACACACACACACACACACACACACACATATATATACATATAAATATATATATACAGTGGATCCCACTTAATTGTATATTTCTTGATTAATTGAACATGACTGTCAATTCAATATAACTTCCAAATGCCAAACCATTTACCGCATCTTTAGTACAAACTTGACCCATCTATTGCATGTAGGATGTAGAATTAGCTCCTATTACTTGAATAAATAGACTTGTGATTTGTCAAGAAAATTGCCTCGACATTCATTGAAATCTCATTGTTTATAGACACATTTGGCCTCAGAACATCCAATACAGGCATCTTATCTATTATATTCTGTCTAACAGAGCCCCATGAGCTCTGTAAAACAAAATATAACAGAACAGATGCTCAGTTTATCTCAACTTAAGCATAATAACGCACACTTGGTGTGATACAGGAGTATGTGCTTACATTTTACATACCAGCATGTACATGTACTAATATTTTGCACTCTGAAGTTTTGCTGTAAGATTACATGAAGCTTTAGCAGATGAGTGTATATACCACACACACACACCCATGTATATAAATATATATATCCCACTTAATTGCACATCTCATAATTGAACATGCCTATCAATTGAATATAACTTCCAAACACCAAACCATTTACCTTGTCATCAGTATAAATTTGACCCATCTATTTCATGTAGGTTGTGGAATGAAGCTCCTGTTACTTGAAATAAAGAATCTTGTAATTTGTTGAGAAGCTGCCTTAACAATCATTGAATTTACCTTGTTTGTAGTCTCATGTGGCCTCAGTACATCTAAATATAGGCATCTAATCTATTCTATCCTGTCTTACAGAGCTCCATGAGCTCTGTAAAAACAAGATACAACAGAGCAAATGCTCAGTTTATCTCTCCTTGAGCATAGCATACTTAGTATAATACATGACTATTTATTTACATTTTACATACCAGTCTGTACTGATATTATGCACTCTGAAGTTCTTGCCGAAGATTAAATTAAGCTTATATAATAAGAGTTTATATGCCCGGCTCACGCACACACATAATAGATCTTGCTTAAATATTTGTTCCCCCACAGTATACTGGAGAGTGCCCATGAAACACTCCCCAATAAACTGTAAGAAAACTGTCTCATCAAACCTTCAATCAAACAAACATAATATGTAATGGGACTGAAATATAGGAGGGAACTTCTATTACATTAATCTTAGTAGTCATGGTTGCAGTATCTCTTAGTATTTGTTTACCTACAGTTCACTGTAGAGGGCCCAGGAACAGTCCCCAGTAAACTATAATGAAACAATTCTAATCAACGAAACCTCCACTTAACCAAAATAATGTGCTAATATTATATATATATATATATATGTAGTGGAATTATAGTGGATTCCACTTAATTGCTTATCTCTTAATTGAACTTGCCTGACAATTGGATATAACTTCCAAACACCAAGCCATTTACATTATCTTCCATATAAATTTGACCCAACTATTTCACATAAGTTTTGAAATAAAAATAAACTCCTGTTTTCCCTTTACCCAACATGAAAAACAGATGACCCATATTTTTCTCTCTTTGTGTAGAAAAAATCAACCAGCTCGTTCCATCGAAGATAATTGAATATAACTTCCAAACACCAAACCATTTGCATTATCTTCCGTATAAATTTGACCCAACTATTTCATATAAGTTTTGAAATAAAAAAATAAACTCCTGTTTTCCCTTTACCCAATATGAAAAACAGATGACCCATATTTTTCTCGAAAAAATAGACTTCAACAGCGCTTCGGCGCGTGCCTTGATCTGGGCTCAAAAAAACTTTAAAAATAAGTTGACAGATAAGACGATTTCGGCCTATGAGTCTTACATTTCGGAACTTCGCCCAGCGTCTGGAGTAAGGAACAATACGGGAGGGAGCAAGCAAACTCCGGCCCGTGTTGTCCCTCTACCCCAACGCGAAAAGCAAAATAAGAAAAGATCAAGGCAAAGCACTTCTCCCTCTTCTTTTCCTTCTACTTCTTCTTTCTCTCAGAGTAAGCGCCTCAATTTGCAAACATCTCCGGTCCATATTGTGACTGAAGATGCTCGCAAATTGAGTAACGCTGTCTCGCCTCGTCTTGTTCCTCTACCTCCTACTCCTCCTCAGCCTTTCTTCTCTGGTTCTCCTAGTGCTCTCACTAGAACTCCTCCTCCTCCTTCTGTTTCTTCTCCTGCTTCTGTTTCCTCTCCTGCTTCTATTTCTTCTCCCCCTTCTCCTGCCTCTAGTGTGGTTCAACCAGGTATATCGTACTCAGAGAAAGTCAAATCACCGAGCCGCAACTCGGGCCGCTCATTTGATTCTAAATTCTCCCAGTTTCGGCATAAAAGCGGAGTTAATTTTGACAAAAGGAATTGGCGCCTCCCCGATGTTTGTAAAAACATCCTTATGATTGGAAGTTCAAATTTAGGACGCATTGATCGAAATCCCCATCCGGACATCCAGGTGGAGTGTTACCCCGGCGCCAAATTCAATCATCTGCGCTCTATGTTTAAAGGGCACAGGGGCCAGTCCAGTCCCCAAAAAATATTATTAAATATTGGCGTGAATTCTCGAAACGATAATTCTGATCTCGTAGTTAAGCAGTTGCGGAATATGCTTAGCGATATCAGGGTCAAGTTTAGATCAGCAAAAATTTATTTCGCTGAACTAAACTTTTCGCAAAAACTCCCTCAGGCTGAGAGGAGAACCCTGAGCATCATCAACGAAACCATTCGGAAAGTGAAGGACGTTAACGTGATACCAAAAATTGATGACGCGAAGTTTGATGTTGCTCAGGATTTAATCCATTGGACCACGAGAACCGCCAATATTATGTACGATCACTGGTTGAACCACCTAAATTTAAACTAAGTAAAGGCAAAGGTAACAGCCGCCTAACAGATGTGGGATTAGGAACTAATGTGGTTAACCTGTCTGGCACCAATGACCTAACAACCCAAGAGAAATCTCTTTTAGATCGCGGTTTGACTTTTGTACCAACACCAAAGCCTAAAACTGATAACCAAACAAATTTACCATCATACAACTGTAATTTTCTTAGGCAAATGAAATTAGCCGACCGCTTTAGAAACTCCAGCGGTCGGAAACTTCCTTTTACAGAATCATCTGGTTGGTCACCTCCAGATAGTGAAGTAGATCCCGAAATTATTGAGGCTAGCAAACGAATCATCAAAAAGGTGTTCAGCATGAACATACTCTCCGATAAAGACAATTTAACAGCTGGTGAACGGAGAGCCCTTACGAAACTTCGAAAAAATAAGAAATTAGTAATTAAACCAGCCGACAAAGGTGGGTCGGTAGTTGTTCTATCTCGGGATAATTATATAAAGGAAGCCATGAGACAACTCAGCAATACTAAACATTATAAGAAAATAGATTCACTTATTTGGCCTAGTAATATCGAAAAATTCAATAAGATCTTAAAATTTCTCCTCGACGAAGGTCACATTACCAAAAAACAATTGAAATATTTAACAGCTAAGCTCAGTGCTCAAACAAGACAATTTTATATCCTACCAAAGATCCACAAGG
This sequence comes from Pictodentalium vernedei, assembly GCA_031216915.1. Classification (NCBI taxonomy): domain Eukaryota; kingdom Metazoa; phylum Mollusca; class Scaphopoda; order Dentaliida; family Dentaliidae; genus Pictodentalium; species Pictodentalium vernedei. Next base: position 438,125,423 of record CM062293.1, read on the forward strand.
ACCGTTCTTCATGGACGGATGACTTAACTCCACCCGGGAGGCCAATTGTATCAGATTGTAATTCGGAATCTTATGCGATCTCGGAATTAATTGATTATCATCTGAAACCTATAGCAAATAGACATCCGAGCTATCTAAAAAATACACAGGATTTCCTGTCAAAAATTTCGAAATTGAAAATATCGAAAAATGCAATTCTGGCTACTTTGGATATCGACAGTATGTATACGAACATTGATATTGATAAAGGTGTTAAATCAGTTAAAAATGCATTTGAAAAATATCCGGATGCGAAACGCCCGGATGAACAAATTTTGGATCTTTTAGAGCTGAGCTTAAAAGGTAATGACTTTCAATTCAATGGAGAATATTTTCTACAAATAATGGGTTGTCCTATGGGCAAAAGATTCAGTCCTAATTTTGCAAGCATTTATGTAGCGGAATGGGAGGAAAATGCCTTAAGCAAATGTGCAAAGCATCCTCTCGTATATCTCAGGTACTTAGATGACATTTTTATTATTTGGGAACATTCAAAAGAAGATTTTGATGAATTTTTAGAAATTTTGAACAATCACGATCCAAATATTAAACTGAAAGCTACTATCAGTGAAAATTCTGTTGATTTTCTCGATGTGACCGTGTATAAAGGCAAGCAATTTCAGGCGTCCGGTCATTTAGATTATAAAGTGTATTTTAAACCAACTGATTCACATCAATTGTTGCACACAAAATCATTTCATCCTCAACATACATTTAAAGGTATCATCAAATCACAGCTCATTCGTTTCCACCGCAATTCAAGTGATAAGGTAAATTTCAATGAGGCTTGTTCTACTCTATTTGGCGCCCTCAGATCGAGAGGGTACTCGCTGCGCCTTTTGCGTAGCCTGAAATCCCAAACCCTGAAAAAGCTCGAAAGTCCAGCTGAAACTACCGATTTCGAACCACTGAAGATTGAACACAACAGACCGTTGCAGAATGGTAGTGGCGCGGTATTTAATTGCAAAAAGCCTCGTTGTAGACTGCATACTTTTATGCCTGATCAGAAAGAGGAATTTTCCTCCGAACAAACGAAAAATCATTATCAGATCCGTAACCCCCTCCATTGTGATTCACCAAACATTATTTACCTTATCACTTGTAAACGATGTCGGAAACAGTATGTTGGTCAAAGTCAAAATCCTTTCCGAGAACGTGCTACTAGACACAAACAGGATATAAAACATAATGCTGATGCCCCAGTAGCACAACATTTTAACCTTCCTGGCCATTCTTTGGACGATTTCGAAATCCATCCTATTGAACAACCACCAATTAAAGACACATTAGAAGAAACGGATGAATTTAGAAAAAAACGTGAAGCTTTTTGGATCAATACGCTTCAAACCCTCTGGCCATTTGGTATGAACATATCAGAGGGCGAATGCGAAAGGAGGTCCATCATTCCTTTCACTTTAACGTACAACAGAATGAATATCGAAATAGCAAAAATGTTAAAAGATGAATTCAATTTTACCAATGCTAAATTAAATGAACCTTTGAATCTTCGACCTGTCATCGCCTATAAGAAAAACAAAAGCTTGCGTAACATCCTTGTAAGGACTAAATTAGACCCCATCAATGAATAACATCAATTTTTGCCAGTCAGTTTAACCAGTTCCTAAGCTCATCACTTAGTTTAAATCAATTTTATGTACTTTTTTGTCATGTTTGAAACCCATTAGGGTTCAGTAAATGAAAACAATTTTTCGGCGGCATATTAAAAGAAAAAAACGTTTCAGTATGAAATGTCTGTGCCAGTGCGATTTTTTAACCTCAAACACACACACACACACACACACACACACCACACACACACACACACACACACACACACACACACACACATATATACATATAAATATATATATACAGTGGATCCCACTTAATTGTATATTTCTTGATTAATTGAACATGACTGTCAATTCAATATAACTTCCAAATGCCAAACCATTTACCGCATCTTTAGTACAAACTTGACCCATCTATTGCATGTAGGATGTAGAATTAGCTCCTATTACTTGAATAAATAGACTTGTGATTTGTCAAGAAAATTGCCTCGACATTCATTGAAATCTCATTGTTTATAGACACATTGTTTGGCCTCAGAACATCCAATACAGGCATCTTATCTATTATATTCTGTCTAACAGAGCCCCATGAGCTCTGTAAAACAAAATATAACAGAACAGATGCTCAGTTTATCTCAACTTAAGCATAATAACGCACACTTGGTGTGATACAGGAGTATGTGCTTACATTTTACATACCAGCATGTACATGTACTAATATTTTGCACTCTGAAGTTTTGCTGTAAGATTACATGAAGCTTTAGCAGATGAGTGTATATACCACACACACACACCCATGTATATAAATATATATATCCCACTTAATTGCACATCTCATAATTGAACATGCCTATCAATTGAATATAACTTCCAAACACCAAACCATTTACCTTGTCATCAGTATAAATTTGACCCATCTATTTCATGTAGGTTGTGGAATGAAGCTCCTGTTACTTGAAATAAAGAATCTTGTAATTTGTTGAGAAGCTGCCTTAACAATCATTGAATTTACCTTGTTTGTAGTCTCATGTGGCCTCAGTACATCTAAATATAGGCATCTAATCTATTCTATCCTGTCTTACAGAGCTCCATGAGCTCTGTAAAAACAAGATACAACAGAGCAAATGCTCAGTTTATCTCTCCTTGAGCATAGCATACTTAGTATAATACATGACTATTTATTTACATTTTACATACCAGTCTGTACTGATATTATGCACTCTGAAGTTCTTGCCGAAGATTAAATTAAGCTTATATAATAAGAGTTTATATGCCCGGCTCACGCACACACATAATAGATCTTGCTTAAATATTTGTTCCCCCACAGTATACTGGAGAGTGCCCATGAAACACTCCCCAATAAACTGTAAGAAAACTGTCTCATCAAACCTTCAATCAAACAAACATAATATGTAATGGGACTGAAATATAGGAGGGAACTTCTATTACATTAATCTTAGTAGTCATGGTTGCAGTATCTCTTAGTATTTGTTTACCTACAGTTCACTGTAGAGGGCCCAGGAACAGTCCCCAGTAAACTATAATGAAACAATTCTAATCAACGAAACCTCCACTTAACCAAAATAATGTGCTAATATTATATATATATATATATATGTAGTGGAATTATAGTGGATTCCACTTAATTGCTTATCTCTTAATTGAACTTGCCTGACAATTGGATATAACTTCCAAACACCAAGCCATTTACATTATCTTCCATATAAATTTGACCCAACTATTTCACATAAGTTTTGAAATAAAAATAAACTCCTGTTTTCCCTTTACCCAACATGAAAAACAGATGACCCATATTTTTCTCTCTTTGTGTAGAAAAAATCAACCAGCTCGTTCCATCGAAGATAATTGAATATAACTTCCAAACACCAAACCATTTGCATTATCTTCCGTATAAATTTGACCCAACTATTTCATATAAGTTTTGAAATAAAAAAATAAACTCCTGTTTTCCCTTTACCCAATATGAAAAACAGATGACCCATATTTTTCTCGAAAAAATAGACTTCAACAGCGCTTCGGCGCGTGCCTTGATCTGGGCTCAAAAAAACTTTAAAAATAAGTTGACAGATAAGACGATTTCGGCCTATGAGTCTTACATTTCGGAACTTCGCCCAGCGTCTGGAGTAAGGAACAATACGGGAGGGAGCAAGCAAACTCCGGCCCGTGTTGTCCCTCTACCCCAACGCGAAAAGCAAAATAAGAAAAGATCAAGGCAAAGCACTTCTCCCTCTTCTTTTCCTTCTACTTCTTCTTTCTCTCAGAGTAAGCGCCTCAATTTGCAAACATCTCCGGTCCATATTGTGACTGAAGATGCTCGCAAATTGAGTAACGCTGTCTCGCCTCGTCTTGTTCCTCTACCTCCTACTCCTCCTCAGCCTTTCTTCTCTGGTTCTCCTAGTGCTCTCACTAGAACTCCTCCTCCTCCTTCTGTTTCTTCTCCTGCTTCTGTTTCCTCTCCTGCTTCTATTTCTTCTCCCCCTTCTCCTGCCTCTAGTGTGGTTCAACCAGGTATATCGTACTCAGAGAAAGTCAAATCACCGAGCCGCAACTCGGGCCGCTCATTTGATTCTAAATTCTCCCAGTTTCGGCATAAAAGCGGAGTTAATTTTGACAAAAGGAATTGGCGCCTCCCCGATGTTTGTAAAAACATCCTTATGATTGGAAGTTCAAATTTAGGACGCATTGATCGAAATCCCCATCCGGACATCCAGGTGGAGTGTTACCCCGGCGCCAAATTCAATCATCTGCGCTCTATGTTTAAAGGGCACAGGGGCCAGTCCAGTCCCCAAAAAATATTATTAAATATTGGCGTGAATTCTCGAAACGATAATTCTGATCTCGTAGTTAAGCAGTTGCGGAATATGCTTAGCGATATCAGGGTCAAGTTTAGATCAGCAAAAATTTATTTCGCTGAACTAAACTTTTCGCAAAAACTCCCTCAGGCTGAGAGGAGAACCCTGAGCATCATCAACGAAACCATTCGGAAAGTGAAGGACGTTAACGTGATACCAAAAATTGATGACGCGAAGTTTGATGTTGCTCAGGATTTAATCCATTGGACCACGAGAACCGCCAATATTATGTACGATCACTGGTTGAACCACCTAAATTTAAACTAAGTAAAGGCAAAGGTAACAGCCGCCTAACAGATGTGGGATTAGGAACTAATGTGGTTAACCTGTCTGGCACCAATGACCTAACAACCCAAGAGAAATCTCTTTTAGATCGCGGTTTGACTTTTGTACCAACACCAAAGCCTAAAACTGATAACCAAACAAATTTACCATCATACAACTGTAATTTTCTTAGGCAAATGAAATTAGCCGACCGCTTTAGAAACTCCAGCGGTCGGAAACTTCCTTTTACAGAATCATCTGGTTGGTCACCTCCAGATAGTGAAGTAGATCCCGAAATTATTGAGGCTAGCAAACGAATCATCAAAAAGGTGTTCAGCATGAACATACTCTCCGATAAAGACAATTTAACAGCTGGTGAACGGAGAGCCCTTACGAAACTTCGAAAAAATAAGAAATTAGTAATTAAACCAGCCGACAAAGGTGGGTCGGTAGTTGTTCTATCTCGGGATAATTATATAAAGGAAGCCATGAGACAACTCAGCAATACTAAACATTATAAGAAAATAGATTCACTTATTTGGCCTAGTAATATCGAAAAATTCAATAAGATCTTAAAATTTCTCCTCGACGAAGGTCACATTACCAAAAAACAATTGAAATATTTAACAGCTAAGCTCAGTGCTCAAACAAGACAATTTTATATCCTACCAAAGATCCACAAGGACCGTTCTTCATGGACGGATGACTTAACTCCACCCGGGAGGCCAATTGTATCAGATTGTAATTCGGAATCTTATGCGATCTCGGAATTAATTGATTATCATCTGAAACCTATAGCAAATAGACATCCGAGCTATCTAAAAAATACACAGGATTTCCTGTCAAAAATTTCGAAATTGAAAATATCGAAAAATGCAATTCTGGCTACTTTGGATATCGACAGTATGTATACGAACATTGATATTGATAAAGGTGTTAAATCAGTTAAAAATGCATTTGAAAAATATCCGGATGCGAAACGCCCGGATGAACAAATTTTGGATCTTTTAGAGCTGAGCTTAAAAGGTAATGACTTTCAATTCAATGGAGAATATTTTCTACAAATAATGGGTTGTCCTATGGGCAAAAGATTCAGTCCTAATTTTGCAAGCATTTATGTAGCGGAATGGGAGGAAAATGCCTTAAGCAAATGTGCAAAGCATCCTCTCGTATATCTCAGGTACTTAGATGACATTTTTATTATTTGGGAACATTCAAAAGAAGATTTTGATGAATTTTTAGAAATTTTGAACAATCACGATCCAAATATTAAACTGAAAGCTACTATCAGTGAAAATTCTGTTGATTTTCTCGATGTGACCGTGTATAAAGGCAAGCAATTTCAGGCGTCCGGTCATTTAGATTATAAAGTGTATTTTAAACCAACTGATTCACATCAATTGTTGCACACAAAATCATTTCATCCTCAACATACATTTAAAGGTATCATCAAATCACAGCTCATTCGTTTCCACCGCAATTCAAGTGATAAGGTAAATTTCAGTGAGGCTTGTTCTACTCTATTTGGCGCCCTCAGATCGAGAGGGTACTCGCTGCGCCTTTTGCCAAACCCTGAAAAAGCTCGAAAGTCCAGCTGAAACTACCGATTTCGAACCACTGAAGATTGAACACAACAGACCGTTGCAGAATGGTAGTGGCGCGGTATTTAATTGCAAAAAGCCTCGTTGTAGACTGCATACTTTTATGCCTGATCAGAAAGAGGAATTTTCCTCCGAACAAACGAAAAATCATTATCAGATCCGTAACCCCCTCCATTGTGATTCACCAAACATTATTTACCTTATCACTTGTAAACGATGTCGGAAACAGTATGTTGGTCAAAGTCAAAATCCTTTCCGAGAACGTGCTACTAGACACAAACAGGATATAAAACATAATGCTGATGCCCCAGTAGCACAACATTTTAACCTTCCTGGCCATTCTTTGGACGATTTCGAAATCCATCCTATTGAACAACCACCAATTAAAGACACATTAGAAGAAACGGATGAATTTAGAAAAAAACGTGAAGCTTTTTGGATCAATACGCTTCAAACCCTCTGGCCATTTGGTATGAACATATCAGAGGGCGAATGCGAAAGGAGGTCCATCATTCCTTTCACTTTAACGTACAACAGAATGAATATCGAAATAGCAAAAATGTTAAAAGATGAATTCAATTTTACCAATGCTAAATTAAATGAACCTTTGAATCTTCGACCTGTCATCGCCTATAAGAAAAACAAAAGCTTGCGTAACATCCTTGTAAGGACTAAATTAGACCCCATCAATGAATAACATCAATTTTTGCCAGTCAGTTTAACCAGTTCCTAAGCTCATCACTTAGTTTAAATCAATTTTATGTACTTTTTTGTCATGTTTGAAACCCATTAGGGTTCAGTAAATGAAAACAATTTTTCGGCGGCATATTAAAAGAAAAAAACGTTTCAGTATGAAATGTCTGTGCCAGTGCGATTTTTTAACCTCAAACACACACAGGCGAGTGCCAGAGTTCATATATGCCCCAAAACAAAATAGGTTCTAATTTCAATCATGTGTATGTATTTCCTAAATAAAATTATTATTTATTTATTTATATATTGATTATTTTTAATTTTTTATTAATTTTTACTTATTTATTTATTTATTTATTTATTTGGTTGATTCATTTATTTAAATTATTATGTTTATTTTTAATTTTTCATACCTTTCACACAATGTAGAGGTTCAGAAGGTAAAACACACAATTTCTACGTGGTGTAAAATATTTTCCGTCATAAACCTCCGTCGGGGGATATTCATTCCAACTGATAACATTCGTGAGGCATCATGATCTTTGGCGTTATTTTTTCATTTATTTCTTTAGTCTCAATATATTTTATCAAACCATTTTTTCATGTTATTTTCACATACTTCTGAAGCCAGTAAAGCAAACCGCTCCCGATTGGTTTTACTTAAATCAAAGCCAACCAATAGGGCTTCATGGGGTCAGTAAAGCAAACCATTCACTGACTGATTAAAATTCAATGGAAGCCAATCAATAGGGCTTCATCTGATTTGTTTGAACGACACAAACTGAGTTGTGAAAAACAAACTTGGAACATCTCAGATTGAAAAAAATTAATTAGATGAGTGACATCTGTCAGCTTGTTACCGAGTTTAATTATGTACTGAGCTGTGAAAAACACCCCCAGCCCACATATAGATATATACCATGCATGCCCTCCCAAAGTTGGAATCATTTTCCTCAAAGTCTCTTTGAAAAAGCCAAACCAAGCGAAACGCGTCGAGACAGACGGATTATTTTCTACCTTTGCTGAAGACTACAACCAATCCAGGTATCTTCTCTAATAGGTAATATCTAGATTTCATTTTAATTTATTTCATTTCTTCATTTTAATTTCATTCTAGATTCATCTACCTATTCTTCAAATGGCTCAAAAAAGACAGAAGCATCAGGGAAAGAGAGTTGCCCAGTCTGGAAGAGGCCAGGAACAATCGTTCCAGGCCTATTCTAGATTGGTCAAGGCCCTTTTCCAGGTGATTCAGTGTATGCACCATATTGGGCTCCTAGAGCAGCATTTGACCAACCGGGATTTCCCGAAACAGTTGGAGAAGAAAGTAGATGAGTTAGGTGGCTTTCTAAAGCCGGCTCTTCCCACCCCACACATTTTTTCTGTTTTTCGACAGATTAGTGTGGGATGGGCCAACCAAACGTTAAATGCTTTAGTTGAGCATTACAAGATAAATTTAAACCAGTTGAAGTCTAAGATAACTTTGGCTATGCGACCACCTCCTGGACTCGAAAAAATAGACTTCAACAGCGCTTCGGCGCGTGCCTTGATCTGGGCTCAAAAAAACTTTAAAAATAAGTTGACAGATAAGACGATTTCGGCCTATGAGTCTTACATTTCGGAACTTCGCCCAGCGTCTGGAGTAAGGAACAATACGGGAGGGAGCAAGCAAACTCCGGCCCGTGTTGTCCCTCTACCCCAACGCGAAAAGCAAAATAAGAAAAGATCAAGGCAAAGCACTTCTCCCTCTTCTTTTCCTTCTACTTCTTCTTTCTCTCAGAGTAAGCGCCTCAATTTGCAAACATCTCCGGTCCATATTGTGACTGAAGATGCTCGCAAATTGAGTAACGCTGTCTCGCCTCGTCTTGTTCCTCTACCTCCTACTTCTCCTCAGCCTTTCTTCTCTGGTTCTCCTAGTGCTCTCACTAGAACTCCTCCTCCTCCTTCTGTTTCTTCTCCTGCTTCTGTTTCCTCTCCTGCTTCTATTTCTTCTCCCCCTTCTCCTGCCTCTAGTGTGGTTCAACCAGGTATATCGTACTCAGAGAAAGTCAAATCACCGAGCCGCAACTCGGGCCGCTCATTTGATTCTAAATTCTCCCAGTTTCGGCATAAAAGCGGAGTTAATTTTGACAAAAGGAATTGGCGCCTCCCCGATGTTTGTAAAAACATCCTTATGATTGGAAGTTCAAATTTAGGACGCATTGATCGAAATCCCCATCCGGACATCCAGGTGGAGTGTTACCCCGGCGCCAAATTCAATCATCTGCGCTCTATGTTTAAAGGGCACAGGGGCCAGTCCAGTCCCCAAAAAATATTATTAAATATTGGCGTGAATTCTCGAAACGATAATTCTGATCTCGTAGTTAAGCAGTTGCGGAATATGCTTAGCGATATCAGGGTCAAGTTTAGATCAGCAAAAATTTATTTCGCTGAACTAAACTTTTCGCAAAAACTCCCTCAGGCTGAGAGGAGAACCCTGAGCATCATCAACGAAACCATTCGGAAAGTGAAGGACGTTAACGTGATACCAAAAATTGATGACGCGAAGTTTGATGTTGCTCAGGATTTAATCCATTGGACCACGAGAACCGCCAATATTATGTACGATCACTGGTTGAACCACCTAAATTTAAACTAAGTAAAGGCAAAGGTAACAGCCGCCTAACAGATGTGGGATTAGGAACTAATGTGGTTAACCTGTCTGGCACCAATGACCTAACAACCCAAGAGAAATCTCTTTTAGATCGCGGTTTGACTTTTGTACCAACACCAAAGCCTAAAACTGATAACCAAACAAATTTACCATCATACAACTGTAATTTTCTTAGGCAAATGAAATTAGCCGACCGCTTTAGAAACTCCAGCGGTCGGAAACTTCCTTTTACAGAATCATCTGGTTGGTCACCTCCAGATAGTGAAGTAGATCCCGAAATTATTGAGGCTAGCAAACGAATCATCAAAAAGGTGTTCAGCATGAACATACTCTCCGATAAAGACAATTTAACAGCTGGTGAACGGAGAGCCCTTACGAAACTTCGAAAAAATAAGAAATTAGTAATTAAACCAGCCGACAAAGGTGGGTCGGTAGTTGTTCTATCTCGGGATAATTATATAAAGGAAGCCATGAGACAACTCAGCAATACTAAACATTATAAGAAAATAGATTCACTTATTTGGCCTAGTAATATCGAAAAATTCAATAAGATCTTAAAATTTCTCCTCGACGAAGGTCACATTACCAAAAAACAATTGAAATATTTAACAGCTAAGCTCAGTGCTCAAACAAGACAATTTTATATCCTACCAAAGATCCACAAGGACCGTTCTTCATGGACGGATGACTTAACTCCACCCGGGAGGCCAATTGTATCAGATTGTAATTCGGAATCTTATGCGATCTCGGAATTAATTGATTATCATCTGAAACCTATAGCAAATAGACATCCGAGCTATCTAAAAAATACACAGGATTTCCTGTCAAAAATTTCGAAATTGAAAATATCGAAAAATGCAATTCTGGCTACTTTGGATATCGACAGTATGTATACGAACATTGATATTGATAAAGGTGTTAAATCAGTTAAAAATGCATTTGAAAAATATCCGGATGCGAAACGCCCGGATGAACAAATTTTGGATCTTTTAGAGCTGAGCTTAAAAGGTAATGACTTTCAATTCAATGGAGAATATTTTCTACAAATAATGGGTTGTCCTATGGGCAAAAGATTCAGTCCTAATTTTGCAAGCATTTATGTAGCGGAATGGGAGGAAAATGCCTTAAGCAAATGTGCAAAGCATCCTCTCGTATATCTCAGGTACTTAGATGACATTTTTATTATTTGGGAACATTCAAAAGAAGATTTTGATGAATTTTTAGAAATTTTGAACAATCACGATCCAAATATTAAACTGAAAGCTACTATCAGTGAAAATTCTGTTGATTTTCTCGATGTGACCGTGTATAAAGGCAAGCAATTTCAGGCGTCCGGTCATTTAGATTATAAAGTGTATTTTAAACCAACTGATTCACATCAATTGTTGCACACAAAATCATTTCATCCTCAACATACATTTAAAGGTATCATCAAATCACAGCTCATTCGTTTCCACCGCAATTCAAGTGATAAGGTAAATTTCAATGAGGCTTGTTCTACTCTATTTGGCGCCCTCAGATCGAGAGGGTACTCGCTGCGCCTTTTGCGTAGCCTGAAATCCCAAACCCTGAAAAAGCTCGAAAGTCCAGCTGAAACTACCGATTTCGAACCACTGAAGATTGAACACAACAGACCGTTGCAGAATGGTAGTGGCGCGGTATTTAATTGCAAAAAGCCTCGTTGTAGACTGCATACTTTTATGCCTGATCAGAAAGAGGAATTTTCCTCCGAACAAACGAAAAATCATTATCAGATCCGTAACCCCCTCCATTGTGATTCACCAAACATTATTTACCTTATCACTTGTAAACGATGTCGGAAACAGTATGTTGGTCAAAGTCAAAATCCTTTCCGAGAACGTGCTACTAGACACAAACAGGATATAAAACATAATGCTGATGCCCCAGTAGCACAACATTTTAACCTTCCTGGCCATTCTTTGGACGATTTCGAAATCCATCCTATTGAACAACCACCAATTAAAGACACATTAGAAGAAACGGATGAATTTAGAAAAAAACGTGAAGCTTTTTGGATCAATACGCTTCAAACCCTCTGGCCATTTGGTATGAACATATCAGAGGGCGAATGCGAAAGGAGGTCCATCATTCCTTTCACTTTAACGTACAACAGAATGAATATCGAAATAGCAAAAATGTTAAAAGATGAATTCAATTTTACCAATGCTAAATTAAATGAACCTTTGAATCTTCGACCTGTCATCGCCTATAAGAAAAACAAAAGCTTGCGTAACATCCTTGTAAGGACTAAATTAGACCCCATCAATGAATAACATCAATTTTTGCCAGTCAGTTTAACCAGTTCCTAAGCTCATCACTTAGTTTAAATCAATTTTATGTACTTTTTTGTCATGTTTGAAACCCATTAGGGTTCAGTAAATGAAAACAATTTTTCGGCGGCATATTAAAAGAAAAAAACGTTTCAGTATGAAATGTCTGTGCCAGTGCGATTTTTTAACCTCAAACACACACACACACACACACACACACACCACACACACACACACACACACACACACACACACACACACACACATATATATACATATAAATATATATATACAGTGGATCCCACTTAATTGTATATTTCTTGATTAATTGAACATGACTGTCAATTCAATATAACTTCCAAATGCCAAACCATTTACCGCATCTTTAGTACAAACTTGACCCATCTATTGCATGTAGGATGTAGAATTAGCTCCTATTACTTGAATAAATAGACTTGTGATTTGTCAAGAAAATTGCCTCGACATTCATTGAAATCTCATTGTTTATAGACACATTTGGCCTCAGAACATCCAATACAGGCATCTTATCTATTATATTCTGTCTAACAGAGCCCCATGAGCTCTGTAAAACAAAATATAACAGAACAGATGCTCAGTTTATCTCAACTTAAGCATAATAACGCACACTTGGTGTGATACAGGAGTATGTGCTTACATTTTACATACCAGCATGTACATGTACTAATATTTTGCACTCTGAAGTTTTGCTGTAAGATTACATGAAGCTTTAGCAGATGAGTGTATATACCACACACACACACCCATGTATATAAATATATATATCCCACTTAATTGCACATCTCATAATTGAACATGCCTATCAATTGAATATAACTTCCAAACACCAAACCATTTACCTTGTCATCAGTATAAATTTGACCCATCTATTTCATGTAGGTTGTGGAATGAAGCTCCTGTTACTTGAAATAAAGAATCTTGTAATTTGTTGAGAAGCTGCCTTAACAATCATTGAATTTACCTTGTTTGTAGTCTCATGTGGCCTCAGTACATCTAAATATAGGCATCTAATCTATTCTATCCTGTCTTACAGAGCTCCATGAGCTCTGTAAAAACAAGATACAACAGAGCAAATGCTCAGTTTATCTCTCCTTGAGCATAGCATACTTAGTATAATACATGACTATTTATTTACATTTTACATACCAGTCTGTACTGATATTATGCACTCTGAAGTTCTTGCCGAAGATTAAATTAAGCTTATATAATAAGAGTTTATATGCCCGGCTCACGCACACACATAATAGATCTTGCTTAAATATTTGTTCCCCCACAGTATACTGGAGAGTGCCCATGAAACACTCCCCAATAAACTGTAAGAAAACTGTCTCATCAAACCTTCAATCAAACAAACATAATATGTAATGGGACTGAAATATAGGAGGGAACTTCTATTACATTAATCTTAGTAGTCATGGTTGCAGTATCTCTTAGTATTTGTTTACCTACAGTTCACTGTAGAGGGCCCAGGAACAGTCCCCAGTAAACTATAATGAAACAATTCTAATCAACGAAACCTCCACTTAACCAAAATAATGTGCTAATATTATATATATATATATATATGTAGTGGAATTATAGTGGATTCCACTTAATTGCTTATCTCTTAATTGAACTTGCCTGACAATTGGATATAACTTCCAAACACCAAGCCATTTACATTATCTTCCATATAAATTTGACCCAACTATTTCACATAAGTTTTGAAATAAAAATAAACTCCTGTTTTCCCTTTACCCAACATGAAAAACAGATGACCCATATTTTTCTCTCTTTGTGTAGAAAAAATCAACCAGCTCGTTCCATCGAAGATAATTGAATATAACTTCCAAACACCAAACCATTTGCATTATCTTCCGTATAAATTTGACCCAACTATTTCATATAAGTTTTGAAATAAAAAAATAAACTCCTGTTTTCCCTTTACCCAATATGAAAAACAGATGACCCATATTTTTCACTCTTTATGTAGAAAAAATCAACCAGCTCGTTCCATCGAAGAGCCACAACCTATGTCTTTGAGACAAAGGATGAAAAATAATGAAAGTTAATAGGTGATTTTTTAGAATAGTGCTGGCTGCTTTTTCCCATTATGTTGGGCAAAGGGCTATTCAAATATATTCTTTTAATAGGGTTTCACAGTACTTTCTTCGTCGATTTCATTTGACCTCAAAATTGACCTATAAATATTTTGCTTTTGTCAGTCGTTCTAGTAGAGCCAAAAATATAAGACCAAAATGCCTCTGTTCAGTCAGTCTTGTAAGGGTCATCACAGTGTTTCGTAGCTTCCGGTTGCTGCAATAGGAAATGGCTTGTCTATTAAAATTTGATTCGAGATTCGATTTGATATCCATATCAGAGACAAGATTCCTTTCGAGATTCGATTCGCAAAAACAAATTGTGATTCCACTGTTCCAGAGAAACAGGTCTATCACAGTTTGTAGGTTCGTTTTTAGCAATAATTCTACTGTTATTTTCTATTGCTCTATAGAGGTTTAGTAAGCAAACTGCTAAGTAGGAATGCAAGAGTAGTTGTATCCGGGGTCCTTCCTGTGCTTGGAGGTGGGGACGAACGGAACTCAAGAATTTTGACGCTAAACGGGGAGTTGGAGGACTATTGTGTTGACCTGGGCATACCCTTTATTGACCACTTGGACACGTTTTGGGGCAACGCGAGCATGTACGGGCGTGACGGTCTGCATCTTAGCAGGGGGGGGGGGTATTGGGGGATAAAATTCTACGGGTAGCAGGGCCTTTTTTGGAGAGAAGCGGGGTGGAAGGCCAGAGGCAAGTATAACTAGAGTGGACACAGATGGGTGAACAAGAGCGAGGGGGACAGATTAAGGTTACCAAGATTAGCGCCAGAAAACATTAGGACCAGTAGGCGGAAGCCAATGAATCTCGGTACCCTGATAGTGGGATATAGCAACATCCAGGGTCTCCACCGGAAAGTAAGCAAAATTGCTACATTGATCGAGGCAGAGGAGTTTGATGTCATGGGCTTAAGCGAGACGAGGGTAAGACTCGAGGTACGGGTAGACCAAGTTAGAGGTGCGTGTGGATAGGTGTAGGTCGAACGGAAGGCTAGAAAAAGGGGATGTACATTAAAGAGGATTTAAAACCGTCGCTGATCACAGACCTGGAAGATGTCAGCACCTCGGCTGATGTATCGAAAGAAATTGGATGGGTAAAGACCAGTCTGAGAAACAAACGTATTGCCCTTGGTATTGTGTACTGGGCGGTGGAGAGAAGCAAACCCGAATGGAATGACTCGATATACTCAACGCTAAGGTCCAATATCACTGAACTTGAAAACAGGGGGCTCGGTATAATTCTGATGGATGACTTTAATGGACACATAGGTGATATGGAAGAGGCATAGAGGTGGGGACAAGAAAGTCAACAGGAATGGGAGGAAGCTGTTGAACTTCACTAATGAGCTCGGTCTGAAGATTCTGAACAGGGACACGAGGTGTAAGGGGAAATGGACATGGGAGAGGAACGACAGAAAATCAATAATCGACTACATCCTCACAGATATTAATTTATGGAGGGCGGTGATAGGGGTAGAAGTGGATGATGATGGTAAAATGGAGGTGGATAGTAATCACAACTTGATTACAGTGGCGATCAGGGCCAAAAATCTAATAAGAAGCAAAGGAAGCTTTAAGGAGATTTGGTACTCAAAAAGGATGCTGACTGGGCGAAGTTCAATGAAAAACTGAAACCAAAGCTTGCAACCGTACCCAAGGGTGGGGGGGGGGGCAGTGTCCAGAAGGTGGCGGACGCCATAGTTTCGAGCCTAGTGGAGGCAGGGAAGGAAAGTGTAGGAAAGACCAGGGTGCCAACACGGGAACTTGGGTACAGAGAGAATAAAGAACTGAAAAGGGACATAAAGGGAAGAAAAGCTAAATGTGCTGCATACAAGAGAAGTAGAAAACTTAAGGGGCGGAAAGCAATGAAGCCACATTAGCAAAGGAAGAATACGAACAAGCACGAAATAAAGTAAATAAGATTAAAGACGATAATCGGAGAGTGCGAAATAGCAGTCTTATCAGGACGAGTTCGAACGTATTTTGGAAATGGGTGAATAAACGTAACAAAGGAAGTAACCCACAGAGTATTAAAGGAGATGGCAGAGTTACAGACGAGCAAGATCAAGTCGCATCAGAACTAGTCAAGCACTGGGAAAAGGTAAACGATAAGCGATGGGGCATGGGGAGCCCACCTGAGTGTCCGAATCAGGTCGAGGAAAACCTATCGAAATTCGTGTGCAGAGAAATTAAAACGGTGGAGGTGCGAAATATGATCTCTGAATTAAAGGATGGAAAAGCGGGAGGAGTGGATGAAATTCCAAACGAGTTTATCATAAAAGGGGGAGAGGAACTCGTGGAAAGCCTAACTGCCCTATTCAATGTAGCCATAGAAAATCAAGAGGTCCTGAAGGAGTGGAGAGAAAGCAAAGTGACATTTATTCACAAAAAGGGGGACAAAGACGTTTTGCATAACTATGGAGGGATCTCTGTCAGTTGCAACATTGGAAAAGTTTTCTGTAAAGTCATGTATGAGAGACTAGAGGAGGTGACTGGAGATAAGGGTTTTTTGGGAGAAATCCAGAATGGCTTCAGGAAGGGAAGGCGAGTTACTGACCATCTTTTCACGCTATCCCAAATGATAGAATCCTCCTGCATAGCGAAGAGGGGGTAGCAGTTGGGGACTTGAAGATCCCAGGGCTATTTTTTTGCAGACAATATGGCGCTAGTGTCAGAAAGCGAAGAGGGGCTAACTAAAATTCTGGGCATTGTTGGGAAATATGGGAGCAAATGGAGACTCGAACTTAATGAAAGCAAGAGCAAAGTTATACCTGTGGGCCTCAAAGTGGACTCCACTCGCAGGTGGAGAGTGGGTGAGTTCTGCATTCCGGAAGGTAACAGCAAACTTCTCAGTGTAGGGGAGACAGGTGATTATGAGTATTTGGGAGTAAAAATAAACATTACAGGAAGAGGCATCTACCGAAACCACACAAATAAATTGATTCTGAAGGGGAAGCGAATCATTAACCAAATTAAACTTATAGGAAGAAACAGTTTCAATAAGGTTTTCGTAGGGAAAACCATTTTGGAAATGGTGGGTCTGCCAAGTATCACGTACGGTACGGAAGTGGTACCCCTAAACCAGACGGCCATAAAGAGCTTGGAAATCCTGCAGAACGATGCAGGCCGATGGATAACGGGGTCGAGTAATGCCGCAGCGCTAGAAGCAATCAGGGGTGAGCTTGGGTGGATGAGTATCAAGGACAGGATGGACCTGTTGAAACTCGGTTATCTTAATTATTTGGTAAATCTCCCAAACAGCCGATGGTGTAAAGTAATGTTCCTGAGATTTTTCAACTTAAATATAAAGACGCGGTGGATGGTCCAAGAGAGGGAGCTAGTAGCGAACTACTCATTGGAGATCTCGGACCTGGACGTTGGGGCCAACCAGGGTAAAACGATTGTCAGAGAAATGGTCATGGAGGATTGTAACCGTAATTGGCGAGAGGGGGTCAAATCAAAGAGGTCTTTGGGGGGGGGGGGGGGGGGGGCTGCGTGATAAAGAGAAGCCAGGCTTTGAAGAGTACCTTGGTGGCACCTTTGGGGGTGACTTCTGTTCAAGATGAGGTCGCGATCCCTGGAGCTGAGGGGGAAAATTGGGAAGGACAGTGAGAGGGAGTGCCAGATGTGTAATTTGGGCATGGTGGAGACCCTGGAACACTTTCTTCTAGAATGCCCAAAGTACCAGTCTAAAAGAATAAGATTCACTGGGAGTATAATGGGGAAGTGGGTTGGGAGAATGAAGGACATGTGGTTAGGGGAAGACTCAAAGGAGAGGGTTAATATGCTAATCGGAGAGATTGGGAAGAATGGGGCAAGGTGGCAAGGTGTGCCATCAAGCAGTTCGTCAACGAGTGTTGGGTGGAGAGGAGAAGCATGGGAATAGGGAGGCAGTTGGTAGTACAGGGGTAACCAAGGCCTTCTCGTCCGAGAACCGCGACAAATCAGCGGCTGACCAAAGTGTTATTATTATTATGTTCAATATCTGCTCCATGGTTATGGTGGTTGTTGCAGATCGTTACAATGTCATTCATTGTGTTGAGTGTCAATGCAAAATCACAAAACCCGTGATCAGCCATCAAAACAGACAAACTTGTATGAAACAAGCTATAGTTTGTTTTCT
Source organism: Pictodentalium vernedei (assembly GCA_031216915.1). NCBI lineage: Eukaryota > Metazoa > Mollusca > Scaphopoda > Dentaliida > Dentaliidae > Pictodentalium > Pictodentalium vernedei. The sequence continues at coordinate 438,143,663 of CM062293.1, forward strand.
TTGCGTTCTACCTTTCAGTCAACCGGCAAAATGAGGCTAGCCCGATAGAACGCATCGTGCGTGGTGAACATGTGACACTAAAAGTTTGTTAACGTGTGACAGCATATTCAGTCCATCTTTCTCTTTCGAAAAGTGGTGTTGCATTTCTGAAGAACGGCTGCAGATTGTTTTGATAATTCTTAAATGCCTTTTCGAGTTGAGTTTGGAGTGATTACAAACCGACGTTCTGACCAAGAAAGTTGAGACTCTCAGTGACCGATAAGTGCAACATTCCGAAATGTTAAGCAGTTATGGTTGGAAAGGTGGGGGATAGGGAATGCTGGGTGGGCGGGTGGGTATGGATTACAAAAAGGTGAAAAGTTCATGGCTTGAATCAAAACTGAATCACACTGATCGATACATTTTTATTTTTCAACTTCTAGCGCTTCATCATTCTTGGCTCTTCAAACAGCCATGACAGTGGAGGGGCCAGCGCGTTTTCCCCAAGGAATTTCCCACCAGGACATTATCCCCTAGGGCATTTTCCCCTAATTATTCATCCCCGGACTTTTTCCCCTAGACCGATTACTCCTGGATTTTTCACCCATGACATGTTCCCTTAGATTTGTTTTTAATTTCTCATGGAATAAAATAGAAAATAAATTGGAAGAATAAAATAAAAATATAATTAAGGTTTCATGTAATAGTTTATTCTTTTTAAAATAGCTAGCACAAGATAATAATATACATGTAGCAAGTAGCACAAATAAAACTATGAAAAATCAAACAACGATAATACAGCTGAGAATATATTTACAAGACGACTTAGATGAGAACACCCTTGGTGCAAGTCCGTAGTATAATTTTATGGATTTGTACAGCCTCCATGCGTGAAGGAAGTACAAACCCATAAAATTATATAACGAGTTGCATTCATATATTATCATTGTGCCCCACCCATCTCTGTTTCTCCCACCCTCTATGTTTCTTCACGATGGTGCAAGTACTTGTTGCCCAACCAATTAGCACTAAACCTGGAGTACGATTGTAAACCATAACTGCTCGATTACTCAAGAAATATCGAAAGCTCTTGCAAATTAAAGATAGAAAAGTTTATTGTTTATTATTATTAATGTGTGACTTTTACCGTTTTTGAAGATTAGTCTCAGTGAACAAGACAAAATGCTCACCATCACATTAGTTTGAACACTCGCCAGCTGTCGGCGAAAAGTCGTTGCAAACAAACCGAGCGCATTCAAATGACTATTTTTTTTCAACTCGAACAATAGACTGTGTATTGTTAACACAATGAACTGGTCATTATTTTTAAGAATGTCCACTGGTATTCTTAGAAATAATCACCAGTTCATTGTGTTAAGAATACACAGGCTATTGTTTGTGGCGGTTATTCTTTCGGATAACAGCGAAGACGAAACAAAAGATATTGTCGACAGTGGGTTTTAAGTTGAAAGAATGTGTCTGTTCAGACCAAGCCAGCGAGTGATGATTGACAGGTGTGTCGAGATTCCTATTTGCATTGAAGTGAGTGCTGATTGGAGAGCCTCTGTTTTCGCGGCCTGTTTTAACTTATCAATATATAAATATGTTTCAGACCAGTTCTGGTGTGTTGTTTCTGAAAGAAAACATTCAGACTTCAGCTTTTTCTGCAAATGTTTGAAGTGTGTCACCGTAAACAGTACATACAAAGGTGAGTACGTTATACACTAACAGAAAATTCAGATTTACAATTTACGGGCCTATATAAGTAATGGAATTTTGTTTATTTTGAAATTCTCACCTCTCATATTCCTTAAATCAGGTTAAATATACATAAAGTATACATCAAAATGAAGGTTGGGATGTATAGAACACGAAACGCATATGTAATCAACTCATAGAATTGACTGTAGACACCACTGGTTCCTGGAAGTCTGCTACCGTATTCGCACCAGAACTGATAATAAAAGAATATTTCATCAGAACAACTTGTGGCCAAATGTGCTTCATATATCCAAGAACAAAGCTAGGCATTCAAAACACTTTCGAACACAGCGATAGGACTGCATTTTGGAAAAGGACAACACTGTCTGCATTTTTTATTGAAGATGGTTTCCATACTCGACAGACATGCGCAAATCATTCATTACCACGAATTTCCATCGAAAAACAAAATCGTAATTCTAAGAAATTTCAACAGATATCATGATACCTTGCATTGAATATGGCAACTGTGCAATCTCTATCTAATAACAGTATAGTGTATGAAGGCGATCTTTTTCATTATTTGACTTTAGACGGCGTTGTTTTTACATGCTTTTTCTGTCCGATGACGTCGAGCGGAAATCGAAAGTATACTCATACGTAAACAAAAGCAAAGCCTTTGGAATTTTCCCCAATGCAGTTCTGTTGCCGTGTTTTGAAGAATTTGTATCACCTAGCTTTGTTCTTGGATATATAAAGCACATTTGGCCACAAGTTGTTTTCTTGAAATATTATTAAATTATCAGTTCTGGTGCGAATACGGCAGCAGACTTCCAGGAACCAGTGGTGCCAGCAGTCGACTCTATGAGTTGATTACACATGCGTTTCGTGTTCTATACCTCCCAACCTTCATTTTGATGTACATTTTGTGTATATTTAATTTGAATCGAAGGAATATCAGAGGTGAGAATTTTCAAACTAAACAAAATTTCATTACTTATATAGGCCCTTAAAAACTATCCTCGCTATCATTTACTTGATTTTGGAACATATCCGCTTTGCGGGACCGAACGTCTATCACGACACACCCTGACTGACAAGAATGTCGTCGAGAGAATGCAGGTGGTGGTGGCACTGCAAATGTTATTATTCGGCATAATTTCAGCACTGGAGCCTCGGATATCGAATGGTGTTCTTACTTGAAAACATGAACTTTCTCACAAGACTGGGATTGATACTTGGACTTACATCACACACACACACACACACACACACACACACATGGTGTCGACTGTACACACCGAGGACTGCTGAAACCGATGCGAGCTATTGGTCGTACAGCCGAACCAATATGGGGTACTGGTGAGTTACGTGTTAATTGAATAGGATGTTGCGTCAAGACTACTTTTTGTACATATTGTTTATCCTGAAAAAGGGGAGAGCGGTGGCTCAGTGGTCGACTGTTGGATGTCTATGCTAGAGGTCCCGAGTTCAATCCCCGTCCTGGACAACCCGCGCTTTATTCCGACTGCCTAGGTGTGGGCACGACGACGCCGTGTAATAAGGTGTACTGCACGTCGAAAGTGCACTCATCTTCAACCGCTGTAACCCTGCTTGATCGGAGCTTGAACAGAGTTAGAAAGTTGAGGAGCTGATAGTTGCTCGTCGCTGCTTTGTGGTTCTCTCCAGGTACGCCGGCTTCCTCCACCCGTGGAACTGTCACGGTCACGATTAGCCATTGTGCATAAGTATGTGACCTTAAACACCAATAAATAAATAAATCCTCAATTAAGTTTCCATGAGATTTTGATTTGTATCGATAATTCCGATTAACTGATGTACCAACAACGTCATTAAGCCATGCATTCAACGAATGTACATTTTGACGATGTGGTTAGAATATTTTATCCGCCATGACGTGAGTCGTCACAGTCGGACAAATCAAGTTTATACTCCCAATCGTTTATCTTCCCGACGCCCCGTGATTCTGTGGGCAAATACCACAGAGAGAAGGTTCTCCACACTAAAATAATAATATACCGAATACATCTTTTGATTAACCCTTTGAACACCGAAGGCCGTCTACATGCCCAGGGACATGTACGTCATACTTTCATTAAGTAGGATGCCTTCTAAGTTAAGGGTGGGTAGACCAATCAATATTTTCAACGTGCAGCCTAAAGGCTGCAAGTTGAAAATATTGATTGGTCTACCCCCTACTAATGAATATGGACTCTTCTAATTGCTGCAGATGAACTGACATGGAAGATACCGCCAGGGTTCAAAGGGTTAAGGTTGTATTGGAAGAAATAATACTATTATTCGAATAAAACATACCATAACACTAAATCCAAAGAAAACATGTACATATTATTTTTCGAATCGTGCAGCAGTATTCGCAGATACCCAATACCGGTGGATTCCACTGTTCTCGAGGAACAGATCTGTCACAGTTTGTAGGTTTGTTTTCAGCAAAACTGGAGTCCCCACTCTTACCTCTATTGCATGTGGCAAGAAATCAACTCTTTAGGAAACCACCACTGTTCACAAAAATTTCATGTTTACCTACAAAATAGTTTGAGACCTTACACTAAAACGAGCTGGAATGTCTCCTTCCAATAATATGTTCATAAGATTTGTTTTGTTGGCAAAAAATAAAATCTTTATCGATTCAACATTGTTATTTTGCAAATATCGTCCTTAGATGTTTCACATACAGGGTTGATTTTTAATATAATTTGTACTGTGTCGAACACTTGCTATCACAGGCAAAGCATATCACGCCCCTCTCGTCTGTCATTTTCGCCGCGACCCGGCGTCGGTGCTTCGGCTCGCCTTTGAAGCGATTGAATTAAGTATTTAGCAAAAAGCAATAAGGCCGTCTGTTTTGTCGTAAGGTGTCACTGCAATTATTTTAATATAACATTGTGTACTTTAGCCATATTTATAATCTTCATATTCTGTTTATAGATTCTGCGACGTCTTCAGAGGTTGGGGCGGGGGGGGGGGGGGGGGGGTACATAAGAGGCCCCCCTCCAAGAATGTCTCTAGTCGAGAGTTTCATCTTGCTTAGATACTTTGATATCGATTCGCTCTTGCTTGAGATCGTGCACTTTCTTAGAATTCTAACTTTGATATTGTACTTGGTATTACACCCAGCCATTCAGACAAATGGAGATGTATTATATCCGTGTCGAGCTTTCGGAGACCTCGTAGGACATTTGTATTACCGGTGTGTTAAATTAATGAAACGGAGATGATTGTTTTCAGGTTTTTCCTGATTTCGGGCTTGTTTGTGTCGCCATCTTAAATAAAAAAAAATATTAATTTGCGAAATTTAAAAAACCTAGCTATCCAAGTGTATTTTGTTTCTGTGGATACTGTGCTATTTTAAAGCACTTACCTTGTTACATAGCCTTGTGATTGGCGTAACCCTTTACCCAACGAATCGGTCGCATCCGCCCGCGTAATGTGCAAATTCAGCAGTTGACAATATATTATTTTTCAAACAAATTCAACAAAACCATATCATGTGACCCCTCGTTGAAACGAGCTCGTCGAGACCGCACCAATGCGGGGTCACATGCTATGGTTTTGTTGAAAGTTTTTGAAAAATTTAAAAACGGTTATTACAAATTATAAATTGTGGTTAAATTCTACATTAACAGATCCAAATCAGATCCACTTCCCGATTTTTCAGATTACTAGTTTCGATTACCTTCCATATGGTTCACTACAATGTTATCTGAGCCATTATTACCTGCTAGTACATGTAGGTGCTTAGTGAGTATCGTTACGTAATCTAGACTAATATTTGCACATACAGTTAAAACTAGAAGTCCTGTCACCAATAGTGCGTTTATCTAGGCTTAATTGCGCGTTGGAATTGCGCGCAATTGCCATATCGAATGGCATCCAAAGCATGGCAGGTTCTCCTGGTTACTCATAGCAAACACGTGCAATTTTCTGCCAATGGACCTCCGGGTTACCCGGAGGTCCATTGGCTGAAACATTGCTTGTGCACAGGCAATATGTACAGAGTTTGATAGCTTTACTGGGGCCATAACGCGTACATTAACGCGCATATCAACGTGCTATTTGTGCGCATTTCATGACAGGACTTCTAGTTTTAACTGTAATGTTCTGGGATATGTATCATGTAGAATGTACATTACAGCACGTGATTTTCGTGTCGAAAATTTTAAAGGAGGGTGTTTACAATATTTTCAGATTACACAAGAGGAAGAAGGAATTTTCGATTTGTTGTCAGCAAGAACAATTATATCTATAGAATTATCAAGGTAATGAAGATGTTCGATCACAATACTGCTTTATTGTACCTGTGGTACGTGTAGTCAGCCTGTACAAATTTATGATGACCTCATTCACGTTGATTTGAAGGTAATGTGAGAATAGTCTGTAACAGAACACAGTGAAATTTAACATTCAAGTAATTAGAAGCCGGTCTGTGTAATAGCTTCTTCAGTACGTGACTCGTCATTCTTGAGCTGTTTGGGTACCGCGGAAAAGAGAAGCATTTAATGTACTTTCGGCAGCAAAGAATCCATATACTGCACGATGCATCAAACAGTAAGAAAGAAATTCATATAACTGAATGTTCCAAAATATAGACTTAACATTGAAATTCAAAGACTATGTTTGAGACGTCGTGTTCGTAGTATGACTTTGTAATTCGTTCTGAACAAAGATTGGGGTGATCACATGATTCAGACAAATTACAACGCAATACAAAATAGACTCAGAAGATGAAGTCAGATATTACAAAAGAAATCAGAACTCAGCGTGGAAAGGGAACTGTTGAATGTAACATATGCCTTAAAACGTTTACTTACAAATCACATCTTAGCCGGCATATGGTGATTCATACAGGAGAGAAAGCATTCCAATGCAGTATATGTAAGAAATCGTTCAGTCTAAAGTCAAGTCTGGTAAGACACACCAACGTTCATACTGGTGAAAAAAAAGTTAAATGTGATGTATGTTACAAATCACTCAGCGACAACTCGGTTCTCCTCCGTCATCACAGAACGCATTGTAGGGAGAGAACACGTAGAGAGAAATCATTCGAATGCAACATATGTAAAAGGTCGTTCAGTCGAAGATATACTCTAGTCACACACATCAGAATTCACAGTGGAGAAAAACCATTCGAATGTAAAATATGTTGTAAACGTTTCAGACACAATACCGGTCTATCACGTCATCGCTCTGTGCATACTGGAGAGAAACCATTTGAATGTAAAATATGTTGTAAATCTTTCAGTGCAAAGACCAACCTCTCACGTCATCGCTCTGTACATACGTGAGAGAAACCATTTGAATGTTGAATATGTTATACATCTTTTAGTGGAAAGAGAAATCCATTACGTCATTACACTGTACATACGGGAGAGAAACCATTTGAATGTGAAATATGTTGTAAATCTTTCAGTGCAAAGGCCACTCTCTCACGGCGTCGTTCTGTCCATACGGGAGAGAAACCATTCGAATATGAAATATGTTGTAAATCTTTCAGTGCAAAGGACACTCTCTCACGGCATCGTTCTGTCCATACGGGAGAGAAACCATTTGAATGCGAAATATGTTGTAAATCTTTCAGTGCAAAGGCCACTCTCTCACGGCATCGTTCTGTCCATACGGGAGAGAAACCATTTGAATGTGAAATATGTGGTACATCTTTTAATGAAAACGGAAGTCTATTACGTCATTACACTGTACATACGGGAGAGAAACCATTTGGTTGTAAAATATGTAACAAGTACTTTGGTTGTCGTTCAAATTTACACCGTCACGAGAGAACGCATACTCGAGAAAAAACTGTGTGATATAATATATTTATCATGTGACTTGTCCGTTTTGTGCACTTTAAAACATTTGATATTTTGCTTTCATATTAATCAGTGATAAATAAAGCCTTCCGTCAAGTTAATTGGTCAGTTTCAAAACGAGACAATTTGATTGGCCGAACAAAATAAAAACTGGGCCACATTTTCATAATTTGCATAATTAGAGTTGGGAGCTTTCATTGGTCAATTTCAGAACTGGACAATTTGATTGGCTAAACAAAATACAACTGGGTGACATTTGCATAATTTCAGTAGGGAGAATTTGTTATCTGTCCTATTTAGGGTGGGTTATATTGTATTAATCTTTTACCTACAAGAAAAACGCCATTCATTTTTTTATATTTTCACTTTTCGCTTCCAAAACATAGGTTATGACCCCCTCTTTGGAACGATCTCGACGAGCTCGTTCCAATGAGGGGTCATAACCTATGTTTTGGAAGCAAAAAATGAAAAAGTTTAGTTATACGAGGATTTTTTTCCAAGTGCCGATTGCAGTGTCGACTCATTTGGTGTTGGTCCCAGATACATATGTCATACCACGTCTGAGATATGGGCGTGACCCACTTTCAAAAATTTTGGCCACGCCCACTTTTTTACGTCAAAATGCATGTGTGTATGTCATGAATACTTTAGGGGATCAAAAAATGTGATTTCCAGCAATTCTGAAAAAATGCAATCAATGACCCCTAGGTGTCCTCCGTGACCTTGACCCATATTTTTGAGTCTCCATCAAGTGTCGTCTCATTTGGTGTTGGTCCCAGATCCATACGTCATGCCACGCCTGAGATATGGGCGTGACCCACTTTCAAAAATTTTGGCCACGCCCACTTTTTTACGTCAAAACGCATGTGTGTACGACAGGAATACTTTAGGGGATCAAAAAATGTGATTTACAGCAATTCTGAAAAAATGCACTCAATGACCCCCAGGTGTCCTCCGTGACCTCGACCCATATTTTGAGTCTCCATCAAGTGTCGACTCATTTGGTGTTGGTCCCAGGTCCATACCTCATACTCTGCCAGAAAGATGGGCGTGACCCACTTTCAAAAATCTTGGCCACACCCACTTTTTTACATCAAAATGCATGTGTGTATGTCAGGAATACTTTAGGGGATCAAAAAATATGATTTCCAGCAATTCTGAAAAATGCACTCAATGACCCCTAGTTGACCCCCGTGACCTTGACCCATATTTTGAACCTCCATCGAGTATCGACTCATTTGGTGTTGGTCCCAGGTCTGTAGGTCATTCCACACCTGAGATATGGGCATGACCCACTTTCAAAAATTTTGGCCACGTCCACTATTTTATGTAAAAATGCATGTATGTACGTCAGGAATACTTTAGGGGGTCAAAAAATGTGATTTCCAGCAATTCTGAAAAAATGCACCCAATGACTCCTAGGCGACCCCTGTGACCTTGACTCATATTATATGCCTTTTCTGGTTTCTTATAAATAATTGTTTTGATTCCAGTTTGAATATCTGTAAATACTGTTAACGAAAACCCATTTCTGATGTGTTCAAAAATATTTTACTCCTGAAAATAAGCCTCCATAAATTCTCTTTCTCTATAGTTTATTCCTGATACTTTAACCCTTTTCTCACAGACATGAATTTACTGGGTGCAGTAAATTCTGTTTCTCTAGTTTTCAGGACTAAAATTATTTTTAAACAAATCAGAAATGGATTTTTGTTCGCAGTATTTACAGGTATTCATAAAGGAAACAGAACAATTTTTCTAAGAAATCAGAAAAGGCATATATGTGTACACCATTTAAAGGGTTCGATCAAGGAATCAGGAATCATACTATGGAGCCCGGGAAGTGACAGGCTTCTCTCTCTTTTTATTTCGTTTTAACGAAATATTATTTCGTTTTACTGAAATATTATTTCGAAATAACGAAATAATTATTTCGTTTTAACGAAATATTATTTCGAAATAACGAAATAATTATTTCGTTTTAACGAAATATTATTTCGAAATAACGAAATAATATTTCGAAATAACGAAATATTATTTCGTCAAAACGAATTAATTATTTCGTTATTTTGAATTAATTATTTCGTTATTTCGAAATATTATTTCGTTATTTCGAAATATTATTTCGTTATTTCGAAATATTATTTCGTTAAAACGAATTAATTATTTCGTTAAAACAAAATATTATTTCGTTAAAACGAAATATTATTTTGTTAAAACAAATTAATTATTTCGTTATTTCGAAATATTATTTCGTTAAAACGAATTAATATTTCGTTATTTCGAAATATTATCTCGTTATTTCAAAATAATATTTCGTTAAAATGAAATAATTATTTCGTTAGTTCGAAATATTATTTCGTTATTTCAAAATAATATTTCGTTAAAATGAAATAATATTTCGTTAAAACAAAATAAAAAAGAGAGAAGCCTGTCACTTCCTGAGCTCCATAGGAATCAGACATTACTGGCTCTGCCACTTATTTAAATGATGAGTTGCATGCATAATCTTCAGAATTGCATTAGTTGTTATAAAATGCAATTCGCAAAGGTTCTGAAAAATATGCACTTTTTTTCTTCTTCTTCTTCTTTCTTCTGTCGTCTCATCACTTTTTTGTCCGCAAGATAACTCGAAAACGAATTGGCCTATCTCGCTGATTTTTAGTATGCTGATAGACAGTCACAAGATCTCGTCCACCTATGTTTTCCAGATTCCTGAGTCATTAGTGGTGTCCGAAGGGGTGTTTTGAAAGTGGGTTATGCCCATATCTCAGACGTGGTATGATCATGGACCTGGGACCAACACCAAATGAGTCGACACTCGATGGAGATTCAAAATATGGGTCAAGGTCATGGAGGTCACCTAGAGATCATTAAGTGCATTTTTTCATAATTGCTGGAAATCACATTTTTTACCGCTGAAGCATTCCTGAAGTCCATAATGCATTTTGACGTAAAAAAGTGGGCCACGCTCATAACTCAAGCATGGTACGATGCATCGGCCTGAGACTAACACCAAATGAGTCGACACTGGATGGAGGTTAAAAAAATGGGTCAAGGTCACCCAGGGGTCAATGAGTGCATTTTTCATAATTGCTGGAAAACACATTTTTTGACCTCCAAATGCTTCCCCAAAATTCAGACATGCATTTTGGTCACGAAAAAAGTGGGCGTGGCCAAAAATTTTGAAAGTGGGTCATACTCATATCTCAAGCATGTTGTGATGCATGGACCTGGAGCCAACACTAAATAAGTCGACACTTGATGGAGATTCAAAAATATGAATCGAGGTCACGGAGGCCATTGAGTGCATTTTTCCAGAATTGCTGGAAATCACATTTTTTGACTCTCTAAAGCATTCCTGAAATCCATACATCCATTTTTACGTAAACAATTGGTGTGGCCAAAATTTGTGAAAGTGGGTCATGCTCATATCTCAAGAATGGTATGATGTATGGACCTGGGACCAACACCAAACGAGTCGACACTCGTGTATTGGGACACCCTTTTCAGTGTGCCTTCCAAACCGAGGGATTCTTAACCCTTTATCCAACATAACGGCGAAAGCCGGTCAACGTTATACACAGAAGTATCTGTTCAGTTTTAATTACTTTTTCATTTTTGCTTGAAAAACATAGCTTATGACCCTTTATTGGAATGAACTCATTTTTTAAAGAATTATTCATTTATTGGTGTTTAATGTCACATATTTCTGCACAGTGGCTAACCATGACCACGGCAGTTTTACGCAGAAGGAAGACGGAGTATCCGATGAGAGCCACCGGGCAGCAGTGAGCAACGATCAGATCCCCCACGTCCCCACATACTAACTCCACACAAGAAGGGTTAGCATTAGTTGAAGACAGAGACACCATCGATGTGCAGTACGCTTTAGTACACATCGCCACCATGCACCCACGTGGGCAATGGGGTGAAGTGTCTTGCCCAATGACAGAGTGAGAACGTCTCGACTTGCAGCCTGCACCTCTGCCAACTGAGCCACTGCGCCCCCATTTATCCCTTTACCCAACGCAGATGATATCAAAATTTATTATTTCAAATAACATTTTTTCAAATTTTCTAAAAACATTTCAACAAAACCATATCATGGGACCCCTCGTTGGAACGAGCTCGTTCCAACGAGGGGTCCCATGATAGGGTTTTGTTGAAATCTTTTTGGAAAATAATATTTTTCAACTTCTCAATTTGCATCTTACGCGGGTGGATGCGGCCGATTCGATGGGTAAATGGTTAAAGGATTAAAATATTATTAGTATTATTAGAAGTATTTAAGGGGAGTATATTAATCCTCTGAAGATCTTAATATGGGGGCACGGTGGCACAGTGTACTAAAGCGTACTGCACATCGATGGTGCACCTCTCTTCAAAAAAATTATTGAGAACAATGAAAACCCTTTCCATTCTCACAATGTTGTTCTGAACACACTTGGACATAGATGGGACCTCAGTATTTTGACAATGCCAATAAATCTTCAGGTAGGCTCTTGGGGGTCATCAAGGCCTTTCAACGTCTACATTCCAACATTACTGAACTTTTTTTATTCGCAATATATTTTCCAGAGGTACCATGCATGCACTTCGTCATAGTCTAGCTAATATGAACATTTGCCAACATCTACAAATATGACAGATCCGGAGTTGGTGGAGCCAATATATATAAAGTAGTTTATGCTCATACTTAGGCTTGGTATGACCTATAGTAATGGTACCTACACCAAATGAGTCGACACTTGCTGAAGATTCAAAATGTGGTCCACCTCTATGCGGCCAAGAGAGGTCATTAAATGCATATTCTTTCGACCTATTAAGAATTGCATTTTATACCAATTAATGCAATTCTGAAGATTATGCATGTATCTCATCATTCAAACAAATGGCAGAGCCAGTAATGTCAATTTCTGATTCCTTGATCGAACCCTATAAATGGTGTGCACGTATATAAAAGATGTTTATGGCCTTTTTGAATGTCAAAAAGGCATACGATAGAGTATGGAGGGAGGGTATGTGGCGCAAGCTGGAGGCTCTGGGCTTAGGAGGCGAGTTTGTTGGAATTATGAAAGCATTATATTAAGATGTACAGAGTGAACTTGGCCTGGGAAACATTACAACAAAACGTGTGCCCATGGAGAAAGGCCTAAAACAGGGGTGTATCCTTTCGCCAATCCTGTTTGCATTGTACATCAAAGGTTTAGGAGATGAACTCCTGCATAGCCACGAAGGGGTAGCAGGTGGGGACTTGAAGATCCCAGGGCTATTTTTTGCAGACGATATGGTTCTAGTGTCAGAAAACGAAGAGGGGCTAACGAAAATGCTGGGAATTGTTGGGAAATGTGGGAGCAAATGGAGACTCGAACTTAATGAAAACAAGAGCAAAGTTATACCTGTGGGCTGCAAATTGGACACCACTTGAAGGTGGAGAGTGGGTGAGTTCTGCATTCCGGAAGGTAACAGCGAACTTCTCAGTGTAGGAGAGACAGGTGATTAAGAGTATTTGTGGGGTAAATATAAACATTACAGGAAGAGGCATCTACCGAAACCACACAAATACACTGATTCGGAAGGGGAAGCGAATCTTGACCAAATGAAACTTATGGGGAGAAACAGTTTCAATAAGGTTTTCGTGGGGAAAACCATTTGGGAAGTGGTAGGTCTGCCAAGGATAACATACGGTACGGAAGTGGTACCCCTAAACCAGACGCCCGTTAAGAGCTTGGAAATCCTGCAGAACGATGCAGGTCGATGGATAACGGGGTCGAGTAATGCCGCAGCGCTAGAAGCAATCAGGGGTGAGCTTGGGTGGATGAGGATCAAGGACAGGATAGACCTGTTGAAACTCGGTTATCTTAATTATTTGGTAAATCTCCCCAACTGCCGATGGTGTAAAGTAATGTTCCTGAGAATTTTCAAGTCCAATATCAAGACGGGTGGATGGTCCAAGTGAGGGAGCTAGTGGAGACCTACTCATTGGAGATCTCGGACCTGGACGTTGGGGCAAATCAGGGTAAAAAAATCGCCAGAGAAAGGATCATGGAGTATTGTAACCGTAATTGGCGAGAGGGGGTCAAATCAAAGAGATCTTTGGGTGGCCTGTGTGATAAAGAGAAGCCAGATTTTGAAGAGTACCTTGATGGCACCTTTGGGGGGGGGGGGGGGGGTCACTGTTGTTCAAGCTGAGGTCGCGATCCCTGGAGCTGAAGGGAAAATTGGGAAAGACGGTGAAAGGGAGTGCCAGATGTGTAATTTGGGCATGGTGGAGACCCTGGAACACTTTCTTCTTGAAAATACCAGACTAAAAGAATAAGATTCACTGGGAGTATAATGGGGAAGTGGGATGGGAGACGTGTGGTTAGGAGGAGACTCAAAGAAGAGGGTTAATATGCTAATCGGTGAGATTGGGAAGAATGGGGCAAGGGATGTCATCAAGCAGTTCGTCTACGAGTGTTGGGAGGAGAGGAGAAGCATAGGAATAGGGAGGCAGTTGGGGGTACAAGGCCTTCTCGTCCGAGAACCGCGACAAATCAGCGGCTGGCCAAAGTGTTATTATATTATTATTATTATGCCTTTTCGGGTTTCTTAGAAAAATTGTTCAGATTCTTGTATGAATATTTTCTCCATGAAAGATTTTCACAAACAAAGCAGTAGGGAGTAAGCTGTGACTGTCACGTAGAATAACATGATCTATTTATTTAATCTCATTGTACAGAATTAATTCCCAATCCAAGCTTGATCATGAAGAATTCCAGTCGTACCTGTAATTATAAAACTACACTGTACTAGACTTTATGATTCTGGAGAACCATGGCTTTTCTCGACAAGATTCCATGATTTTTTATGACCCTGGAGTGTCTGAAGAATTGTTTTTAATTGTATCATTAAAGTATTTTTATTGATGTCTTGAGAAAAGTGGGTATAATAGTCTCAAATGACCCAGTGTGATAAAAGAACGTTTTGGCTAAATCATCATTGTTTGTGGAGAGGGATAATATTAATATCAGCGTCTGAGAATCAGCGTCTAATGCAAATAGCCCATTGTATCTCAAATTTATCTAAAATGTCGATATTTGACGGTTTGAGGAGGGTTAATGAAGGCTTGCGAGAATAATTCTTGTCCAGGGTTTATTTGTTCTTGAAAATCTGTAAGAACCACTTGAAGATATCCACAGAAAATGTGAACTTTAAATTCTTAAGCATGCCATGTATAGTTCCTGTATCAATTATCTCCTATTAGACCACAGTTGTTATGCATGATTATGTCATTTTTTCACACCCTGTAGAGCTCACCTATCACCTGTCTGCTAATAGCAGAAGTAAATTTCTCTCCAATTGGTTTTTCCCCTTTGGATTAGTTTTATTTAATCCACAGCTACCTAATATTTCTTTTGTTCTCTGTCATGAAAACAAGCCCTATAAAATCACACCAAGTGGGGGCGCGGTGGCTCAGTAGGTAGAGGTGCAGGCTGCAAGCCGAGAGGTCCTCGGTTCGAATCCCACCTGCGGCAACCGCGTTGTGTCCTTGGGCAAGACACTTCACCCCCATTGCCCATGTGGGGGCACGATGACGCCGTGTACTAAGGCGTACTACACGTCGATGGTACGCATGTCTTCAACCAATCTAACCCTGCAGTGCGGAGTTGCGATGTTGGGGAGCTGGCAGCTGCTCGTCTTTGCTCGATGGTTGCTAGATTGGTTGAAGACATGCGCACCTTCGACGCGCAGTACGCCTTAGTACACAGCGTCATCGTGCCCCAAGTAGGCAATCGAGGTTAAGTGCCTTGCCCAAGGACACAACGCGGGAGCGCGAAACAGTCGCTGAAATGGTCACCCATCCAACTACTAACCGCGCTCGACGTTGCTTTACTTCGGAGATCTAACTAGAACCGGTTACCGTGACGCAACCGCGCCCCCGACGGAGCTACTGAATTGAGAGTGCATCGTGTCCAAATTATAATGTACTTTTCAATTTTTTGTTGCTTTTAATAACCAACACCCTGGTAACCTAAAAAGGACTCCTGTGGAAACCTCGGAAGTGAAGCAGTGCTTGTTTGCTGTGGTAAACAAGTTCAGTTTTACTGGTAAAATAGGACCTGGTCACCAGCGCCCGGGGTAGAAGTCCCATAAAATGGGCAGCATGGGTGTAAACGATTGGTTAAACTTGACTTTACACCTTTTTCGCGGTCACAATTAGCCAGAGCTGCAGAAAAGTGACCTTAAACACCAGTAAATAAATAAATAACCTAAAAAAAACCGCCCTTTTTCAAATATTAAGCCGGCAACCAGGCACCGCCACCAGCCACCCCCTGAGGGAAAGCGAACCTCTTCTTCAGATAAAAAAAAGAATTATTCTTCCAAATGCTTTAAAAATGAACGAATATTAAATTTATCTGCCGCACTTTCGATGAGGGATTGAATGAGTGTTCCACCCTTGAGCTGAGACATATTAGCGGGAGAACAGATTACGTCATGATGTGAGTTCACTTCGAAGCCACAGATCTGTCCACAATATCTGAACTCCTGATGCGTGTCATAACTTCAATAGACTTTCTA
This sequence comes from Pictodentalium vernedei, assembly GCA_031216915.1. Taxonomy (NCBI): domain Eukaryota; kingdom Metazoa; phylum Mollusca; class Scaphopoda; order Dentaliida; family Dentaliidae; genus Pictodentalium; species Pictodentalium vernedei. The sequence continues at coordinate 438,159,757 of CM062293.1, forward strand.
GCAAGCAAACAATGGGTTATGCCTATTTTGTTTTTCGGGGGTAGAGCAAGCAAAAAGTGTTTTAAAATGTGGTTTTACTCGTGTCAAACTTTCTAAAATACGATTTTTTTCACTTTTGTTAACATTGAGGGGCTGTGGATTAAATCACATATATCACTATTTTGTGTACTATCTGGGTAAATAATTGTACAGTTGTGCGGGTGTCCTCCAATATTTGGACTCTGCTTCGCCTCGACCAAAATATCTCCGGACTCCTGCACAACTCTACAATTATTTACTCATATAGTACACAAAATAGTGATATATCTATTACTTATTACAATGAAGATATCCATACATACTACGACAAACATGAAGTTATAGACTACAATAATTACATACGTAAATAGGAAGTGTTGTGTGCGCATATGTGTAGATAAAATATACCCTGGGACGCAGAAGGGAGTGGGGGGGGGGGGGGATAGCCATCTTACAAACTAGTATATATCTTGCCCCACTGCCAGGGGAAATGTTGGCGCCATGCACCACTGCATTTGATAACCGCCTTACATAGTAGTAAATATACCTGCCCCCTTCCCATGTAGGGGACCCCCACCTTTTATTGTAAGATTCCTTAGGCACAACATAACGTCAGTAAGATGGATATATACTGCCACGACGCCACCCTGGGGCAGAGGAGGGGCAGTGTATAGCCGTTTTACAGACTAGTATATACCTGGACCCACTGTCGGGGAAATGCTATAGTGTCAACACTGTTTGATATTATAAGTAACTGATCCCATTGCAGCTTATTTACTGCTTTCTTATTATGCAGTGGCGGGGCGCGGTGGCATTGTGGTAGCCGGTTCTCGCCAGATCACCGAAGTTAAGCAACGTTGAGCCTGGTTAATCATTGGATGGGTGGCCGTCTGTGCGATCAATTCGGACTCTCATGTTGTGTCCTTGGGCAAGGCACTTAACTCCGATTGTCCATATGGGGGCACGATGCCGCCATGTACTAAGGCGTACTGCATGTCGACGGTACGCATGTCTTCAACCAATCTAACCCTGCCTGTGCTGCAGTTCGGAGTTACGATGTTGGGAAGCTGGCAGCTGCTCGTCGTTGCTCGGTGGTTCTTTCCAGGTACTGCGGCTTCCTCCACCTGTAGAACTGTCGACGGTCATGATTAGCCATTGTGCATAAGTATGTGACTTTAAACACCAATAAATAAATAATAAATGATATCATGCAGGGCAGTGTGGAATACGAGGTGAGGCGTACCTTTCAATGTGTGTTTGGTTGGAGAAAGAGGCAGGGGGAGGTGGTAACCGTGGTAATTTTGTTTGGATAAATCGACCGCTGGCGTGGGACACCGTGGAATTGACCGATGAAGCGGGACACAGAGAGAGAGAGTGGAATTTATGGGCGATTATTCTTGATAATAAATAAATATACACTTACTTTTGAGTTCATACAAGGTGAGTATAGTAGTCTCAAATGAGAATGGCCAATATTTGTCTTGAAAACTTACGAGAGGCTTTTAGAGAAATCCTCGGAAAATATGAATTTTTAACCTTTTGAGGGGTATAGCTCTGTAACCAGCCCTAAACGGATTAATGCTTGGTTTTGTGAATACCTTCATTACTTACAAAAATGATCCTAAGTGAATTTCACTTCCAATGAGGAAGGTTATGTTTATCACGCAGGTACACGTTGGGTGTTAAGGGTGCCCCAAAACAGCCCATTTTCTCAAAATGTCTATACTTTGCAGGCTCTGGAGGGTTAATAATTGCTTACCGGAATATTTTGTCCATGCAACTTGTAATGCCACTCAAAGACCTGCAAATGGTCAATTTTTCTTGAAAACTTGCTAGATTTTTTGGAGAAATCCACAGAAAACGTGAATTTTAAGCTTTTGAGGGTATATCTCCTTAACCAGTCGACAATGCGTTAAGACCTCGATTTTTGAATATCCTTACTACTTACAAAAATGTTTCTCTATCAGTTTTGCGTCCAGTAAAAGAAGTTACGTTTCTCTGTGGCATTTCCATTTGATGTTGTTAGTGTCCAAAAACAGACTATTTCTTCAAACTTTTTGACATTTAACAGCCCATGGGGGGGGGGGGGGGGGGACAAATACCTACCAGAATACGTTATCCATGCAACTGGTAATGTGATACCAAGACCTATCAACGGCCATTTTCTCTTGAAAACCCTACAAGATGTTTGTAAAGAAATCCAGGGAAAACGATTTTTAATCTTTCGATGGGTATCCCTGTTAACCTCCCCAACAGGGGTTAAAGCTTGGTTTTTTGAATACCCTTATTACTTACAAAAGTGGTCTTCTGTGAATTCCACTTCCAACATATGTGATTATGTTTATCTCTCGCGTATACATTGGGTGCTGTGCGTATCCGAAAACAGCCCATGTCAACAAAATTACGATGCTTGGCAGTTTGTAGATGGTTAATAAATGCTCACCGGAGTATTTTGTCCCTGCAACTTGTAATGTCACATAAAGACCTAGGAATTGTCAATTGTTCTTGAAACCCTACAAGTTATTGTTAGGGAAATTCACAGAAAATGGGAATTTAAAGCTTTTAAGGGATATCTCTCTTAGCCTACTCAAAATGGGTTAAGACTTCGACTTTTGAACACCCTTACTACTTACAAAAATGTTTCTGTATAAATTGTACACTCGATAAAAGGAGACGCTTTTCTTTGTGGGTTACCCATTGCGTGCTGTTGGTGTCCAAAAACAGCCCATTTTGTCACAATTTTGATTTCACACTGTTACGACCCGTGATGTAATAAATGCCCATAATGTAATACCTACCCATAATGTAATACAAAAACGACCCATAATGTAATACGAACCCATAATGTAATAAAAAACGACCCATAATGTAATAAATGTAATAACGTGTAATAAATGTTAGGTACCCATAATGTAATAAAAATTAAAAAAAAATTAGATACAAATTACACTTTTCCAGGCCCGTAATGTAATAAAATTCTAAGCTTGATTTTTGTTTTTTCTCTTTACTCCAGCAGTGCGTTCGGCTACTTATGACACATCCTGCGCCTTCATCAATGCTGCCAATGGCCCCAATGCCGTACACAGCCAACATGTGTGGGTGTGTTGGGATTACGATAGAGAGTATTCCGGGACCTGGGGCGGGTATACTCTGCTATGAGTGACAGGCATTATCCCTCTTCCATTTGTACCACCCACGCAAACGACTTCCTCGATAGCCTCTACTGCCCTGCCACTATCATATAGGTCTACCTTACAAGACATTCAATAATTTTGATTCCAGGATGGTCATTTATAACTGCAATCATCATATTCGACCGGCTGCTCACTTGCATAAAAGCAATGCGGGTAGCAGGTTCCTATACGGTTAATAAGTGCAAGCAATTCTGGCCAATGTTGCTGAGGCAGAGGGTGTAGTGGAGTGCAGTGGGGTTTGGGTGCACAATAACCGGATAGTGGGTGGGGGGCGTATAGTGTGGGATACAAGGAAAAGATAGAACAGAAGCAAGACGTTGAGTCAACCGGCGCAGAGGAATATCAGGAGGCGATATGGTGAGTGTACTGGTATTGGAATGGGGGATATCCTATAGCTCGATGGGATTTGGATTAGGCTACTTTGCTACAAATTAAGCGTACAATCTATCCTCTGTCTCTCCAATTTTCACTACCTAAACAAATTAGTAATTTCCCTGTACTGTACTACTATAAGTTCATGTCGCACCCTCCGCACCTTGAAACCAATGAGCCCGAGCCCAGGACCACACTTAATAACGACCACATCATATTCCCGGTCCTGTGATCACATGTGTCAAGTAATATTATCAAATGCTTTCCAGTCAAATAGTTTGGACTTCGCACATGCAAGAAAGACCTTACATTTTCAATAAAAATTGTATCAGTATCAATAGTGACAGCCCTGAGTGAAATGGTTTCAACTCCTCTCAGTGTTATTTTTCTAAAACCTCAACACACCACAGATTGAACACCCTCAATTGATATGAACCGAAGTAAGTTAAACGCCTTGTAGACTGCTATCATCCACGCAGGCCACCTTTGCGAGAAGATTGGTTAAGAGTATGTCATGTTCACCTGTGGCTGTGACCAGCAACTGAGTCTAGTTAATGTGCACATCACTTGGTTGTACAAAGCAACCTCTTTGTGTTGAGCACAGGGGATTGCATTCTCAAATAAATTTCACCAGTGGTGTGGCATCACTCATAGTATGCACAGGACGAATGCAGATCTATACTAGAGAGTAGTTTTGGTGGTTCTTGAGATTATGTTGATTGGAAAAGCATTCCACAGCATTTTCTGAGCTGTGCGGACTACCACTTAAACCACCTACATTTCCTGACAGTTCCTGGCGGTTGGCATGCCAACCGCATACTCTATCACATCGACTATTCGCGTGTTCATCCCCGCTATTGTGCCATCTTCTCCTAGGCTACACTCAAACAACATACGTAGCTAAACACCAGGTGTAACATGGGCATATCCGTTTGACCGTCAGGTGTGACCTTGACCATCAATCCGGTGACCTTGAATCTGTGTATGGGCCGATTTTTATGAAACTTGGTGTGTGGTTCGGGCGCCCAACAATTTTGCCACACCCGATGCCCGTCATGTGTGACCTTGATTGATATTCACACCGTTGACCTTGAACCTATATCTCGGCTCATGTGTTGGGCCGATTTGCGTGAAACTTGGTATGTGGGGGTAGTTCGGGGCTCTCTCTCTCTCTCTCTCTCTCTCTCTCTCTCTCTCTCTCTCTCTCTCTCTATATATATATATATATATATATATATATATATATATATATATATTGAGCGTCCTGAACTACTCCCACATACCAAGTTTCACGAAAATCGGCCCAGCATGAACCGAGATACAGGTTCAAGGTCAACGGTTTGAATATCAAGGTCACACATGACGGGCATCGGGTGTGGCGAACTTGTTGGGCGCCCGAACCACACAGCAAGTTTCAGGACAATCGCCCAGCAGGAGCCGATACACAGGTTCAAGGTTTCCGGTTTGATGGTCAAGGTCACACACCCGGTCAAACGGATACGCCCATGTTACTCCTCGTGTCTAGCTTTGTATGTTGTTTGAATGTAACTAAGGAGAAGATGGCACAATAGCGGAGATGAACACGCGAATAGTCGATGTGATAGAGTAGGCGGTTGGCAGGAAGTCCCTGCCAACCGCCAGGAACTGCCATGACTGTAGGTAGTTTAAGTGGAAGGCCGTGTGGTGGACTAATAATATTACTTGACACATGTTATCACAGGATCGGGAATATGATGTGGTCGTTATTAAGTGTCATCCTGGGATCGGGCTCATTGGTTTCCAGGTGCGGTGGGTGTGACATAAACGTATAATAGTACAGTACAGGGAAATGACTAATTTGTTCAGGTAGTGAAAACTGGAGAGACAGAGGATAGATCGTACGCTTAATTTGGAGGAAAGTAGCCTAATCCAAATCCCATCGAGCTACAGGATATCCCCTATCCCAATACCAGTACACCTACCATATCGCCTCCCGATATTCCTCTGCGCCGCTTGACTCAACGTCTTGCTTCTGTTCCATCTTTTCCTTGTATCCCACACTACCCCCCCCCCCCCCCCCCGCCACTATCCAGTCTTGGTGCACCCAAATCCCACGGCACCCACTCCACCCTTTGCCCCAGCAACTTTGGCCAGAGTTACTTGCATTTATTAACAGTAGGAACCTGCTACCCACATTGCTTTTGTGCAAGTGAACAGCCGGTCGAATATGATGATTGCAGTTATAAATGACCATCGAGGAATCAAAATTACCGAATGTCTGGTAAGGTAGACCTATGTGGTTGTGGCAGGGCAGTAGAGGCTATTGAGGAAGACGTTTGCGCGGGTGGTACAAATAGAAGAGGGATAATGCCTGCCACTCAGAGCAGAGTATACCCGCCCCAGGTCCCGGAATACTCTCCATCATAATCCCAACACACCCACACATGTTGGCTGTGTGCGGCATAGGGGCCATTGGCAGCATTGCTGAAGGCGTAGGATGTGTCATAAGTAGCCGAACGCACGGCTGGAGTAAAGAGAAAAAACAAAAATCAAACTTAGAATTTATTACATTACGGGCCTGGAAAAGTGTAATTTGTATCTAATTTTTTAAAAATTTTATTACATTATGGGTACCTAACATTTATTACACGTTATTACATTTATTACATTATGGGTCGTTTTTTATTACATTATGGGTTCGTATTACATTATGGGTCGTTTTTGTATTACATTATGGGTAGGTATTACATTATGGGCATTTATTACATTACGGGACGTAACACACACCAAGACCTGCAAATAGCCGATTTTGTCTTGAAAACCTACAAGATGTTCTTAGAGAAATCCACAGAAAAAGGGTATTTTAAAATTTTAATTGGTATCTCTCTTTAACCAGCCTAAAATGGGTTATGACGTCGAATTTTGAATACCCTTACAACTTTCAAAAATATTTTCCGATCAATTTTGCGTCCGATAAATGAAGGCCACTTTCTCTGTGGTATACCGTTTGGGTGCTTTTGGTGTCCAAAAACAGCCCATTTTATCACAATTTTTACGTTTAGCAGATCGGCGGGGGTTAACTAATGCTGACCTGAATATTTTGTCCATGCAACTTGTAATGTCACACCACGACCTGGGAGTGACAAATATTTCCTGAAAATGTACAAGATTCATCTAGAGAAATCCACGGAAAACATGAAGTTTTGAGCTTTTTGGGGGTATTGCTGTTTAACAAGCCCCAAACAGGTTAACGCTTGGTTTTCTGAACACCCTTATTACTTACAAAAATGATCCTCGGTGAATTCCACTTCCAATAAAAGAAGTTATGTGTATCTATCGTGTATCGTTTGGGTGCTGTGCGGGCCCGAAAACAGCCCATTTCATCAAAATTTCGATGTTGGGCAGCCTGTGGAGGGTTACCATATGCATCGCCTAATATGTCATGTGTATCAATGGTCGTGTCACAGACAGTTCTAGCAATGATGAATGTTTAAAAAAATCTACAAGACGCGCTTCGAGAAAGTGTCGATAAACCCCAATTTTAGCAGTTTTTTTGCCAATTCTGACGAAATAAGGGTTAAATCGAAAAATCCGCTTCGGTACATTTTTAGATTTTGTGCCCCTCTATGCGTGTGCAAAATTTTGTGAAAATCGAACTAGAACTAAAACAAACTAGACTTTATGATTCTGGAGAATCATGGCTTTTCCCGATGATATTCCATGGTTTTTCATGACCCCACAGTGTCTGATTAATTGTTTTTAACTGTCTCACTGAAGTTCCTTCATTGATGCTATGAGAAAGGTGAGTATAGTAGTCTCTAATGACTCAGTTTGATAAAAAAATGTTTAGGTAAAACCCATCATTAACGGTGGAGTGGGTCAATGTCAATATCGTCGTCCAACAAGTTATTGACCGACAAAAGGAGTTATGTTTGTTTGACACTTACCCACTGAGTGCTGTGTCTATTTGAAAATGGTCCATTTGTTTCAAATGTATCTAAAATATTGATGTATGGCATCTTGTTGAGGGTTAACAAGTGCTAACAGGAATATTTATTCATGCAACTTGTAATGTCACACCAAGAACTGTGAATGGCCATTTTTTTCTTTAAAATCTACAAGATGGTTTCAGAGAAATCCAGGGAGGGTATGCATTTAAAGCTTTTGCTTGGTATCATTGTTTATCCAGCCCAAAACGGGTTAAGTGTTGTTTTTTGAATACTCTTATCACTTCCCAAAATAATTCTCAGTGAATTCTACTTCCACTTATTTTGGTCTCTCCTCTCAACTTCGGGTGCTATAGGTTGGCAAACACAGCCCATGTTATCAACATTTTGATGCTTGAGAACCTGCATAGGGTTAACAAATGCTCACAGGAAATTTTGTACATGCAACTTGTAATGTCACACTAAGATCTGAGAATGGCCATTTTTTCTTGAAAATCTACGAGAGGCTTTAGAGAAATCCTCGGATAACATGGATTTTTAACCTTTTGATGGTTAGCGCTCTGCAATCAGTCCCAAACGGGTTAATCCTTGGTTTTGTGAATACCTTCAGTACTTACAACAATGATCGTCGGTGAATTCCACTTCCAGTGAAGGAGGTTATGTTTATCTCACAGGTACCCATTTGGTGGTATGATTGCCCAAGAACAGCCCATTTTCTCAAAATGTCTATACTTGTCAGCCTCTGGAGGGTTAACAAATGGTTACCGAAATATTTTGTCCATGCAACTTGTAATGTCACTCCAAGACCTGCGAATAGTCAATTTTTCTTTAAATTTTGTTTTGAAAAATCCACAGAAAACTGGAATTTTAAGCTTTTAAGGGGTATATCTTCTTAACTAGTCAAAAATGGGTTAAGACCTCGATTTTTGAATACACTTACTACTTACAAAAATGTTTCCCTGTCAGCTTTGCGTCCGGTAAAAGAAGTTATGTTTCTCTATTGCATTCCATTTGATGTTGTTGGTGTCCAAAAACAGACTATTTTTTCAAAATTTTACATTCAGCAGCCCATGGAGGGTTAACAAATGCTTACCGCAATAATTTATCCAATCAGCTGGTAATGTGACACCAAGACCTATCAATGGCCATTTCCTCTTGAAAACCCTACCAGATGTTTGTAAAGAAATCCAGGGAAAACATAAATTTTTAAGCTTTTGATGGGTATCACTATTAACAACCACAAAATGGGTTAACGTTTGGTTTTTTGAATACCCTTATTACTTACGAAAATGGTCCTCGGTGAATTCCACTTCCAACAAAGGAGATTATGTTTATTTCTCAGGTACACGTTGGGTGCTGTGCGTGTCTGAATACAGCTCATTTCAACAAAATTACGATGCTCGGCAGCCTGAAGAGGGTTAATAAATGTTCACCGGAATATTTTGTCCATGCAACTTGTAATGTCACACAAAGACCTGCGAGTGTTGCGCCCACTTTTGTTATAGCGCCCACTTTTGTGATACCTCACCAGTTTTGTTATAGCAATCGCCCACTTTTGTGATACCTCACCACTTTTGTTATAGAACGCCAGCTTTTGTGATAGTTTGAGGTCACCACTTTTGTTATAGAAAACGCCCATTTTTGTTATAATTTAACAGCTAACCACTTTTGTTATAGCAAAACGCCAGCTTTTGTGATAGTTGAGATTAAACCCTGCATTGGTGTTTGTTCTGTAATTCATTTTAAGGAAGTGATCTTGGCTGGATCTGGGATATATATATATATATATATATGAGGTGATTTACTGTCTTCGGTTTTCTGGGTGGGTTGGGCCGCGGCTTTGGACAAGTTCAATGACGATCTTGAAATGGCTGATTCAATCGGTACCATTCTTAATAAGTGGTTACCGACTTGTTAATTTGTGACCGTAGGGACTCTGAGGGGAGGAGTGGCTTCACATATGCGCAGTGACAATCTTGGAAATTACAGGCCAGATCGAGATGAGAAAGTAGAATTGATGTTTTGGTCAATCGTCTTGTGTGTAGTTGGATCTTCAGTTTTATGGTGGGGTGATGTTTTACGCATGCGCAGTTACTTTGTTTTTAGTCCATCGGGTACTGATTTACTGTTTGCTTTTTTGTGCCTACCCCGTACCCAGGCAAGGCTACGTACTTTCGTCCCGGAAAGGTTTCAAATCCCCAAAATTTGGGGTGAGTAACCTGCTTCCCAGATGCGCAGAAACTATGTCGGAAACAGCCCGGCCTACCTGAACCAAATTTGGGAATTATAGTAAGTGACACCTGAGAGTAATTTGACGTCTTCAGTTTTGGGTGGGGGGCGCTGCTTTGCGCATGCGCAGTGACAATCTCGGAAACGGCTGGACCTATCTCGACCAAATTTTGGAATTCTAGTAAGGGACTCCCGGGGAGTGATTTGACATCTTCAGTATTGGTGTGAAGCGCTGCGTCACGCATGCGCAATGACAATCACGAAAACCACCTGTTAGATCGGACTGAAAACTTTTGTTTTGTTCCAAAAGGTAGTGATTACTATTTTTGTGCATCCCCACCCAAGGCTGGGTAGACTACCCCCACACCGATGCAAGGCCGGGTAGACCATGCTAGTCTGTCATATATTTGAGTTCGTCTGTGTGTTTGTGTGTGTGTGGGGGGGGGGGGCGATTGTAGGTTTTTACAACCGTTGTCGATGTCCCCTGTTTGTGTCCCAAGTCGTCGATTCTTGTCCCCACTTGTTTGGGGATTGACCAAATGCCCCTACTCGAAAACCGTGTTTCCGGTCGTCACAAAGTCTCCGGAAAATTTTATTCCTTTTTATGGCATTAGTTTTGGATCTGGGTATAGGGTTAGGGGGTCGGTGTTCGGGTTAGGATCAGGGCTAGGGTTAGGTAAAGGGTTTGGGTCAGGATTAGTTTTGATTTTGATTGTTGCAGTGGGATGGGGTGTGAAGGGGTTGGGTTAAGTTTTCGTTTTAGGTTTGGGTTAGGGATGGGTTATATTTGGGGTCAGGTGATAAGAAGGGCTGAGGTTTCGCAATTTCGAAATGAGTGAAAATACGTTTCTTGTGTGTCTGTGTGTCACGTATGGACTCGAAACTTGCCGGGCCGATCGGGACGAAATTTTGCATGTCTATGTACCTTCATCCCGGGAAGGTTTTAGACCCCCAAAAATTGGGGTGGACGCCCTGCTTCCCACATGCGCAGAAACAACCTCAGAAATGTTTGAGCCTATCTGGACCAAATTTGGAAACTATAGCAAGTGACTTCTGGAAAGTAATTTGACATCTTCCGTTTTTTGGGTGGGGGACGCTGCTTCACGCATGCGCACTGACGACCTCGGAAACGGCCCGGCCTATCTGGGCCAAGTTTGAAAATTATAGTAAGTGACCCCGTGGGGTGATTTAACATCTCCGGTTTTGGGTGGGGGCGCTACCTCGCGCATGCGCAGTGGCGATCTCAGAAACGGCTTGACCTGTCTCGATCAAATTGGGAATTATAGTAAGTGACAGCCGGGGAGTGATTTGACATCTTCAATTGTCGGGTGGAGCGCTGCGTCGCGCATGCGCAGTGACAATCTCGAATACCACCTGTTGGATCGCGATGGGAACTTAAGTAGTTTTGTTCCAACGGGTAGTGATTACTATTGCTTTTTTGCACCCCCTCGCAAGGCTGGTTAGACCATCTCACATCCAGCCAAGGCCAGGTAGACTACCCTTCACCACGGCAAGGCCAGGCAGACACAGCTAGTCTATCATATATTTCAGTTCGTCCGTGTGTGTGTCTGTCTGTCATGTATAGCCTCGAAAACTGCTTGGCCGATTGGGACGGAATTTTTCACGCCTTTGTACTTTTGTCCCTGGATGGTTTCCGCCCTCAAAATGTTGAGGTTAGTGTCCCTGCTTCACGCATGCGCAGAAACGATCTCGGAAACGGCTGGGCCTATCAAGACTAAATTTTTGAATTATGGCAACTGACTCCCAGAGAGTGATTTGACACCTTTTTGGTGTGGTGCACTGCTTCACACATGCGCAGTGACGATCTCGGAAACACCGGCAAGATCGGGATGAAAACTTTGGTTTTGTTCCATCGGGTAGTGATTTACTAATGTGTTTTTGTGTATCTGAAAAAAGGCAAGGGCGGAAAGATTACCCAACACCCAGACGAGGCCGTATAGGCCACGCTAGTCTAAAATATATTTGAGTTTGTTGGTGTGACTGTCTGTCACGTATGGACTCGAAAACTGCCAGGGCAACCAGGATGACATTTTGCACGTCTATGTACTTTTGGTGTGGGGCCCTACTTTGCGCACGCGCGGAATCGTTCTCGAAACGGCTGGCCTAGCAGGTCCGAATTTGGGAATTATAGCAAGTAACTTCAAGGGAATGATTTGACATCTCCAGTATTGGTGTGGGGATACTGTTTCATGCATGAGTGATGACGATCTATAAACCACCGGTCAAATCGGAATGAAAACTTTGGTTTTGGTCAATCGGGTGGTGATTTATTATTGTTTTTTTTTGTGCGTGGTAACGCACCAACTTCGGTTTTGAGGTGCGTTGTTCCACGCATGCGCGTTGATGATCTCAGAAATGACTAGTCAAATCGGAACCCAACTTGGGGATTGTATGTGTCTAATTAGTAGTAATTTTCGACCATCGGGACTGTGTGAGGCGGCGACATTCTCGTAAATGTATGATACGTATGAAGATGTACTCTTCATGGTCTTCATTACGGTCTTCATGTATGATACGTATGAAGAAGAACTCTTCATGGTCTTCATAGCTATCATACGACACGACATGGTATCACATATGTCAAGTATCCTTTGTACAGGGGCAATGTGGGAGTGAAATAAGGCTATGAGACGTATGAAGAAGAACTCTTCACGGTCTTCATTACGTTCTTCATGTATGAATGGCATGAAGAAGAACTCTTCGTGGTCTTCATTACGTTCTTCATGTATGATACGTATGAAGAAGAACTCTTCATGGTCTTCATAGCTATCATACGACACGACAGGGTATCACATATGTCATGTATCCTTCAGATATGTGGCTGTTTCCTTGGTAATATTCTCCTACTCCAAGTGATAGGGTATTCTATGCTACTGGAGTATACTCCGGTACAATCGAACATACCCCAGAACAGATTCCCCATCCTATAGCAAGACGTTTGGGGTCACGCGATAACTTGGACACCGGCTTGATAGGTGAAAATTCCATGAGAAATAGGGGTTGTCGGGCATATTTGTGCGATTCTCTACTACCAGAACAAACTCCCCTCCAAAGGAGCATACCACAGAACAGATCCACCGTCTTATAGAAAGACACTGGTCCATATAGCGACCGCGTGATACCTTGGATACCCGCTCAATAGGTGAAAATCCCTAAAAAATAGTTGTTGTCTGGCTCATTTGGGTCATTCTATATTCCCGGAACTTACTCCCCCCTGAATGAACATACCCTCAAAATGGACCCTTGTCTTATAGCAAGAGGTTCATACCCATAGCAACCACACGGCACCTTTGATATCCGCTTAATAGGTGAATAATCCATGAAAAATAGGGTGTGTCGGGCTTATTTGGGTCATTCGATATTCTGGAAAACCAAAGGAACATACCCCAATACACATCTCCCATCCTATAGCAAGACATTGGTCCACACAGCAACCACATGAGTCCTTGGAAACTCGCTTAATAGGTGAAAATCTCATGAAAAATAGGGGGTGTCGGGCAAATTTGGGTCATTCTATACTCCCGGAACATACTCCCCTCCAATCGAACATACCCCCAAAAACGACCCCGTCTTATAGTAAGAGGTTAATACCCATAGCAACCATGTGACACCTTGGATACCAAGATGGCGCCCCCTATTATCCAACATGGACGACGGAAACACGCGATACCATGACAACACGCGCTACGCGTGCGCATACCACACCACGTATTACCATGGCAATGGCGTTACAACATGGAGGAGCACGTGCGTTACCATGACAACACAACATGGCCGCCCCCAGTCACCTGACATGACGTCACTTCTGGGGTCCATCGCGGGGTCCATCTGATGTGGCCAATTTCATCCCTGCTATACTACTGGAATTCCTTTTCTCTGTGGAGCAGGCAGGTGGGGTTCCACTTTACATCTGTGTAGTAATGATCTCGGAAAAGGACTGGGACACAATTCTGAGGTTGTGGGAAGTTGCTATCACGTAGTGCTTCATAGGTGGGGGCTACCGCTTCGCGCAAGCACAGTGACAATCTCTGGAATCACAAGCCTTATCAGTATGAAAACTTCTATTCGTGTTGATGTACATTGAGTAATGATTGGAGTTCTGATTCGCGCATGCGCATAAATGACCTCTAACACAGCTCTATGTCGATCGAGACGGGACTTCTTTCCACAAACTAGGTCAAGCAAGTGTGGAATAAGAACCAGACACACAGGGCATGTTGCGGCATCCAAAACTCAACATAGCTCTATCAAAAGGCCAGGTCGACTGTCTAGACAGTCCATGGGGCAGCGGCCACGACAAAGAGACATGTAGACAAAGGGACTGTGTCTCACCTTTCCCGACTTGAATATTAAACTTTTAGTTGACAAACGGCACCGCGGCAGTTTTTTGATGCAGCGAGTAATCAGTTAAGACCCTAACTGTAAAATTCTTATACAGGGACGGTGCTAAAAGCTATTCAATCGGAGAGGTGAGGCCCTTTGAAATTCCAACTGGGAATTCCAGACATTTTCAAATTTAACTTTTTAGAGGGCGTGGTCACTCCAACTACTCACAATTTTGCCTAATTTTGCAATGAAATCGATCACTGACTGGAAGGACAAAACAAGTAGCCGAAATATTTACTTGTTTTGGCCCTCCAGTCAGAAAATTCGAAAATTTGGTTTGAGTAAGTGAATTATACACTATATTGAGTAGTTTTCAAATTTCTAGCGCTTGATATTTTCAGCCTTCATATTTCCAATTTTTCAGATCTTGACAAAGTGGGTGGGGTTGGTGAGACACCCCCCCCCCCCCAACACACACCCCTTGTCGCGACGTCCCTGTTCTTATATAGTTTTAATAAATAATCATTTTAAAAGCAAAGCCCCACACAACCTGGTGTAAAATCACAGCTTATGTGTTGATTCGGAGTCACTCGTTTAGTGATATAACCACGCCAGTGTGGTCATCCACGGAATCAGCTCATTGAATCGATTCTAATGATATCAATATTTGTATGGTCAGTGTTGCCTCTTGTATTTGATTTTCAGCAAACTGTAAGGCAAATTCATCAGTGTAACAAAAATGGTTGCCACATGCGTTGATTATGCTTTGTGGTGATCGCCTGCGCAACCCTTGTTATTATTTTTTGGAGTGCGTTCCTGGCCCAACATACTAGTGTCTGAAACGATGATTATGTGTTAAATTCATTTAATAAGGTAACCAGTCAATAAAAGATAAATCATGAGGAAGCACTTGTCTCTGTCTTGCAAAACAAATTATAGACCAGCATAAAATATTAAAATATACTCTGTGAATTTATTCATATATTGGGCAAAATTTTGTAGCAGTGAGAGATAGATTTGATCAGGGATCACTAGAAAGCGAGCATGCACTCCGAAATCGGTTGGGTTGGAAGTCAACTCAAATGGACTGGGTTGAGTGAAAAAGAACCCTTATCCTTTAAAAGTAAATACCTGACTACAGGACCCTTAAATAAAAACTTCTCTTGAAGTACTAAAATTTTGTAATAAAAAATGTGTTATTCTGGTGTTTCAAAATTTCAAAATATATTTACGAAAGGAGGGGGGTGGAGAAAAGAAGTTCTATCAAATGTACCATGTTTTCTTCTTGAGTTTTCGAGAAGAATTAAAAACTGTATACCCCTACCCCTCCACGTCATTTGTAACGGAAAAAAATGATAATTCGACATTCGCGAAAAATTCCAAATTCCAAACAAATTAATGAAATTAAATCACGTTAATTAGAATTTGCATTAAGAAGATAAGAAACGTTCATGACTTCCACTGAACATTCACAATCCTGAACATGCCCGGAGCACGCATCGGCAGCAATGTCAGCCAAGCCGAATACCAACGCCCCCCATATTCTTCAAGTAACTGTCGGATTCGGTGGCGAAGCCCACTGTTTGTGCCCGAGTGTCTAACTAGTCGTTGAACCGAAACTATGGTGGACTCATTGCAGCTAATTCCTAAATCCCCAAGTAAACCCTCATTTATGTGAATTGTTCGTTGATATCTTCGAAGTAAAATTTCATTATGACGCATGAAATTGTAAGAAATATCTCGAAAAACACTGTTTACCAGAGACAATGTACCAACTAAACTGATATCAGATCTCAAAGCCCGGTCAATAATTATGCTGTATATTTCGTTTGGCAGTCCACAGTAAAATTCTACTCTATTATCATTTGATGTTTGCACACTCTCTTCACCTTCAAGACTATCGTGCTTATCGTTTGCTATATCACTACCTCTACTGACGCTACTACCCTGCTCTACCTGACCATTACCCTGGTCCACTTCACTACATTCTATAATCACACCACACTCCGTATTCACTTCACTGCCATCAACATTACAGTGGCGGTCTTCATCCCGCATTCCCCCAGTCATGCTATGTATTTCGTTTGGTAGTCTACAGTCAGAATCATCCTCATTATCACTGAATGTTTGCTTGTCAACTTCATTCACAGGACAATTATGCTTCTTGTTCACAGCACTATCGCTGTTCATTGTTTCGCCCTGCTTTTCCTGCCCATCCCTTTGATCCACTTTACTACTTCCCACAACCACACCAAATTCTGTATTCACTGCCTTCGCTTCAGCATTTTTAGCATTGCCATCATCCCCTAACCTCTCATTTGCATCTAAACCGCGAAAATCAATTACTGGCCCAGACAAACTAACGTAATGTTCTCCCGCCCCCTCTGGAAAATGTCCTAAAATTATTGTGGGGAGATCATCGTTATATCGACCCCCAGCACTGGGACTAAGAATTGTAGTATATTCAATCCCCTGACTTGAAAGCACAATGCAATTTATGTTAAACAACTCGACTATTCTCTGCAAAGTGATGTGGTCGCCATATGTCCAGCTCTGACGCATCTGTGCCACGTATTGGTATACATTCCTATCGGGTAAAAACATATTCAAGTGGATACCACCCCTTACATACGGATTATTCCATAGGTCGTTTGTAACCTCCGATCTGAGTGTTGCCGCGGATCGATGTATTCCTATATTTTGCAACTGGTCTGCCACAGCGGAAAACTGACACTCGCCATCCCCGGGCGGATTCAAAGAAACTTCAAACCCCATGTCTCTAAATTGTGTTAGTCTGTCAGCTGGCGTGAGGACAATGTAGTACTTTTCTTTCAGTGTGCCCGTTTTTGCGCGTTTTTTGCTCCTCTCTCTCTGTTGGCCGTTACACTTGCGAGGTCGGCGACACTCACCCATTTGGTAATTTCTCCTGTTTCACTTGCGATTTTCACCCGGTATCGTCCTGTTACTAATTTCCTATCGATGATTTCGCCGGTCTCTATGGTTAGTTTCGATAGCTTCCCACTCGAACGCTTAGAACGTACAAGAACCTTATCACCATTTGTGTAAACGGATGGTGGATGAGCCTTCCGCCCAGCATTAACCATACGCTCGGCGCAACGTTTCGTGGCCTGATTTGCTTTTTGCCGCACAATGTTTCTGTTGGTTCTATATTGTTGACGATCGACGTCCGTAGGGTCTACATCTATGAGGCTCTCCGACTGGATAGCAGAGCTTGATTCTGTTCTCTTCAACGCATTGTTTTTTCGGCCGTAAAACACTTCGAAAGGTGTCTGCCAGTTAAGGACTTCTTTGGCTTCATTATTCAGCGCCGCAGCATATTCTCCAATATTTCTCACCCAATTTATTCCACTTTTCTTTTTCAATAAATCGTGAAGAATTTTCTTTCGAAACGACCTGTGCGATCTTTCGACTTTACCTTGACTTTCGGGGTGGTAGGGTCTACTTCGCACCATCTTTACTTTCATTTGCAAGAGCAGTTTTTTAACTTTTCCCTGAAACTCGCATCCTCGATCACTTTGAATGATTTGAGGTGGCCCAAATTGAGTGTAAATATCCAATAAAAACTGCGCAATGTTACCACCGCTTTTGGAAGTTAGGGGACATAGAAAAACATACCGACTGAATATATCGATAATAGAGAGTACATAACGGTATGTTTTGCCGTCGTGCAGAACCATTTGGCCGTTCATGAAGATTAAATCAATCTGGTGTCTTGCCATCACCTCTTTAGCACGAATTGGTTTCAAAATCGGTCGATTAGCGAACTTTATGTTCAGTCGTTGATACACTTCTGAATTTTTCAACACTCTAGCGACTCTAGCTTCGCTGACACCACTGAACTTGTTTCGTAGTCGCACATTAAGTCTGCGCACCCCGGACCCCTTAGAATCACGAAATGCCTGATTTACACTCCTCTTGATTTCACTTTCACGAAGAACAACTTTACCATCCACAACAAGCTTGCCGTCATCACTTATTTGTAGGCCCTGTCTTGTCCATCGGTGATATCGCATTGTAACTGCATGGTGAAATGTGGTCCGTTCACTGAGGGGTACACCCACTCTCCCACTATTTCGTATCATGAAAAGTAGCAAGTCATACGTTTTATCATCGAGTGGGTGCTTAGCTGCGTAATGCACAGCAAATAAGAAAAAACAACAAACTATCAGACGCTCGAAATGAAACATGGCGATTGAAACAAACACTGAATGATGAATTACCTCCCTTGATATACCCTTTTCATTTTATCCGGTATGGAATCCCAAATGAACCTCAATGGTGAAACTATCAACCCCACACGCCAAAAATGTTATTAAAGGATTCTAATACGCACAGACCTCTGTTGAAGTGAGTGTTCTACTTCGTTTCCCATCTTGGCGGAGTTCACTAAAACTTAATCTATGTTTTTTTACCTCCCCAAGGTGTATTTTGTGTGTGGGGGGGGGGGGGGGGGGGGGGGGTACACATTTATTTCTAGAAATGGGTGTGGTTGATTCGTTGAAATAATGGAAGGGATTAGATTTCTCTAAAATTTTTATTATAAATTTCGGAGCAACTAGACTAATAGAAAAAAAACACCTTGAACCTGGGTTTGGCAGTGTTGAGGTGCAGGCGTTTGTTATAAACCGCGCCCTTTTTAGGTTTATAACTTTTTGTCATATCTAAATCATCATAACAGTGATTTGTTTATTGTTTTGTTTTTACGTGCAACTGAAAATTCATTTTATAGCAGCGATTACATCGTATTACTACCAGGCTTATCGGTTGAGAAAACCGAACATCTGGTAAAACAACAGAACAGCGGGGGTGCGCGTCAGCTTTCTAACCTCATCAACCCTGACTGTAGCGCTGATCGCTTAACTCAAATATAGCTGGATAGCTCGGAACATGAGCACTTCAGCGTGCAGTACAACTCAGCACCCAGCGAAACAGTGTCGGACTGTTGTAAGTGGGATGAAGTAGTTAAAACATTAATATACCTCAGTCACAACAACCCCAAGTTCATGACTCCGAAATAAATCCTTGGTCGCTTTGGTCTGGGGTACATACAACTGCCCCATACGCCAGATCAACACGCGATAAAGTTTATATCCCGACAGGACCTATAATTTCCGAGATAGTCACATCGCATGAAAGAAGCGGCTACCATGCCCTGAAACCCATAATGGCAAATCACAACCCAGTAGTCACTTAACATAAGCCCCAAGCGTAATTCCAATTGGCCTAGCCGTCTTCGAGATTCGCATAGCTCATGTGTGAAGCTGCAGCTACTTCTCGATTATGACGATGGCAAATTTTACACCCGCGCAACTTACTGTAACATCTAATGTTCGTACTGATTCGCTCAGTCTTTTCGCAGATCATTTCTGCGCATGTCTATCGTAAAGCCTCACCCCCCCCCCCCAAAAAATGGCAAATAACCCAACAGTGGTCACTTGTCTCAAATCCCAAATTTGGCCCCGATCGGACTAGTCGCTTCCGAGATAGTCATTGCAAATGCATGAAGCAGCAGTCCTATCCTGAAAACGACCTTCTTTGGGAGCAACGCACTACAATTCAGATCGCTACAATAGGAAAAAACCCCATACAAATCCATCATCTTATCCCGATCCTACCTGCAATTTCCGAGATCATCACTTTGCACGCGTGACGCGGCAGCCCCACCACCACTCGACGGTCGTAAATCACTATACAATATACATGCATTTATAGACCCAAGTTTAGACTCGGTCGGTCCAAACTGTCACTGTGCATGCGCAAAGCAACGCCCCGACTTCAAAACTGAACATTGCAAATCACCCACTGATGATCATTTACTACGAATCCCAATATTGGTCTGATCAAACCGTTTCCAAAATCGGCATTGTGGTTGTGCGAAGCTGCGTCCACCCGATTCCGACTACATGATTGGCCAAGCCATTTCTGAGAAGGTCATTGCCCATTCACATCAAAGCTGGTGGTTGCAAGTCACTTCATACTTACCGTATCTCCCTAATTAGTCCCAATCAGTCTGGCTGTTTTCGGAAGAGAATGTTTTAGCGCGCGTGCAAAGTAGGGCCCCTATCCGATTTGACGAGTCAAAGACCTTCCCTATCCTGAACTGCACACTCATGCAAAATTTCGACCCCATAAGCCCGACGGCTTTCAAGACCATGGATCACACACTTTCCGACACGCAAACGAACTCAAATTTATTATAGACCAGATGGTTCCGGTGCCCGACAGCGCGGGGACTACAGAGACGTTACCACCTCAAAACACTACCTGTTGGCCCAATATAAAACTCCACGATTTCGTTTGAATCAACCAGGTGATTATGGAGATCGTCACTGCGCATGCGCGAATGGACACCCCCACCCCAGTCATTATGGTCGCTAATTACTACCCATTTGACACGTACTTTAACCTTTGATTTCGGTACCGATCGGCCCAGCCGTTTCCAAGACAATCGCAGTGCATGCACAGGACAGTGCCCCGATCCCCAAATCAAAGATGGTAAAAAAAATGTTCCTTTGTAGCCATTTACTATAAACTCCGATTTTGATGCCAATCAGACCAGCCATTTGAAGAACGTTTCTGAGCATACATGCCCCCCCGAACTGGTATGTCTAAAACCTTCCCATGGTCAAACTGCGTAACCATGGTCCCAGTGCCCGACTTCGTCTGGGTCACGGAGAAGTAACCGCCAATTCTCAACATAAAGCCAGTATAGCAATACCCGATGGACTGAATATACGAATCCAAGATTTCACCCCAACCAAACCAATTTTCGAGCTCGCCACTGCGCATGCGCAAATAGGCTACCACCACTCCTGTCGTGGCGGTTGCGAATTACTAACCTTCGCACATTTACAATAACCCTCAATTTTGGTCCCGATTGGACCAGTTATTTCCATGATAGTCACTGCGCATGCGCAATGCAGTGCCTCCACCCAGAAACAAAAAAATGGCAAATTATTCCGAGATAGGTACTTATTATAAATCTCACTTTTGATCTCAATCAGCCCAGTCGTTTTGCAGAACGGTTCTGCCCATGTGTGAAGAAGGGCTCCCACCCCGATCGGTTATGTCTGGAACCCCCCCAGGGCTTAACTTTGTAGTCATGCCCAGTTCCGTCCCAATCGGCCAAGTCATCTTGGAGTTCATTCGTAACGAGCAGACACACACAAACACGCCCACTAACGAACTCAAACATAAAACAGACCTTTTGGTCCCGGGACGCGACTTCGTGTTGGCTACGGAGACGTAACCGCCAATTCTCAACATAAAACTGGTATATCAATACCTGATGGACTAAATATACAAATCCGAGATTTCATTGTAACCAAACCAGTTATTTCCCGGATCGTCACTGCGCATGCGCAAGTCGACGGCACACCCCGTCGCGGCCGGTCACAAATGACTGCACATTTGAATACTTACCAAAAACCCCGACTTTGCCCCCAAATCACCCAGCCGTTTTCAAGATAATCACTGCGCATGCGTTAAATTGACGACCCCCCCCCCACCCATCACGGTCACGAATTACGAGTCGGTAACCACTTATGATAACCGTCAACATTGGTCACGATTGAATCAGCAATTTCGGGACCCTCATAGCAAAAAGCCGCGGCCTCACCCCGAAAACGAAGATGGTAGATCACTATATATATATATCTAAAGCACCTCAGTTCCAACCAAGATCACTTTCATAAAATAAATGAAGGAATGATCATGCCCAGTTCCGTCCCAATCGGCCAAGTCATCTTGGAGTTCATTCGTAACGAGCAGACACACACAAACACGCCCACTAACGAACTCAAACATAAAACAGATCTTTTGGTCCCGGGACGCGACTTCGTGTTGGCTACGGGGACGTAACCGCCAATTCTCAACATAAAACTGGTATATCAATACCTGATGGACTAAATATACAAATCCGAGATTTCATTGTAACCAAACCAGTTATTTCCCGGATCGTCACTGCGCATGCGCAAGTCGACGGCACACCCCGTCGCGGCCGGTCACAAATTACTGCACATTTGAATACTTACCAAAAACCCCGACTTTGCCCCCAAATCACCCAGCCGTTTTCAAGATAATCACTGCGCATGCGTTAAATTGACGCCCCCCCCCCCCCAACTCATCACGGTCACGAATTACGAGTCGGTAACCACTTATGATAACCGTCAACATTGGTCACGAGTGAATCAGCAATTTCGGGACCCTCATAGCAAAAAGCCGCGGCCTCACCCCGAAAACGAAGATGGTAGATCACTATATATATATATCTAAAACACCTCAGTTCCAACCAAGATCACTTTCATAAAATAAATGAAGGAAGAATCACTGATGTAAGGTTTAATCTCAACTATCACAAAAGCTGGCGTTTTGCTATAACAAAAGTGGTTAGCTGTTAAATTATAACAAAAATGGGCGTTTTCTATAACAAAAGTGGTGACCTCAAACTATCACAAAAGCTGGCGTTCTATAACAAAAGTGGTGAGGTATCACAAAAGTGGGCGATTGCTATAACAAAACTGGTGAGGTATCACAAAAGTGGGCGCTATAACAAAAGTGGTTGCCACATGCGAGTAGTCAATTTTTCTTGAAAACCTACAGGATGTATTTACAGAAATCCACAGAAAATGGGAATTTTAATATTTTAAGGGGTCTCTGTCTTTAGACTGGCCAAAATGGGTTAAGACTTCGACTTTTGAATACACTAACTACTTACAAAAATGTTTCCATATAGATTATGCGCTCGATAAAAGAAGGCACTTTTCTTTCTGGCGTACCCATTGGGTGCTGTTGGCGTGCAAAAACAGCCCATTTTATCACAATTTTGACTTTTAGCAGCCCGTGGATGGTTAACAAATGCTCACCACAGTATTTTGTCCATGCAACTTCTATTATCACACCAAGGCCTGGAAGTGACAAATTTTTCTTGAAAATCTACAAGACTCGTTTTGAGAAATCGACGGAAAACATGATTTTTTTTAGCTTTATGGGGGTATTGCTGTTTAACCAGCCCAAAATGGGTTAACGCTTGGTTTTATGAACACCCTTATTACTGACAAAAATGATCCTTGGTAAATTCCACTTCCAACAAAGGAAGTTATGTTTATCTTTCGTGTAGTGTTTGGGTGCAGTGGGGGTCTGAAACCGGCCTATTTCATCAAAATTTCGATGTTTGGCAGCCTGTGGAGGGTTACCATATGCATCACCTGATATGTCGTGTGTACGAAAGGTCGTGTCACGGGCAGGTCTAGCAATGACAAATGTTTAAAAAAAATCTACAAGACGTGTTTCGAAAAAGTGCCGATAAACCCCAATTTGGCAGTTCTTTTGCCAATTCTGAGGAAATAAGGGTTAAATCGAAAATTCCGCTTTTCAATTTTAGATTTTGTGACCGTCTATGAGTGTGCAAAATTTCGTGAAAATCGGTTCGAAATGGCTTCTGAATCGTACGGACAAAATGTGTGAAAAAAAAAAATAACTAGACTTTATGATTCTGGAGAATCATGGCTTTTTCCGATGAGATTCCATGATTTGTCATGACCCCACAGTGTCTGATACATTGTTTTTAACTGTCTCACTGAAGTTCCTTCGTTGATGTTATGAGAAAGGTGAGTATAGTAGTCTCAAATGACACATTTTGATAAAAAAATTGTTCAGGTAAAAACCATCATTAACGTTGGAGTGGGTTAATATCAATATCGTCGTCCAACAAGTCAATGACCGACAAAAGGAGTTATGTTTCTTTGACACATATCCACTGAGTGCTGTGTCTATTTGAAAATAGTCCATTGTATCTCAAATGTATCCAAAATATTGACGTCTGGCAGCTTGCAGAGTGTCAACAAGTGCTAACAGGAATATTTATTCATGCAACTGGTAATCTCACACCAAGAACTGTGAATGGTCATTTTTTCTTTAAAATCTACAAGATGTTTTCAGAGAAATCCAGGGAGAACATGAATGTTAAGCTTTTGATGGGTATAATTGTTTATCCAGCCCAAAACGGGTTAAGTGTTGTTTTTTGAATACTCTTATTACTTCCAAAAATAATTCTCAGTGAATTCTACTTCCACTTATTTTGATCTCTCCTCTCAACTTCGGGTGCTGTGGGTACACAAACACAGCACATTTTATCAACATTTTGATGTTTGAGAACCTGCATAGGGTTAACAAATGCTTAGAGGAATACTTTGTACATGCAACTTGTAATGTCCCATTAAGATCTAAGCACGGCCATTTTTTCTTGAAAATATACGAGATGTTTTTAGAGAAATCCTCGGATAATATGAATTTTTAACCTTTTGAGGGGTATGGATCTGTAACCAGCCCTAAACGGGTTAATGCTTGGTTTGGTGAATACCTTCATTACTTACAAAAATGATCCTCGGGGAATTCCACTTCCAAAGAAGGAGGTTATGTTTATCTCGCAGGTACACATTGCGTGCAATGGGTGCCCAAGAACAGCCCATTTTCTCAAAATTTCTATGCTTTGCAGCCTCGGGAGGGTTAACAAACGATTACCGGAATATTTTGTCTATGCAATACTGACATTGATGACTGTACTGTTAACTGTGTTAGTGCTATGACTGTTTAAAATTAATTTATTAGAGAAGTTCTAGTTTTATGTATGTCTTGTTTAGGTCACTATATGTTCTTTTAAGAGTAGGCCTTCAAATGAGCTCTGAAAAAAACACCACTTTAGAAACCACTGAAAGGAATGTGCCTGTATCAGATGCCCTGATACGACCATCTGTATCAGGGGTTCTGATGCACGACAGCTTCAGATTGAATACAGACAAACTACACATTGTACGTGAGAAAAATATTTTATATACTTTTCGAAACGCTCCCGATGGATCATCATGGTAGTGTTTGAGGGATGAGAGGAGCGACGGCAAGCTGTCTTGTCCTGGATGGTACTGTTCAAAACCAATTAGACAATCTTGATTCAGGTTTTTTCCGCGATGGTAGGGGGACGTCATTGGATAATCAGATGTCGTGTTAATTCGCAAATCATAAATCTCTCTCTCTATGTGTAGCTTTGCTTGTTTTGTGGAGACGACGAGTTATAAGCTTCCAGCTTACAGTCGAATCCACCAGCTTGTTCTATTCACACTATGTTTGCTTGCACGTTTGGAAATAAATATTCTTTAAACTAAATGAGCTCTTGGGGATTTTAAGGTTTTTATTACAATATCTCCGATATAGAGTCTATGAACCCTTTGTCTGTGCGATAACTCAAATCTGGATCGTCCTATCTCTATGCATTTTGGTATGCTGGTTAACAAAAAAACAGTTTGCACTGATCTGTTTTTTTCACCCGTTCGATCTGAATGACAGATCACAGATCTGAAGTTGGTGGAGCCATTATTTCAAAGTGGGGTGCGTTCATTCTTCAGTGTAGATGAAGACATGGGACTACACCGACTGAGTTAAAAATTGCTGGAGATTCAATATATGGTCTACCTGAATGAGGTCATCAAGTGCATATTCTTCAGAAAGACTGGGAAATGCATTTACACCTTAATGCATTTCTAAAGTTTATGACTGTATTTCATTACTCAAATTAGTGGGCAGAGCCAAAAATGTCCATTTCTGATTCGTGTATCAAACCCTTTGAATGCTGGTCACATATATGCCTTTTCTGGTTTCTTATAAAAATTTATTCCTGATACTTTAACCCTTTTCGCACAAATTTGAATTTACTGGATGCAGTAAATTCTGTTTCTCTAGTTTATTTAGCAATTCTACTAAATTGAAAACATTTTTCATACGTCATTTTGGAGTTAATAGGGATAGCAAAAATTCACGTTCCTTTTTGTGGTTTGCACATGTGACATAAGGGAAGTGTCGTCTCACTCACTTTCCTAATGCCAGAACGTCTTGCTGGGGCGAAGAAAGTTATTGATTGATACAGCATCGCAGTCATTTTTGTACAGTTGGCTTCTTTAAGTAACAGACAATGTTCAATTTATGTCATCTAAGCCTGGGGAGGGGGTGAGAGGGGAAAGGAGGGGAGGGGAAGTTGATTTTGTTTGTTGTACTCCACGGGAATCAGGTGGTATTACGATTTTTGTTTATATAAACTTTCTGAAATCATTTTGGACTGTTTTCTCCTTCAGTTAACACGGACTGGTCAGAAAGATTAGGAAGGATAGATGCAAGCCCAGGCCTATACATACCAAAACATTATTGCACACTAAATCACACTGATTAAATCACAATTTACAAGTACTTTCAGGTTAATATGTTGCCTGATTGGCCACATAATTGATAATAAACTGCAAAACAAGCACAGAACGTATTGACTTTAAGAGGAGGGAAAAAAGTGCGCTTTTGACTATCTACGCGTTTTTCCGCTCCAAATCACAGCCCCATTCCCTCCCCGTGTCTGGACATCCCCCCCCCCCCTACCTGAAAAAATAACTTTTTAGTCATCCACTGGTTTGTTGAGGTTCTCAAACGAGATGTCCCCAGTTACCGATGGTCTCCTGAGCGTTGTTTCCTCTCCCGCTCCTTCCAATGTCTCGAAGCAAACCGTTCCCTTCAATCAGTCGGGTTAAAAATGAAACCAAATTACCGGACTGAGTTAATATGAACTCGGTTGGGTTGATGTTTACTCAATCAGTTTGATTTGAGTTAATGTGCAACCCAACTGACTTTAGTGTGTGTTTAGTACTATGCCACCGGACAGTTTTATGAAAAGGGGAAGCCTGGATACCGGTGAGCAACTGCCAGACTCTCAAACTTACTAACCCAGCGGCTGAAGCCGAGAGCAATAAACTGTAGTAAATAACGCTTCAGTGCCACAGCATTGTGGATGATTGGTGAGATGTCTTGTCTGAGGGTGAAACGTGAATAACGCGAATCGACTTTCGGCTAAAAGTCCATTGATATAATGCGCATCTATGAACGCAGACATACTAGAAGTGGTTGGTGTTAGGGAGTGTATTTACACAAAAAAACATACTAGCCCCGAATACACAGCGGTTGAGGCATGGCATGTACACAGCGTCAGCAATCAGAATTAACCCTTTACCCAACGTAACTGGGAAATTGACCAAATTGAAGTTCAGTTGTCGTTGCTTTTGTCATTTTTTATCTCCAAAACATTGCTTATCACCCCTCAATGAAGCGAGCTCGCTGAGGTCGTTCCAATGAGGGACCAAAAGTTTAGTTTTTTTACGGGAAAATGAAAAGGCCATAAACGTCATCAACAGGGTAAAGAAGGCATTGCCATTGAATGAATGAAAACTTTGTACTTTTCTTTAATCCATTGCCGCGTCGTATAATTATGGAATTCAAATTTGGGGATTGTCACCGTCAACATGTAACGTTCACAAGTTGCAGAAAAAAGCTATACGCACTATAAGTACACACTAAAAACTAAAGTGTTAAAACTGACACTTTCAAGGTGTTAAACCCATTCTAACTCTTAGGGTTTGATTTTAACACTCAATGTGCAATGCTTTAAGCACTTAGATATTACAATCGTCAGACATCTGAAACTTGAAGGGTTAATTCGAGCCTGATCCGCGTCATCTGCGTTGTTTCCTTTTAAGTGTCGCGACATTACACTTGTCAAGTGGTATTATTGTAACACCTGTCAAGTTCTGGTATATCTACACTTGAACAAAGTGCTAGTTCAGCACTTAGTAAGTGTTAAATACAGCACTTCAAGTGTAGTTTTTAACACTTTGGTTTTTAGCGTGCAGGAAAAAAGAACATCACATACCGATGCTCTTTTCAAGTCCGTCAAAATGTTCAAATTTGATGACATTTTCAAACTCAAAGATCTTCAGTTGTTGCACTACTGGCATAATAACAGATTACCTATATCATTCAGGGAGTCGACTAACATTAGCTTTAAGCTTTCTGTCGAATCCCTCTTTTACACAGCAATAAATTCTCTTGCATTTACTTCTTTCGTGTATAACACCAATACTGTATCTTGTGTTGTTCCGATTTGTTGTTTCTCGGCTGTTATTACACGAAGGAACACGATGATATGCACATAGGGCGATCACCCAAAACGATTTATTCATGGAAGCAAGGAGTGGGATGTACCTCAGTTTAGAATCTGTTGGTGGCAAGAATATATTCGTGTAATCTTTGGACAAGCTAACAGCTTACTGTAGAAGCCACACTTAATGATATTGTAAGCTGTGTGTCACTTTGGAAAATTCTTGAAATAAATATTGTTTAAACAAAGACTTTAGATGCTTTCTTTATTAATTTCGCTGGTAAGCGAAACGCAGCCTCTTAAGAGAATGTCTATATCAATGAAATGACTCAACAATTTGATTGTGTTTTTTCTTTCTGTCACATAAAAAATAGCAATAGAATAGGTAATGCTCGGCTGTTTCATGGCACCACATCTAAAAGTGTTGAGGTGGACAGGCAGTTTGTAAAGAGGTGATCATTAAGATTACTACATGACAGTCGTAATCTACAGTGAAGGATTTGTGCTCTGCCTGACTTGTTACAGAAAAAGAAAGTTGGCGCCAACAGTCTGTTCCGGTTAAGATACTCTTTGAATTGGGGTAATGAGTAATTTTCGAGAACTTCGTTGGATAAGGAATTCCACATCCTCGTTGCACTCGGCAGAAACGACATTTCGTCCCCTGAGTTCCAATGTGTTCTATGTGCCTACTGGCACATAGAACACATTGGAACTCAGGAGACGATTTGTTGTGAATTAGTTCGACAAAACGAAGTGTTACGAGGACCAAGTAACATTAACAAACCGCAGCTGTACAGTTGCGCGTAGCAGATGCTACCTGCTCTTCTTCACATTTTAAGTCGGGTTGTTCTTTCTTCCACCTTTCCATCTTCGACTGTACAGAAATGAGTGATGCCATTCTATCATCCTGGGGGCCAGAGGGTTGGAATCAAGAACACAAAAAGTGAGTTATTTCATATTCGGGAAGATACCGGTATACTTACCTCTTAAACTGTTGAGTATTTCCTAGTTATTTTTTTCTCAAATCCAGTAATAACTGTTATAAAGCAGCCATGACTAAATGAAAAATTCCTTTAGATTTAACTCAGAAATAATTGGTGCAAAATCCATACATTTTACGGAGAATATTTGTTTACATACTTAGTTCTTAGACAGCTGACAATTTCCAAGATATTTTGTCACGTCTGGTCATGGTGGCTTTAAAGCAGCCATGACCAGATTTGATGAAAAAATTCATTTAGATTTAACTTTATGTAGGGCTGTTCTTTCATCCATCTTTCCCACTTCAACTGCAGAGAAAAGTGTAATGCCCCTCTAGGGTCCTGGTGTCAAAGATTTGAAATCAAGAACACCAACATAGTGTGTTTCATCTCTGAGTATTTTCAATATAGTTTTCATCAATTCTAGTCATGGGTGCTAAAAACAGCAATGACTAGATTTTGTGAAACATTCGTTTAAATTTAACTACAAAATAATTGGTGAAAAATCCATATATTTTACAGAGTGAACATTTGATTGATCAAATATTCATTGATCTACCCATAAATAATGAATATATGTCTTCCAACTGCTATAGTTGAACAGACACGGAACCTACCAGCAGAGTCAAAAGGGATGAACGCCACTGAAATAAAATCGTTACCCTACCCTAAAATCGTAATATACTCGATACTAAGAGGATATCTAGTGTTTTTGAGTGGATACCAAAAAATTATCTCATGAGTGACCGAGACGTATGTTTTTTTCGCGAGCGATTGAGCGAGCGAAAATAGCCATTTCTCTCCGTCACAAGTGGGATAATGTTCGGTATCAACTCAAAAAATACTAGATTTTCTTTTTATTATATGTTTTTTTATTATAAAACTCTGATAATTCCACTCACTTTAACCCTTGAATTGACTTGATTAATACTCGGAATAGATGGCGTCTTGCATCCTGATTCAACTGGTGGGTTTCTAGTCGAAACATGGCTGAAAGTCCGTAATATAACTTTTTGGTTTGGTACATGTACGTCCTTTGAAAGGATGTACCAAACCAAAAACTAAAATTACGGACTCTCGTGTCATGTTTGGACAAGCGGGTTTCATGAATCAATTCAAGGTGAATACGTGTTGAATTATTGCTGTTAACCCTTTACCCAACGTAACGGCCAAAACCGGCCAGCGCTATTCTCAAAAATCGTCAGTTAATTTTCATTATTTTTTCATTTTTTGTCTCAAAAACATAGGTTATGACCCCTCATTGGAACGAGCTCATCGCGCTCGTTCCAATGAGGGGTCATAACCTATGTTTTTGAGACAAAAAATGAAAAAAATTAGTTGTTCAAGAATTCTTTTTTGCAAGTGTCGTCTGCTTTTCATGTTAGGTAAAGGGTTAATAATCGGTATCCACTCAAAAACACTAGATTTACTTTTCATTATACGTTTTTATGACAAATTGATCATTTCCAGTTAAGAAATTGACTCGTATTCACCTTGAAATGATGCATTGAAAGCCGCCATTTTGATTGATACAGTGAAAGTGAAAATTTCTATATCTTCACCGTGGGGGATACGATTTCTCTCTTTCCGCGACTTCTTCAATAATCTATCGTTTAGTGTTTAATAAATCTCCCCATCAAGGATGTAATAAGGATGAATAAACATCAAATCTAATTAGTTTAATTCTTCTTCTTCTTCTTCTTCTTCTTCTTGTTCCTTGACCGTACGATATCATCGAAAACCAATTGTCCTATCTCGTCGCTGATTTTTGGGATACTGATGGACAATCACAAGTTCCCGGCCGCGTACATTTTTTCAGATTACTGGGGCATTAGGGGTGTCCGTATGGGTGTTTTAAAAGTGGGTCACGACCATATCTCAGGCATGGTATGACGTATGGCCCTGTGATCAACACCAATAGAATCGGCATTCGATGAAGATTCAAAATATGTGTAAAGATCACTGAGGTCATCAACGGGTCATTGAGTGCATTTTTCAGAACTACTGGAAATCACGTTTGTTGACCCCATAATGCATTCCCGAAGTTTATATATGCATTTTTACAATAGAAGAAAAGTGGACGTGGTCAAAAAATTTGAAAGTGGGTCACACTCATATCTCAAGCATGGTATGATGTATGGACCTGGGACCAACGCCAAACGATTCGAAACTCGATCGAGGTTGAAATTAATGGGTCAAGGTCACTGAGGTCACCCAGGTGTCATTCAGTGCATTTTCCAGAATTGCTGGAAATCACATTTTTGGATCCCCCAATGCATTCCCTTGATTGAACCCTTTGAATACTGTACACATATATGCGCCACCCGGTTTCTTGGAAAACGTTATCTGATTCCTGAACGAATATCTTTAAATGCTGTTAACGAAAACCTATTTCTGATTTCTGTAAAACTATTTATCCCCAAAAATAAGCTTCCAAAGTATTCCCATTATATTCATAAAGACGCGCGGTGGCTAAGTAGTCTGAGGTGCAGGCTGCAAGCCGAGAGGCCTCAATTCGAATCCCACCTTCGGCAACCGCCTTGTGTCTTTGGGCAAAACACTTCACCCCACTGCCCACGTGTGGGCATTACGACGTTGTGTACTAAGGCGAACATTCACGTGGATGGTGCACTTGTACTAACCCCGCTTGTGTGGAAATAGTATGTTGGGGGCCTGACAGTTACTCGCCGTTGCTCAGTGGTTCTATCCGGGTACTCCGGCTTCCCACATCCGTAAAACTGTCCGACACGAGGTGACCCTGGCTGTCGAAAGTGTCGTTAATCCCCAATAAATAAATAAATAAATAAATAAATAAATAAATAAATAAATAAATAAATAAATAAATAAATAAAAGGCATGCCTTTATGGTGCATTTGGAATATTTCTGTCTTCGAATACAATCAATCATTTCTCAATGATAGACTGCCTGCCATTAACCCTTTACCCAACGTAACGGCCAAAACCGGCCAGCGCTATTCTCAAAAATCGCCAATTAATTTTCATTATTTTTTTCATTTTTTGTCTCAAAAACATAGGTTATGACCCCTCATTGGAACGAGCTCGTCGAGCTCGTTCCAATGAGGGGTCATAACCTATGTTTTTGAGACAAAAAATGAAAAAAATTAGTTATTCAAGAATTTTTTTTGCAAGTGTCGTCTGCTTTTCATGTTAGGTAAAGGGTTAATACTCAGTCATCTATGAGTTTGAAGTACGTGGGGCCTCGGGGATCCAGAGGCTAAAATATGCTTTTCACATATGCTGGCAAATGAGTTCGCTGAAGCGCTAGCCATTATCTAAAACAGAATACAATCTCTCATAAACAAACGGTCAGAGAGAAAGCTGTACACTGAATAGCATTATTTATTTAATGCTCAGGCATCAATTCACGCTGAAAAATTAAGTCATATTCCCCTGTCGGTCGGCAAAACGAAATATCAAAATGATATTTAGAAATCGATATTTCATCGTAGGTTCGGATGACGAATCACATGTACTTTAAACGAGTCAGCACATCAGTAATGAATTCCAGAGTCCCAAATACAAACGAATTCGAATAATTGATAGTGACAGTGACGAAATCAATTCATTAAATCAGCGGTTTCAAAGTTTGACTTTCTCATTCACCTTCCAGCGAAAAGCCGAAATCACTTTCAAATTTCTTCAGTTCAACTTCACACGTCTTCAGTGCATTGAGTTCAAAAAAAATAAAATGACGTGTCTTGTTATTGAAAATAAGAAAGTGGTGTTTTTTTGTTATTGTTCTATTTCTTCGAAACACATTGCGATTATTTCAATTCGCCAGCCTTGGTAAATCGTAAAGTTAGGGGAGAAATAAGACGGGACTACTTTTTGTGCGGATATTCACACATTCCAATGGTTGGAGTTTGGTTGTTGTAATTTTTGTATGGACGCCGGTTCGGCACTTAAATTTTGCGCCTTAATGGCAAATAAATGCCACAAATTGGAGAGTTTGTAGTCGTAGAGCATTAAATAAAAAGAAAATTCACGAAAATTTGATGAATACCGAAAATATCTCGTTCGTGGCTACAAGAAATATGAGGATCTTCACGAGCGACGCAGTCGCTCGTGAAGATCCTCATATTTCTTTGTAGCCACTCACGAGATATTTTCGGTATTCATCAAATTTTCGTGAATATCCTCTATATGTCTATTCAGTGTCATTTTACAAAATTAACCATGTTGAAAAAAGAACAATTCACATTTCAAAGCATTTTTAAAATTTATTTATTCTCAATCATAACTCAGGATCAACAGGTTTCGGTATGGAGTGGTTTGTGGCTTTCTCAAAACACCTATCACAATTATAAAGTGATGAAATGGAATATTTGAATGGTCTGTTTTTAACCCTCATAATACTTCAGTGTGAGTACAAACAGCCTTCATTTTACTCATGACTACAGAATGTTTTTTACGCTTTCCTTTCTGTAACATTTAATTCTATATGGATTGTGACACCTTTCCAGGTTTACCTTCCAAAGTAAGGCATTCTTAACTCTTTACCCAACATAAGGCGAATACCAGCCAGCGTTTTTCACTGAAAATTTCCATTCAATTTTCATTATTTTTTCAATCTTGCTTGACAAACATTGCCGATGATCTCTTATTTGAATGAGCTCCCTTTAAATGGTTAAAATGGAGTATTTAAAGAGATTCTTTTAACCCTCTCAAATTGTTAATCCATACGAACCGGAAAATAGATCAACTATTGAAATAATTCTTACTTTTTATGCCCGCACATCGAATAGTCATAGGGCATATTGTTTTACCTCTGTCTGTCCGTCTGTCCATCTATCTGTCTGCATATAGTGTTCATTGTTTGTCCGTCTAACCCCTCTTAAAGTTTTCAAGCTATTATTTTTTATTTCACAGGAAAGGGCACGGTGGCGTTGCGGCAACCGGTTCTCGGCAGATCATCAAAGTTAACTCTTTCAACACGAGAGGCCGTTCTTCCGGTCCAGGAACACGATGCGTCGTGATTTCATTAAGCAGGATGGCTACTAAGTGAACGTTTGTGGTAGGGGCGCGGTGGCGTTGCGGTAACCGATTCTCGTCAGGTCACTGAAGCTAACTTTTCCAACACGAGAGGCCGCTCTTTCGGTCCAGGAACACGATGCGTCGTGATTTCATTAAGTAGGATGGCTACTAAGTGAACGTTTGTTGTAGAACAATTAATATTTTCAACGCGCAGCCTTGATCTACCTCCAGATAATGGATATGGACTCTTCCCATTCCTGCTATTTAACCCTTTACCCAACGCAAACGATATCAAAATTGATTATTTTAAATATCATTTTTACAAATTTTTCAAAAAAGTTAAACAAAAACATATCATGTGACCCCTCGATGGAACGAGCTCGATGGGTCACATGATATGGTTTTGTTTAATTTTTTTGAAAAATAATATTTTTTCAACTGCTGAATTTGCGTATTACGCGGGGCGGATGCGGCCGATTCGTCGGGTAAAGGGTTAACTGGCATGGAAGATACACCCAGTGTTGGAAGGGTTAAGCACCGCCTCGCCCGGTTAGTCCTTGGATGGTTGACCGTCTGCTCGATCGATTCGTACTCCCGCATCGTGTCATTGGACAAGGCACTTCACTCCGATTTTCCATATGGGGGCACGATGACGCCGTATACCAAGGCGGACTGCACGTCTTAAACCAATCTAACCCTGCCTGTGCTGCAGTGCGGATTTACGATGTTGGGGAACTGGCAGCTGCTCGTTGTTGCTTGGTTGTTCTCTCCGGGTACTCCCGCTTCCTCCACCTGTACAACTGTTACTGACTCGATATGACCATGGCCGTTAAAGTGTTGTTAAACCCTAATAAATAAATAAATAAATAAATAAATAAATAAATAAATAAATAAATAAATAAATTTATTTCACAGGATGTTTCTACATATACCAGGTGTGTGCATATTGTCAGGATTTTGACTTGTTTCAATATTTCACAAAACTACATGTTGTTAAACTTAATCGATTTTTTGTAGCGTTTCACCTGTCTGATACGTGATTTTTTCGGCTATTTTCTCCCCCAGTTTTGAAGCTAGGACCTTTTTTTGCAATATTTTAACTGCGATCGCTAATATGAGTAAGGCTAGACATAGAAGAGAACAAAATGAGAACAAGGCCACGGATGTGGAATTAACCTCGGATCCATTGGGTAATGAGAAAATCTTGCGTTGTTCAATCAGAATTCTGCGTGTGTGAGTTGCCGGTTTGAATTTAAACGGAAATGTAAAACCAGTCAGAAAGAAAATCCGTTACAACAATGCTTCCAATGTGCAACTGTTGGAAGTTTTGCCTGAAAAAAATCCCAATACTCTTGACTTTAGGATAAATATTAGGAAGGTGAGACACCGCTTCTACACCTCCCCCACCCCCCCCCCCCCCCCCACACACACCCGTAGCTACGTGCCTGTGTGGAATGGCAAGTGTGTTCCGTGAAGTACCTATAACAATTATGATTGAAGGAAATGAAATATTCAACTGGTGTGATTTTAACTCCCTTAATACTTCAATGTGTGTCCGAAAACTTTCATTCAATGCAACTCATGGCTGTAAAATGTTTCGTACGCTTCTGTCACAATGCCACATTGTACACAAAATCCAATCTTGAGATCCCACAACTTTTTATTTCCAGTATGCCTCGTTTAAGGCTTTAGATGCCGTCCAATGGCTCAGGCAGGGGAGAATTGACTCCCCAGTTACGGCGTTGGACTTTGGAATCGAAAGGTTCACGGTAATGCTTCTCCAAAAGGGTACGCAATCCTGATTACCATTGTGGGGGTCCGGTGACGTTGTGTAGTAAGGCGTACTGCACTTAGATCGACCAATGCTCACCCTTCTTGTGTGTTGTTTGTATGTTGTGGATTTTGACAGTTGTTGATCGGTACTCGGCATATCTATCCAGGTACCCTGGTTTACTTCGCCAGCAAAACTGTCAGATACGAGACGAACTCCAAACTCTCTGTCGAAAGTGCAGATAAACCCTTATAAAAGTTGTCAAGCAAATATCTCAAACACCTCTCGTGGTCATCCAGAGCAATTTTACAGCCGTAAGATATTGGGATCTGGTTCTCATGCATCACGTCCTTCCACTTATCTATGCGCAGAACTTTACACTGCAGCAGGATAATGCAGGGTCGCATGCCACTAGGGGTTGTCGTGACTTCATGAGCTTAAGCAAAACCCCAGATCTCGATTGGCCACCCGACAGTCCAGACTTGTCGCTGATAGAGCATTTGAGGAACGAACTGCACAAGATGGTCAGGAAGCGTGTCCACGTCCAAAGCAACAGGAGTGGATTAGCATCACATAAAAGACCCTAAACAGCTCTACACACTACGGCCCTTCATGCTGAGCATCGTTTCCTCCTCAACACCCAAAGTCTTCTTCCTACTTCCTGCCCCCTCCACCTGCCAACCACCATCAAATGCCACAATAACTGGGGTGACCCTCGACAGTCCTGCTTTGTCTACATTGACCTTTGGCTGATGGGAAACAGGGTGGAGTAATTCCGCAGCACTTGAAGCAATAAGGAGTGGGGTTGGGTGAATGTGGATCGAGGACAAGATAGACTAAATGGAACCTGCTGTTTTAAGTATATGTTGAATCTCCCACACGTCAGAATACTAGCAAATCAAACATAAAGAAGGGTAGTTAGACCAAATTATTCAATGGAGATATTGGACTTGGAAGTGAACAAAAACTATGGTAAAAAAACCTCAGAGAAACAGTCATGGGGGATTTTAACCTGAATTGGCAAGGGGGGTTCGACGCAAAGAGATCTGTGGGTAGTCTGTGTGCTAAAGAAAAGTTGGGCGTTAAAAAGCCTTAATGGCACATTTGATGGGCGGCTGATGTTCAAGATGAAGTCACGGTCGCAGTAGCTTTGGGGAAATCTGCG
The DNA here is from genome assembly GCA_031216915.1 of Pictodentalium vernedei. Taxonomy (NCBI): domain Eukaryota; kingdom Metazoa; phylum Mollusca; class Scaphopoda; order Dentaliida; family Dentaliidae; genus Pictodentalium; species Pictodentalium vernedei. Next base: position 438,196,738 of record CM062293.1, read on the forward strand.
AAATACAACGGAAAGGCGCGGGAAATGTGTCATTTAGGCGTTGTTGAGACCCAGCAACATTTTTGTTTTCTGTCAGGATGTCGAAAATACTTGTCTAAGCGAACAGGATTCATCGGGATTATCATATGGAAAGTGGGATGAGAGAATGAAGGACATGTGGTTAGGTGAGAAGGGGGGGGGGGGGGTGGTGGCTCCGTAGGTAGGGTGTAGGCTGCAAAGCGAGAGGCGCTCGATTCGAATCCAGCTTGGGGCAACATGGGGCAGGATGGCATTATGTACTAAGGCGTAAGGCACGTCGGCGGTGCACATGTCTTCAACAAATGCTAACCCCGCTTGTGTGGAGTTGGTATGTTGGGGAGCTGACAGTCAGTTTCAACAATATTTATTCAATGAATGTGTTATATATTTCAGGATTGACAACCACAAAAGTAACAGTATATTTATATTGAATATAAAAAAATATAACATATATTGACAAAAGAAGAAACCAAATGGCTATGTAATGTTGTGATCTGGCAGAAAGCTAGGAGCTTTTGTTAGTCATCTCCCTGGGTCATCCATAAGTATACCTCAAAAGGTGGTATAATATAGTAGATGTACTCATATTGCCGCCTGGAACCCATGGTCTATGATCCATCAGAAACTTATCACCATCAGTGCGCCAAACCGGGGCACCGCATCCACACACACACACTGAGGGCTGTTTACTGGCCGTATAAATCTAGAACTGGGAGCAATTACACGAGAGACCGTTCACAGTTTGCTTCACGGCATCGAGCTCGACACACGCAGGTAACCGCGAGTGAACGGACGCGACCCCCGACCAAGGTGTACTAAAGCGTTCTGCACGTCGACGGTGCTCTTATCGTCAACCAACCTCTATCCTGCTTGTGTGGAGTTAGTATGTTGGAGAGCTGACAGTTGCTCTCCGTTGCTCGGTAGTTCTCTCCGGGTGCTCCGACAACCGTAAAACTGTCGTGGTCATGAAAAGTCATTGTGGAGAAATATGTGACCTTAAATACCAATAAACAAATAAATAAATAAATCTCTCCCATCCCAGAATATTGGGAATTTAAATGTAAAGACAGGGTACACGCTAAAAACTAAAGTGTTAAAAACTACACTTGAAGTGCTGTATTTAACACTTACTAAGTGCTGAACTAGCACTTTGTTCAAGTGCAGATAATCCAGAACTTGGCAGGTGTTACAATAATACCACTTGACAAGTGTAATGTCCACCTTGGATTCCGAGGTGTCAACAACTACACAATGGAGCTCCCAATTGTTATACAAGAGACACTGGTCAGAGTGAAGGCTACCCTTGCTACCACCTGGAGCATCCAGGTGCTCAAGGGTAAAATTCACCTGACAGTGGATTTTGAGAAGGAAACCGAACCGCCGTCCTTGGAGAGGTGTAGCACCTTTCGCGAGAGGATTTCCCCCCGCACTGGTCACCCTCCAAGTGATACGGACTCGCAGGATGATGCCAAGAATACGGATGCAGCCGAAGGAAAGAAGAAAAGGAGAAGAAAGAAGGGACCTTCCGCCAGACGACGTGATGCCCGCCGACTGACGGTGTTTATGGAGAAGAAAAGGATGGAAAAGGAAGAGAGGGAGGCTAACCATGGCGTTGAAAGCTCAATGCCTGCTACCCCTGGCCGCTCCACGTCCACGCCGGTTCCCCCCACTCCTGTGGAGGGTCCGGAGGATGCTGGTTCGCCAGGCAACACTCCAATCTCTAGCCCATCACACTCTTCCTCGGAAGAGGAGATGGAGGAGGGAGGTTTGTTTATGGTGCAGGAAGTTGAGCCGGACAGCGCACATGTAGCTACACCCGCTCTTGCTCTTCCAGCCTTTTCCGACCAGGACACCATCCAGGAAGTTCACACCGCGGAGTCCGTGGAAAGCATACTTGGGGAAAAGGTCAGGGATGACGAGCATCTAGCCCTTCTCCAACAAACGTTGAAGACCTTGGATAACCGCGGACTCTTGGAAAGTACGATTAGAGGAGCATTACAGAGTGTTAGCAACCACTATCTGCACACTACTCCAGAGAGCTCTCCATCACCGGCAGCTGCAAGGGCTAGACCATACCAACCTAGTCAGCCCTCCAGTACCCCTCCTTCAACACCACCAAAAGAGGTATCACCATCACAGCCTCCTCCTCCAAAAAAGAACAGGAGGAAACATAGACGGCGCTGAGTACCATTTTCATTTGCCATCTTTGCCACGCCCAGACCACCCAAATCATCTACAGTTACAGAGGGTCGAAAGGGGCTTGTCCCCCATACCGTCCCTGCGCGCCTTCGGCGCGCGGAATCATTTCGTTCGAGTAATGTCGCGACACTTACAAGGAAACAACACAGATGACGAGAATCAGGCTCGAACTCTCGAGCCTGACCCGCGTCATCTGCGTTGTGTCCTTTTAATTTTGTACCCACCAAGCGCAAATCAAATTATGGACGATTCGGGAAGAACCACCAATGCTAGACACATGGGAAGTGCCATCCATTCAAGTTTCAGATGTCTGACGATTGTAATGTCTAAGTGCTGAAAGCATTGCACTTTGAGTGTTAAAATCAAACCCTAAGAGTTAGAATCAGTTTAACACTTTGAAAGTGTCATTTTTAACACTTTAGTTTTTAGTGTGTAACTAGGCCAAATTAGTAGTTTTTGAGAACTGTTCATTTGAGATATGGAACTTAGATGTGGGCTATGGTAAACAAAAAGAAAAAAAGCTCCCAGCTTTATGTCGATTGTAGGACAAAATACCCATCGGACAAAACGCCCTTGGATAAAACACCCTCGGATAAAAAACCCTCAGGACAAAACACCCTTAGGATAAAACACCCTTAGGACAAAACCCTTTTGACAAAGCACTTTGGGACAAAACATCCTCAATTATGTATAATATTTTTTTTTCATTTTTTGTTTTAAATTTGTATAATTTTTTAAATTTTAAATTAAAAATTATGTGTTTTTGGCTGTTATTGAGATTGAATATACTCTCTTTCTTTAATGTGCCTCACTCAATTATATATGATGTTTTTTTCACTTTTTTCTGTTTTCGAATTAAACATTATGTGTTTTGGGCTATTAATGAGATTGAATATAATCTCTTTCTTTGATGTTCCTCACTCAAAGAAAGAGTGATGGCTTGGGTAGTGTGTTTAGCTGACTCTTTGATGCATTCACACATAATTGTTGTATATGAATAATAATAACTCTTTGGCCAGCCGCTGATTTGTCGCGGTCCTCATAAGAGAAGGCCATCATTCCCCCTGCACCCCACCCCCTCTTCCCCTCCTCTCCTCCCAGCATTCAGATATAAACTGCTTAATAGTGTCCCTCACTTCCTCGTTTTCAATTTCTTCAATAAGCATTCCTACCCTCTCCCTCGTGTCCCCCTTCAGCCATCTACCCTTTGTTTCTTCACCCCACTTCTGCATTATTCTTCCAGTAAATTTTATTCTATGAGGTATATACTGTGGGCATTCCAAGAGAAAATGTTCCAGGGTCTCCACTACTCCAGAGTGGCACATTTGGCATCCTTTTTCTCCATCTCTCCCAATTTTCCCCCGAAGCTCCAGTGATCTTGATCTCAGTTTGAACAGCAGTGACCCTCCAAAGGTGCCATCTAGGTACTTCTCAAAAGCTGGCTTTTCTTTATATTGTAACCCCCTGCAGTGATCTTTTCACGCTAACCCCTGCTCGCCAGTTTCGATTGCAATCTTCCATGACTCTCTCTTTTCTTCCATGACTCTCTCTAATAAAGATAAAGAATGTGCTTATGCTATAGAGGTGGTGCTATTTGTATCTTTTTTTATTTATCTGTTTTACTATTAAAATAAAAAAACAAAAACAAAAAAACAAACAAATCAGTGAGGTAAAATTGTCCGAGCTGTGAATTAATTGTTGCCCAGCGATTTCATTTTTCGGAAACCCATCAAATCAACAAAAAATTAGAAAATTTTAATATCATACAGTACGTGGAGAGTGTATTATCACTAAATCACCTGCAGATTGGAGATTCCACCCAAGCAATAATTGCAAATTTCTCACAAAGCATAACCAGCACAAGCAAAGTTTCAGCCTATGGACCTCCGGGTTAAACCCGGAGGTCCATTGGCTGAAACATTGCTTGTGATTTTTGCCGATATGTACAAAATTTGAAAGTTATAGCTTGGGTGATAACTCCACTCCACGGGTGATTTAATTACAATCCACTCTCCACGTACTGTACATACACTGCTTATTAATTCTGAACTATTTCACAGTTTTTGTTCGTTTTTAACATGTGTTATTATCATGGCGAGGGTGTTTTGTCCGGAGGGTTTTTATCCTAAGGATGTTTTGTCCATGTTACCAACCTCACCAGGGGTGTTTTGTCCAGGTTGCAATTTTTGAGGATGTTTTCTCAGACGGTGTTTTGTCCTAAGGGTGTTTTGTCCGGATAGCTTTCTGTCAGATCCCCCATTACATCTAATATGGTCATTTGTTAGTATATGTTATATTCTTGATGTTCACTATATATACTAGCAATTTTTCTTGGTATTCAATCCTGTAGCATTTAGCATACTTATTGAATAAATATTGTTTAAACTAAAAACGTCTCAGAAAGAATCATGGGTGATTTTAATCTGAATTGGTGAGAAAGGTTCAAAGCAAAGAGATCTGTGGGTAGTCTCTATAGTAAAGAGGAGAAAGGCTTTGAAAAGAAACTCAATGGCATCTTTGATGAGCAAGTGATATTGAAAAGGAAGTCGCTGTCGCTGGAGCTCTGGAGGGAAATCAGGGAAAGACGATGAAGAGGAGCGGCAAATGTGCAACATTTTCTTCTATCAGAATGTCTACAATACCAGTCTAACAGAACAAGATTCACTGGGATGATGCTCGGGGGGTGGGAAGGAAGAATGAAGGACATGTGGACAATTGAGGACATGAAGGAGAAGGTTTACTCTGCTTATTGGGGAGGAATGGTAGCTGTCACCCTTAGTTCGTCTCATACAGTACGTGGAGAGTGTATTATCACTAAATCACCTGCAGAGTGGAGATTCCACCCAAGCAATAATTGCAAATTTGTCACAAAGCATAACCGGCACAAGCAAAGTTTCAGCCAATGGACCTCCGGGTTAATCCACTCTCCACGTACTGAAGTGCTAGCAGGTGAGAAGAGGCGTGGGGATAATGGGGCATTTAGAAGGGCAGGGCAAATCAAGGCCTTTTCACCAGAGAACCGCGACAAATCAGCGACTCATTTCCCACTCAAGCCTCATATATGCCTGCACACTCTGCAGATTCTCCAGGTAATTAGCACAACCCCCTAATAATCCATACCACGGCCGTCCCAACCGTCCCTGTACACCGTCCCGCACTGGCCGCGTGCCTCGAGCTCAAACTTACTGCGTCTGAACTCCCTGATCGACACCACTCACCTACTCCCTCTGTACTCTAATACTCATCATGATCGGGATGAAATCTTTCTTGTATGTTATTTGGTTTTGTCTGGCCGTTGTAAAGCAGGAAGGTGTTAAGGTACTTAGCGGCGTCTGTGTTTTCGTCTGTTTTTCTCAGGAGGAAGTGGCTGTGTTGGTGATACCTCCTTTGGTAGTGCAGAAAGAGGAGTGGTGGGGGAGGGGGGCTGACGTGGTTCTTAAGGTCTATCTCTCGCAGTTGCGGGTGGTGAAGAGAGCTTTGTCGTTGTGCATAGATAGTGGCTGCCAACACTTTCCATTGTTAAGCCCGAGTGGAATGATTCAATATATACAACTCTTAGATCGAATATCACAGAGCTTGAAAGCAGAGGGTTCAGTATTGTCCTAATGGGGGACTTCAATGGGCACATCGGGGATAAGGAGGAGGGCATACAGGGAGGTGATAGGAAAATTAACACGAATGGGAGGAAGATGTTGGACCTATCAAAAGAGCTTGGTTTAAAGATTCTGAACAGGGATGCGAAATGTAAGGGTAAATGGACCTGGGAGAGGAACGATAAGAAAACAATAATTGATTATATACTCACTGACGTTAGCGTATGGAGGGAGGTTATAGATGTAGAAATAGATGACGAGGGAAAAAATGACTTGGGTAGTGATCACAACCTGATAACAGTTAAGATTATGGGCAAAAAGACGAATAGAGACAGAAATACCTTCAAGGAAGTTTGGGGACTAAAACAAGGAGCCGACTGGAAGCAGTTTCGGGAAAAACTAAAACCAAGTCTTGAATGTATACCTAGGGATGCAAATGTCCAGAGTATTTCAGATGGCATAGTAAATAGCCTAACAGAGGCAGGGAAGGATTGTATAGGAAGGGTGAGGGTCCCAACGAGAGAGCTCGGATACAGGGTTAACGAGGGACTGAAAAAGGCTATAAACGTAAGGAAGGTAAAATGCGCTGCTTACAGAAGAAGTAGGAAGCTTAAAGGGGTGGATAACAATGACACGAGACTAATGAAAGGAGAATATGAACTGGCACGGAAAAAGGTGGATGAGATAAAGAATAATAATAGGAAGGAGCGCAATTGCAGTCTTGCCAGAACAATAAAGAAAACGGGGGGTTCGAGCTCAAACGTATTTTGGAACTGGGTAAATAAACGGGGAAAAAGTAGTGTGCAGAGTATCAAAGTGGATGGGGAAAGTACAGAAGATAAAGGCCGTATCGCTTCAGAGTTAGTCAAGCACTGGGAAAAGATAAACGATAGGCGATGGGGCAGTGGGTCCCCACCAAAAAGAAATACACTGGTGGAGGAGAACCTATCCATTCGTGTATGTAGCGAAATAACGGCAGAAGAAGTGCGGAACGTGGTCTCGAAATTAAAAAAAGGTAAAGCGGGAGAGACTGATGAAATTCCGAACGAATTCCTCAAAAATGGAGGGGAGGCACTTGTTGAAGTCCTGACAAACCTTTTCAACCTGGCTCTGCGAAAGCAAAAGGTCCCCAGAGAGTGGAGGGAAAGTAGGGTGTCGTTCATACACAAAAAGGGGGATAAGGAAGTTCTAGATAACTATAGGGGGATATCAGTTAGTAGTAACATCGCGAAAGTATTCTGTAAGGTCATATACGGTAGACTTGAGGAAGTTATTGAAGAGAAAGGTTTTTTAGGAGAAATTCAAAATGGTTTCAGGAAAGGTCGAAGAGTCACTGATCACCTATTTACACTCACCCAACTGATAGAATCAACAAAGGCTGAAAAGAAAAAGATGTTTCTGGCATTTCTAGATGTGAAAAAAGCGTACGACCGAGTGTGGAGGGAAGGTATGTGGCGAAAGCTCGAGGGCATCGGACTGGGGGTGACTTTGTGGGAATCATGAAAGCATTGTATACAGATGTGCAAAGCCAACTCAGTCTAGGGAGTATCACTACAAAACGAGTCCCTATGGATATAGGCCTCAAGCAGGGGTGTATCTTTTCACCGATTTTATTTGCATTGTATGTTAAAGATTTAGGGGACGAACTAATTCAGAGTGCGGAGGGGGTAAATGTTGGAGACAGGTACCAGGCTTATTCTTTGCGGACGACATGGTGTTAATGTCTAGAACTGAACAGGGGCTAGAGAAATTGCTGGAAATTGTTGGTAGATATGGGAACACTTGGCGGCTCGAACTAAATGAAAATAAAAGCAAGGTAATACCCGTTGGACGCAAGGTAGATATGACGAAGAGATGGAGAGTGGGGGAGTTCTCAATCCCCGAAGGGGAAAGCAAACAAATCACTGTAGGAGAAACGGGAGAGTATGACTATCTAGGGGTAAGCGTAAATATAACGGGAAGAGGGGTGTACAGAAATTACTCAGCCAAACTGATTCTGAAGGGGAAAAGAATTCTGAACCAACTAAAACTTTTAGGGAAAAATAGTTTCAACAAGGTCTTTGTGGGGAAAACACTGTGGGAGAGGGTGGGTTTACCAAGTATAACGTATGGCACGGACGTGATTCCATTAAACCAAACCGTTATTAAGAAGTTGGAAAGTACTCAGAATGATGCCGGCAGATGGATAACAGGGTCGAGTAATGCTGCAGCTTTGGAAGCAGTAAGGGGGGAGCTTGGGTGGATGAAAATCAAGGACAGGGTAGATTTGGGAAAACTGTGTTACTTTAACTACTTGAGAAACCTGCCTGACAACCGGTGGTGCAAATTGATGCTCGATACCATTTGGAATTCTAATATAGATACGGGGTGGTCAAAACATGTGAGGGAACTAATGGACAATTACTCTATAGAGGTCACAAACATAGAAGTAGGAATGAAAGAAGGCAAAAGGTTTGTCAAAGAGAGAGTCATGGAAGATTGCAACCGAAACTGGCGAGCAGGGTTTAGCGTGAAAAGATCACTGCAGGGGTTACAATATAAAGAAAAGCCAGCTTTTGAGAAGTACCTAGATGGCACCTTTGGAGGGTCACTGCTGTTCAAACTGAGATCAAGATCACTGGAGCTTCGGGGAAAAATTGGGAGAGATGGAGAAAAGGGATGCCAAATGTGCCACTCTGGAGTAGTGGAGACCCTGGAACATTTTTTCTTGGAATGCCCACAGTATATACCTCATAGAATAAAATTTACTGGAAGAATAATGCAGAAGTGGGGTGAAGAAACAAAGGATAGATGGCTGAAGGGGGACACGAGGGAGAGGGTAGGAATGCTTATTGAAGAAATTGAAAAAGAGGAAGTGAGGGACACTATTAAGCAGTTTATATCTGAATGCTGGGAGGAGAGGAGGGGAAGAGGGGGTGGGGTGCAGGGGGAATGATGGTCTTCTCTTATGAGGACCGCGACAAATCAGCGGCTGGCCAAAGAGTTATTATTATTACTCTGAAAGATTTTTGGTTGAGCCCGCGGTTTTCGAAGTTTTTGATCGTGGCTAGTAGAAATGTTCGGTGGTCGTCATCTTTGACCTTTTCTCCTATGATGCTTTCCACGGACTCCGTGGTGTTTACTTCCTGTGTGGTGTCCCGGTTGGAAAAGGCAGGAAGAGCAAGAGCGGATTTATCGACATGTGCGATGTCAGATTCCACTTCCTGCCCGACAAACAGGCCCTCCGCCTCCATTTCCTTTTCCTAGGAAGGGTGTGATGGGCTGAAGATAGGACTGTTACCTGGCGAACCAGCGTCCACCAGACCTTCCACCGGAGTGGGAGGAACCGAGCTGAACGTGGAACGGCCAGTGGTAGCAGGCACTGAGCTTTCAGCGCCCTGGTTCGCCCCACTCTCTTCCTTCTCCGTCCCTTTCTTTTCCATGAACTTCGTCGGGTTCCGGACATTTTCCCCTAGCACATTTTCCCCTAAAAAACGTGTTATCTTGGGTATTTTCCCCTACTTTCAAATGAGAGCGTGGACATTTTCCCCTAGTTAGGAAGAAAAAGTGGACATTTTCCCCAAAGTAAAAAAAATAAATTTCAAGATAATTACAAGAAAAAGAAAGAATTTGTTCCATTTAATGTCACACTATTTTCAAAGTACTAACTAAAAACTCCGCCAGTCGGTGGGCATCGCATCGTCTCGTGAAAGGTCCCTTCTTTCTCGTTCTTTTCTTCCTGATCTCGGCGGTTTCTGTCTTTTTGGTATCATCCAGCAAGTCCGTGTCACTTGGAGTGTGACTAATGCGTTGGGAAATCCCCTCACGAAAGGTTCGACACCTCTCCAAGGACGTCGGTTCGGTTTCTTTCTCAAAATCCACTGTCAGGTGAATTTTACCCTTGAGCACCTGGATACTCCAGGTAGTAGCAAGGGTGGCCTTCACTCTGACCAGCGTTTCTTGGATTACAATTTGGAGCTCCATTGTCAAGTTGTTGATTTCTTTAATATTTAGTTTGATTGTCATAGGCATTAATATTGTCGACTTGGATTAAGTCATATGTTATTGAGGAATAATGGAATGATTACAAATAGTTGTTCACACTTGTATCAACCCATCTTTATTAGTTAATTTGTGAATTGAGTTCAAGCCGATTATGTTAACATAATGTGTTGTCTGTTCAGATGAAGCCAGTGAGTGCTAATTGTCAGGTGTGTCGACCTTCCCATTTCATTGAATTTAGTGTTGATTGGAGAGCTTCTCTTATCATGGCTTATTTTAAGATATCAGAATATAAATATAGTTCAGACCATTCCTTTGGCGCGCTGAAGCCTTTCATTCATTCATTAATTCATCCTGGTACGTTTTTGAAAGAAAACATTCAGAGTTCACCATTTTCAACAAATGTTTGAAGTGTCGGCGTCACCGAAAACAGGACATACAATCGTGAGTACATTTTATAGTAACAAAATATATTCAGGTCTACCATTTTTAAACTATCCTCGATTATTTATTTATTTATGTATTGGGATTTAAGGTCATATATTTCTGCACTGTGGCTAATCATGACCATGACAGTTTTGCGGGTGGAGAAAGCCGGAGTACCGGTGAGAACCACCGAGCATCGGCGAGCAACTGTCAGCTCCCCAACATACCAACTCCACACAAGCAGGGTTAGCATTGGTTGAAGACAGGTGCACCATCGACGTGCAGTACGCCTTAGTACACAACGTCACCATGCCCCCACGTGGACAATGGGGGTGAAGTGTCTTGCCCAAGGACACAACGTGGTTGCCGCAGGTGGGAATCGAACGAGGACCTCCCGGCTTGCAGCCTGGACCTCTACCAACTGAGCCACCGCCCCCCCCAAACTATCCTCGTTAAAAAGTTATCTGATTGTAGAATATACCCGCTGTGAGGAACCAAACATCAATCAGGACACACCCTAATGGACATCGCCGAGAGAATACAATTGGTGGTGACGACCCACATGTTATTATTCTGCATAATTTCTGCATTGGAGCCTCGGATATTGAATGTTTTTTCTTGAAAACATGAACTTTCTCATAAAACTAGGGTTGATACTTTGACTTACATCACACTCACGCAGTCGGTTGTGTAGACTGAGGACTGCAGAAACAAAACCGAGATATTGGTGGCCCTTCCGATCCAACAGGGTTACCGGTGCGTTGCGTGTCAATTGAATTGGATGTTGCGTCAGGGCTACTTTTTTGTACATTTTGTTTATCCTCAAATACATTTTCGATAACTCCTTGATTTGTACCGCTAATTCCGACTTATGTTCCAACAACGCCATTAGCCCTTTACCCAACGCAGACGATATCAAAATTTATTATTTTAAGTATTATTGTTTTCAATTTTAACAAAACCATACCATGTGACCCTTCATTGGAACGAGCTCATAAGCTAGTTCCAACGAGGGGTCACATGGTATGGTTTTGTTGAAATATTTGGAAAAATTTAATTTTTTCAACTGCTCAATTTGCAAATTAACCGGGCGGATGCGGACGATTCGTTAGGTAAAGGGTTAAGACATGCATTCAACAAATGCTCGTTTTGACGATGTATTTGGAATATTTCGTCCACCAAGGATGTATTAGAAAAATAATATGATTGTTGGAATAAAACATAACACTAAATCCAAAGAAAGCATTAAATATTTTTATCCGGTATCGTGCAACAGTATTCCAGTGTACAAATTCCTCGTACAGCCCTACACCCAAAAGCTTCTGTACACGCTAGCACCTATCAGGGTGTCTCAGAGAAAACAATTGCGCTCAACGTGCCATCTACAACTACTGCATTCGAAAACCAGTTGGATTAAAAATTAAGCCAATTGAACTAAATTGTGTTCATATGCACGCAACCCAGTTAATTTGTGTTGATTTTAGCCCAACTGATTTGAGAGTGTGGTTTTCTGCGACAGCGTATTGACATCACGTTGTATTTAGTTACTAACTCGTTATAACAAGTTAGTAACTGACATGTTCCCCTGTAACAAGCTCGACAATTCATAATAACGATTTAGCTTACTCTATTAACTAAATCGTTATTATGACTCTGCCAACTCGCTATTATGATCTGTCAACAAAATTTTCCGCTGTTACCGTTCAATAAATCGCTTGTGTGCTACCGGGTACTCTTTTATCCCTTTGGCGCCACATGGAAGATGAATATATTATGCATTATAACGAGTTACTACTTGGGTATGCACGATATTCAAAACTGAATAACGGTATCGGTATTAATAAAAATACCACGGTATACCGATATATCGAAAACTGTTCAGATATATGAACACAAGTACCACAATCGAGACTCGAGTCATCACAGTCGGAACGAATTAGCATGCCTTGATGATGCGTTTCGAAAAACCTTTACCCAACGCAGACGATATCAAAATTTATTATTTTCAAAATTAGTTTATCAGATTTTCCCCAAAGATTTCAACAAAACTATATCATGTGACCCTTCATTGGAACGAGCTCGTTCCAATGAGGGGTCCCATTATATAGTTTTGTTGAAATTTTTTAAAATTATTTTTTCAACTGCCGAATTTGTATATTACGAGAGCACAAGCAGACGATTCCTTGGATAAAGGGGTTATATTATTCATTCGGGGCTGCAGTTAAAAAACTCAAGACATCTTGAAAATTAAATTGTGTGTTAATAAATAATGACGATAAACCGATATTTTTGTAATTACACCGGTATTCAATCGATATTGATTTGAATACCGGTATATACCGGTTTATCGATATACCGTGCAACCCAAGTTACTACTTTGTTTCTTCCAATGATCTCGCTAACTTTTTATGATGAGTTATTGAATAACTCTTTTCCTGCCACGAGTCACTTTAGTCTGATAGGTGCGTTCCTCGTACACATTGGCGTATCGGGGGGGGGGGGGGGGGGGTGGGAGGGGCAATGGTGTGGTTGGCTACAAGTACACGGTTTACAGCGATTGTCGGATGGATCTCCCTTTATCAATACGACGGGAAGAGAGGGAGGGGCTGTAGCGACTAGGAAGTGAATAATATTGGGATGGGGTATCATGTCATTGCATAATCTGATTATGCCGTCCCGACAGCGATGACCCAATGGTTCCAGGTGTTTCGGGTAAAACTACAATATAAGAAAAGAACTGGAACATTAAAATCCCCCCTCCCTTCTGTCAAAATTCCCTATGATTAAATCCGTTTTGATTAAAGCTACGCTGATAAAATTCTGCACCCCCCCCCCTTCCGAAATACGCGACAGTAAGCCTCTCCTAACACTAAAAACTCTCTATAGCAAATCCACTGCTCTGTTTCGGTTGAAAAAGTTGTTAGTGTCTGGTAGTTTCCCGTCATAGACTGTCGTTTCTCTCCTTATAATCATGCTTCCTTCTATCGTAAAAGTTTCCAAGATGAGATACGAGTAACTTGGAGGGAAGATGCATGAGAGAAGATCTCAACATCGTACCGGGGAAGATGGAGGATGTACCTGCGGGAAGTGTTATGAAATAAATAATTTAAATGTGAGGGGCATCAGCACACAGAATCGCCCCACCCTCCCAAAAAAGGGCCCGGTTGGCACAGCTCTACAAAAATCCTGACTCTTGATGTGCTGTTCACGTGTAAATATCGAATCATATCAGTATACGAAAGGTACCATATTGGAAGGTGAAGTCCCACGCGTTACCCTTGGCACTTCCGGTGTGGGAAACCTTTTCCGAAGAGGAAGTTGGTAAGGAAAATGGAGTGGAATATGACGGACCCCGACAAATTAGTGGATGCTGGAAACGTCTTTATTATTATTGCAATATTATCCTAGTTTTTGAAAGTGTTGTGAAACCACATTTGAGTTTACTTTCATTGGTCAGGGCGAACACAACTGGGTGTTATGTCAAGTCTGTGTTAAGGGCATACAGAACAAGTACAAACACGTTGTACCTGTTTATATATATATATATATATATATATATATATTTATATATATATATATATATATTGCCGCCCCACATGGATAATGCAAGATCATGACACCATTTTCTGAAATGCTCTCACAGAGAGCTCAGCTCAACAGCGCACCCTTCTCACCACTTTGGCCCGACACTATCCTGCCATCCATTCTTTCTGTGTGTTTGACCCAACCAGGAAGTTTGGTCTACCCAGTCGTCGACACCATACTAACGATGAACAGACGACCCTTTGAAGAACCCAGTCGTAGTGACCCAGTCTCACCATCTTCTCTACCCACTCTTTAGTCCATAGTCCCTTCTAAGAGATTCTTTCCCAAGTATAAATCATAGGCCAGAAGTAAGATTGTTCCCGGTGACTGACTGTGGAGAGCTGGATAGGAAAACTTGTGAAAACAAAATTTATTGTATTTGGAAAATCCCAAAATGGCCCACAAACCTTTTCGTCGCGACTCGAATTCCTATCTTTTGCAGATGTTTACCAAGCCACCCCTTTACAAACCCAACTACGCAATCAACCCAGAGCTTACTCAGACGACCCGACAATATCACTCGACCTGACATGACGCGGTATGATGGGGTATTACCTGAATCTTCTAACTGGGACCCTAACCAAAACAAACGTGCCCGCCTCCAATCATCCCCATGGGACTTAGTTACCTAACACCCCATTCCACCACTGTGGCTGAAAGACATTGCATTTCGGGTCCGCCACAGAAACCTAACCAAGGTGCATCTCCCGGTGCCCTGGGACCCCCGGAGACCCTATCCTATTCTCCCATCAATTTAACTCCGTTTCCATACACACCTCAATTTTCAGCCAGTCACCCCACCCTCCTTTTAGGGACTAGCCTGTTTGTTTACGTTCCCTAAAAGATCGAGATAAAACCTCAATGCTCGCTAATCTTCAAAAGACTAGACAACCTAATGACTTCATCATCTGGACGGGTCTGCTAGGCAGTCAAATGAGTGGTGAGGCAGTACTTCTTCATTGATCCAGGGCCGCCGGAAAGAAGGTCGAGGAGGCGCCATTGCCCCCCCCCCCCCCTTCTTTATCATAGCTGGCATACTACATTGTACACTGCACTTTCGACGGCCTTGGGTCAGTCTTCTTCCGGATCGGTAGATCACCCTTGGTGGCGTTGCCACCTGGTTAAAAGGTAGAGGTATCAGGTCATGTGGGCGGGAGCAAGGATTCTGGATCTCGGTTGGTGTAGGTTTAGTCTCAAAGTCGACAAGAACACACCAGAAATGACCTCTTGTCGGGTTTATGTCATGGACCGTCGATGGAACACTTGGATTAAGTGTCGGGGTAGAACTGTCGTACTGTTGGGGTGTGCCTGGTGCTGTTAGGTCGCTTGACCTTTAATGTCACGAGGTCGTGATAGTTTCGCCGGTTGATCTAGTTTGAGTGGGCGGGGTTGGATCCATAGTATGACCGTTGGACGTTAAGATCGAATGGCTTTATCACCCTAATGGATCTCAAAAGTAGGATCGCACACGGAAGCGGGGAGTTGAATATTCCGTCGTTTGATGGTTGGCATCAGCAACGTTTTGGTGGCCTAAAAACGAAGCCCTTACAAAATAAGCATCCGAGTTATGCCATTTATTCTTAAAGAAAAATACAAATCGTCGTGTGAGAACCATAAGGTTCTATCTTCCAGAGGAAGATAGAATCTTATGGGTCTCACTCGACGAAATGGTGATGACTTCAGCAATTTGAGCATATACAAGACCTATTCAATACAATCACATACAAACAAACATTGCCACGTGCCTCCGTTCACAGTCAAAGCGATTCCCGTGATTCGTAACAGTGAACAGGCTTATAGTGATTATTTTACATCTCATTTTGACTCGTTCTGTACCTTCTCGAATATTGGCGCGGCACCGAGCCAATAACCGGATGTAACGCATAAACCTCAAGTCACCGCCGATTGGACAGATTAATAACTCGTTATAACGAGTTAGCTGAATCGTTGCAAGAAGAAGGTTAATAACACGTTATAGCGAGGCAGCGAGCTCGTTGGAAAAAATAGCCAACTAAGTTATTATAACGACTTAGCTGAATCGTTGTAGGGAAAGAGGATGTTTCATAACTCGTTAGAACGAGTTAGCGGGCTTGTTTAAAAAAAGTAACTCGTTATTGAATTACATGTTTATCTTCTGTGTTACGCCAATAGGCTAAGCGAGTATTAAGTACAAGAACGATTTATTGATCGGTAACAACGGAACAATTTGGTTCGCCAGGTCGTAATTACGAATTAACTAAGTCGTAATAACGAGTTAGCTAAGTCGTAATAACGAGTTAGCTAAGTCGTAATAACGAGTTAGCTAAGTCATTATTACGAATTAACGAGATCGTTATCAGAAAGAGTTAGATACTAAATCGTTATAAGGAGTTACTGAGTTCCTTTTTAGGGAAAGAAGCAGTTACTGACTCGTTATAACGGATTAATAACTAAAAACTCCGGCGTGCCAATCACAGGGGCTCGTTACAAACAATGATTGAGGAATTAAATAATATTACAACATAAGCATAACTAGATACCCCGTCTAGTACATAATATAATAACAATATTGTTATTATATTATGTACTCGAGGGGGTATCCTGTTATGCTTATTTTATAATATTATTTAATTTAATTCCTCAATCATTGTTTGTAACGAGCCCTGTGTGCCAATAGGCTGCTGTAGTTTTCCGATGAAGGAGCTAATATATTTTCATTGAGTTTATTTCAGCGAGATGTCGTTCCAACAAGGGTCCTTAAGCTATGTTTTGGTTGCATAATATGACATGTTTAGTTATTGAAAAACACTTTTTCTCAAGTATTACACTTATTTGTCGATTCATTTTTCCATACCCCTATTTGGGTCGGTGTTGGAGATTTGCCACATACATCACAGGCGGGGTAAATCAGAATTCCTTTACACAATCGGCAATTCTTGCCAAATCCCTGCCTCCAGTTGCCTTTGGAACGTCACATTTCGGCTCAACGAAGAAATCTAATAAAGTCAGTGAACAATTTTTCACGAGGCCTATGTCGACGTGTGTTGAAGATACGGCCATTTCAGAATTCATTTGAATAGTGCAGCATGCGCAGTACATGTATAAAAGAACACCATTCCCAAGGAAATGATTTTCTGGCATTTTTATAAACCATGATAATGCCACTTGAAGAAAGGTCAAACAATTGAAAACACGATCTAATAAATGATTAATTTAGATACTCGTTTATATTTTTTGTAACAAAGGGTTAATATACCCATTACATTTGTCGAATAATCTGTCACGCGGTAAGAAAATAACAGTAGAATAGAAATTTTTTTCAAAACTTAAGAAAATGCTAAAGAGTACTGTCCAAACCTGTTACAGGGTACTGTACGCCCTAAATTCGATGCAGTTGTCTATGTTGTATTGGTGGTACAGTAGAATCCTCTTAACTGAATATCCATTTTGCCAGTGAAAATTATTCAATTAGCAGGAGTATACAATTAACAGGGATTTGGTCAGTTTCCTGTGTTCTGTTGGTAAACTGAGCATTTATTCTATTATATCTTGTTTGACAGAGCTCATAGAGCTCTGTCAAACAAGATATAATAGAATAAATTCCTGTATTGGATGTAGTGAGGCCAAAAAGGTTGATAAATAAGGGGAATTTGGTGCGTGTCACAGCAATTTTTGGACATATTACAAAAATGTATATACAATTAACAGGAGTTTACTCTACAATCCATATGCAATTAACAGATCAAATTTGTACTGAAGATATTGTAAATGGTTTTGTGTTTGAAAATTATATTCAATTAACAGGGATATACAATTAAGAGATATCCAATTAAGTGGGCACCACTGTAGTTGTTTCAAGTGGAACATTTCTCGAGATGCATCCACCATTTTATCGCAACGAACTGACCACTCAGTATCCCTTATTCGTCTTGACCTAAATCTGGTAAGCAACCATCACAGTAACCGTTGAGAATTTCAGAATCGTAAAGTCACCTTCTATATCCCCCAAAACGGACACCCGGTGTCCTCATTCATGGAATACAGGCATTTAATCTATTATATCTTGTTTGACAGAGCTCATGAATCTCTGTCAAACAAGATATAGTAAACTAAATGCTACGTGTATTTCCAGAATACAGGAAAGTGACACAATCCATGTTAATTGAATAATTTTCGTTGGCAGAGTTGCTATTCATTTAACTGGGTTCAATTGTAATTTCTTCTCAATTTTAAAATTCGAATTTTTTTGGAGTCATTTGACTTCAAAATTGACCTCTAAATAATTTTGCTTTTAGTCAGTAGTTCTACTGGAGCCGAAAATATCAAAGACCAAAATAGCTCTGTTTAGTCAGTCTTGTAAGGGTCATCACAATGTTCCGTAGCTTCCTTTTGCTGCAATGTGAAATAGCTTCTCTATTAAGATTTGATTCGAGATTGGATTTGATATCCATATCAGAGACAAGACTCGATTCAAGATTCGACTCGCAAAAACAAATTGTGATTCGCAGATCCCCAATACCCGGTGAATACCAGAGTTGTCGAGGAACAAATCTATCACAGTTTGTTGGTTAGTTTTCAACAAAAGTAGAGCCCCCCGCCTTCTTACCTCTATTGCAGGGGGCGAGTAATAAATTCTTTAGGAAACCAGCACTGTTCACAAAATTCCAGTTTTACCTACAAAATAGTTTGAGATCTTACTATAGAAAAACGAGCTCGAATATCTCCTTCCAATGATGGGTTGATAAGCTTTGTTTTGTGGACAAAAAAGAAAATCTTTATTGATTCAACATTTTTATTTTGCAAATATCGCCCTTAGATGTTTCACGTATAGGGTTGATTTTTTAATGCAATTTGTGTTGTGTCGAACGCTTGCTATCACAGAAAAAGCCAAACAGATTTAAGCCCCCCCCCCCCCCCCCCCCGCCATTTTCGCCAGGACCCGGCGTCGGTGTTTCGCCTCGCCACTGAAACGATTGAAATAGGTAATTAGCAAAAGGCCATAACGCCGTCTGTTTTGTTGTAAGGTGCCATGACAATTATTTTCACATAACATTGTATACGTTACTCATATTTCTAATTTTAAAATTCTGATATTTTCAGCGACGCCTACAGGGAGAGGTGGGGGAGGGGGTTCTGAGGGCCCCCTCCAAGAATGTCTCCAGTCGAGAGTTTCATCTTGATTCGATACTTTGATATCGATTTGATCTTGCTTGAGATCGTGCATTTTCTTATTACCTCTAGTACAGAAGTCCAACAGTCTACCACTGAGACACCTAGCCCCGGCATTTTCTTAAAATTTTAAATTTGATAATGTACTTGGTCTTACTCCAAACCGTCCATACAAATGGAGATGTATTGTATAGGTATTCAAACCAATATCGATTGAATACAGGTGTAATTACGAAAACAACGGTTTATCGTCTTTATTTATTTACCCACAATTTATTTTCAAGATGTCTTGAGTTTTTAACTACAGCTCAGAATGAATAATATGATCGATCTACCTAAGGAATCGTCCGAATGTGCCCACATAATATACAAATTCAGCAGTTGAAAAAATAATTTTCAAAAATTTTAACAAAAAACTATATCATATGACCCTTCATTGGAACGAGCTCGACGAGTCGTTCCACTGAGGGGTCACGTGATATTGTTTTGTAGAAGGCTTTGGAAAAATTTGATTTAAAATAATAAATTTTGATATCGTCTGCGTTTTTCATCAAGGCATCCTGATGTTATGCCTCAAGTCTCTATTGTGGTTCTTATGTTTAGATATCTGAACAGTTTTTCGATATACCGGTATACCGCGGTACTTTTTTGAAAACTCACACCGGTGTTCTGTTTTGAATATCGTGCAGCCCTAGTATTGTTTCCATGTCGAGCCTTCGGAGACCATGTGGGACATATTTGTAGTACCGGTGTGACGCGTGTTAAATTAATGAGATGATTGTTTTAAGGTTTTTTTTCCTGATTTTAGGCTTGTAAGTGTCGTCATCTTAAATAAAAAATATTATTTTACGAGATTTAAACAAACTAACTATCCAAGTGTATTTTATTTACGTATATAATAATAATATCACTTTGGCCGGCCGCTGATTTATGGCGGTTCACGGATGAGAAGGCCCTGGTGACCTCTGTACTCTCAACTGCCTCCCGATTCCCACGCTTTCCCTCTCCTCCCAGCACTCGGAGACGAACTGATTGATGGCATCCCTTTCCCCATTCTTCCCAATCTCTCCGATTAGCATATTAACCCTCTCCTTTGAGTCTCTCACTAACCACATGTCCTTCATTTCCCCACCCCACTTCCCCGTTATACCCCCAGTGAATCTTATCCTTTTAGACTGGTATTTTGGGCATACTAGAAGAAAGTGTTCCAGGGTCTACACCTTCTCCAAATTACACATCTGAAACTATTTTTCACTGTTTTTCCCAATTTGTCCTCTAAGTTCCAGAGACCGCGACCTCCCCTTGAACATCAGCGACCCCGAAAGGTGTCATCATGGTACTCGTATAAAACAATCTTCTCTTTAACACGCAGGCCACCCAAAGACCTCTTCGATTTGACCCCCTCTCGCCAATTGAGGTTACCATCCTCCATGACCCGTTCTCTGACGATTTTTTACCTAGATTTGCCCCAATGTCTAGGTCCGAAATCTCTAATGAGTAGTTCTCTATTAAATCCCCCACTTTCACTTTGACTATCCAGCCTGTCTTGATATTTGAGCTGAAAATTGTCTGAAACAATACTTTACAGCATCGGCTGGCTGGGAGATTTACCAAATATTTAAGATAACCGAGTTTCAATAAGTCTATCCTGTCCTTGATCCTCAACCACCCAAGCTCACGCCGATTGCTTCTAGTGCTGCCTCACTCGTCTCCGTTATCCGTCGGCCTGCATCGTTCTGCAGGGTTCCCAAGCTCTTTATAGCCTTCTGGTTTAGGGGTACCCACTTGCTCACCATATGTTTTACTTGGCAGACCCACCATTTCACGGATGGTTTTCTCCACGAAAACCTTATTGAAACTGTTTCTCCCCGTAAGGTTCATTTGGTTAAGAATTCGCCTCCCAGTCAGAATCAGTTTATTTGTGTGGTTTCGGTAGATGCCTCTCCCTGTGATGTTTATATTTACCCCCAGGTACTCGTAGTCACCTGTCTCTCCTACACTAAGAAGTTTGCTCCTACCTTCAGGAATACAGAACTCCCCCACTCTCCGTCTTCGTGTGTTGTCCACTTTGCTCTTGCTTTCATTAAGTTCCAGTCTCAATTTGCTATCATATTTCCCAGAAATTTCCAGCATTTCCGCTAGCCCTTCCTCGCTTTCAGACACCAGCACCATATCGTCTGCAAACAAATAGCCCTGGGATCTTCAAGTTCCCAACTGCTACCCCCCCCCCCCCCCCCTCGTCGCTATGCAGGAGTTCATCTCCGAAACCGCTGATGTACAATGCAAAAAGAATTGGCGAAAGGATACATCCTTGTTTTAGACCCATTTCCCTAGGCACACGCTTTGTTGTTATGTTACCCATGCTAAGTTCACTATGTACATCTTTATATAATGCTTTCATTATTCCAACACACTCGCCTCCCAAGCTCAGAGCCTCAAGCTTTCGCCACACACCCTCCCTCAGAACTCTATCGTGTGCCTTGTTTACATCCAGAAAGGTCAGGGACATCTGTTTCTTTTTTTCCCTTCTCCTCAATCACCTCCTGTAATCTTCAATGGAGGACTTTACAGAAAACCTTTCCAATGTTGCTACTGGCAGAGATCCCTCGATAATTATCCAAAACGTCATTTTCCCCCTTTTTATGAATAAATGTCACTTTGCTTTCTTTCCACTTCTTTGAGACATCTTGTTTTTCTATGGCTAAATTGAATAGGGCATTTAGGCTTTCACAGAGTTTCTCTCCCATTTTTGATAAACTTGTCAGGAATTTCGTCCATCCCTCCCGCGTTTCCATTCCTTAAATTTGAAATCACCTTTCGCACCTGCTCCGTTTTAATTTCGCTTCACAAGAAATTCGTTAGATTTTCCTCGACCTGGTTCCCCATGCCCCATCGCTTATCGTTTACCTTTTCACCTTGCTTGGCTAGTTCTGATGCGATTTGATTTTGACCGTCTGTAACTCCGCCATCTGCGTTAATACTCTGTGGATTACTTCCCTTGTTACGCTTATTCACCAATTTCCAAAATACGTTTGAACTCGACCCTCCCTGTCATTCTTATCGTCCTAATGAGACTGATATTTCTCACTCTCTGATTATCGTCTTTTATCTTATTTACTTTATTTCGTGTCTGTTGGTATTCTTTCTTTGCTACCATGGCCTCGTTGCTTTCCGCCCGACCCCACCCTTGAGTTTTTTTACATCTGTATGCAGCACATTTAGGTTTTCTACCCTTTATGACCATTTTCAATTCTTCTTTCACTATGTTCCCAAGTTCCCTTGTCGGCACCCTAATCTTCCCTACACTTTCATTCCTTGCCTCCACGAGGCTCGCAACTATGGCATCGGCCATTTTCTGGACACTGACCCCCTGGTGTACGGTGCAATGTTTCTTCAAACTCCGCCCAGTCAGCATCCTTTTGAGTACCCAAATCTCCTTGAAGCTTCCTTTGCCTTTTACTAGGTTTTTGGCCCTCATCGTCACTGTAATTAAGTTGTGATCACTATCCAACCCCCTTTTATCCTCATCACCCACTTCTACCTTATCACCTCCCTCCATAAATAATATTTGTGAGAATATAGTCGATTATTGATTTTCTGTCTTTCCTCTCCCAAGTCCATTTCCCCTTACACTTCGCGTCCCCATTGAGACTCTTCAAATCGAGCTCATTTGTGAACTTCAACAGCTTTCTTCCATTCCTGTTGACTTTCTTGTCCCCGCTCTCAATGCCTTCTTCCTTATCACATATGTGTCCATTAAAGTCATCCATCATAATTATATCGAGCCCCCCCCCCCCAACCCCCCCCCACCCGGTTTCTAGTTCTGTGAATGTGGTCCATAGTGTTGAGTATATCGAGTCATTCCACTCGGGTTTGCTTCCCTCCACCGCACAGTACACAATGCCAAAGCAATACTTTTGTTTCTTAGATTGATCTTTACCCATCCAATTTATTTCGATTCCTCAGCCGAGGGCTTGACATCTCCCAGGTTTGTAATTAGCGAGCGACGGTTTTAATTTCTCTTTAATGTACATGCCTACCCCAACCCCTTTTTCTGGCCTTCCGTTCGCCATACACCTATCCACACGCACCACCTTACTTGGTCTACTCGTTCCTCGTGTCTAAACCTCTGCCTCGATCAATGAAGCAATTTCCCTTACTTTCCGATGGAGACCCTGGATGTTGCTATAACCCACTTTCAGGGTACCGGGATTCGTTGGCTTCCGTCAACTGGTCCCATTGTTTTCTGACTCTAACCTTGGTAAAATTAGTCTGTCCCCCTCGATCTTGTTGATTCCTCCTGTGTCCACTCTTGTTATACTTGCCCCTGGCCCCCCATCCCACTCCTCTCCAAAAAAGGCTCCGCTACCCGAAGAAAGTTATCCCCCAATACCCGTTTCCCCATCCTGCTAGGATGCATTCCGTTGCGCCCACACATGCTCGCGTTGCCCTAAAACGTGCCCCAATGGTCGATAACGGGTATTTCCAGGTCAACACAGTAGTCCTCCAACTCCCCATTCAGCGCCAAAATTCTTGAGTTCCGTTCGTCCCCATACCCAAGAGCCGGAAGGACCCTGGATACAACTACTCTTGCTTTCCTAATTAGCAGTTGGCTGACTGAACCCCTATACGACTCCACCAAACTAACTGACTTTCTCTCCCTGATTTTGTTGGTCCCAACATGGACCACCACTACCGTAGTCAATCCTGGACCTGCCAAAATACCATCTACCTGGTCCCTCAGATCCTCCATCTTCTCCCATGGAAAGCACAAGATTGTTAGATTAGAATTATCGGGATCACAAACCACATTGTCAATTCCACGTACAATGCTACTCCCCGTTACAACTAATATTCTTCTTCTGTCCCCAGTTCCTATATCACCTGCAACATCTGCAACTCGCCTCGTTTTGCATGCCTCCAGCTCCCTCTTTCTCTTCGTCGCCCCCTTTTATCCCATCTCTCCTAGCAATATCAGCAACCACCTCTCCCCTTAATTTATTTATTGGTGTTTAAGGTCGCATACTCATGCACAGTGGCTAATTATGACCGACCCGCTTAATGTCCCCCTCACTCTCACGCCCACTGGTATCATAATCTAAAACACCGAACCTGTTCTTTAAACACTGCCTAGCAACCTTGGCAGCCTTACGCCGACTCTGGCTTCATGAGTCTACG
This sequence comes from Pictodentalium vernedei, assembly GCA_031216915.1. Lineage (NCBI taxonomy): Eukaryota > Metazoa > Mollusca > Scaphopoda > Dentaliida > Dentaliidae > Pictodentalium > Pictodentalium vernedei. Next base: position 438,220,866 of record CM062293.1, read on the forward strand.
CAAACCTGTCCTGACGCAACCTACCAAATTTTCCTACTGGATCCCTCATCCTCCTCGGCTACATCCCCAACATCAAGCGTTCTTCCCCCACGTTTTCTGCCTCCCAGTTTCCTCCTTAAATGCACAACGACCTTTCTCCCATCTTCAACCCCACCATCACAAGTAACCTTCAACGGTGTGATTCCAGACGCACCAGCCCTCCCCAACCTCCCATTCAGCTACGCAATTTCCCGCTCAAAACCAGCACACTTCTCTGACAACTGTAAAATATCCCTGCAGTTCTCACACACCCCGCTGCTGTCCATTGGCCGACCACCGCCATACCTCATATCACATTGTCTGCACACATCTGTATCCCCAATCTCCCCCCCCCCTCCCCCACGCCTGCACCCCCGACTCACCTCCCTCTGACACCCTTCAGTGACTATACTTACCCCCGTCTGGACACCCGTCGAACACGTTACAAATATAATATACATAGCCTAAAGACCGAAAACGGCAAAAAAACGAAACACACGAAAAAAAGCTACTATTGTAAACAAATCAAAACTCGGGAAAACCTATTAGCTTACACTTATTTTACCATAAAATCCTCACACGCAGACAACTAAATATTTAAATACCCTCTCCAAAAAATAAACTAATAAAAAAGAAATACTAATAAGCATCCCCAGAAAACAGTCTTCAGTTTTTCTTCGTGAGTTATTTACTGTGCTATTTTTAAAACACTTACCTTGTAATATATCATTGTAATTTGCTTAAATTCAACATAAGCTAATCCAAGGCAGATCAATTTCCAAACTTTTCAGGCTTAATTTTATGTCCCCAGTATTGCTTTCCACACACATGATTCACTAAAATGATATATGGACTATTATTATCTGCCAGTAGGCACTTAGTGTGCATTATTACGGGATCAAGATTAACCTTTTGATACTGTTGTACGTCGTATGACGTACGAAATCAAACAGCGCGTTGATACTTTTATACGTCTTATGACGTACGAAATCAAACAGCCCGTTGACACTCTGTGGTCATTTGTTGTATTATTATTTTTCGATTTTTTAAAGTTTTAACCTCAATTCCTTTTTTCTTCCGAATAGTATTCAGAGACAACCGTTGAGCCAAATGTTATCGCAGCTTAAAATACTAATACAGTCCTGCTATCAATACTTCTTAACTGGTTGAGTGCTAGAAGCCACTATCAGGGCTTTCAAAAAATGAGGATAGATGAGCATAAGCCAACACTTTCCTTACCAATATTTCATATTCAATCAAACACAAATAATATTTTGTTTTTATAAATTGTTTTATTACAAATTATTGGAGAGTGCCTGTAGGCACTCTCCAATAATTTGTAATAAAACAAGTTTTGAATAACAAATTCAGACCACCAAAAATAATGTAGCCCTCAACCAGATAATCACTAATGTGAAAAGTATCTTGTTATTTGCACTTTCCGACGTTTGACGTTGCATTTTGAAAACCGTTGAAGAAACTGAATTCTCAGTGACGTTTGAGCGTCAGGATAATTAAAGTCTTAAAGGGTTAATATTTACACATAAATGTCCGGAATATGTATCGTTTCGAAAGTACATTTTATTCAGCACATGATTCTCTTGTGTAAAAGTTTAAAGGAGATTTTTTTGCAATATTTTCAGATTATAAAAGAGGAAGAAGGAATTTTGATGTGCTGTCACAATGTCAATTTTATCTATTAAATTATTAAGAGGGCCGCTGATGTAGAGGTTCGATCACCATACTGATTCATTTTACCTGTAATCCGTGTATTCAGTGTATACACATTTGGTGACCGGATTCACTATAATTTGAAGGTACATGTGGTTACAAACATTGTAACCGAACATGTTGAAATTTGAACTTCAAACAATCAGACGCGGATTTATGTAGCAACTGATTCAGTGCGCGACTGGGCATTCCTGACCCTACAGAAAATGCCGGCTGAGAGTAGCATTTAATGTATTTTCGCCAGCAGAGACTCCAAAAGGTGCACGTCACAGAAAACAATCAAACACAGGTCCATATAACCGAGTATTTAAAAAAAACAGATCTAACATTTTAATTCAGAAAAACTGTCCTAGACGCCATGTTTGTAATATGACTCTGTAATTAGTATAGAAGATTGGAGTGATTTCATGATTCAGACCAACTTCAATGCAATAAAATAGACGCATAAGATGAAGTTAGATCTTGCAAAAGAAATCAGAACTCAGCGTGGAAAGGGAACCATTGAATGTAATATATGTCTGAAAACGTTTACTAGAAAATCAAAGCTCGCAAATCATATAGTCGTTCATACAGGAGAAAAAGCATTTCAATGTACTATATGTAACAAATCGTTCAGTCAAAAATCAACTCTAGTAAGGCACCTCAAAGTTCATACTGGTGAAAAACCATTTAAATGTGATGTATGCTACATTTCATTTAGTGAAAACTCACATCTCCTCTGTCATTACAAAACCCATACCGGAGAGAGACCACGTAGAGAGAAATCATTTGAATGCAATATATGTAAAAAAATGTTTAGTCGAAAAGCTCACATGGTGAGGCACCTCAACATTCACACTGGGTTGAAACCATTCGAATGTGACATATGTTCTAAATCTTTCTGTGGAAGGAGAAATCTATTACGTCATCACGCTGTCCATACTGGAGAGAAACGATTTGGATGCAAAATATGTTGTAAATATTTTAGTCGGAAGGACAGTCTATTACGCCATCTCACTGTACATACGGGAGAGAATAGGATGTAAAATATATAATAATTACTTTGGTTATCGTTCACAATTGCACATACACATACTCGAGAGAAAACTGTACAATATTAGTTATCCCTGTGTTTTCCAGGATGTATGGGAATTTATACCGGTTTGGGAGCTCATACACCCTGAGGCAAATGAACTCATGCATAGCGACGAGGGGGTTGCAGTTGGTGACTTGAAGATCCCAGGGCTATTTTTTGCAGACGATATGGTGCTAGTGTCAGAAAGCGAAGAGGGGCTAGCGAAGAAGCTGGGAATTGTTGGGAAATATGGGAGCAAATAGAGACTCGAACTTAATGAAAGCAAGAGCAAAGTTATACCCATGGGCCGCAAAGTGGACCCTACTCGAAGGTGGAGAGTGGGGGAGTTCTGCATTCCGGAAGGTAGCAGTAGACTTCTTAGTGTAGGAGAGACTAGTGACTATGAGTACCTGGGGGTAAATATAAACATCACAGGAAGAGGCATATACCAAAACCACACAAATAAATTGATTCCGAAGGGGAAGCGAATCCTTAACCAAATGAAACTTATAGGGAGAAAGAGTTTCAATAAGGTTTTCGTGGGGAAAACCATTTGGGAAATGGTGGGTCTGCCAAGTATAACATACGGTACGGAAGTTGTACCCCTAAACCAGACAGCCGTTAAAAGCTTGGAAATCCTGCAGAACGATGCAGGCCGATGGATAACAGGCTCGAGTAATGCCGCAGCGCTAGAAGCCATCAGGGGTGAGCTTGGGTGGATGAGGATCCAGGACAGGATAGACCTCGGTTATCTTAATTATTTGGTAAATCTCCCCGATAGCCGATGGTGTAAAGTAATGTTCCTGAGAACTTTCAACTCAAATATCAAGACGGGGTGGATGGTCCAAGTGAGGGAGCTAGCAGAAAACTACTCATTGGAGATCTCGGACCTTGACGTTGGGGCAAACCAGGGCAAAAGGATCGTCAGAGAAAGGGTCATGGAGGATTGTAACCGAAATTGGCGAGAGGGGGTCAAATCAAAGAGATCTTTGGGTGGCCTGCGTGATAAAGAGAAGCCTGGTTTTGAAGAGTACCTTGACGGCACCTTTGGGGGTCTCTGTTGTTCAAGCTGAGGTCGCGGTCACTGGACTGGAGCTGAGGGGAAAAATTGGGAAAAAACAGTGACAAGGAATGCCAGATGTGTAACTTGGGCGTGGTGGAGACCCTGGAACACTTTCTTATAGAATGTCCAAAATACCAGTCTAAACGAACAAGATTCACGGGGAATATAATGGAGAAGTGGGATGGGAGAATGAAGGACATGTGGTTAGGGGGCGACTCAAAGGAGAGGGTTAATATACTAATCGGAGAGATTGGGAAGAATGGAGCAAGGGATGTCATCAAGCAGTTCGTCTCCGAGTGTTGGTGGGAGAGAAGAAGCGCGGGAATAGGGAGGCACTTGGTTGAACTTGGGTAACTAAGGCCTTCTCAAACGAGAACCGCGACAAATCAGCGGCCGGCCGAAGTGTTATTATGTTATTATTATTGTAAATTCCCATACACCCTGGAACACACAAGGATAGCAGATTTATTTCCATGAATTGTGGTGAACTTAATACTTTAACCTAAATTGTGGGAAAAACTGACAGAAAATTTGTACTTTGTAAGTTTTTTTTAATAAAACCAGACAAATATGGATGTCATTGGAACTGGCTCGATGAGCCATTTCCAATGACATCAATATCTGTAATATTTTATTACACATAAGTATTATATTACCTGAATTGTTATGTTTGTTCTAACATAACCGAGCAAAGGGTATGAATTAATAATTAAAAATGGCTACTTTTTGGCCATATACCCTGCTATAGTGTATTCTTGTTTTTACACCGTGGTTAAAAAAAGCTTCTGTGGATTGCAAGTTATACCGTACCTCTTAGCCAATCAAAATGCAGTATTTTGTTGCATTTGGAAATAATATAATATATGTGAGAATAAATGTCTTGGTGGTTATACTGATTATAAGAAATATTTTCTTTTGGCGAAATCCCTCCAAAACTCCTATATAAAAGAATAACCTTTGATTCTTTTGTGTGACCTTTAATTACCCTCCTTGATATTTTCGATGTAGAAAACCACAAAGGTTTGTTTCATACAGATTATCACCACAGTGTGTGTCTCCGGGATTACATCAAGTCGAGTTGTAGGAACAGAACAGTATTTCGACCATCCCGTTAGGGCGAGTCGAAATGCGATTCTGTGCCTACAACGAGACTTGATCAGAATTTCCGAAGACACACACTGTGGTGATAATAAATTTATCTCACATTATTGACCACAAAATGTGTTATAAAACTATTTTAAGAGGAACTTTTTCATTTGCCTTATCGATGGAAAGACGCAAATTGAAAAATAGAATAGCGTTCATTGATCTCCATATTGAGGTCAGTGATGACATTACACTTCAGAGAAAATTACGTCACTGGGATTCACTTTACTGAATACTGCCTTGCCACGTGGAGCAACTGTGTGTTTCGTCAACGTGAATTTGGTTGTTACTTTTGCAACAATTACTGTGAATTAAATATCCCTCTTGGTGTAAAGGTTTATTATATTTTAAAATATGCCGTTCATCGTTTATTGAGGTGGAGTTTTCCACATTTCATAGCGAAAGCTAATCCTTTAACTTCAAGAGAGAAGCCTCGACTCGAGCGTTCAGGAAAATCCCAATAATAGGCTACAAACCAGTCCAAGATGCCGAAAAGTGCGCATAATTTAACTATTCGTTGAGTTAACTTCCCCAGTAACATTTTTGCATGCCGTGCATAACAAATACGTTACATGGCGTTTAGTTGTCAGATAGAGTGTTATATACGGCTCAGAGAAAACAATATTAGGTTCGGCTTCGCCTCACCCAATATTGTTTTCTCTGAAGGGAAAAACGCGAAGCGATCGAAAAATGATATTAATGCCGTTGTTTTGGCAACAGCAGAATCACGCACTTGTATCAGGGGTCCTTGATACAGATTCGGAACAAGGGCCCAGATATATTAAACTTTAGTTGCGTAACAGTGCAAAAACACCCAAATTGTGAGATAAATCTGTATAACTATAGCTCTTGATATTGCTTGACGGAATTGATCAAATCAATATTCGAACCAGCCAGAAACTGTATAGTGTAAAGGCCACACAATGCACACAATTGAGCCTTGTTTCCACGATGCCCTATTTGGAATTCCCAAAATGTTATATCATCCTTGACCTTTGTATACACATTTGGATTGCCACGCATACATCTGGGATATCTATGTGTCGTTTTCCTGTTTGTTATTTTATTTCATAAATAACAGATCTCTAGCGTCAGATTGTAAACCAAACTGTTTTTCATCCTAACGAAGTCAAAGTTTATTTGCAATTGAGCAGGACAGTTGATCGTCGTCCGATTACGCATCCCTTTGTCACGAAAGATGCACATTTATGGGAGCTTAAAAATGTTAGTATGTTGCATGTGTGGAAGTATATTTAACACGGATGCGGCTTTACATAGTACATGAATCCTGTAGACCGCGGGGGATGCTGATCCACTACATCCGAGAGGATACCCCGCTGTCCTGAAATATCAAGGTCTGAGTGCAAATCATATACAACTCGCAAAGCAACACACCAACAACAATGCCTAATCCCTTTGATAAGGTTTTGGTACTGAGTTGTAAAAAGTTCTCGTAGGTAGTTCCATTTCCGCTACACGCGTCGGCCATTGTTGCACATACGGACGCTTAAAGAGTAGTGATTACGGACACGAGAAGCAGCCCGTTCCTCCGTTCATCAGTTTCAGAAAAGCACCACTCTTACAGACATTCTGCGTCAATATTGTGTGATGAGACGACAAATCGTTAATTATAATATTATCGAATCGTTCGTGATTCCCCCGAAACGCCTTCTCTATTAATGACTTACATCTGGGAATCGGGGCGAGGAGGCTCAGAAGGTAAAGGTGCGATCTGCAAGCTGATTTGTCTGGGTTCGAACCCCACCAGCGGCAACCGCGTTGTGTCCTTGGGTCATACACTTCAGGAACAATTACCCACGTGTTTGGGAGGGGGGGGGGGGGGGCACGGTGGCGTTGTGTGCTAGAGTGAATTGCACTTCCACCCTGCATTTGTCTTTGATCAATACTAACCCTGCTTGTGTGGACTCTGTACATTGGGGGTCCGTTAGATACTTGCCGTTGCTCGGTGGTTCTCTCTGGGTACTCCAACTTCCTTCACCTGTAAAGCTGTCCGACACGAGGAGACCATGGCTGTCGAAAGTAACGTCAATGAATAAATGACCAAATTTTAGAAATGAAAGGAGCAACACGTTTCATACAGTGGTTGTAGATTCCTAGTATTTCGTATTTTTTTCTCTACGTCCGTGGGTTCGTCCAAATTGTTTTAGTATTAGAATATACACGGAGTGAAATGGCATACAGATGCGATTGTGTCAGGTCATCTCGATACTATACCTTCATACTGTAAATAGTAATGTGTGAAGAGGTTCCGATATAAATACAAACGTGAAACTATTTCTCCATATTTTTCACTCCTGAATTATGACACCCACGAATTGATATACTTCACTCGAATTTTATGTCGTTTTAACCCTTTACCTAACACAGACGATATCAACATTTATTATTTTAAATATCATTTTTAAAAGATTTTCAAAAAATTTCAACAAAACCATATCATGTGACCCCTCGTTGGAACGAGCTCGTTGAGCTCGTTCCAACGAAGGGTCACATGATATGTTTTTCAAAAAATGTTTTGAAAAATAATATTTTTTCAACTGTTGAATTTGCTTATTACGCGGGCGGATGTGACCGATTCGTTGGGTAAAGGGTTAAATAAATATTATTCGATATAACGGATTATTATTTCCTGTTTTATTTTCCTTTTGACGAAATATTTTTATGTAATATAAGAAATATTATTTCCTTTAACGAAAACCTATTTCGAAATAACGAAATAAGTATTTCTTTTAAAGGTAATACGATTTCGAAATGTTACTTATTATTTCCTTTAACGAAAACCTATTTCGAAATAACCAAATAAGTTTTTCTTTTAAAGGTAAAAAGATTTCGAAATGTTACTTCGGAAATATACGGAAATATTTCGTTTTAAGGAAATCATATTTCGAAATAACCAGGGAGGGATTGGGGCTCGGAAACATTTGTAGAGACAGGGTCAAAAAGTTTTTTTTCCGCCCTTCAGACATACCACCACATTTAATTTTTTTCGGTCCATTTCTGGGGTCCTACCCCCTAAAGTACGAGAAAAACATCCAAAATATCTAACCGAGAATATTTAAGACTATTCTACAGACTATTCCAGAATTTTAGTAATAAAACTCCGAGGCAGCAAGGGAGATATTTCTAATAAATTCGAATGGACTTAAGAACAAAAATATCAATCCAATAAGTCACTAAATAAGTCCTTTCCTTTCAACGAAACATTTCTATGTTTTAAAGAAATATTATTTCCTTTAACGAAAACCTATTTCGAAATAACGAAATAAGTATTTCTTTTAAAGGTAATAAGATTTAGAAATCTTATTGTTGCACACTAAATCATACTGATTCAATCACACTTTCAAATACTTTCAAGTTAATATTTGAAAATAAGTGCCATGTATTTCAATTTGTCTGTTGTGAATTTGGTAACAAATTCTCAATAACCATGGCGACATTATTAGCGTCAGGCGCGGTTTATATGTTTTAAATGGCCTGATTGGCCACATAATTGATAATAAAATGTAAAACAAGCACAGACCTTATTGACTTTATGAGGAGGGGAAAACATGCATTTTTGCTTATTTTCACGTTTTCTGTCTCAAACCACACACCACTCCCTTCCCGTGTCTGGCAATTTTCGCCCCCTCCCCACCTAATCCTCAGATAATAATATTTTAACCATCCACTGGTTTGTTGAGGTTCTCAAATGAGAAGTCCTCAGTTAGCGATGGGCTCCCAAACGTTGTTTCCTCTCCCGTTCCGCCTGTCCTCCCAATGTCTAGAACCAAACCGCCCCTTAAATCAGTCGGGTTAAAAAGCAACCCAAATTATCAGGCTGAGTGAATAAAAACTCAATTGGGTTGATGTTTACTTGATTCGGGTTAATTTGCAATCCAGTTGACTTTAGTGTGTGTATAATACTATCCCACCGGGCTGTCTTATGAATAGGGGCAATCAGGATACCCGAGAACCACCTATGAGTAACTGTCAGACTCTCCAACTTACTTACCCAACGGCTGAAGCCGAGAGCAATAAGCCTTAGTAAATAACGCTTCAGTCCCCCAGCACATGGGATAATTGGCGAGATGTCTTGTCCGAGGGTGAAACGCGAATAACGGGGGTTGACTTTTCGGCTAAAAGTCCTTTGATGTAACGCGCATCTATGAATGAAGAAATTCTGACAGGGTAGGTGCTAGAGAGTGTATTTAAAAAATACTTACTATCAAAGAATACCCAGCATGGCAAGTGCACAGCTCCACCGCGTTCCACGTCGGCAATTAGAATTAAGCCTTTACATAACGTAATGGACACGTTCACCAGAATTGCAATTCAGTTTTCATTGCTTTTGTCATTTTTTGTCTAAAAACATAGCTTTTCACCCCCCAACGGAGCTCGCTCGCTGAAGTCGTTCCTATGAGAGATCAAAAGCTTAGTTTTTGACGAAAAAATGAAAATGCCATAAATGTCATCAACAGGGCAAAAATATAATGTCATCGAATGCTTTGAAAACTTTGTACTTTTCTTTAATCCATAGCCGCTTCCAATATGGAATTCAATTTTTAAATTTAGGGATTGCCACCGTCAACAAGTAAAGTTCACAAGTTTCAGAAAAAGGCTATACGCACTATAAGTTAAACAAACACATCACGTTCCGATCCTCTTCTAAAGTCCCTCGAAATTTTCAAGTTTCAAATTCCAAAATCTTTTGTTGATGCACGATTGGCACAATAACAGATTACCTATATCAGTTAACCCTTTGATACTTGTGTACGTCTTATGATGTACGAAATCAAACTGCGCGTTGATACTTTGTGGAGATTTGTTGTTTTTTTTTTTATTATTTTTCTATTTGTTAGGAACCCCAAGCGGGCCTTGGGCCCGCAAAGGGTTCCACATACTCAGTCAGATAAACGTGTTCCAGAATCCAGAACAGAATTCTCTATAGCCGTCAATATGATTTTTTGAACTGGACAGTAAATTTCAGTGAAAAAAATACGTAACTTCCGTTGTCGAATTGCCCATTCAATTGCAATTGGCCTATCCCCCTCTGCGAATCGAAAAAAAATTTCAAATTCATTCGTTTTCTGTGGCAACCTAATTCGTCTCAAAGCTTTGCGTGATATACATGAAAACATATCTACACTTCAGGGGTAAACAAGGCCTTCTCATCCGAGAACCGCGACAAATCAGCGGCCGGCCAAAATAATATTACTATTATTACTCGAATTCTGCTCTTCTGGAGGTTTGTCAAAATGTTCAGCTGATGATCTCGTGATTTCAGATCGAACTCTCCTGATTTCGTTGCAACCTGTCTGCCAATGATAACCTTAATCGAATAAAACGCACATATAACCGATAATATAACTGATAATTATTGTTATATTGCTGCGTTTGTATACAGATATGTATTGATACGTATCTCGTGTAAACGAATAGAAATGCAGTTTTTGAATTATCCGAATGTTGAGGTGTTGTAAAAGTAAGGATAATTTTGCTTGAAAAAAGTGTATACGGGCGTTTCGTCCGCAAGATCAGTCGTCCGCTCACAATTTTACCCATTTCGTCCGCCAGCGCACCGAATCGTCCACTAGCAATTTTGTCCAATTCGTCTGCTTGCAATTTGACCCAATTCGACCGCCAAGGGCTTGAATATCCTAAAACCATGGAAAATAAAATTAATGATATTTGTTCTCAAACGAAATAATGATATTTATTCAGTACAGAAGATTCACAAGATAATAACAGCATAGCATAGCAAATATTTTTCAATGAATAATTGCAAAATTATAAGATTATGTTACGGAACTTAATTTGACATGTTTTGATACATTTCTTAATATAATTATAACAAGTTTTGATACGTTTCTTAATATAATTAATTCCTGTAATACATTTGTTAATAATTTTGCGATTATTCATTGTAGAGCGCCGGTGACTCTCTTCCATGAATAATTGCAAAATTATAAGATTATGTCAAGATTATTAATAAAACATAAATTTTGATGCATTTCTTAATATAATTAATTCTTATAATACATTTGCTAATAATTTTGCGATTATTCACTGTAAAGCGCCGGTGGCACACTTCAGTGAATAATTGCAAAATTATAAGATTATGTTGTGGAACTTAACATAACATACATATACTTTAGGAACTTTTGGTGTAATAATATAATTATTATAGATAACCCATTGAATAAACAGTAATCAGAGCCGCGTTAAACAGTATCGAAATTAATTAGATGGCTGAGTAGTTTATTTTGTTCTGACATTTCTTTTTTCAGAATATCGTATAAGTATATGAAATTTTAATGCAAGGAGGTACATTAAGATATATTTCAATAACATACAATAAAGTATACAATATAATTATTATATAAATAAATAAATATATAGAAAGTGATTCAAAATACAATACTTCAATACCTTCCCCAGCGGACGAGTTGGATAAAATTACAGCGGACGACTTCGGTAAAATTGCAGCGGACGATTTTTGTTAATGGACGAAATGGGTGTAATTTGAAAAAAAGTGATACTGACAGGTTGCTTTTGGTCCCGTCAGAAATCAAAACATAGTAATAATGTATTACTTTTTGGTGCTATATGTATTTCTGTACAGTGACCTTCGATCAACAACAATAGCATTTTAACCTTCAAAACTGAAAAGAAACAGCTAAAACATGTAGAATGACCACTTGAAAATTTCTAAGTACATAGTTTCATTATTCGTTTGGGATTATTTGTTTTTGCGGTACAGTGGAACCCTGTTAATTGAAGAGCCACTTTGCCAATGAAAATCATTCAGACCAACAAGTTTATTTGTCACCAACGAGTTTTAAAACATCATTGGCGTTGCACGAATCGTCGCAGCTTCGGCACTGTGACAGTGCGCTCTTGTTTAACATAAATTGCCCATTACTTATAAAGCACCATAACTAAGGCAAAAACAATACTATGAAATTCCTAAGTCTGAAATTCTATAAATTCCAAATAAATTTACACAAATTATATTGCAAAATGAAGGATGTGGTGTATAGAACCCCAAAAGTTCTGACACACAGTCAACATCAGACATCAGCAGTTGCTGAAAGTGTGCTATCGGTACCATATTTGTACCATAACTGATAATAATAAAATAATATTTCATAAGAACAACAAACACAGAAATTCAAAATGCAGCCTCAAGGCTGCATGCCAGTGCATGGTGGTGAATGCCAATGCTGTCCCATTGTCCTTGAAAAGGGGAGTCCTTTGCAAATAGTTTTTTGTCTATTGAGATACTCTGGATACTCCCCATTTTTAGCTCAACTTTGACATAGTCAAATTTGAGGTTATGCCATGACCCGTTGTCTGTCTGGACGTCTGTGCGGCGTCAACAATTCAATACAGCTCGGGCCAAAGGCCATATTTATAAACCGATCTTTACAAAACTTCTTGGGTACCTTTGTTATCACCGTGGGACGAGAACGAGTGTTTTTGGGTGCGGTCCAAAATTCAAGATGGCTGCCAGCAGCCATTTTGTACTGCAATTAGTGCAATCAGTTTTTTGTACAGAACTTCTGAATGAAAGTTCTGATTTGAATAAACTTTTGTATGAATGTTTAGTAACATGGAATACATAACATATAATACGTTTTTTTTTCTCGTGCTGGAATTATGCAAGTTAGACGAACTTTGATTTATTCAGTGCTACTTATACACAGTAAGTGCACATGTCAATTCGGCTGGGTCCAGGGGCTGTATTTATGAAATGATCTTCACGAAACTTCTTGGGTACCTTTGGTATCACCTCGGGACGAGAACGAGTGTTTTTGGGTGCGGTCCGAAATTCAAGATGACTGCCGGTAGCCATTTTGTACTGAAATTAGGTACAATCACTTTTTTGTACAGAACTTCTATATGGCTTGGGCTAGAGGCCGTATTTATGACCTGATCTTTACGAAACTTCTTGGGTACCTTTGTTATCAACGGGGGCGAGAACGAGTGTTTTTGGATGGAGTCCAAAATTCAAGATGGCCACCGGCAGCTATTTTGTACAGAAATTAGTGCAATCAGTTTTTGTACAGAACTTCTGTATGGAAGTTCTGATTTGAATACATTTTTGTATGAATGTTTAGTAACATGGAATACATTACATATAATACAGGTTTTTATCTCGTGCAGAAATTATGTAAATTTGATGAACTTTGATTTATTCAGTGCTACTTATACACAGTACGTGCACATGTCAATACGGCTTGGGCTAGAGACTGTATTTATGAACCGATCTTCACTAAACTTCTTGGGTACCTTTGTTGTTATCATCCTAGGACGAGAACGAGTCTTTTGAGGTGCGGTTTGGAATTCAAGATGGCTGCCGACGGCCAGTTTGTACCAAAATTAGGTGCAATCAGTTTTTTGTACAGGACTTCTAGGACTATGTTTGATGTCATCGTGGGATGGTGACGAGTGCTTTTTGAGCTCTGCTGTGTTAATATTTGGTGTTGTTTGGGGAGGGTAAACATTATTAGCACAATCCAGTTTTCTGTTTCCAATGAGAAAAATAAAACCTGCTCACCCATGGGAACCCTAAGAGCTAAAGATAAAAATAAAAAATTAAAATACCTATATTTTAAGAAGGGCTGGACAAGTATTTATTAATTAGTATGAATCAGTTGTAGAAGGGTTTGAATCAAACAGGCGGAAACAATTGCTGACATTTGGCTTATGATGCACCATACAAGGATCCCATTATAACATTAACCCCATGGAGATTTCTTTTCTAGTTTAAAATCTAACTGCCACCCACCTTTACAATACACATTTATAATACCTGTACATTTGTAACAGCCTTACATCTACCTTTGTTATCAGGTCATTACCCAGATGTGTGTCATTGCTGTGTCACATACTATACATGTACATGTCTTACACATGTTGAGCTACAGTGTCATTGACACTTTCATTTAATAGAAAATCAATTTCGTAATGCTAGTAAATTCCAGAAAATGTCACAATATGGAGTTATGACAATTAATTCATTAATTTTTTTTGCCTGTTTTCAGATTGTTTGCACAATAATTTGGAACAAATAGCAGTAGATTTGATTCAGTATTGGTATGTGAGACTTTCTTAATGTCTTGAATGAGTTAAAAAAAAACTGGTATGTTTCGGCTATACTGAGCAGAGTTATGACCCTTAATTTGTTGATTTTTTCCTGCTTTCAACTCGGTAGTATGATAACTTCAAATATCAATGGAGTTTCTCAACGTGTGGTATGTGAGACTTCCTTAACAATGTCTTGAATGTGTTCGGAAAATGGTACCGTTTGGCCATACTGAACAGAGTTATAGCCCTTAATTACTTAATGTTTTCTCGTTTTCAGCTCATTAGCATTGTGACCTGCACACTTATTAAAGGATTTGGTCAATATTTGGTATGTGAAACTTTCATAATAATGTCTTGAAGGAGTTAGAAAATTTGTACAGTTCAGCAAAACTGAGTGGAGTTATGGCCCCCAATTAGTTAATTTGTGGCTTGTTGTCAGCTCATTAGCATGACAGCCTGAACAAATATCTATAGATTTGGTCAATAATTGGTATGTTAAGACTGTAGCAATGCCCTGAAGGAGTTCAGAAACTGGTACCATACTGACATACTTGCCCTCAGATAGCTAATTATACCCCCACTTTTTCAAAAAGTTGGGTGTACAGGATTGCGCCAATCCGTGAGTCGGTGTGTGTGTCCATGCAACTTTGCATACGTCTGTCCATCCTCATTCAGATGTCGGCCCGCATTATAGCTTAAACCTTACTGTTTGGATTTCATTGAAATTTCATACACATATTCACTATCATACATGTAAGATTTTTAAAGAGAAACATCCATTTTATTGTTGAAAATATTTTTTATGTGCATTATGGCCCTTTGAATATACAGAAATAGCCTATTTTTTGTCTGTTCGCCTCGATTATCGGGTTTGGATTATCGGATCTCAATCATATTTATTACTTTTCACTTTTCAGACTTATCCCATTTTTTAACTTTGAAAATTTGCTGTTTGTCTCGTAAACTACAAATTTTTTGTCTGTTTGCCTCATATTTCAGGTTTGGGTTATCAGATGTCAATAAAATTTGGAATGAAGAGTGTTTATGGGAAAGGCTTTCAAATGAGTCACGTCCCTGCAGTAAAACCAAGAAAATTCATTCAAATCACCTCCCCACATATGGCATTATGTCTTTGTTCTCCTTGATGGTCCAATGTTTCTGGCCTTTACAGTTACTTCTGCGTTGGGAGGGGGGGGGGGGTGGATTAATGTTGCTGCAAATCAAAGACAATAATTTCACATCTCACATGTAGATGATCTGATTGACACAAACTATTGTTAACAGGTGTACGTTGATCTCACAATGTTTGCTGGGTTGGATTTCTCTCAGCTGCAAAACAAAGATGATAAACCCCTCGTGTGTGTGCCTAGTGTTGAAAATAGGTCCATCTTAGCATTTTCAGAGATGGAGGGGGGGGGGGGAGGGGGTGCACATGCCATGCCAGGCATGCTGTTCTTAATATTACATGACCTTGTAAAGTTACTCTGGTGTTTTGAGTTCTAAAATGGGTTTGTGAACACTTCAAAGATTTTACACAAACAACTTTTTGGGCCTAGATTTGTTGCAGGATCCATTGGGTGAGAGATTTTATCTGTCATCTGACACAGCCTTATCCTTGGCACTGGTAAGATCTGGTAAAATCTCTTGCATTTGAAGTCTATCCATATGTCCGTCCGTCTATTTGTCCATCTCCACTCTGATGTCTGTTTGCATTATAACTTGAACATTACTTCCCAGATTTCAGTGAAATTTGGGATAAAAATTGTTTATGGGAAAGGCTTTCAAATGAGTAATGCCCCAGCAGTAAAACAAAGACAACACCTGCAAACTGCCTTCTCACTTGTGGCATTATAGGAACCCCAGTGGGCTGTAGGCCAGCAAGGGGTTGCACATACCCAATCAGATAAATGTGTTCCAGAACAGAATTCTCTAATACCGTCAAGCGATATTTTGAATTGGACAGAAAATTTCAGGGCAAACATCACGTGACTTCCGGTTCACAATTGCCGATACAATTGCAATCGACTTATCCCCCTCAATCAATCTTTGTGCCGATATCAACAATCAAAATGTCAAATGCATTCGTTTTCTGTTGCAACCCCCAACTCGCATCTCAGCTTTGCGTGAGTTTTACATGTCTACACATCACTCGTATTCTGTCCTTTTAGAGGTTTTTCAATACGCTCAGCAAATGATCTTGTTATTTCAGATTGAACTCTCCTGATTTCGTTGTAACTTGTCCTATTCGGCGATTACATGATGTACCTTCATAAAAAACACAGATATAGCCGCCAATCTTGTTGATTATATTGGTGCGATTTCATAAAGATATGCCTGGACACATAGCTAGTGAAGTTCAAGAATCAAAATGAAACACAGTTTTTGAATTATCCTAATTTTAAGGTGTAATAAATAGTAATGAAAAGTTTGCTTGAAAATAGGTGATACCTTGCTGATAAGTTGCTCCAGGGTCGTTTCGCCCCAATTCCCGTTTGCCCTCGAGTCGTTTCGCCCCAATTCTCATTTGCCCGGGGTCATTTCACACCACAGTCGGAGGTGGGTTGTTTCGCCCCTAAATTTAAATTTTATTTTGGTTATGAAATGTAATTGTTTCCTTGAGTACTTTAGTATTTTTTTCCCTAAAGAATTTACCAAAGGAAACAATTTCCATTAAAATTTGCATTATTTTTTCAAAATTGAAAAAGTTTACGGTATCTCATTGACAGATACTTGAAATCAAACAAATAGAGGGGGTTTTGGTGGTATGTCAATGAGGTATGGAATATATGGAATATGGATTAAATAAAAACAGAACTTGCAGTGATATTATGTTTTATTCCTGTTTTACTTATGTATTTGTCTACATTTTTACAGTTTAGTATTCAGAAACACAACTTTTGACATTTGAGTATAATTTGTACATCTAGATATCATCCGTAACAATGCTTTACAATTATCAATCTGTCTGTACCATTTATCTTCAGCAGGTTTTTTACAGTTTTCATCTGACACCTCTCCATATATGTTTCCACAATTTGGGCAAAATACTGCATCCCCATTGTCCATGTGCAGGCACAGTGGCATTGTGTGCTGAGGTGTACAGTACGTTGATGGTGTACTTAGTCTTCAACTATTGCTGACCCTGCTTGTGTGGAGTTGGTAGCCTGGCACTTGCTCGGTGGTTCTCTCCTGGGACACCAACTTCCTCCACCCATAAAACTGTCCGACACGAGGTGACCCCAACTGTCAAAAGTGCTGTTAAATCCCAAATAAATAAATAAATCCATGTGCCATGTGTTCTATAATATACTGTCATCAGAGAGAATTGCATCCAAACTGTCCTCCAGCAATTTGACCCAAACTGGCTGCTAATTTAACCCAAATCATCCTATGGCAAGTTGATCCAAACCAAACCACCCCCAGAAAAAAAGGGTCCTACTAAAACCCGGGCTATACCGAGAGATACCGAGGTGAAAAGAAAAAAAGTAACTCAGGGTTAAATTGTTTAAAAACGTTTAAATATAATTGCAGACATTCAATTGATTCCTTCGAAGCAATATACGTGATATTACTTGATTTATTCGAGTAAATGCAAGATATATACATGCAGACCGAGTTGTTACCGAAAACTACCCCTTGGTATACAGTAGGTAGCTTGGTTATTAATGGGCTATGTCTGTGCGTGGATGAAGCACTTAAGTGGTCACTGGGTATCATAAAACAGATAACTGTACTATTTGATAAAAACAAACCTCTCATCAGATTTTATCTGGGCCTTGGGCCGGCCAGACTTTTCAGTTCCGGCAGCTCTAAAGTTTTTTTTTTTAATGTTTATTTATTTATTTATTTATTTTTTTTGTTTATTGTTTTGCCATTGTTGTTGGCTTTATGTTATTATGATTTTGTGGCGTACTGTGATAAGTATCGCTCGACTGTACACCGAAAGCTACAGCTTGTATTTGGTATATGTACAGTACATAGGAAGAGGATTGCAACTAAATCACCTGTGGAGTGGAATTATCACCCAAAGTATCACTTTCAAATTCTGTACATATGGACAAAAAACACAAGCAATGTTTCAGCCAGTGGAGTCAATGGACCTCCAGGTTTAACCCAGAGGTCCATTGGCTGTCCAGAGCTTAACTTGTGCTTGTTATGCTTTGCATCACATTTGGAATTATTGTTTGGGTGAAATCGCCACCCCGTGGGTGATTCAGTGATGATACACTCTGCACCTACTGTATATATACAGTACACTTTTTAGCCCTTTCGCATGTGATAACTGCACTAATTTATAGTGCTTTGTTGACACTTTTTTGTTTTCAAGGTTTTCACCTTCTTTATGTGACCAGTTTTTTTTTTTTACAATTGCCGCCGTGTTATAGAACTGTAGAAAAATTAAGTCAGTATCCTTTTAATCGTCGGCCCCATTGGTCAGCCATGAGTCCTGACCATGTCTCTAGTCTCACAGCAATGTTTTTTAGCGTTGCTGACTGAAAAATTACCACTTCCGAAAAATACTGTTTCCCATGTCATGATATTGGTCCATAACAATTTTTTCTGTCTTAACAAAGAAGACAATTGCCGACAGCCACAAAGAAAACTAATTAAGAAGTCACTATGTGATTAACAATTCACACTGTTACTTACTGAGGTGGAGTCGCTTTAAATACCATTACCAAGCTACCTACTCTAATACCAAAGGGAAGAATTTTCAGGACACTTTATTACTTCAGCACCCATACTTCTCAACTATGGCATTAAAACCATGCACATACTGCTTAAATCTATTTACGTAATCAGAATACACCGCCAGGGGTGCTCAGTAGGTAGAGGTGCAGGATGCAAGCCGAGAGGTCCTCGGTTCGAAACCCAC
Organism: Pictodentalium vernedei; assembly: GCA_031216915.1. Classification (NCBI taxonomy): domain Eukaryota; kingdom Metazoa; phylum Mollusca; class Scaphopoda; order Dentaliida; family Dentaliidae; genus Pictodentalium; species Pictodentalium vernedei. The sequence continues at coordinate 438,239,844 of CM062293.1, forward strand.
CTGCAGCAATAGCTTTGTGTCCTTGGGCAAGAAACTTCACCCCCTTTGCCCATGTGGGGGCACGGTATGCTGTGTACTAAGGCATACTGCATGTTCTTGGTTCACCTGTCTTTGAACAAAGCCAACCCTGCTTGTGCAGTATGTTGGGGAGCTGACAGTTGCTTTCCATTGCTCAGTAGTTCTCTCCAGGTACTCTGGCTTCGCCACCCGTAAAACGGTCGTGGTCATGATTAGCTGTTATGCAAAAATATGTGACCTTGAACATCAATAAGTAAAAAATAAAACGTACGCGCCACCCCATACCCCTTTCACTCCTGTTTTCATTCACCTTGGTCTCCCTCGGTTTGCCTCGGTGTTTAGTATGCCTGCCAGAAAAGGAGTGATTTCTTTTTCTAAAATAGCAAAACAAGAAACAGTAATTTTTAACAGGTAGTAACAAAATAATTTTCATGAAGCGCACAATTTTATGTTAGTTAACAGCTGAAAACGCAGGGGGATATTTGCAAATCTTATTTTTTTACTGGTAACCGGTACTGGTAATGAAAATTGTCATTTGACATCAATACTTGATCAAGTTTCTGACAAAGCACATTATGCTATTTCAATATCAAACTATTACAATGTTAGTTACTGGACATACATGTAAGCACACAATTTGATTTTAGTTTACCATGATACAGGCTTTCAAAGTTAGGGGCAAGAGTAATATCTAGTGGGGGTGGAGCCGGGGCATAAAAAATATGATGCACAGCATCACCTGAGCCACATAGCAGTGAGATAGGGGCGAGGACAAGAGGGAGTATGCACCTCTCATCAGTGGAGGAATCGGGTGCCCCCCCCCAAAAAAAAAAAAACATAATTGAAATTCAAGACTGAAAAACACAATTACCTTGACCCACCTGAACTTTGATTTATTCAGTGCTACTTATACGCAGTAAGTGCACATGTCAATACGGCTCGGGCTAGAGTCTGTATTTATGAACCGATCTTCACGAAACTTCTTGGGGTACCTTTGTTATCACCTTGTGACAGGAACGAGTGTTTTGGGGTGCCTTTGTTATCACTGTGCTATGAGAACAAATATTTTTGAGTTCAATCAGTCCCACTCTGGGACTGAAAGATTTCTTTTTTAGTTTAGCATCTAACTGTCACCTCACCTTTACAATACTTTACCTACATATTTGTTACAGGCTACGGTCAGCATATATGTACAGACTGTTACAATACTTTACATGTAGCTTTGTTATCAGGTCATTACCTAGATGTTTGCCATTGCTGTGTCACATACTATACATGTACATGTCTTAAACAAGTTGAGCTACAGTATAATTGACACTTTCATTCATTTTTGTAATTATTTCTTTGCCATTAAAAGTTCATATTTTTGGTTTGTTTTAGGCCCCATAATCTACAGAATAGCATGGGTGGTGGTGTATTCCATCCCCTGAGTGCAAGAAGGCTTTAAAATGCTATAGCATAAGCCTTGTTGCACTCCAGAGACAAATTTATCAGTTTTAATAACATGGGTAAAATATCGGACATGAACCATTTAATATTTCTTAGCTCACCTCGACAAAGTCAAAGTGGGCTTATCTAATCACTCTCCGTCCATTGTCCTTCTGTCTGTCGTCCATCAACACCATGATTTGGTCTTCTCACCCAAAACCAGTGGGCCAATTCAAGGGAAAGTTTGTGTGGCTGTGAGTGATGGTCCCAAAAGGGTATTGCATTTTTGTTTAACTCAACATGCCCCGCCCAGCCCCATAGTGAGGGGGTGGGGAAAATGCTTCCAGAATATTTTTAAAATCTCATGAACTAGTGGGTACAGTGACTTGATATTTGTTATGAGCTTCCTTTTAAGGTGTAGAATCAAATTTGTTCAAACCGAGTTTGTGAAGCAATATTTGGCTTTGTAATGGGAGGGGTTAGATTTTTGGTACCACCCAAAATTTTTATTTTCGGGACCAGTGGTCGGTTTGGAACGAAATTCAGTAGGTGGTATTATTGGGTCATAAGTACTTGACTAATGCAAAAAAAACTGCATCCCCATTGGAACCCCAGAAGCTAAAACTAGAAATATTTTCAAACGCCCATGTTTCCCAAATCTCTTGGAACAGAGAATTGTTATATGGTATGAAGCACCCTTAGGACCAGTAGCATTGAATGGTAAAAAAATGCCATCTGTTTCGTTAGTTCTGCAGAGGGCATCAAAATAATGCTGACTCAGCATATTTGCAAAACATTTAGAAAATCTTTTCTCCAGAGCCAATGTTCAGAATCTTTTGATATTTGGTATACAGCATCCATAGAGGGGTCAGATAAAACGTTTGTTAAAATGAAGCCATTGGTTCATATCTGGACACAATGCAGGAGCTCAAATTTTTTAACTTAGGGCAATATGGGGAATTTTCTTTCAAAATCTTCTTCAGAACCACCATTCCGAATCTTTTAATGTTTGGTAAACATCATTGTTATGAGGGTCAGATTCAAGGTTGTTCAAACCAAGTCCCTAGGTTAATATTTGGGCTTCCTTTGGAAGCCCAAATTTTAACCAAGTGCAATATGAGGAAGTTTCTTTAAAAATCTTCTTCTACAGATCCACCAGTCAGAATGCTTTCATATTTGGTATACAACATCTCAAGGGAGGAGGGGGGGGGGGGGGGGGGAGTGTTGGGTGAGTGAGATTCATGTTTGTTCAAATCGGGTCTGTAGGTTAAAATTTGGGCGTTCCGTGGTATTCCCAAATTTTAACTTAGTGCAATATGAGGAAATTTCTTTAAAAATGTTCTTATTCAGATCCACAAGTAGTGCAATATGAGGAAATTTCTTTAAAAATTTTCGTATTCAGATCTACCAGTCAGAATGCTTTCATATTTGGTATACAACATCTCTAAGGAGAGCAGATCAACTTTGTTCAAATCGAGTGTCTGGGTTAATATTTGGGCTCCCTATGGGAGCCGGAATTGGCCATGTAGCTGAAGAATTAGAAACTTTTTATTCAGTACCTTCTGGAGGTGTGTAACTGAGAGTAATCCACATTGATTGTATGAAGAAGCTTCAGATGGGAATCCCCTTGATACAACCAATGTGGATTACTCTCAGTTACACACATGATCAACTGAAGAAAAGGCATGATGCTTGGACTGTTTTTGTCACTCCTGAGGGACTCAAAGATCGACAGTGTATCCTATGAAGATAGATTGCTTAGTGTAGATTCATTCTTGGACTCTGTTTATATCGTGTTCTGTTCAAGGTGAGCGTTTCAGGCCACGTGGGGCCTCTTGTTTATTTATTTATTGGGTTTTAACAACACTTTCGACAGCCATCAGCTACAAGTTTCTTCTCTCCTTGAACCAAGTCTCTTGCCCAACTACAGCACACATGATCCACTTTCAGTCAGGGTGAGCTATACTGGTCACTCGCCGTCCGCCATCTGTGAACATGGTGTTTGCGTCTTCTCCTCCAAAATTGCTGATCTGATTTAAGTGAAATTTGAGATGATTGTTCGTTATGACATCGCATTTTGATTTTGATCAAATCAAGTTGCCCTGCAGTAGGGCCACGCCCAAAAATTATGCCTAAATCTTAAAAAATCTTCTTCTCATGAACCAGGAGTAGCAGAGACTTGATATTTGGTGTGGAGCTTCCTTTTGAGGTGTAAACTCTGATTTGTTCAAGAGAAGTTTGTGAGGCTATATTTGCCTTCGTTATGGGAGGGTCAAGAATTTTCGCCCCGCCCAAAATTTCTATTTTTAAAACCAAGAAGCTGATTTGAACCAAATTTAAGATGCGGGCTTATTGGTCATAAGTACTTAATTTATGCCCCAAAATATTTCCCCGTCATCTCATGGAAACCGCAGAAGCTAAAAATAAAACAAAATTTAAAACACCCATATCTTCAAAACTACATGACACTGAGAATTCTGATTTGGTGTGAAGCTTCCCTGGGACCAACAGAATGGAATGGTCCAAAACATTGCCGTCGAGTCTATAATGGGGTACTTTTTCGGCACTTTGAAAAAATGCTGAATCAGCATATTTTAACACAGTGGGTAATGGGAAAAGCATTTAACCCTTTACCCAATGCAGACGATATAAAAATTTATTATTTTAAATATCACTTTTTTTCACAAAATGTCAACAAAACCATATCATGTGACCCCTTGTTGATGCGAGCTCGACGAGCTTGTTCCAACAAGGGGTCTCATGATATGGGTTTGTTGACGTTTTTTTTAAAATACTTTTTTTTCAACTGCTGAATTTGCATATTACGCGGATGCGGCCGATTCGTTGGGTAAAGGGTTAAGATTCTTCTTCACCCAATCCACTACTCCAAAAGCTTTTAAATTTCACATATACCATCTTGGGAAGATTTTTTCACACATTTATTGAAACCAAATCCCTGGGTCCATATTGGGACTCTTTATGGGAGTCCAAATGTTGAAACTAGCGCAGTATGAGGAATATTCTTTAACAATCTTCTTCAGACCCACCAATCAGAATCTTTTGATATTTGGTATGCAGCATCATTGGGCGGGTGAAATTTAAGTTTGTTTAAGCCAAGTCCATATATGGGCTCATCAGGGTTTTGTAAATTGCGAAAACGGTCATTTCGTTCCTGTGACGTTCTCGCAAATGCTTGTTAAGAAGATCCATTTACCGTTCCCGCAAAAATATAGGCATTTTTTCACCAGATAAAATTTAATAAAATTAGATTAATTTTTGAGCTGAAACGATTAAAGGGTTTTCATTGATTATTCGCATGGATTAACCTTGGTTAACCGATTAATCACTTACCCTAATAGGTAGCTGAATAATTGCCGTACCGTTGATGATTTATATAATTAAAACTTAACTCAGCGTAAAGGACAAAACCGGCCAGCGCCACATACAAAAATGTCCATTCAAATTTTATTATATTTTCAATTTTTGTCTCAAAACATAGCTTATGACACCTCATTGGAACGAACTCATTGAGCTTGTTCCAATGGGAGGGGGGGGGGGGGGGGTCATAAGCTTCGTTTTTGAGACAAACATTGAACATTTTTAGTAACTCAAGAATTTCTTGTGCAAGTATCGTCTGCTACCTGCATTTGGTGAAGGGCTGAGAATGACCATTTCCTGCTACTGATACAGTATAATGACCATGCAAGTGAACAAGTATGTCCGCGCGTAACTGGCATGCGTTACTCTGTCTCATATACTTGATGTGAGCCCGTGTGACAATGTTTGCCTGTTTTGGAGCAAGTTTGTTCCTTAGTTAACCCATATAATGCCGTACTTCGAAAGTAACGGTTAACCGATCAATTATTTTTTTTATCGATCAAGACATTGACCATTGGTTAGTCGATTAATCGGTTAACTGTATCAGCTCTAATTAATTTCTATAATTTCTATAAACATGATTATTGCAATAGCCTTTGATGTGCTGGTTGAACAATCTTACAATCTAACAATCTATGTATTTGAAGATAATAAGCATAATTCATGTGATTAAGACATGTTGGAAATGGGTTCCGCAAAAAATAAATGGGTCCAGCAAAAAATATATTTGCGAAACCCTGGTTCACTGTGGCAGCCCGATTTATAACTTAGTTCAAAATGAGGAATTTTCTTTAAAAATCTTCTTCTTCAGATCCGGCAGTCGGAATGTTTTGATATTTGGTACCATATGCAGCATCCTTGGGGGGGGGGGGGGGTCAAATTTGTTCAAGCCAAGTCCCTGGGTTCATATTTGGACTCCCTGTGGGAGCCAGAATTATAACTTAGTTCAATATGAGAAATATTCTTCAAAACTATTCGTTTTCACATCCACCAGTCAAAATGTTTTAATATTTGATATACAGTATCCTTAGGGAGGTGAGATATAAGTTTGTTAAAGCCAAGTCCCTGGGTTCATATTTGGGCTTCCAGTGGGAGCCCAAATGGTACCAAAATGTCTATTTTCCGAATTGAGAGGCCGGTTTGAAGCAAATTTGATATGATGGGCTTATTGGGTCATAAGTACCTAATTTATGCAAAAAAAATCCAGCCTCCCTACATGTATGGGAACTGCAGGATCTAAATATAGAAACAATTTAAAATGGTAGTATCTTCAAAACTACATGCACTGATAATTTTTATTTTGTGTGAAGCTTCTTTAGGAACAACAGAAAGGAATGGTAAAAAAAATGCCATCTGTTTTATCACGGGATACTTTTCCAGGACTTTGAACAAATGCTGAGTCATCATTTTTTAACACTGTGAGTAATGGGAAAAACATTAAAGAATCTTCTCTCATACCACTGCTCCAAAGGTTTTCATATTTCGCATATAACATCTTTGGAAGATTCATTCACATGTTTGTTGAAATCAAATCCCTGTGTCCATAGTTGGTGCTCTCTATGATTAGATTAGTGCAATATGAGTTAAAAAATATTTTTAAAAAATCTTCTTCCGATAAGTCCCCGGGTTCATATTTGTGCTCCCTGTGGGAGCCCGAATTATAACTTGGTTTAATAAGAGGAATATTCTTTGAAATCCAGTAGTCAGAATCTTTTGATATTAGTATATAGAATCCTTAGGAAGGTGAGATTCAAGTTTGTTCAAGCCAAGTCCCTGGGTTCATATTTGGGCTTCCTGTGGGAGCCCGAATTATAACTTAGTTCAATACGAGAAATATTCTTTGAAAATCTTTTTTTTTTTTTGAGATCCACCGGTCAGAATCTTTGGATATTTTGTATAAGCTTTTCTTATGAGGGGCAGGTGCAACATGTTCAAATAAATTCCCTGGGTTGATATTTGAGCTACCACGTCAGGTGAATGCCCTCAGGACGCCCCCTGGGGCCTCTTGTTTACTGTTTGACAACATTGCCCTTGCTCTTCTCTCTATATGTTTCATTGTAAGTTAGTCACTACTTTTATGTAGGCTTCCAAAATGTGTTACTGCATGTCTGTCTGTCTATCCTTCAGATGAAATGTTTCTTTGCTTTTCATTTGCCCGGCTCGACAAATAATTTGCAACTATCTTTCACCTTCCAACCTCCCCCACACACATACACAAATCAGGGCTGGGACGAGTATTGAGTACTTTGTCCAAACAGTGGTACTCGAGTACTACGAAGATTGAGAACTTTGGACCCAGCCCATCACAAATATATTAAACTTCAAAAGAGTATTATATATTGAAACAAATACAGTACACCTGCTGTGTACTGCTCACTTTCCACAGATGGGCAATATTTCCTTGGATACAATAATATTTGATGTCAAACACTAACTATAGGAATAATCATCAAAAATTTTAATAGTGAAGCACAAGGTACAACCCGGTTTTTCATTAGTTAAAATTTTGCAGATGATGATTTCCACCACTGCCCACGCGTGTATTACAACCAGTCCACGGCGACTGTGCTGTAACTGATTTTCCTCTTTGGGAACATATTTTCTATAATTTCACTCATTTTGACAGAATGTGTGCCTGTGGGAATTAAACCCAAAGTAGTGAAAGTGCACTTGTGGATATTTGCAGCACAAGCACAGCACTACAGAATCAATATTTGATGATTTTTGGAATTTCAACAGTGTCATGAGACACCACAGTAGCAGGTACTGGTTATTCTGTTGGAAACAATCACTGTTTTATGACTTGAGGTGCCTTAACTGAGAAACCTGAGGCTTTTTCTTACAAAGATTGCAAAATATTCATCAAACACAATGTGAAATGTCTCCAGAAGCCAGAATGTGATTAAATAACAATGGGACATTCAATATGTGTCATCATCATTTTATGTATAGATTAATATATTTTTTTATGGAAAAAGGCATACTGAGGAGTGTGGTGGTAGGCACATCCAGGGCTATATTTTACCCCATCACTAGGTAAAATAATATTTGACATCATTTGTTGAAATAAAATGGCACTTTCTATTGATATTGGTGATTTATATAGCCTCAGCCAGGTCTTATCTTTCGACGAGAATCTGAGAATCGATTCACGTAGAGATTCGTACAGCAAAACCAGTGAGAAACCATGTAGATTCTCGTAACACCGCTGCTGGGATTCACATGAAAACAACCGAGTCATTTTAACCCTTTACCTAACACAAAGGCAGCAGATTAACCAATACAACACTAACATGACCTGAAATATTGTGACACTGGCCATAAAATTTGTACAAATATGGCTGATGACTTTCTGTCTATCGACCATCCGTCCATCTGTCCGGCATGAACTTTACATTTTCAACCTCTCCTCATAAACAACTGGGCCGAATTGAACCAAATTTGATATTCATGTTCCTTATCATATGTTCCAGTTTGTTCAAATAAAGTTGCCACACCCACAGGGGTTCCCAAAAGGGGCCTTTCTCTAATAGCACCCATAAATTGTTTTCCAAAATTAAAATAAAATCTTCTCCAGAACCATATATAAGAATCTTTTGATACTTGGTATCTAGCATCTCTAGGGGAGAGGAGGGGAGGGGGAGAAATTCAAATTTGTTCAAATCGAGTCCCTGAGTTAATATTTGGGCTCCCTATGGGCAACCAAATATCAACAGTGCAATATGAAGAAATGCCTTTGAAAACCTACTTCAGAGCCACCAGTCAAAATGCTTTCATACTTGGAATACAGCATTTCTAGTGAGGGTGTGTGTGTGGGGGGGGGGGGGGGGTGGGGGGAGGTGTTAGATTGAAGTTTGTTTGAATCTACGGGTTAATATGTGGTCTATCTATTGAAGCCCAAAGTTTAACTTAGTGCAGTATGAGAAAATGTCTTTAAAAATCTGTTTCTTCGGATCCACCAGTCAGAATCCTTTCATATTTGACATACTGCATCTCTAAGGGGGTCAAATTCATGTAGGTTCAAGCCAAGTCTATGGGTTAGTATTTGGCTGCATTATGGGAGCTCAAATTAACTCAGTGCAGCATGAGAATACTTCTTTAAAAATCTTTTTCTTCAAACTCACCATTTAGAATGCTTTAATATTTGCTGTACAACATCTCTGGGGGTCAGATCTAAATTTGTTCTAATTTGGTTCCTGCCAGCCAGAATCCTACCATATTTGGAATCGCAGGGGGGGGGGGGGGGGGGGGGCAGATTTTTTCATTTGGAGTCCCTGGCTTAATATTTGGGCAGGGGTGGGTTAGGTTCAATGTTTCTCATTAATGTTCAAATCCATTCCTTAGAGCTTTTCCATAAATTTTGCCCTTCAAGCTGCAGTGACACAACACCTCTTGGAGGTTTGGCAGTACTTGTCTACAGCTGACAAAATTGGAAGCAATCAGGACGACCTATGCTAATAATCATCTGACATGGACACTAGAGTTATGAATAATTTCATCACATCATTCCTATGTAGTGTTCATGCACCATGACTAACTGAATATGACCCAAAATACTTTTGCTGAACCACTTTGTCAGGTAAGCAATTAGGCCCCTTGGGGGGGGGGGGGGGGGGTTAAAAATCCGTACATGGTGTTTTAAAAATTAAAAAGATGTATTGGATAAAGGGTTAACATGTATTATCAGTATGCAACAGGGTGCAACCATACTGGCCTCATGGGATCCTGGCCCATGGCAAGTTTGAATTCTTGCACGATTTTTGCAAGAATCCAAATGGTTTCTCCCAAATTATAAGCCCTGCACAACCCCAATTTTGAACCAAAATTGACATATTGTTTCATGGGGGTTGGACACTATTTACCTTGATGTATGGTTAATTAAAACAGATTTTGTCAAAAGGTTTTGTGTGCTGATGCAGTTTTTATTTTTATTCTGGGGTTTGGGTAGTTTTCACAGAAAGCTGTGAATTCTTATCCCTCCCAACTTACTGATTAGGTAACAGAGTAGGAATTCTGTCGGAGGCAATACCAGTTTTTAAGCCCATTTGACACAGATTGGACAGTTCTCTTCAAAAGAACAAATTTCCCATGCTTTTGACTAAGCAGAAGCCAAAATTTGAATTCTATTGCAGAAATGAGTCTTTCATCACATGAAAGAGGTAAATGTATCTTTGGGAGGGTTGGGTTTGCCCATAGGTATTACTGTTGTAAATATTTTAATTGGATTTACCTGCCTCAAAAAGTTGCACTCGGAAATTATGTAATCACAAAGACTAAGCAGTCTTGAGAAAATATTTTGTTTCAATAAACATTTGAAGAACTCTACTGACATCTTGCATTACTGTTCATTGTCTTCGACTCGTTGTGATCTGCCTTTAGCACCCGGAGCTCGACTCGAATACATATTTTGTACATCCATATAATGGTGGTAATAATCTCTATATATATGCCCTCTTTGTGGATATCTCCATCATTTGAATCAGCGTTACTCTCAGAATTATCAAAATGGCAAATGCACAAGAGGCCTGGGATGAGGCGCTTGTACAAGAAGATCGTCAAGTTGACCCACGTATAAGAAAGTTTACAGACAATGTTACCATGTATTGGGTAGAAGGGAGCCATGGTAAACATCTATGGAATCATTATAAGACAGTGGGACCAAGAACAACTAATCACGTAGAAGGCTGGCACAGAAAACTTCAACAGTCGATTGCTGGCCCTCATCCAAACATATTTAGCTTGATCCAATTTATCATAGAGGAGCAGGCATATCAAGAAGCAGCAATGTTACAAATAAGTAATGGTGGAAAAGTGACACCCAGAAAAGGGAAGTACCGGGTCGTCAATAATGCAATAAGACGTTATAAACGTGTGTTTCAAGAGGGGAAATGGACAGGTTGGAATATTTGAACTCTGTTTCAAAATGTTCAGACCATGGCTACTGAGAGAACTGCATTTCGTGTGGTTCATTGTGATATGTACTGTGTTTCACAATATTTTGAACTGTTTTTCTAATTATTGCATTGCATTACTATATTATGTCACTTTATTTAAGAAAATAAGAATATCTGTATGCGAAAAATATGTGATAAATATTTTTGTTTATATATTGTATGATGTACATGTATGCGAAAAATATGTGAAAAATATTGTTAAATATATTGTATGATATATGCGAAATAGGCTAATAACTAGAGTGATGTCACGCATGCCCCCCGAATGTCTCAGTAATGGCAATGCTTAGACAAAAAATAGTTTGAGACATTTTTTGTTAACCGTTCACCCAACGAATCTGCCATATCTGCACTCGTGATATACAAAACTTGCTATTCAAATTTTATATTTTCATGTCTCTACTTCAAAACATACCTCATGACCTTTTAATGGAACAAGCTTGGTGAACTTGTTCCAATAAGGACTAATAAGCCAAGGTTAGAAGTAAAAAATGAAAAAAAAATCTGATGTTTCAGAAAAATAGTTTGTACTGTTGGCTTCAACTTGTGTTAGGTGAAGGATTAAAGATGCAGTTTAACATACAGTACGTGGAGAGTGCATTATCACTAAATCACCCGCAGAGTGGAGATTCCATCCAAGCAATAATTGCAAATTTGTTGCAAAGCATAACAAGCACAAGCAAAGTTTCAGCCAAGGGACCTCCGGGTTAAACCCGGAGGTCCATTGGCTGAAACATTGCTTTTGTTTTTGGTCGATATATACAAAATCTCAAAAGTTATAGTTCGGGTGATAACTCCACTCCGCGGGTGAGTTAGTTATAATCCACTCTCCACGTACTGTACATGCAATTGGTGCTCCAGTATATAATTTTACTCCTATCTCCTGGTTGAATTTTTCTCTCCTATCTCCAGCTCATGAAGTTTGCACCTGTCACGACATAACCTTTAAGCCTTATCTACCTCCTTTCAATTTAACCTTGTCATAATATTACTTGATGTGGTCACGCTTCTACGAGAACTAGTTAGTTCTAAACGCTAATACAGATTATCCACTTCCATAAATTGATAATTTATGACTTCTATTAAGCAGAATATATCTATTTTCATATAGATGATACACAGTTACCTTGTACAAACTACTTTCCTTCACCTTTTCCTAGTATTTTATGTTTCCTCCATCTTCATGTCTAATTATTCTGCATTAACTATCTCCCACTACAACATTCTCTCCCAAGCCAGCTTGAATCCAATTTGCTTTCCAGACAATATCATACTGTTACCTTCAATCATGACTAGTACTTTCATCCGTGCACTACGTTTTCGCGTAAAAAAATTACGCTTCAGCAGTTACTACTCTTGGGTGCGAGCATAAAGTGTAGTTTACGCTATCGTCGACATTTTGCACAACATATTACATAATAATAATAATAACTCTTTGGCCAGCCGCTGATTTGTCGCGGTCCTCATAAGAGAAGGCCATCATTCCCCCTGCACCCCACCCCTTCTTCCTCTCCTCTCCTCCCAGCATTCAGATATAAACTGCTTAATAGTGTCCCTCACTTCCTCTTTTTCAATTTCTTCAATAAGCATTCCTACCTTCCCCCTCGTGTCCCCCTTCAGCCATCAATCCTTTGTTTCTTCACCCCACTTCTACATTATTCTTCCAGTAAATTTTATTCTATGAGGTATATACTGTGGGCATTCCAAGAGAAAATGTTCCAGGGTCTCCACTACTCCAGAGTGGCACATTTGGCATCCCTTTTCCCCATCTCTCCCAATTTTTCCCCGAAGCTCCAGTGATCTTGATCTCAGTTTGAACACCAGTGACCCTCCAAAGCTACCATCTAGGTACTTCTCAAAAGCTGGTTGTTCTTTATATTGTAACCCCTGCAGTGATCTTTTCACGCTAACCCCTGCTCACCAGTTTCGATTGCAATCTTCCATGACTCTCTCTTTGACAAACCTTTTGCCTTCTTTCATTCCTACTTCTATGTTTGTGACCTCTATAGAGTAATTGTCCATTAGTTCCCTCACATATTTTGACCACCCCGTTTCTATATTAGAATTCCAAATGGTATCGAGCATCAATTTTTACCACCGGTTGTCAGGCAGGTTTCTCAAGTAGTTAAAGTAACAGAGTTTTCCCAAATCTACCCTGTCCTTGATTTTCATCCACCCAAGCTCCCCCCTTACTGCTTCCAAAGCTGCAGCATTACTCGACCCTGTTATCCATCTGCCGGCATCATTCTGAGTACTTTCCAAGTTCTTAATAACGGTTTGGTTTAATGGAATCACGTCCGTGCCATACGTTATACTTGGTAAACCCACCCTCTCCCACAGTGTTTTCCCCACAAAGACCTTGTTGAAACTATCTTTCCCTAAAAGTTTTAGTTGGTTCAGAATTCTTTTCCCCTTCAGAATCAGTTTGGCTGAGTAATTTCTGTACACCCCTCTTCCCGTTATATTTATGCTTACCCCTAGATACTCATACTCTCCCGTTTCTCCTACAGTGATTTGTTTGCTTTCCCCTTCGGGGATTGAGCACTCCCCCACTCTCCATCTCTTCGTCATATCTACCTTGCGTCCAACGGGTATTACCTTGCTTTTATTTTCATTTAGTTCGAGCCGCCAAGTGTTCCCATATCTACCAACAATTTCCAGCAATTTCTCTAGCCCCTGTTCAGTTCTAGACATTAACACCATGTCGTCCGCAAAGAATAAGCCTGGTATCTTTATGTCTCCAACATTTACCCCCTCCGCACTCTGAATTAGTTCGTCCCCTAAATCTTTAACATACAATGCAAACAAAATCGGTGAAAAAATACACCCCTGCTTGAGGCCTATATCCATAGGGACTCGTTTTGTAGTGATACTCCCTAGACTGAGTTGGCTTTGCACATCTGTACACAGTGCTTTCATGATTCCCACAAAGTCACCCCCCAGTCCGATGCCCTCGAGCTTTCGCCACATACCTTCCCTCCACACTCGGTCGTACGCTTTTTTCACATCTAGAAATGCCAGAAACATCTTTTTCTTTTCAGCCTTTGTTGATTCTATCAGTTGGGTGAGTGTAAATAGGTGATCAGTGACTCTTCGTCCTTTCCTGAAACCATTTTGAATTTCTCCTAAAAAACCTTTATCTTCAATAACTTCCTCTAGTCTACCGTATATGACCTTACAAAATACTTTTCCGATGTTACTACTAACTGATATCCCCCTATAGTTATCTAGAACTTCCTTATCCCCCTTTTTGTGTATGAACGACACCTTACTTTCCCTCCACTCTCTGGGGACCTCTTGCTTTCGCAGAGCCAGGTTGAAAAGGTTTGTCAGGACTTCAATAAGTGCCTCCCCTCCATTTTTGAGGAATTCGTTCGGAATTTCATCAGTCCCTCCCGCTTTACCATTTTTTAATTTCGAGACCACGTTCCGCACTTCATCTGCCGTTATTTCGCTACATACACGATTGGATAGGTTCTCCTCCACCAGTGTATTTCTTTTTGGTGGGGACCCACTGCCCCATCGCCTATCGTTTATCTTTTCCCAGTGCTTGACTAACTCTGAAGCGATACGGCCTTTATCTTCTGTACTTTCCCCATCCACTTTGATACTCTGCACACTACTTTTCCCCCGTTTATTTACCCAGTTCCAAAATACGTTTGAGCTCGAACCCCCTGTTTTCTTTATTGTTCTGGCAAGACTGCAATTGCGCTCCTTCCTATTATTATTCTTTATCTCATTCCCCTTTTCCGTGCCAGTTCATATTCTCCTTTCATTAGTCTCGTGTCATTGTTATCCACCCCTTTAAGCTTCCTACTTCTTCTGTAAGCTGCGCATTTTACCTTCCTTTCTTTTATAGCCTTTTTCAGTCCTTCGTTAACCCTGTATCCAAGCTCTCTCGTTGGGACCCTCACCCTTACTATACAATCCTTCCCTGCCTCTGTTAGGCTATTTACTATGCCATCTGAAATACTCTGGACATTTGCATCCCTAGGTATACATTCAAGATTTGGTTTTAGTTTTTCCCGAAACTGCTTCCAGTCGGCTCCTTGTTTTAGTCCCTAAACTTCCTTGAAGGTATTTCTGTCTCTATTCGTCTTTTTGCCCATAATCTTAACTGTTATCAGGTTGTGATCACTACCCAAGTCATTTTTTCCCTCGTCATCTATTTCTACATCTATAACCTCCCTCCATACGCTAATGTCAGTGAGTATATAATCAATTATTGTTTTCTTATCGTTCCTCTTCCAGATCCATTTACCCTTACATTTCGCATCCCTGTTCAGGATCTTTAAACCAAGCTCTCTTGATAGGTCCAACATCTTCCTCCCATTCGTGTTAATTTTCCTATCACCTCCCCGTATGCCCTCCTCCTTATCCCCGATGTGCCCATTGAAGTCCCCCATTAGGACACTACTGAACCCTCTGCTTTCAAGCTCTGTGATATTCGATCTAAGAGTTGTATATATTGAATCATTCCACTCGAGATTACTTCCCTCCACTGTTAAGTATACAACACCAACGGCAACACTCCTGCTTCCTAACTTGATTTTTGCCCAGACTATTTCGTTGGATACTGGAATCTGAGTCCTTGCTTCTGTGAGATCTGTAATCAATGAGGGCTGTAATTCCTCTTTAGCGTAGATGCCAACACCCCCACCCCGTTTCTGACCCTCAGTTCGCCCAGCTCCTATCCACACGCAACCCTTCATCTGATCAACCCGCTCATCCCTCGTATCTACGTCTCACTTAGACCCATTATATCGAAGTCTCCTTCGTCCATCATTGTTGATATTTCGCTTACTTTCTTGTGCAGACCCTGGATGTTGCAGTACCCAAACTTAATGAATCTTTGTTTTTTTGTCATCACTGGCACATTATTATAACCCTGGTATGTCCCTGTGTTGTGCATGTTTGTTGTTCTTCCTATGTTCCCAGCATTTGAGCCCCTCTGGGTTATCGGCTGTGGTCCCCTACCCACCTTTTCTCCAAAAAAGGCCCAGCCACCTGTAAAATGTTTTGGCCCAACAGGTCTGTACCCATCCTACTTAAATGCAATCCGTCTCGCCCATACAACTCTCCTTGTCCCCAGAATGAATCCCAGTGGTCAATGAAATGTATTCCCAAGTCTTTGCAGTGCTCTTCCAACTCCTCGTTTAGTGCCATAATCCGCGAGTTCCTCTCATTCCCACCACCCATAACGGGGAGCACCCCTGAAACGATGATCCGAGCATTCCTGCTAAGTAGCTTACTAATTAGGTCCTTGTATGTGTCCACCAAACGAACTGATTTCCTCTCCCTGATGTTATTGGACCCCACATGTAATACCACTACCGGATCAGGCCCCGACCCAGCTACAATACCGTCCACTCTATCCCTCAGGTCCTCCACTTTAGCCCCCGGAAAGCACAGAACTGTTCTATTTTTACTGTCCGGACCACAGACAACCTTGTCGATCCCCCGAACTATGCTACTTCCCGCAACCACCAACTTACTTTTGGCCCTCGCCATATTTATCTCCTCCAGTCTCCTATTGTTTACAGCGTCCTCTTCCTCTCCAACAGCCCCACTCGGAATCAATATCGGTATCGGTATCTTTGACCTAGGATTACTCCTATCCTTGTCCCTCCGTCTCTTTCCAGGCCCTGAACTACCTGGACTACTCCCCTGGTCTTCTCCTGGATCCCTCCTCCTTTTTCCTGGCCTAGACCCCAAGCTACTATCTGTTGCAACTACCTCCATCACCTCCTCTGTCTCTTCCGAATCGAGCACATCAAATCTGTTTCTGGTGCTGCACTCCCCACTGCCTTTGGACTTTACACCCCTATCTACCTGCTTCTCTGGCCCCCCTTTCCTACCACTTTTGATAGCCCACGCCAAACGCTTTACAGCATTGCTCCGGCCTGGGCCCCCCTCATCTGTCCTACGTACTTTTCTAGCAGCCCCCACCTCATCACCTACCTCATTCACATAAAAGGTTCTACCCCCATGTTTCCTCTTGGAGCCGCCGACAACCTTCCATCCTTCTCGGAAACCTACTTTCACAGGTGTAACTCCAGACAGCCCCGCCCTACCAAGTTTTCCCTTCTGCTCGGCAATCTCCCCCTCAAACTTAACAATTGTCTCAAGTAGGCGGAGGATTTCCTAACAGTTTGCACATACCTCTCCATATCCCATCGAACGACAGTCCCCATACATCATAGAACACTGTTTACAAACTTCAAGCCCAATATCGTCATCGGTGGCCCCACCAACCCGGCTCTGACCGACACCCCCAGTGACCTCTGTCTGCACACCAATACTTACCCCGTTGGCACCGTTGACCTGGACCGCGATATTACACGTATTTACCTCCATACTTACCTCCGTCTGAACAGACTTGCTCGCCATCATCAAGACAAAATTACGCGATCGGACAGGGAAAACTGTAAACACGCGACAAAAGGCAACACGACGAACCGTTCGACAACTTAGCGCTCACAGTTTTATTTAAGACCTCCTAACTTTGTCCCAGTTACTATACTAAACTAACTCCCCACAAAGTTGAATAAAATAACCTGAAAATGAAATATATATGATTAGTAAACAATAAAAATACTTAATTTCGATTCGTAACCAAGGAGACTTCTTCTGTATACTTGCGGATCGAATCAATTAGTGTGAGTGACCAATGTGTCATATTGAATTATACCGTGCTCGGATATGTACTTTCAAAACTGAAATAGCTGAAATCTGCGCGATCTGATAAAAAAACAAGTATAATTTTTGATACAATTTTCTCCTTGGAATCTTCGACGTGATTTATGGTATGACGTTTGAAATATGCCGACAATGGAAGCAGCAAGACATTCTTTGATCTGTCAAATACAGGTTTGTTTATTTTTCGATCTCACGTGTATCGAACTTCGTTTGCAATTGGCAGGTCAAAATATTGCTATTGCTGGGAACGACGAGCCATGTTCATGTACACCATACCGAAAAAATCGCACGACAGCAGTCCGTACACCACGACAAAGTACTATAAATGTGAGATCAAGGTATATGTTTTTCTTTCTTGTCAGAATATCGCATATATTTTTGTATTAGAAAAACAGTTGTACGGGAGGCCGCTTCATTGATACAATTTCCAACATTCAGCGATTGACTTCACAACGCTACTCTTTAGAGTTAATGTAATTCTAAACATTTTTTCTGAGGCATTGTAAATGAGATTCTTTATTGCATCTCCTTCCCGTTTGTTTGAAATTGATAGGTTGGATGGGGGGGGGGGGGGGGGGGGGGGGTGCTGGTCGTCAAATGTGTCGTTCTATTTTAGACCTGCAAAATGAGGTTCAGAAAGGGTGAATTTAGTGATACTACCCTACACAGAGCAGGGCAGCATCACTAAATGCACCCTCTGTGAACCTCAGTTTGAATCAGGGTCCCAAATCTGAACAAAAAGAGGTACTCAGAGGATACATCGGCCTACTGCATGGGATAGCATTATCAAATTCCCCCTCTGGGGACCTCATTCTGCAAATGTCAGATTGCTTATTTTCAGGCCTGTCAGCCGTGTTGTGTCATTCACACCCTTGCCCTTATGGGGACACGGTCACGTTGTGTACTAAGGCGTATTGCACGTCGATGGTGCACACGTCTTCCAGCAATGCTAACCGTGCTTGAGTGGCGTATATTGGGGAGCTGATAGTTGCTTGCCGTTGTTCAGTGGTTCTCTCAAGGTAGGCCGTCATCCTCCACCCGTAAACCCTGCGTGGTCATAATTAGCAGATATATGTGGCCTAAAAATTATGCACCAATAAATAAATTAGTGCAATGTGATGAAATATCATTGACAATCTTCACATTCACCAGTTAAAATGCTTTCTTTCAATTTTTGGTGTACAACGTCTTTAGCGCTGGAGGTGATCTTATGGTGTGTGTGTGTATGTATGTCAGATTCCAGTTTGTTTCAATCAGGTCCCTGGGTTAATATTTGGAATCTATTTGATGGGGCGGGGGAGGGGTGGGGGCGACAAGTGGCAAGTGGCATAACAACCCTTGGAAATTTGTCTGCAGCAGATAGAGTTGGAAGCACCCGGGAAGACCTATGATGATAATCATCTGACATGGACACTAGAGTTATGAATAATTTCATGACTTCATTACTTTGTTGTGTTGATGAACCATGGCAAATTGGAAATGACACAAATAGTTCTTTGAACCACTTTATTAAGCGAGCAATTAAGACCCTTGAGGCCTCTTGCTTTTTTTTTTTTTTTTTTGTTTTTAGCTCAACTTTGACGTAGTCACATTTTAGGTTTTGTCAATGCCCGTCTGTCTGTCCGTCCATCCGTCAACAATTCAATACGGCTCGGGCAAGAAACCATATTTATGAACCGATCTTTAAGAAACGTCTTGGATACCTTTGTCATCACCGCCGTGGGACGAGAACGAGTGTTTTGGGGTGCGGTCCGAAATTCAAGATGGCCACCGGTAGCCATTTTGTACCGAAATTCGTGCAATCAGTTTTTGTATAGAGCTTCTGTATGAAAGTTCTAATTTGAATAATTTTTTGTTTGATGTGTATATTCAAATGAATTGTAGCCGAGTTCCTGTGTTAATATTTGGTGTTGTTTGGGGAGGGTAAACATCGATAGAGCCCGATTTTCTATTCCAATAAGAAAAATAAAACCTCTTCCCCCGTGGGAAACCTATGAGCTAAAGATAAACAATTCAAATACCTATATTTTAAGAAGGACTGAACAAATATTTATTAATTAGTAGGCCTATGAATCAACCTTAGAAAGGTTTGAATCAAACAGGCCAAAACAATTGCTAACATTTGAGTTATGGTGCACCCTACAAGGGACCCCATTGTAACATTAACCCCATGGAAATTTCTTTTCTTGTTTAGCATCTAACTGTCACTCACCTTTAAAATACCTTACCTGTACATTTGTTACAGATATGGTCAGTATTTATGTACAGACCTTTAGAATACTTTACAGTTAAGTTTGTTATCAGGTCATTACCAAGATGTGTGTCGTTGCTGTGTCACATACTATACATGTACATGTCTTACACAAGTTGAGCTACAGTATCATTGACGCTTTCAATTGTTTTTTTCCCACCAATATGGGTTTGGCTTGATTTGGTGTGATTTGCGGGTGGTCTCACCTACCAATGAAATGAATGAAAGGTTTTAGCGCGCCGAAGGCGCGCAGGGACGATGTGGGATTTATAAATCCCTTGCGACCCGGTTAACCTTATTTTTTTTCACTTGGATCACACAGGCCTAGCTTTCCTATTGCCCAAAATGGAGTCTGAGTGGGTTATGCTCGCGGTTAGAATACCCGGCAGTTTACGTTGGAGTGTTAGATGGTCAATACTCAATCCTCAACGCCTTTAAAACTATTAGAGAGCGAGCTCTATTCGGTTCCAGTTCGGCGATGGTAGAGGTTTGAGTCCCACCATGGTGGTGAGCCAAAATGTAATGTTGTGCGATGGCAAGGTTAAGGGAAGAAGAGAAAAGAAAACCAAACAGCAACGCCGGTTTGGTAGCGGCCCCGGCGTTGCTGTTTGGTTTTCTTTTCTCTTATTCCCTTAAACTTACCTACCCGGTTGCTCGTAGGTAATTAATAACTAATATGTTAAGTTAACACGCTATAGTCTGTTCTATATGGTATCACGGAACTAATATTTTCCCACTGGCGACCATTATAACGTTCAGGCGGAAAAATACGATCGCATAACTTTAATTTTGGCATTCAAATGTCTCTGCCAAGTATAGGTAAAAGAGTCATTTCTGCATTAGAATCCAACTTTTGGCTTTGGCTGAGTCCAAAACATGGAACATTTGCTCTTTTAAGGAAAAGTGTCCAAACTTTGTCAAATGGGCTTGGAAACTGGTATTGCCTCCAAAAGGTCAGGAATATTCAACAATAATGCAAGATATCAACAGAATGTTTCAAACGTTTATTGAAACGATATATTTTTCCAAGGCTGTTTATTTTTAGAGATTGCATCATTTTAAGGCGGTTAACTCTAATTTCAATATTTAGTTCCGCGATACCATATATGTTTGTCTGTGTTGATGATTGTCCATGTGAGTTTTAATTTTTCATTGACACTCATCGCACTTAACTCTTTTTACGAATAAGGCGGGTTATTTTAAAGTGTTCGTTTTTAGTACTCGCAGAATTTGCAGTTTATTTTAAATCGAATTCTTTTTAGTACTCACTGAATTCACAGTGTATAAATATTCAGCATTATTTAATATCCTCAGCCAATACTTGTGCAATGAAGACTAGCGACGGAACTATGCACCTGGACGACAAGGCAAAAGCCAGCGCTGTTGTGGGTGTTCTGATGAAAGCTCATCGTCCGCAAGAAGGGAATAAATATGACAATGATTTCAAGGTAAAAGTAAATAAATCTGTCCAAGATAACAACTAAATTTTCAATGAACCCAACTTCGACCAAAGACATGAAGATGGGGACGACCCTGAATTAACCGAACCAATAAGCGTAGAAGAGGTCATGAGTATAATCAGAAAATGCGAAATGCAAACAAGCTTGCCTGGCTGGGACGAGTATACATTTTAAATGAATAAAGATTTGAATAAAGATATAATAGCCCTTTTAAGGGCTTTCGGGTGTGTGTCTGTGAGCGGATATGTGTGTGTGTGATTTATTGTTGGTTGTTGTTTTCTTCTCTTTTTTTTTTGGGGGGGGGGGGGCGGGTTTCCTCCCATCAATCGGTCATCTGTTTTCCCTGAAGGCAGACCAGATGGCAAAGACTCAACATCCATTCTACCTTATATGCTCATGGATGACTCCCAGCTTTCAAAAACACATATTGGTGGATTGTTTTATTTGTTGTAACCGTCATGGATAACATGTTGGTGCTGGTCCCAAACTAGCGACTGTTTGGGTTTCTTCTTATGTTTTCTTAAACAACCAACAAACTGCGGTTTCAGTACCAGGCAACCTTAGTACAGCAGGACATGGGGGTTCAGGCTAGACGTCTGTAAAATGAGTGTCAGTGCACAGAGAGAGAGAGAGAGAGAGAGAGAGAGAGAGAGAGAGAGAGAGCGCAGCGCAGAGGTTCTGAAATGTTCACAGAACCCCATCTAATACATATACTCAGGTATGTTTTTAATTGTATATCTTGTTTTGTGAGGCCTAAACAAGTAAAAAATATGTTTATCATGCACTCCCGCATGGTCGTTTTCGCTGCTGCATGCTCTCTTTTTATGACCAATGAAAACTTGAACAAGTAAAAATATTATACCCATGTTAATAAAATTGATCAATTTGTTCCTGACGTGCAAGAAGACTTTGCAGTGCTTTAGCATTGCAAAGCCTTCTTGCACTCGAGGGATGAAATACGCCACCACCCATGCTATTATGCTGGTTATGATATAAAACAAACCAAGAATATGAAGTTTTGAGCGCAAAAACTTCATTATAAAAAACATGAAAAAAAACAAAACAAACACCTGCCTGCAATTGTACAAATGGCCTGAGAAACAGAAGATTTACTTTGTGGGGCCTTATTGGGGTTTTGTTATCTCGTCACAATGTGTACCAAAAAACAACGAGGGCGTGGAGTTTCCCAACATGGAATACATTTATTTCTGTGAAATAGCATCCTTGCTGACTACAAGTTTGAGTTAGTGAAATCAGAGTTCCATAAATTCAAATGACATGTTCTTAGTGGAAATTCCACTTCATGGGTGTTTCTTTTCAACATAACTGTCCATCTGAACAATATTAAGTCTCAAGTTACATTGTAAAATTTCTTAACCTCTTTTTCAGAACTGGTTACGATAACGATACACGTATCAGCGAGCACAAAACAGTGATGGAAATGGATTCAGCAACAAGCTGATAGGTTATACTAGTCTGTTTCCATATAGATAGGTTGTTTATGTATAATCTAGGACTGATGACTGTGATACAAGTCGGTGGATTCGTACAGGCGCATGGGGCTAAATTTACGTATTGTCGATGATGTATCGATGCCTTAGGGATGAAGTGAGCCATTGTATGCCTTCGAAAAATACAAAGCCACACGCACTGCAACCAAGTCGCGGTTTATTAGGAATACTTATAAACAGTTGTACTTTGGATTTAAATACTGTGTAGGATAATGAAGAAGTATAGTGGAAAGGTTTGGTATCTAGGCTGTTTAGTGTTTGTAATAGTGATCGTGGGTGGAACGCCTGCATGTAGATCGGCAGTGTAATTAATCGAAGTGGGGAGGCCAGTCAGTTACGGAAAGTCAACCCTCACAGTTGATACGGTACATATTTCTAGGATCGAGTTTCATAGACCGCATATGGCCGAGGTGGTTACCTGGTAAAGAGTGTAGATACTACCAAGCTTCGTTTCCTAAAATTTCTTTTTCCCGACGGTGTTCAGAATGGTCAAGCGATAAACCAACAGTTCAGACTGCGTGGGCACCTCCTTTTGGTAATTATATCCTCGAATAAGCATGCAGTCATATATTCTAACGT
This sequence comes from Pictodentalium vernedei, assembly GCA_031216915.1. NCBI lineage: Eukaryota > Metazoa > Mollusca > Scaphopoda > Dentaliida > Dentaliidae > Pictodentalium > Pictodentalium vernedei. The sequence continues at coordinate 438,263,122 of CM062293.1, forward strand.
GAATATGCACCCCCAAATGCACGCACGCGTGCGCGTCGCACACTGTACAGTTGTTTCAAAAAACGTTTCTATTGATTTAGGGAGTGAAAAGAGAGCTGCCGTACAAAAGGGTGTCGACGTCGATAATATCTAACTGACCTATTGTAAATGTTCGTACGTCGTCGTGAAGCGGGCAACGTAGCAGGACATGTTCAGTTGTTTCCCGTTCGCCACATCTACAATAGAATGAAGACGATAAGTGATTTCTGGAGAGGTGACCATTAAGATTGCTGCATCCTAGCCGTAGCCTATAATGTAGAATCTGGGTTAATCGGGATTTATGACCAACATAGAAGCTGGGTACCTTGCGATTGTCCTTGTTAGGATACTGTTTGAAGATGGTGGGATTAGGGTTTTCCCTCGCCTGAAATGGGGTCTCATTCCAAAGGTCGGTTGTGGACGGTAAAAAAGAAAATTGGTGACTGTGAGATCGGCATCTGACGTTACTCAGGTTAGAGTTGTTTCGGAGGTTACAGCTGTGGGTTTCCGCGAGTGCTGGGGGAGGGGTGGGGGAGGGGGGCCATCAGTGATGTATAATGGGGTGTTAGACGATGGTACATTTTGAAGTACTGCATAAGTTTATGTTTTTCCCTTCTTGAAACCAAAGTTTCCCAGCCAGTCTCAATATATAGAGTTTGTATTGGGAGGGTTAATTTTTCGATAGGGTTAAAGTTTTTTTTTCTAATTTGCGATGAAAAAGAAGGAGGACACATTTAGTTTTAAGAAATGTCTTAGGTGTTCAGTTCAATTTATCTGCATCATTACTGGTTTGGAGTTTGTTTTTTTTCAGTAAGTTCTAATGTAACCACAGAAGGCTTCCATACCTGATCTTTTTATTCTTAACTTTTTGAACTTTTTGACCCCAGCAAAAATAAAAACAATAACAAAGATGGCTGTTTTCTCTAGAGGGAATTGTAGGGTTGCAATTGTTTCTTCCAGTATCCCTACGAATGCATTTGGAACTGTTTTAACCCCCCTAGCTTTGTTCTTTGATATTTTGAGCAGGTTTAGCCATAAATGTTTTTCATGAGAAATTGTTTTGTTTTCAGTTCGAGTACTAATGCCGGTTCATTCCCACTAGACCAATTCCCTTTAGACCAACTCCCACGAGGCCAATTCCCAAAAGACCAATTCCCCTTAGACCAACTGGTGTGTTCTACTTTAAAAAAATAATTCTATATCAATAATTTGATATATTTATAAATATTTATAAATGTATTTAATGTTATTGATATTCAAGCCTGAAAATAAGCAGTGTGTCATTTGCCGAATGAGGTCCACAGAGGGTGAATTTGCTGATGCTATTCCATACAGTGGACCAGTTTATTCTCTGGGTACCTCTTTCTGTTTATGTTTGAGACCTTGATTCAGGTGGAGGTTCACAGAGGGTAAATGTAGTGATGCTACCCTGCTGTGCAGGGTAGCATCACCAATTCACCCTCTGGGGACCTCATTTTTCAGATGATAGTCTGCTCATTTTCTAGCTTGCCGCTATTTTATATATGTTGGGCAGATTTTTATAAATAAATGTTTTCCTAATTATCATTCATCAACCCTTAATCAACACTATGTAGTTGGTCTAAGGGGAGGGAATTGGTCTTTTGGGAATTGGCCTAAAGGGAATTGGTCTAAAGATAATTGGTCTAGTGGGAAGACACCCTAATGCCGTTGCAGACTTTCAGGAACTATTCATTCCTCCCATCTATTAGGTGAAGAAGTAGCATGTATTTATTCATGTTCTATACCTTACAATCTTCATGTATTACTTGTGTATATTTATTTGGAATTTATGGGCTTTCAGACTTAGTATTGTCACAGTAAATTTCGTTTGCTGTTTTTATTTCGCTGCTTATATAGCCCCTTAACCCTTAAGCCAAAAAACGAACAGCGCTATTCACACAAATTTCCATTCATAATTTTTTATTTTCTGGAATTTTCGTCTCAAGAACATAGCGTGTGGCCCTCATTGAAACGGACGTGCTGCGTTCGTTCCAATGAGGGGTCATAAGCTATGTTTTGGAGACAAAATAATGAGAAAATGTCTTGTTATTCGAGAATTTATTTTGCAAGTGTAGCCTGCTTTTCGCCTTGTATAAAGGGTTAACTCTTTACCTAACGTAACGGCCAAAACCGGCCAGCGCTATTCTCAAAAATTGCGAATTAATTTTCATTATTTTTTTCATTTTTTGTCTCAAAAACATAGGTTATGACCCCTCGTTGGAACGAGCTCGTTCCAACGAGGGTCATAACCTATGTTTTTGAGACAAAAAATGAAAAAAATTAGTTATTCAAGAATTATTTTTGCAAGTGTCGTCTGCTTTTCGCCTTGTATAAAGGGTTAAAGTGGCATGTTTATTTTCGTGTTTAACCCTTTACCTAACATGAAAAGCAGACGACACTTGCAAAAAAAATCTTGAATAACTAATTTTTTTTCATTTTTTGTCTCAAAAACATAGGTTATGACCCCTCGTTGGAACGAGCTCGACGAGCTCGTTCCAACGAGGGATCATAACCTATGTTTTTGAGACAAAAAATGAAAAAAATAATGAAAATTAATTGGCGATTTTGAGAATAGCGCTGGCCGGTTTTGGCCGTTACGTTGGGTAAAGGGTTAATCCTTGTGAAGGTGTTTCCTCTAAAGTGAGTTTCATACTCGAGGAGCTAAAACCTTATTTAGCACCGTACCCCAATTTTAGAGTCCGCATAAACATCGTTTTGCTTGTACATCGTTGGTATGCATCATTTGTATTCTCATAATGACTGCATTTAGCTGGCATCAGTACAATGCCTCTGTGTGAGGGAAATGTATCACAAACAACAGAGTTCACGGAATGTGGCAGTATTGGTTTTATGACCCGGTGCCTCCGTCCGGGACGACCCGCGTTGTCTCCTTGGGCAAGACAGTTTATCCCGGATACCAACATGGGGGCACGATGACTCTGTGTACTAAGGCGTACTGCACGTCGATGGTGCACATGTCTTCAACCAATCTAACCCTGCCTGTGCTGCAATGCACAGTTATGATGTTGGGGAGATGGCAGCTGTAACCCTACTTGAGTGGAACCTGAACAGAGTTGGAATGTTGAGGAGCTGACAGTTGCTCATCGATGCTCGGTGGTTCTCTCCGGGTATTCCGGCTTCCTTCACCCGTAAAACTGTCACGGTCACGATTAGTCATTGTGCAATCCTTGAAATGAGTTTTTATAGGAGAATAGAGGAAGTCCATTGCTCTCGCTGCCCCACTCCCACCTCTCAAACACACCACATCCTACAGCGCAAACTTCACTTACACATTTCATTTCGTACCGCCGCACCTCTCCTGAACAGAGTTCGAATTTTGAGGAGCTGACAGATACTCGTCGATGCTCGGTGGTTCTCTCCGGGTACTCCGGCTTCTTCCACCCGTAAAACTGTCATGGTCACGATTAGCCATTGTGCATAAGTATGTGACCTTAAACACCAATAAATAAATAAATGGGTAGGTGCCCAATCTATTTTATATGGGCATAAAGGAAGTCCATTGCTCTCGCTGCCCCACCCCACCTCTCAAACACACCATGTCCCACAGCGCAAACTTCACCTAGACATTTCATTTAGTTTAAACAATATTTATTTCCAACTTTCGATGGGTACAACATAGAATGTAAAGATGTGTGTGGATTCGACAGAAAGCCAATGGCTTGTACAAGGTCGTTTCCACATCATTAATTAATTACATATAATATCATCGAGAAACAGCTGTAAAATAAATTAAATCCATACCGTTAGCTGCTTTACTAATTAGAGATACAGTTTGATACACATGTATGTTGGAAACACATTTATGAATTCAGGGAATATAGGAGAAAGAGAACAGTCAAACAGGAAGATAGCAATCAAATAAGTAGGCCTACTAAGAGGCTACAATTTATAAGCCACCGCACTCCACAAAACGGAAGTCATGGCCTAAATTGCCAACTTCGAAAAATGGCTTGTGATGGGTTTCTTGGTTGGCGACATAGGCTGGGAAAATCGCATTTGAATTTCACAATTCGCCAAGATTGTGTGCCCCGAGACACCGTGTGGTGATAAGTTGAATACATTTGGTTGTGTTCTTACTCACTGAGTGCTTCCAGTATCAAGGGAAATTATTGTATGTTTGCTTATCAGTATTGGAGATATGGTCAATGATACCACCTCAAGCCCATAGCTCCGTGATATGAGCGTGCTGGATTTCATTTCGTACCTCTCCTGAACAGAGTTAGAATGTTGAGGAGCTGACAGTTGCTCGACGATGCTCGGTGGTTCTCTCCGGGTACTCCGGCTTCGTCTACCCGTAAAACTGTCACGGTCACGATTAGCCATTGTGCATAAGTATGCGACCTTAAACACCAATAAATAAATAAATAAATAAATAAATAAATAAATAAATAAATAAATAAATAAATAAATAAATAAATAAATAGGCCGATGCCCAATCCTTGAAATGTGTTTTTTATTGGAGAATAAAGGAAGTCCATTGTTCTCGCTGCCCCACCCTCACCTCTCTACCACACCACATCCCACAGCGCAAACTTCGCCTACACATTTCACTTTGCGGACGACATGGTGTTAATGTCTAGAACTGAACAGGGGCTAGAGAAATTGCTGGAAATTGTTGGTAGATATGGGAACACTTGGCGGCTCGAACTAAATGAAAATAAAAGCAAGGTAATACCCGTTGGACGCAAGGTAGATATGACGAAGAGATGGAGAGTGGGGGAGTTCTCAATCCCCGAAGGGGAAAGCAAACAAATCACTGTAGGAGAAACGGGAGAGTATGAGTATCTAGGGGTAAGCATAAATATAACGGGAAGAGGGGTGTACAGAAATTACTCAGCCAAACTGATTCTGAAGGGGAAAAGAATTCTGAACCAACTAAAACTTTTAGGGAAAAATAGTTTCAACAAGGTCTTTGTGGGGAAAACACTGTGGGAGAGGGTGGGTTTACCAAGTATAACGTATGGCACGGACGTGATTCCATTAAACCAAACCGTTATTAAGAAGTTGGAAAGTACTCAGAATGATGCCGGCAGATGGATAACAGGGTCGAGTAATGCTGCAGCTTTGGAAGCAGTAAGGGGGGAGCTTGGGTGGATGAAAATCAAGGACAGGGTAGATTTGGGAAAACTGTGTTACTTTAACTACTTGAGAAACCTGTCTGACAACCGGTGGTGCAAATTGATGCTCGATACCATTTGGAATTCTAATATAGAAACGGGGTGGTCAAAACATGTGAGGGAACTAATGGACAATTACTCTATAGAGGTCACAAACATAGAAGTAGGAATGAAAGAAGGCAAAAGGTTTGTCAAAGAGAAAGTCATCGAAGATTGCAATCGAAACTGGCGAGCAAGGGTTAGCGTGAAAAGATCACTGCAGGGGTTACAATATAAAGAAAAGCCAGCTCTTGAGAAGTACCTAGATGGCACCTTTGGAGGGTCACTGCTGTTCAAACTGAGATCAAGATCACTGGAGCTTCGGGGAAAAATTGGGAGAGATGGGGAAAAGGGATGCCAAATGTGCCACTCTGGAGTAGTGGGGACTCTAGAACATTTTCTCTTGGAATGCCCACAGTATACACCTCATAGAATAAAATTTACTGGAAGAATAATGCAGAAGTGGGGTGAAGAAACAAAGGATAGATGGCTGAAGGGGGACACGAGGGAGAGGGTAGGAATGCTCATTGAAGAAATTGAAAAAGAGGAAGTGAGGGACACTATTAAGCAGTTTATATCTGAATGCTGGGAGGAGAGGAGAGGAAGAGGGGGTGGGGTGCAGGGGGAATGATGGCCTTCTCTTATGAGGACCGCGACAAATCAGCGGCTGGCCAAAGAGTTATTATTATTATTATTATATTATTTCGTATCGCCGCACCTCTCCTGAATGAGACTAAAAGCTAGAATCGCGAAGAAAAGAAAAATAAATAGTTTGCATCACAACCCTCTAAAAGAATTGTTTCCTCCTCCCTCCAACAAGCACAGCCTCGAAAACACACCCCACGCATACACAATATAGACCCATCAATATTTAATACAAAAAGGTGGAAATTTCATGGCTTGAATCAAAACTGAATCACACTGATCGATACATTTTTATTTTTCAACTTCTTGCGCTTGAGCATTCTTGGCTCTTTAAACAGCCAGGACACTGGAAAAAGATTGTAAACCCTAACTGCTCGATTAACCAAAAAATATCGAAAACGCTTGCAAATTAAACATAGGATAGTTCATTGTTTATTGTGATTAATGTGGGACTTTTACATTTTTTTAAAAATATTAGTCTCGGTGAACAAGACAAAATGCTCTCCTTCACATTATTTTGAACACTCGCCAGTGGTCGGTGAAAAAGTCATTGAAAAGAAACCGAGCGCATTCAACTGGCTGTTTTTTGTCATCTCGAACAATATTCTTTGTATTCTTAACATAATGAACTGGTCTTTATTTTTAAGAATGCCCACGTGCAGGCTATTGTTCGTGGCGATTATTCTTTCGGATAACAGCGACGACGAAACAAAAGAAATTGTCGGCAGTGGGTTTCAAGTTGACAGAATATGTTTGTACAAATGAAGCCAGTGAGTGATGATTGCCAGGTGTGTCGGGCTTCCCATTTCATTGAATTGAGTGCTGATTGGAGAGCTTCTGTTATCACGGCCTGATTTAACTTATTAGTATATAAATATGGTTCAGAACAGTTCTGGTGTGTTTCTGAAAGAAAACATTCAGCGTTCAGCTTTTCTACAAATGTTAGAGTGTCGGTGTCACCGTAAACAGTACATACAAACGTGAGTACATTATATAATAATAATAACACTTTAGCCGACCGATGACCTGTTGCGGTTCTCGGATGAGAAGGCATTAGTTACCCTTGTATTCCCAACTGCCTCCCTATTCCCACGCTTCTTCTCTCCTCCCAACACTCGGAGGAGAACTGCTTCATGACATCCTTTGCCCATTCTTCCCAATCTCTCCGATTGATGGTACGCATGTCTTCAACCAATCTAACCCTGCCTGTGCTACAGTGCAGCGCGGAGTTACGATGTTGGGGAGCTGGCAGCTGCTCGTCGTTGCTCGGTGGTTCTCTCCGGGTACTCCGGCTTCCTCCACCCGTAAAACTGTCACGGTCATGATTAGCCATTGTGCATAAATATGTGACCTTAAACATCATTAAATAATAAATAAATAATCTCTCCGATTAGCATATTAACCCTCTTCTTTGAGTCTCCCACTAACCACATGTCTTTTTCTTTTTTTTTTAAACAATATTTTTATTTCCTCAATGAAATGGAGTTTGGCGAACAGGCAATGCCTATATTAACGCCGTACCCTACAGAAAAATACAATACAATACAATGGTGCAGGCGCAACTGTGCATAAAACAGAAACTGATCCAGTCAATTGGAAAGAAAGAGAAAGTACCATACTATATCCCACAGTCTCCTTTAAATAATTTACCTATCCATTGGATGTGGAGGCAAACCACTTTCATTTATGTGATAGGCCCACTAAAATCTCTCTCACCCAGTACAACAAAGGTCATTGTCAGGGTTCATTTCCACTGGAAATAAACCATTCACTGAAATTTCATTGTTTCCCTAATATATTCTTGAACCGCACTAAATATACTGGTGTTTTCCAAGGCAGTTTTCTCCGTATCCCCATATAGCATAAGAATGATATTAGTGATGTGACCCAATTTTATTCGAAGCGAATTTCTTTGTTCCGCATATAGAGGACACATTAATAAATAGTGTTCAGTGTCTTCATATACATGACCACAGCCACAAGATGCATTATCACTTATAAATCTATCAGATTTATGTCCGTTTAAATCACTACAATTTAACTGCAGCTTCGTGTAAACGATTTGTTCCTTCTGCTACCCGCATAATAAAACCCAGGGACGACATTGTCATTAATTTAAAGTTTCTTCTTAAAATGATCTACGGAAGTACAGTTCTGTAGATCTGCGCTTAAGCAGAAACGAGTTAGAAAACCTGTTCGTGTTACATTTAATTTCCCTTAAGTTCGAAGATCTTAGCGAGAAATAAGTCAGTTCTGATACAGGTTGTGGAATGAGCAGCCTAATGTAGTTTGGGACGCTTGTGAACATAATCTTATACAACGCTACTAATTTGTGGCGTCGGCTACGGTCTTTGAGTGGTATAAAACCACCTCCCCTGTAGATAAGTTGATGACTTGTCCCCCCTAGTGACCCCTATTATGGTTCGCAGAGCATCCAAGTGTAAATTTTCTAGGAGTGTTGATTTAGTCTCCATGCAACCATCCCATATAACATCGGCATAATCAAACAGCGGGAGAATGAAGTATTGATATAGAGTTTCCAAGGCGTGTCTGGACAATCTGTATTTTAGGCTTCTAAGACAGTTTATCATAGGGCTGACTTTACTTATAAGACTCTCTGTGTGTGAACCCCATTGTCCTGTTTTTGAAAAGATCAACACAAGATGTTTATGAGTGTCCGGCTCTTCTATTTGCTGTCCTAGGAGGTAAAGATGGGGGCGAAGCGTGGAATTTACTCTTTTTGAAATATACAGTGATTCAGTATTTAGTTAATTAAATATAACCTGCCATGTTTTAGACCACTGGACAATTTTTCTCAGGTCATTATTCAATACTTCTGCTGCTAATTTGCATCTTCGATTACCAGATAAAGTGTTATATCATCGGCATAAAGTCTAATATTGGAAGTAATATCTTTAACAATATCATTTATGTATATATACTGAACAGGAGGGGCCCTAAAACGGATCCTTGTGGCACGCCAGCTTTAATGGTTTGAGTTTTGGACTTCTCCCCATTTACAACTACATTCTCTCCGGGTACTCCGGCAGTAGTATGTAATGTGGTTTTCACCCCTTATTTGGGGGACCCCGGTGGGGGACCCCGGAAGTGACGTCATGTCACGTGACCTAGTGGCGCCATGTTGTGTTGTCATGGTAACCCGCGTGAGCGGCCATGTTGTGACGTCATCCCCATAGTGATACGTGGTGTTAGTGCGCATGCGCAGCGCGTGTTGTTAGGGTGATATGAGCTTCCGTCGTCCATTTTTTATACTGGAAGCCGCCATCTTGGTTTCTATGGTGGCACGTGATTGCTATGTTACCAATGGCCTACAATAGGATAGGGGTATGTTTTGAGGGTATGTTCCTTTGTAGAAGAGTAAATCTAATTACCACAAACAACCCGACAATCCCTCCAAATCACCAAAATCCACCCAAAAACACCGAAATTGACTTTATTTCCCCAATTTATCAGCTTAGCACGTAGTGCTATAGTACTAAGGGGTACAAGGGGGTGCATTCGATTGAACAGGAGAAATGTTCTGGATTAGAATTCTCCCAGAATCCCTTTTTGGATCCTTATCCCATAACGTTTTTCCCATTAAAAGACAGGTTCCTTTGGAAATTACCCAGAATTCTCTGCTTCTATCTATATATGCAATAGTTTACGTCTATCTGGCCATGTTCCTTTGTTCTAGAGTATACTCCAGTAGCGTAGAAGAGCCTATTATTTGGAACAGTTTATCTTATTATTACTATATTTAGCAATTACCCCCACCCCCACAAAATCACTAGGTCTACCATAACGTACTACATATACCAGCCATATAATAAAACAAAGCAATCGGTTGGTTAATAGTACCAAGCACTAACAGGGGCCTATAAGTGTATATACCGCCCATACTATAGTACCGTTCTAAACTACCAGGCAGTACCCCTACCCACAATACCCCTATGCCTAGCATTGCATACTACCTATACCAGTCATAGGATAGCATAAAGCATCAGGTGGATTAATAGTACTAAGGGCCAGCAAGAGACCTATAGGGATATGAACAGCCTATATAGTATCCTCAGATAAGTATCCTATAAAAGGTATCCTCGATAGGTATCCTCGAATAATACAATACCAGGCCATGGGTATCCTCAAATACTGAGATGAGGTTATGAGTCGTAGTAAATTATGCCTCATTGAGGGATTTGTAATGGTCCTCATAACCTCAAAATTCAATGAGGCTATGAGGGATAGTAAATGAGGATTCATTGAGGGCTTTTACATAGCCCTCATGGCCTCATACGACAAAAAGGGATTCCACGGGCGTTTTCCAAAATGGGATTCCATAGGATATACCTGTTAAATACTGAAATGAGGATAAGAGTCGTAGTAAATTATACCTCATTGAGGGATTTTTCAAGGTCCTCATAAACTCAAAATTCAATGAGGGTATGAGGGATAATAAATGAGGACTCCTTGAGGGCTTTTACATAGCCCTCATGGCCTCATACGACAAAAAAGGGGTTCCATAGCCACAGGTGTTTTGCAAAAAATGGGATTCCATGGGATATGGCCATTGGATATAGTATTTTGTTATACAGAAGGGAGATAACTCTGTATACAGGTTATGGGAAATCAAGCAATCTGATTGGTTAGTTAGATAAATGAAACAACAAGAGTACTTAGAATAGGGTCAGAACTAACAAGGATAGACCCGAAATTGCTAAATATAGTAATAATAAGATAAACTGTTCCAAATAATAGGCTCTTCTACACTACTGGAGTATACTCTAGAACAAAGGAACATGGCCAGATAGACGTAAACTATTGCATATATAGATAGAAGCAGAGAATTCTGGGTAATTTCCAAAGGAACCTGTCTTTTAATGGGAAAAACGTTATGGGATAAGGATCCAAAAAGGGATTCTGGGAGAATTCTAATCCAGAACATTTCTCCTGTTCAATCGAATGCACCCCCTTGTACCCCTTAGTACTATAGCACTACGTGCTAAGCTGATAAATTGGGGAAATAAAGTCAATTTCGGTGTTTTTTGGGTGGATTTTGGTGATTTGGAGGGATTGTCGGGTTGTTTGTGGTAATTAGATTTACTCTTCTACAAAGGAACATACCCTCAAAACATACCCCTATCCTATTGTAGGCCATTGGTAACATAGCAATCACGTGCCACCATAGAAACCAAGATGGCGGCTTCCAGTATAAAAAATGGACGACGGAAGCTCGTATCACCCTAACAACACGCGCTGCGCATGCGCACTAACACCACGTATCACTATGGGGATGACGTCACAACATGGCCGCTCACGCGGGATACCATGACAACACAACATGGCGCCACTAGGTCACGTGACAGGACGTCACTTCCGAGGTCCCCCACCGGGGTCCCCCAAATAAGGGGTGAAAACCACATTACATACTACTTCCGGCTTCCTCCACCCGTAAAACTGTCACGGTCATGATTAGCCATTGTGCATAAATATGTGACCTCAAACATCAATAAATAAATAAATAAATAAATATTACAACTACATACTGTGAGCAATTTGTTAGGTAGCTTTTAAAACACGTGAGTAGGTTACCTCTTATTCCAATCGAGTCTAATTTATGAATTAATCCGCCATGCCATACTCTATCGAATGCTTTATTTATATCACAGAATACTAATCTGACTTCTTTATTGTTGTCCATATTACTAGCAATGTAGTTTTCAATATCTATTAATTGGTAAACCTGACTGTAGGGGTGTTAATAGTTTGTTTTCCACCAAGAATGAAAAATGTGTCTAAAAATTACTTTTTCCGGAATTTTACTGACAGAACTTGTCAAACAGACTGGCCGATAGTTTACCTTGTCATTAACTGATGATTTATAATGGATAGGCACAACACTGGCTTTCTTCCATAAACTTGGGAACTCATTACGTGATAGGGACAGATTAAAAAGATATGTTAGAGGGAAAGCTAACTGCTGAGCACATGCCTTAATGATTCTGTTATTAATTAAATCTGGTCCGCTAGCTTTCTGGGGATCTGAGTTACTAATAACTGACATCACTTCTTCAGAGATTACTATGGATTCCAGACTCATTTCTCAACGTGGGATGGTTGGTAGTTCCTTATCATCGACAGAGTTAACTTGATCAACAAAATACGTATTTAGTGAGTCTGCAATCGAAGTTGCATCGCTAATTATTTCCCCATCTTCTTGGAGTGGCGGGAAAAATTCATGCGAAACATTGTGCTCTTTAGAGAATGATTTAAGTGTCCTCCACCAGTGTTTACTGCCAAAGTTACGAGTTGATACATATGTTTCAGTTTTAAGATCGTATTCTGCTTTGGCTGTCCGTATGAGTGATATAGTTTCATTTCTATCATGCCTAAATCTACCCCAGTCTTCGGCCCTATTTGTCTGCTTAACTATTCTGTGTGATCGATCACGCACTCTCATCATTTTACGGATCGTTGAATTCATCCAAGCTTTATCTTTCGGACGTATTTCAATGGTTTTATTTGGTACGTAGTTTTTAGCTGATTGAATGATATGTGTTGTAAGGCTCTCTGTGGTATCATTTAAATTTTCAGTAAAAAAGTCTTCCCACGTAGTTTGTGCAAAATGTGCATGTAATCCGTCTATATCCATATTACTATAATCCCAAATTTGTCTTTTAAAACAGGCAGTTTATTCTTTGTGAATTTTAACGTAACAGCAGTAGCATGGTGGTCACTACAAGAGGGAGGAATAACAGAACAATTTCCAACTAGAGTTAGGCACGATACTAAAATTAGATCAAGCAGACTGCAGGAGCGTTCAGTTACTCGCGTGGGGTCTTTGACAATTTGAGATAGGCTGCAGTCGTTTTCCAGTTGCCTGATCCTTGGGTGAGTATTCTTGAGACAGTCAAGGTTGAAATCTTCGACTATCACACATTTCAACGACATGTCATTTCTTGCTCTTTGGATAGATTCATCAATAAGACTCCAATAATAATTATTGCTTCTCCCCTCTGTCCATACGAATAGGTGGATAATGGTAGCCTTGTATTTGAATATCTTTATTTTGAACGGTATTTGTCAACAAAATTTCCGAAACAGAAATGATATCATAATTTCCCAATTCAGCGCTTATCATACCAGTTTTGTTGCGGAGACCTCTAACATTGATGTGTGTGACTGATTCGTACTCCCGCGTTGTTGTATCCTTGGACAAGGCACTTAACCTCGATTGCCCACATGGGGCACGATGACGCTGTGTACTAAGGAGTACTGCACGTCGAAGGTTCGCATGTCTTCAACCAATCTAACCCTGCCTGTGCCGCGGTGCCGGGTTCAGAGTTACGATGTTGGCGAGCTGACAGCTGCTCGTCGTTGCTCGGTGGTTCTCTCCGGGTACTCCGGCTTCCTCCACCCGTAAAACTGTCACTGACATGATACGACCCTGGCTGTTAATGTGTCGTTAAACCTTAATAAAAAGAAAACAAAAAAAAAACATTGATGTGCAGCACAATCTTTATTTCTTCTGGATTAACTTCCATATCTCCACTTGTAAACAAATGCATAAAAATGCATTGTCATAGTATTTGTACTTTGGTGGCAACGACCTTCATAAGCTTGCAGCTTCCTGTCGAATCCACACATATGTTTTTGTTGCATGTAGTATCTATGTATATTGGAAATACATATTGTTTAAACTAAATGCATAAAAATCATTATGCTTAAACCTCGAAGTCCAACCGTGCATAGAAGCATCACAAAAAGAAAGTCATGGCGATTCAAAATGGATTTTTGTCGGCCTCCACCCCTGGAAAGCCCAATTCTCGCGCGATAAGTCGATATATCGTCATCCATTTGGTCTCATCAGTATACATGTAATACGAGTTTGCTAAAAATTGTCTTTCAAGATTTGAATTTGAATTCAAGTGTTTTTGCACCGAAACTGGTCTGAGAAATGTGGTAAATTTCTCAGATCAGTTTCGGTGCAAAAACATTTTAAACAGAAAAACAAAATGAAATTTAAAATAATTGATGGATGTCGTTTCATTGGAACGAAAAAGGGTATTTGGGTGATGCAGTATCAGATAGAAGATTAATGATGTTAATGTTTCTAACAAAACATTCATACATTCACACAACGATGGGCTTTGGTGGCCATTGAAAATAAAAAAATGGAGAAAACAAAAGAAGGAAAATGTGGGCGCCAAAGCAAAAGCCAATAACCTCCTTGTCCGTGTTTCATTTTCAGTTGAACACAACATACAATTTTGTTTATATAAATCTGTTCTATTATAAACCATTGGAGAGTGATTTTGGGCACCACCAATTTTGAACATCAGAAACCACTCAACAAGTATCATCCTACCAATAAAATATTCTAATTGCATTTTGATAGCGCAGAAGAGTTACCTCATAAAATTCGCGGAGGAGATAAGTAAATTATCATAACATGTAACTACCTGCTGGAAATCTGTTCATCCACAGTACACTAAAGAGTACCCATGAACACTTTCCACGCACACACGCACGCACGCACGCAGTCGACTGTACAAACTGAGGACTGCAGAAACCGATGCGGGCTATTGGTCGAACAGCCGAACCAAATGCGTGGTACCGCTGCTTTACGCGTTAATTGAAAAGGATGTTGCGTCAAGACTAATTTTCATATATATTGTTTATCCTCAAATAAGGGGAGCGAGGTGGCTCAGTGGTAGACTGTTGGACTTCTATGCTAGAGGTCCCGAGTTCGATCCCTGTCCGGGACGACCGCGTTATGTCATTGGGCAAGGCACTTTACTCCCGGCTGCCTACATGGGGGCACGATGACACCGTGAACTAAGGCGTACTGCACGTCGCTGGTGCACATGTCTCCAACCCCTGTAACCCTGCTTGAGTGGCTCTTGAACAGAGGTAGAATGTTGAGGATCTGACAGGTGCTCGACGATGCTCGGTGGTTCTCTCCAGGTACTCCCCCCCCCCCCCCCTTCCCCTCCGTGAAACTGTCACGGTCACGATTAGCCATTGTGCATAAGTATGTGACCTTTAACATAATTAATAAATCCTCAAATAAAGTTTCGAGAAGTCTTTGATTTGTATCCGATTAACTGATGTTCCAACAACGTCATTAAGACATGCATTCAACGAATGTACGTTATCCGCCGGGACGTGAGTTGTCAGTTGGACAAATCAAGTTTATACCCCCATCTGTTATCGTCACGACGCCCCGTGCTTCTGAGGGCAAACGCCATAGAAATTTCTTCTGCCTCCAAGGTGACGGTGCGTGAGTCCAACTATTTATCCTAACCATCTTCGTGTGTCAGTTTATCCAAGAGTTAGAGAGACCACCCAAATAAGCTCTAAGCTTTCTGTCGAATCCCTCCTTTAAAATGTATCTTCTCTATGTAATATTGTATAATACTAAGTTTTGTACAAGTATTCCATTCTGTATTCAGCAAATGTAATATGTTTCAACAAATATTGTTTAAACTAAACACCATAGAGAGAAAGTTTGTTACACTAAAATAATAATATACTGAATACATCTGTTGATTAACCCTTTGAACAAAAGAGGCTGCTTTACCGACCCAGGAACATGGTACGTCATAATTTCATTAAGTAGGATGCCTGCCAAGTTATGGGTGGGATAGACCAATCAATATTTTCAACGTGCAGCCTCAAGGCTGCACGTTGAAAATATTGATTGGTCTACCCCCCAAATAATGAATATGGACACTAATTGCTGCATATGAACTGACATGGAAGATCCCACCAGGGTTCAAAGGTTAAGGATGTATAAACAATGCTATTATTGGAATAAAACCTACCATAACACTAAATTCCAAAGAAAACATGTACATATTACTTTTGGTATCGCGCAACAGTATTCCAATGTACAAATTTCTCATACAACCCTACACATCAAAGTTTCTGCACACGCTGGCACCTATTACGGTGTCTCAGGGAAAATACTGGTGCACAACGTGCTATCTTTAACTACTGAACTGGAAAATCAGTTGGGTGAAAAATTAAGCCACTTGAGACGAATTGTCTTCATATGCATTCAACCCAGTTAATTTATGTTGATTTTAGCCGAACTGAGTTGAGAGTGGTTTTCCACGACAGCGTATTGACACCACGAAGTATTTAGTTACTAACTCGTTACAACACGTTAGTAAGCGACATTTTTCCTTGTAACGATCTCGCTAATTCGTAATAACGAGTAGGTAACTCGTTATAACGGCTCAGCCAACTCGCTATTACGATCTGGCTAACTAAACTTTTCCACTGTTACCGTTCAATAAATCGTTCTTGTGCTATCGGACACACGTTTAGCTCATTGGCGCCACACAGAAGATGAATATATTATTCAGTAACTCGATATAACGAGTTACTACCTTGTTTCTTCCAACGATCTCGCTAACTTGTTATAACGAGTTATTAAATAACGTTTTTTCTTACAACGGTTCAGTTAAGTCGTTATGACGACTTATTAACTTTTTTTCTTGCAACGATCAAGCTTAGTCTTTATAACGAGTTATTAAATAACCGTTTTCCTGCCACAATTCTGCTTAGTCTGACAGGTACGTGCTCAGTACACATTGACGTATTGGAACCAATGACGTGGTTGGCTACATGTACACTGTTTACACTGATTTTCGGATGGACCGCCCTTTACCAATACGACGAAAAGAGTGGGGGCGGGGGAGCTGCAGCGACGTAGGTAGGGAATACTATTGAGATGGGGTATGATTTCACTGAATAATCCAATTATGCCTTCTCGACAGCGATGACCCAGTGGTTCCGGGTGTTTCGAGTAACAACAAAAATATAAGTAAAGAACTGGAACATGTGAGGCCCGATAAAATCTATCTACGTCAAAATCCCCTATGATTAAATATTTTTTGATTAAATCTCCGATGGCAAAAGTCCCCCCCCCCCCACCCCCTTCCGAAATACGCGACAATAACCCCCCCCCCCCTCCCACCAACACTAAAATCTCTCTATTGTAAAGCCACTGCTCTGCGCTGTTCAGAAAGTCAGTGTCTGGTAGTTCCCCGTCAAAGATTGGCGTTTCTCTCCTTGTAATCAGGCTTACTTCAATCATAAGAGTTTCCTAGATGAGATTAGGATAACTTGGAGAGGAAATGCATGAATGAAGATGTCAATATCGTAGCTGCGGAGATGGAGAAGGCACCTGGGAGAAGTACTATAAGTAAATTGAATAACTTTGAGAGATATCAGCACACAGAGTGGGCCCCCAAAGGGGCCCGGTTGACACATCTCTACTAAAGTCCTAACCCTTGATGAACTGTGCACGTGTACATGTCAAATAATACCAGCATACGTAAGCAAGCCAGAAAATAAGCAGACTGACATCTGCAAAATGCGGTCCCCAGAGGGTGAATTTTGTGATGCTACCCTGCACAGCAGGGCAGCATCACTAAATTTACCCTCTGTGAACCTCAGTATGAATCAGGGTCTCAAACCTAAACAATGAGGTACCCAGAGGATAAATTGGCCCACTGTATGGGATAACATCATCAAATTCACCCTCTGGGGACCTCATTCTGCAAATGTCAGACGGCTTATTTTCAGGCCTGTACGTAAGGTACCATGATGGAAGGTTAGGCCCCACACGTTACCTTGTGCATTTCCAGTGTGGGAAACCTCTACCGAAGTGGAGATTGGTAAGGAGAATGGAGTAGAATTTGACCTGAGTGGCAGGGCGAAATGACGACTTCCTCACAAGAGGACCGCGGCAAATCAGCAGATGCCGGAAACATCTTTATTGTTATTATAATATTATCCTAGTTGTTGAAAGTTTGGTTAAACCATATTTGAGTTCAATTTCATTAGTCAGGTCGACCACAACTGGGTGTTATATCAAGTCTGT
Source organism: Pictodentalium vernedei (assembly GCA_031216915.1). Taxonomy (NCBI): domain Eukaryota; kingdom Metazoa; phylum Mollusca; class Scaphopoda; order Dentaliida; family Dentaliidae; genus Pictodentalium; species Pictodentalium vernedei. The sequence goes on from CM062293.1 coordinate 438,280,879, forward strand.
GTTGTAACTGTCAACTACAATAAAATATATATACTGCCACCCACATCGATAATGCCAAAAACTGACACCATTTTCTGGAAAGCTCTCACAGTGAGCTCAGCTTACACAGCGTACCCTTCTCACCACTTATGCCCGACGCGACCCATTCTTTCCATGCGTCTGACCCGACCAGGAAGCTTGATCAACTCAGTAAAAGTGACCCGATTGTTCCATCTTCTTTACCCACCAGTTAGTCCATTGTCCAGATTCTACCTCATGTTTGTATCACGAAGTCCAGCTGTTCTTTACGACCGACTATGGTGAGCGTGGTAGGGGAACTTTTGAAAACAAAATTTCTGATAATATTTTGGAAAATGACCACAAACCTATTCGACCTGACTCAAATTCCTATCTCCTACAAGTGTTACCCATGCCACCCCTTACACAAAGCCAACTACGCATTCGACCCAGTACTCAATCAGACGACTCAACAATACCACTCGATCCGACATGACGCGGCATGATGGGGCAGTGCTTGATCTTTTAATTGAGACCCTAACCGAAACAAACGTGCTCACCACCACTCATCCACTGCGACTCAGTTACCCAACACCACATTCCACCACGGTGGCAGGTTGTTTCCACTTCTCATGTCCATCCCAGAAACCTAACCAAGGTGCACCTCCCGGTGTTCTGGGACCCCCGGAGACGCTATCCTACTCTCCCAGCAACTTAACTTAGTTTCCGTAAACGCCTCAATCCACCCGGTGACCCCGCCGTCCTTTCGGGGACTAAGGCGTTTGTTTACTCTCCTCAAAGGACCGAGATAAAAACCTCAATGCTCGCTATCCTTCGAAAGACAAGACAACCTAATGACTTCACCTTGTGGACCACTGGAGAGTGGGGTAGATTCTGGGGTGAGTGACTGGGACCAAGAACCACTAGCATGGTTAACTGGCCCGAGTCAGTCAGCCATTTTAAGTCGATGGTCTGCTTGTCAGCCAATAGATGGTTTGGCAGTACTTCTTCATCGACTCAGAGCCGCCGGAAAGAAAGCGTTATCATTGCTGGCATACTGCATTGTGCACCGCACTGGGAAAGATTGCCCTGAAAAATAGGGGTTACACCTTCGCCCTTTGGTGCTTTCGACGGCCCTGGGTCAGTTTTCTGGATGGGTTGATCACCCTCAGTTGCGTGGTCACCTTGTTAAAGGATAGGTGGTGTCAGGTCATGTGGGCCGGACAGAGATTCTGGATCTGACCTGGTAGGTTTAGGTGTAGGTTTAGTCTCAAAGTAGATAAAAAAAACACACCAGAACTGACCTCTTTGCAGGTCTATAGGATGGAATATCGGGGAACACTTGAGACGAGTGACGGGCTTGAACCGTCGTACTGTTGGGGTGTATCGAGTGCTGTTGGGCCGCTTGACCTTTAACCCTTTACCCAACGAATCGTCAGGATCCGCCCGCGTAATATGCAAATTCAGAAGTTGAAAAAATATTATTTTTCCAAAAATTTCAACAAAACCATATCATGTGACCCCTCGTTGGAACGAGCTCGTCGAGCTCGCTCCAACGAGGGGTCACATGATATGGTTTTGTTGAAATGTTTGGAAAATTAAAAAAAATGATATCTAAAAAAATAAATTTTGATATCGTCTGCGGTAATATTACGAGGTCTTGATGGTGTCGATTGTTGCTATAGATAGAATGGGATGGGATGGGTGGAGTCTCTAGTATGATCTTTGGATGTTAAGATCGGTTGACTGTCACCCTAATGTAGGTCAAAAGGGGGATCACACACGGGATCGGGGAAAGTGGGATGGTGGGGGTCATTGAGTTAAATACTCATTCGATTGATGGTTGGCATCCAGTTCTTTATCAGGGTCACATATAAGGAAGATGGCAGCTGAGAGCGGGTAGAGTTTGAGAAAAAAAAACTATATTATCTCGCAGCTGCGAGTTAATTAACCCTCTACCAACATAACGGCAAAAACCGGACGGCGCCATTCACAAAAACGCCAATTTTCATTATTCTCGTGATGCACCCACCGTTTTGTCTCAACGGATTGACCACTAAAGACACCTTATCCATCTTGACCTGAATCAGGAATGCATACATCTCGGTTACCATTGAGAATTTCTGAATCGTAAAGTCACCTTCCATACCCATAAAAACCTCAAAATTGACCTCTAAATATTTTGTTTTTAGTCAATAGTACTAGAGCAGCCGAAAATATAAGACCAAAATGGCTCTGTTCAGTCAATCTTGTACAGGTCATCACAATGTTCCGTTTGGTGCAATACGAAATAGCTTGTCTATTAAGATTTGATTCGAGATTCAATTTGATATCGATATCGAAGATAGATTCGATTCGAGATTCGATTCGCAAAAACAAAATTATGATTCGCAGATCCCTAATAGTGTGTGAATTCCACAATTCTCGAGGAACAGGTCTGTCACAGTTTGTAGGTTTGTTTTCAACAAAACAGGAGTTCCCCACCCTTACCCCTATTGCACGTGGCAAGTAACTAACTCTTTACGAACGGGGTCGAGGTGGGTCAATGGTAGACCGTTGGACCTCTATGCTCGAGGTCCCGAGTTCGATCCCGTCCGGGACGACCAGCGTTGGGTCGTTTGGAAAGGCACTTCATCTTGGTTGCCTACTTGGGGCACGATGACGCCTTTTATTAAGGCGTACTGCACGTCGAATGTGCACCTGTCTTCAACCGCTGCAACCCTACTTGAGCGCAGCTGGAACATAGTTAGAATGTTGAGCAGTTGACAGTTCTTTGTCGATGCTCGATGGTTCTCTCCGGGTACCCCGGCTTCCTCCACCCGTAAAACTGTCACGGACACAATCAGCCATTGTGCATAAGTATGTGACCTTAAACACCAATAAATAACTAAATATAACTCTTTACGAAACCAGCGCTGTTCACAAAAATTTCATTTTTACTTACAAAATATGTTGAGATCTTAAATTCGAATGAGCTCGAATATCTCCTCCCTATAATGAGTCCATAAGCTTTGTATTGATTCAACATTTTTTTTTTTGCAAATACCGCCCTTAGATGTTTCATGTATAGGGTTGATTTTTAAGCCTTTACCTAACGCAGACGATATCAAAATTTGATATTTTAAATATCAGTAGTATAGCATGTACCCGATCGTGCCCCATTACCCGGAGCTTTGGGGTAGCAACTAGCGTTAAATTCCCATAGGAACCGGAGCCGTTTGGGGGAGCAAGTTTGGGGGAGCAAAAGTAAGGCTCCTTGCAGCTAGATCCACCAAATGGTGTAGGTACTGTATATATAGTGTGCTATGGCATGTATAGTGATATTTGTACGCATGGGGCTATAGGTATATATTATGGGTAAGTGGTGGGGAAATTGAGTTTTCTTGAAAGTTTTTCCCGCGAAACGGTTTACGTTGCTATTGACGTCGTGACGTCATGATACGCGCGCGACGTCATAGAGATGCTGACCACTGTTATTGTTCAGTATACAATCTGACATAACGTAATTCGGGTCAGGGGGTGTCGGGCTTCTCGTATTCAACTGCTCAATTTGCATATTACGCGGGCGGATGGGGCGATTCGTTAGGTAAAGGGTTAATTCAATTTGTATTGTGTCGAATACTTGCTATCACAGAGAAAGCAAATCAGATTTAACCTTCTTCCCCCACGCCCCTCTCCACCATCTCAAACCCGTTATTTTCGCCGCGACCCGGCGTCGGTGCTTCGGCTCGCCTTTGAAACGATTGAACTAGGAATTTAGCAAAATGCAATAACGTCGTCTGGTGTGGTAAGGTGCCATGACAATTATTGTCACATAACATTATGTACACTGCCCATATTTATAATCTTAACATTCTGATGTTTGTAGATTTCTCCAGGGGGTGGGGTGGGTGAGTTGCGGGGGAGGGGGGGGGGGGTCATCCAATTATGTCCCCAGTCGAGAGTTTCATCTTGATTAGATACTTTGATATAGATTCGCTCTTGCTTGAGATCGTGCACTTTCTGAAAATTCTAAATTTGATATTGTACTTTGTCTTACACCCAGCCGTCCAGACAAATGGAGATGTATTGTACCATGCAAGACATATTTGTAGTACCGGTCAAGCCTGAAAATAATTGCGCTTCCAAACAAAATGTCAGACACCAAATAAATCATGTCTGTCATTTAAGAATGATATCTGACATATTACAAAATAGAGTTTGAGTATTCGAAATCGGCCATGATTAGCCATTCTGCAAAAGTATGTGACCTTAAACACCAATAAATAATAAATAAATAGTATTCGAAATAATGTGTTAAGGGTGTACATGTCCCTTCATCTTAAAACTGCTCAGAATTCATCCAATCATACCTTGTTTGGCAGGGCTCGTTGAGCCCTGCCAAACAAGGTATGATTGGTTTCTTTCTGAATTGAAACTGAATTACCCTTCAGACATAATTTATATTTATTTATTTATTGATGTTTAAGGTCACATATTTATGCACAATGGCTAATCATGACCGTGACAGTTTTACGGGTGGAGGAAGCCGGAGTACCCGGAGAGAACCACCGAGCAACGACGAGCAGCTGCCAGCTCCCCAACATCGTAACTCCGCACTGCAGCTCAGGCAGGGTTAGATTGGTTGAAGACATGCGTACCATCGACGTGCAGTACGCCTTAATACACGGCGTCATCTTGCCCCCATGTAGGCAATGGAGATGAAGTGTCTTGCCCAAGGACACAACGCGGTTGCCGCAGGTGGGATTCGAACCGAGGACCTCTCGGCTTGCAGCCTGCACCTCTACCTACTGAGCCACCGCGCTCCCCCATAATTTAGATACATGTATAGCTATCTCAAATCATATTCCTTCATGTGATGTTAATACTGATGAGCTGTACAGTCACTTTCTTCATACTTCCCAACATGCCAGGACCGAAAGCACAATAATCATTAATTTTAGGCTTGCTAGTTATTTACATGATTTTCAGCATGCATGATGTTCTGATTACTGAACTTCCTTGATAATTTTGGCATCAGACATTTCGACTGATGATTTTGAACCTCAGTCTGACATTGGTCTTTTTTGCATCTGACATTGTCCTTGTCTGACCACTTATTTTCTGATATGGTACCGGTGTTACGCGTATTATATTAATGAAACGGAGATGATTGTTTTCTGGTGTTTCCTGATTTCCGGCTTGTTAGTGTCGCCACCTTAAATAAAAAAATATTAATTTACGAAATTTTTAAAAACAACTATCCAAGTGTATTTTGTTTATATCTAAACTGTGCTATTTTAAAGTACTTACCTTGTCACATGTCATTGTAATTGGCTTAATTCAACATTAGCGAATCCAAGGCAGATCAATTTCCGGACTTTTCAGACTTAATTTTATGTCCCTAGTATCGCTTATCACACACATGGATCACTACAATGGTATCTGAGCTATTATTTAAGGAATAGTGTATGGCTTGGAGTTGACTACGCCCATATAGTGCCCAGTGAGGTGGTGTAGTTCCCGCCGCGAAGCGGGGGGAACTACACCACCTCACTGGGCACTATATGGGCGTAGTCAACGACAAGACATGCACTAATCCTTATATTATATCGAACACCCATCAAGAAAAACATCTGTCTGATTTGTTAATCTATTACCAAGGTAGCAGCCCTACCAACCAGAGTTATATGGAAAAAAATACCATATAGTTTTTAAAAAACATTTTCTTCTTCCAAAACACGGCTAACTTGGATTATTGATATAAGCAGAAGACAGATTTTGAATTGGTCGGCAAGGGTAAACAAAACATTTCCCCCAAACGGAACTGTGTATTCTAGAATCGCGCAACTCGCGAATGAAAACTAAAATCTTCGAAATTTGTCAACGCAGTTTGATACTTTCCACACATTTGTCACCCATATACATTACCGAATGGGTCAGTTCGCGATACAAACTCCGAAGATTCAATTGAATTCCATTATTTATTCGTTTACTGCCCAAAGCATACAGTTAAATAGCGAAATAATATGAGCAGCGAAACAAACGATTTTTCATATTCGGACGCGTTCTCATGAAAGTTGGACCCAGGTATGGATCATTCTCTTCGAAACGAGATATGGATCATCTTCTCAAGGAATAAAATGAACGCCTCGAAAAATGTGACTTCAACAATGGAAAAGCGATACATTTTTCCACAAAGATTTCTTTCCGGGTCGTCTTGTGGATGTTGTGCCTCTGTGAATCGATTTTTAAATTTAACCTAATCAGTTTTATTCGCCCAGTATGAAAAGAAAACCGATATAGTAGTGTGCTAAAAATAGAAAACGTGTAGTGCCTGGGTAGAGTGCCTGGTCAGTTCTGTGGATGCAAACTACACGAAATAGGGTATCATCTTTCAGCCAATCAGAATGCAAGGAAGTCACGTGAGATATAATATCTGCTAGTAGGCACTTAGTGAGCATTGTTACGTAATCTAAACTAATATTTGCACATAATGTCACAACAAGAACAATTATATCTATCAAATTATCAAGAGGACCGGTAATGAAGATGTTACGGGGCGCGGTGGCGTTACGGTAACCGGTTCTCGTCAGATCACCGAAGTTAAGCAACGTCGAGTCCGGTTAGTCCTCCGATGGGTGACCATCTGAGCGAAGTATGTGACCTTAAACACCAATAAATAAATAAATAAATAAATAAATAAATAAATAAATAAATATAATGAAGATGTTCGATCACCACACTGGTTTATTTGCTCACCAACGACAGTTGTGTGAGCCTATGGCATTGCCCTCATGTCGGCGTCTGCGTCGGCGTCCGGATCCATACATTTTGAACTTTTGTGCGCAGGTTTTGTTTTTTTTTTTGTCAGCATGCTTTTCAGGGAAAGTAATATTTTATTCAACCCTTTCCATGCTTAGTTACATGAATTTTGGACATTTGTGTACAGGTTTTTAACTTTTCTGTGCAGGTTTTTGACTTTTGTGTACAGGTTTTGAAATTTTGTCTTCAAGTGGAATTTTACCTTACTGGCATATTGCCATTGTGGTTCCTGTGACATTTGCAAGGTATTTTTCTCAATTTTAACCCATTGAAACAAATGTGATACTTTTTTTTTACTTTTATGTGCAGGTTTTGAGGTTTGTCTTTCTTTTCTCCCAAGTGGCGACTTACCTTGTAGCATATGGCCATGGTTCCTATTTTACGTTAGGATGCTTCTTGGGGCTAGTATTATATTATTTAACTCATCAGCTGCTTATTTACTTTAATTTTGGTCTTTTGTGTGCAGGTTTTGGACTTTTGAGTGCAGATTTTGACATTTGTGTGCAGGTTTTTGACATTTGTGTGCAGGTTTTGATATTGTTTTTTCAAGTTGAGTTTTACCTCAGTGGCATATTGCCATGGTGGTTACTGTAACATTTTCAGGGTATTTTTTCTAAATTTCAGTCCTTTGAAACAAATATGATACTTTTTTGACTTTTATGTGCAGGTTTTGAGGTTTTTCTTTCTTTTCTTCCAAGTGGATATTTTTCAGGTAGAGTTTCACCTTACCGGCATATTTATTGCCATGGTGGTTACTGTGACATTATCATTATCTCAATTGTAACCCATTGAAACAAAATGTGATACTTTTTGTTTTTACTTTTATGTGCAGGTTTTGAGGTTTGTCTTTCTTTTCTTCAAAGTGGAGACTTACCTTGTAGCATATTGCAATGGTTCCTATTTTATGTTAGCATGCTTCTTGAGGCTATTATTATATTATTTAACCCTTTAGCTGCTTATTTAATTTCATTCTGGACTTTTGTATGCAGGTTTTGGACTTTATTTTTTTTATTCCAGCCACCTCTTTGCATTGGTCACCTGTTAATGAGCCACGGGGTACTGTTACCCCCTCTAGTTGTATCTGTGGTACGGGAAGTCAGCGTTTACAAATTTATGATGACTTGATTCACTATGATTTGAAGGTAATGAGAGCAAACACTGTAACAGAACAGAGTGAAATTTAACCTTTATGTAATTTGAAGCCGATTTGTGTAATAGCTTCTTCAGTATGTGACTCGTCATTCTTGCGCTGGTTGATTATCGCGGGGAAGACCATTTGAGGTCCTTTCAGAAGCAAAGCATCCATATACTGCACGATACGTCAAACAATCAGAAAGGAATCCACATAACTGAGTGTTCCAAAATATAGACCTAACATTTAAATTCAAAGAGTCTGCTTTCGGCGTCATGTTCTCAGTATGACTCTGTAATTCGTTCAGAACAAAAACTGGGGTGATCACATGATTCGGACCAATTACAATGTAACTGCTTAGAAGGCGTGCATTTGTGACGGAGTTGGAAAATTTAATCAGTTGGAGCTTGAGCAATTACAGTCTGAACAAATTAAGCTTACATCCCCTCCCCTGCCCCCCCCCCCCCCCAAAAAAAAAAAAATCGGCCATCCTCGCGGTTCTAGTCTCAAAAACCGAACATGCTTTATACACATAATATTTCTCGACCCGTAATGTTGGTGTGTCCTTTGGGTTAGTGGAACTAACTAAACAAAACGGAATCCAAATCACGGTGTGCTCTCGGTAAAATTTATTTTGGAAGACGAGACCAAATTAAGCATTGGTAGATCGCTTATCACACACATGATTCACTACGATGGTATCCGAGCTATTTGTATCTGCTAGTAGGTATATAGTGAGCATTATTACGTGATCTACACAAATATTTACACATAATATTCCAGGATATGTATCGTTTCGAATGTACATTTCAGGGCGTGTTTCTCTTGTGTAAAATGCTTAAGGATGGTTTTTTTGCCATATTTCAGATAAAACAAGAGGAAGAAGGAATTTTGATGTGCAATCAACAAGGTCAATTTCATCTATTAATTATCAAGAGAACCTCTGATGATGAGGTTCAATCAACATACAGGTTCATTGTACCTGTAGTCCGTGTATTCAGCGCATATAAATTTTGTTGACCGGATTCACTATAATCTGAAGGAAATGTGGCCAAACACTGTAAAAGAACATGTTGAAATCTGAACTTCAAACAATCAGACGCAGATTTATGTAACAGCCGCTTCCGTGCATGACTGGGCATTCTTGATCCGACTAAAAACCCGGTTTGACACTAACATTTAATGTATTTTCTCCAGTGGAGAATCCAAAAAGTGAAAGTTACAGAGAACAATCAAAAACGGGTTCATATAACCGAGTGTTCCAAAACGGATCTAACATTTTAAGTAACAAAAACTGCCCTAGACGCCAGATTTGTAATATAACTCTGTAATTAGTACAGAAGATTGGAGTGATTACATGATTCAGACCAATTTCAATGCAATAAAATTGTCTCATAAGATGAAGTTAAATCTTGCAAAAGAAACCAGAACTCAGCGTGGAAAGGGAACCATTAAATGTAATATATGTCTGAAATCGTTTACTTGCAAATCAAAGCTCAGTCAGCATTTCGTGATTCATACAGGAGAGAAAGCATTTCAATGTACTATATGTAACAAATCGTTCAGTCAAAAGCCAAATCAAGTAAGGCACTTCAAAATTCATACTGGTGAAAAACCATTCAAATGTGATGTATGCAACAAATCATTCAGACAAAAGTCAAATCTCCTCAATCATAATAGAACCCATACTGGGGAGAGACCATGTAGAGAGAAATCATTTGAATGTAATATCTGTAAAAAAATGTTTAGTCTAAAAACTAACATGGTGAGGCACCTCCGAATTCACACTGGTGAGAAACCATTCGAATGTAAAATATGTTGTAAATCTTTTAGTAAAAATATACAACTATTACATCATCAAAGTGTACATACGGGAGAGAAACCATTCGAATGTAAAATATGTTGTAAATATTTTAGTGCAAAGAGCCGTCTATTGCGTCATCACACTGTACACACGAGAGAGAAACCATTTGGATGTAAAATATGCAATAAGTACTTTGGTTATCGTTCACATTTACTCCGTCACGAGAGAACACATACTCGAGAGAAAACTGTATAATATAATACAGTACGTGGAGAGTGGATTGTAACTAAATCACCCGCGGAGTGGAGTTATCACACAAGCTATAACTTTCACATTTTGTACATATCGACAAAAAACACGAGCAGTGTTTCAGTCAATGGACCTCCGGGTTTAACCCGGAGGTCCACTGGCTGAAATTTTGCTTGTGCTGGTTAAGCTTTGCAACACATTTGCAATTATTGCTTGGGTGGACTCTACACTCTGCTGGTGATTTAGTGATAATACACTCTCCACGTACTGTATATGTAGATTCAATGGTTTAGTAGTTATACTCATAAGAAATTTGCTTTTGACCAAATCCCTCCAAAACTCCAATATAAAAGAAAAATCTTTGATTTTTTGGTGTGACATTCAATTGCCCTCCTGGATATTTTCAATGTAGAAAACCACAAAGGTGTGTTACGTGTGTTTAACCTATATCTCTTGATACTACTTGACGGAATTGAGCGAATCAATATTCGGACCAGCCAGAAACCATATATTGTCACAGCCATATAATGCACACAACTGAGCCTTGATTCCACGATGCCCTATTTAGAATTCCCAAAATGTTATATCATCCTTGACCTTCGTATTCTTCTTTCACATTTTAATTGCCACACATATGTGTCGTTTTCTGGTTTATTTTATTTCATAAATAACAGATCTCTGGCTTCAGATTGTAAACCAAAATATTTTCCATCTTTACGAAGGCAAAGTTTATTTGAAATTGAGCAGGACAGTTGTTCGTCGTTCGATTACGCATCCCTTTGTCACAAAAGCTGCAAATTTCTAGGAGCTTAAACATGCTGGTATGTTGGATGTGTGAAAGTACATTTAACAAGAAAGCGACTTTACACAGTACATGAATCCTGAGGATCGACGGGGATGCTGATCCACTATATTTTCTGAGAGGGAACACTGCTGTCCTGAGATATCAAGATCTGAGTGCAAATCGTGATCAATTTGCAAGGCAACACACTGACAACAATACTTTAGCCTTTTGATAAGTTTTTGGTACTGAGTTGCAAAAAGTTCTCGCAGGTGGTCTCGTTATCGCGACTCATGTCGGCCATTGTTGCACGAACGGGCACTTGTCAAGCAGTGATTACCGACGCAAGAAGCAGTCCGTTCCTCCACTCATCAATTACAGAAAAGCACCACTGTTACAGAAATTCTGCGTCAATATTGCGTGATGAGACGACAAATCGTTAATTATAATATTATCGAATCGTTCGTAATTCCCCCAAAACGCCTACTCTATTAATGCCTTACATATCGGAATGTGACCATGGCTGTCGAAAGTGTCGTTAAACTCCAATGAATAAATAAACAAGTTTCAGCAATGAGAGGAGCAACACGTTTCACACAGTGACTGTAAATTCCTAGTATCTCGTATTGTTTCACTACGCTCGAGGATTCGTCGGAATTGTTTTAGAATTAGAACACACAATGATTGAAATGGCATACAGATACGATTGTGTCAGGGCATCTCGATACTATATCTTCATACTGTAAATAGTAATGTGTGAAAAGGTTCCGCAATAAATATTTTTCACTCCTGAATTATGTCACTCACGAATTGATATTATTTTATGTCGTTTTAACCCTTTACCTTACGCAGACGATATCAACATTTCTTATTTTAAATATCATTTTTAAAAGATTTTCAAAAAATTTCAACAAAACCATATAATGTGACCCCTCGTTGGAACGAGCTCAACGAGCTCGTTCCAACGAGGGGTCACATGATATGGTTTTGTTTAAATGTTTTGAAAATAATATTTTTTCAACTGCTGAATTTGCAAATAACGCGGGCGGATGTGAGCGATTCGTTGGGTAAAGGGTTAAAGAAATATTCGATATAACGGATTATTATTTCCTTTTTTTCCTTTTAACGACATATTTCTATGTTTTAAAGAAATATTATTTCCTTTCGCGAAAAACTATTTTGAAATAACGAAATAAGTATTTCGTTTTAACGGAATAAGATTTTAAAATCTTATTTCGGAAATATTCCGTTTTAAGGAAATAATGTTTCTAAATAACCAGGGAGGGAGTGGGAGTCGAAAATATTTGCAGACTCAGGGTCAAAATGGGTTTTTTTTCCCGCCCTTCAGACGCACCCCACCTTTCATTTTTTTCGTTCCATTTCTGGGGTCCCACTTCCTAAAATCTGACAAAATGTCTAACCGAGAATATTCCATTGATTATTCCAGAATTTTAATAAACCTCTGAAGCAGCAAGGGAGATATTTCTAATAAATTTGAATGGAATAGTAAAAAATATGATCAATTAAGTCACTGAATAAGTCCTGAATAAGTCCGAGGTTATACAATCTCTGACACCTCAGTCTGTACTAGATTATTAAGCAATTCTACTAAATTCAAAACACTTTTCCTTTTTCTGTGGTTTGCAGATGTGACATAAGGGAAGTCTCGTCTCACTCACTCTCTGACTGCCTGCGTGTCTTGCTGGGGCGATGAAAGTTATTGTTTGATACAAAATCATTTTTGTTGAGTTGGCCTCTTTAAGTAATAAACAATGTTCAATTTATGTCAACTAAGCCTGGGGAGGGGAGGGTGTAGTTGATTGTGTTTGTTTTACAGCGATGTTTTTATAAACTTTCTGAAATCATTTTTGACTATTTTCTCCTTCAATTAACACGGACTGGTCGGATAGATTAGGAAGGATAGATACAAGCCCATGACTATACATCCCAAAACATAGTTGCTCACCAAATCACACTGATTAAATCACAATTTCAAGTCCTTTAAATTAATATTTGAAAATACTTGCCACGTATTTCAATTTGTCTGTTGTGAATTTGAGAACAAATTCTCTATAACCATGGCGACATCATTAGCGCCAGGTGCCAACATGGAATTTATACAGTCTTAGACTTATCTACACCCAGAATGTGACAGTTTCTTATCAACCTACCTTACAATTGTTTACTACAGGCTTGTACTACAGTGGAAGACCCTAACTTGGAAAATATACTCTCTATTTTGATCTTTCCCAAGGGATTTGGTAAAGAAAAGTGGTGCAAAAGCACCAAGACAAAAAATAAGCCAAAACTGAGTCGAGCGCCATCGGCGCATACCCAGTAGGGGGTGCTCTTCTCTTAGTACAAATAAACGACTGCCGGAACCATTGCGCAGGCAGTAACTAATGAATCATTCTTTTTTTCGTCCGCCCCCTTGACTGGACGTCCATTTGTATTCAGAAACAGTGATAATTCAACTCGTTGATAATGGTTACCTGTGACTGGAATTATGGATCTGAGGATCATACAATAACAGAACTGTGTTTTATATATTCTCGTTATTATTTCCAACCACATTTTCATTGTATTTTATATATTCTCCGGGTTCGCGTGCGACTTTCGCGTACAGTGCGGTTCGGACATTTTTCGATTGATAAATTTATTATTATTATTATTGGAGTTAGGTGCCAATGGGGGTGGGGTGGGGGGGCTCTATGGACAGGATTTCTCCTCCCTGTTGAGGGCAGAATTAGTTTTTTTCGGTTCCTGTCGGCCGTCTGGGTTCAGTTGTGTTCCCCCCGGTCCTTTTTCTGCCACCTTTCTCTCGCAGTTAGGGGTGTTCTTCTACTTTCTACATCTGTTGAGTTCACCTTTTTCTTCTGCTACCACCTATATCCAGTACTGTTCCTTGAGAGTAATGCCTTTTGCCGAAGCTTGTGGTGCGTTCTCGTGACCGTTCCTCCCGCACCCGCAGGGGGAGGGGGGGGGGTTACGCTGTCATTCGGGGCCTCCCGACGCGACCACATCTGGTGAGAGTTATACCCCCTCCGTGGGGAATGTCCAGTCTCTAACCATGGTGGATACTGCGGGTCTGGTGAAGAGATGCCTGGGCCGGGACTATGGTCCCACTCCAGTCGACATCTGATGCTGTCAGTAGGGTTGTGACTCCTCCTTTGGAGGCCGAGCTCGGTTGCTCTCTCCCATTTTCCACCAGTTTCAACAGCTCCCGTCGAATCTGCTGCTACTGCTGTTCCGTCTGCAACGTCATCGGTCACCGTTTCAGCCGGCCTCGGATTATCCCTGCAGGGGTCTGCAGCGATGTCTGGTAGTGGGGATGTGGGGTATCGGCCTCAGCCTTCCCTGACTTCAACTCGGCGAAGTCGGAAGGGGCTGCCAACCGAACCCTATGCTGTGGCCTCTCAGCCGTCGAGCACAGCAGTTTTATCCCTGCAGGGGTCTGCAGAGATGTTTGGTAGTGTGGAGGTCGGATATCGACCTCAGCCTTCCTTGACTTCAACTCGGCGAAGTCGGTAGGGGCAGCCGGCAGAACCCTCTGCTGTGGTCTCTCAGCGGTCGAGCACCGCATTTTTTTATTGGATTCGGATGTTCATGGTGGGGCCACCATGGCCAGTTTTGTGGGACCAACGCCTTTTGTGCAGCCTGGGCCTTCTGTCCCTCAGAGGTCCGCAGCGATTCTCCAGAGTTCCCACTCTGTAGATCCTCGGTGTATGTCATACCCCTATACACATCTGCCTCAGATGTTTTTCGGCTGCCACCCGTCGCCCCGCGTCGGGTGTATTTGAGGATCGTAACCCTTCGCTGGTTAAAAGGTATCAGGAGTGAAGCCACTTTGCCGGTTCGTTCCCACGTCGTCCGATCGTGTTCTGACGGCAGACGCCCGCGATCTCGGATGGGGTGCTGGGTCCTCTTGGTCTTTCCCTTCACGTGGTATGGGACCAGGATCAAGCAGCTCTTCACATCAATCAGAAGGAGCTTCTTGCCAACTTTCGAATCGCCAGGTCCTTCTGTTGTTCGACAATTCGACAGAGGTTGCTAACATTCGGAACCAGGGCGGCACGCATTCGGTTCCTATGTACGAATTGGCTCGGGATCTTCTACTGCTCGCTCAAGACGTCAACGCCGGGGTGGTGGTGCGTCACATTCCCAGTCGTCTGAACGTCCTAGCCGACTCCCTGTCCCGACGGAGCAGGGTCATTTCCACCGAGTGGATGCTCCACAGGGCGGTGTTCTAGTCGCTTTGCCATCTCTGGGGTCGTCCCCACATCGACCTCTTTGCGACTCTTTGGAACCATCCGGTGGACACTTTCGTGTCCCAGTGTCCATATGCTCTCGCCTCCGCCGTGGACGCTCTGTCACTCGATTTGAACGGTCTTGTCGGCTACGCCTTCCCGCCGGTTCCGATTCTGCCTCATGTCGCTCCCCTGTCTCCCCAGCGGGTGGATTAATCCGTTCCGCTCTTTGTTGGCGGCGGTTCCGGCACGTCTCTCTCTGCGTCGCGACCTTCTTTGCCAAGGTCACCCGAGGAGGTTTCACGTCGAAACGACTTCATTGTGCCTACACGCATTCCTTTTGTCAGGTCCTGTCTCCTCCGTCGAGGTTTTTCGAGACGAGCAGTGGAGTGCATTTCCCTTCGAGGAGGCACTCCACTGGTTTAGCCTATGCGGAAAATTGGAACGTCTTCTGTGGATGGTGTGCCGATCACTCTGTTGATTATGCCAATCCTTCGATTTCACAGATTGCGGAGTTTTTGGTATATCTGTTTGATTCTCTGGGTCTCCAGCCTGTTTCCATCAAAGGGTACATATCCATGCTTTCGGAGACCTTTTCGTTGTGGGAAAGCGTCGTATCGGCACTAATCCTTACCTCTCCAAGCTAGTTCGGCACTTTTTCTTGAAAAGGCCTAGGACTTTGCAGCTTACCCCAAGATGGATTCTCTTTGTTAGGTGCTGCTTTGCTTGGGGAGGGGGGGGGGGGGGGGGGCGCCGCTCGAACATTTATCCCAGGTGGATATGCGTTTCCTCACATACAAGACGGCTTTTCTGATGGTTTTTGTCTCAGCCAGACGGTTTAGTGAGCTTCACGCCCTCTCGGTTGACCTGGCCTTTTTTCAGGAGCTCTCCCAACAGTGTTACATTTACCACTGATTGCTCCTTTCTGGCTAAGAATGAGATACCAGAAACGACTCCACCTCCTATCTGTATCAGGGCTTTTCATTCTGTTGAGGATAACCGCCCTTTGCTAGTCCGGTTCGTGCAATTCGCATTTATCTCAATCAGACGCAGATCATTATGAAAGACAGGAAACGATTTTTTTTTCTGTCTCTTATTCCTGGTCGACAGAAGGCCTCTCCTCCATCCATTTCTCGATGGATTTGTCTTGCTATTCGCGCGGCTTATGCTCGTCTAGCGATTGGCGACTGTATTACCAATCGTATTTCTGTCCACGGGGTGCGCGCATTGTCTACCTCTTGGGCTTATTCTAACTCCGCCATTTTGTCGGATGTTATGCAGGCAGCCTACTGCAGAAATGCTACTTCCTCCACCTATTTGCATCAGTTGCAGGAGCAATCAGATGACCTTTTTACTATGGGCCTCTTTCTTCTGCTCAGGCTGTTGTCTACCCTAGCCATTCGGCTTCTTACATGGTCTGTTCCAGCTTTGTGCTGTTACTGCCCTTTCTGTCTGTGCGTCCCACAGAACCGTACGTTTCATCTCTCATTGTCTTTTACTATTGTTTGTGATGGTAGGCTTTGATAGGCCTAAGGACCTCTTCCTCTGTCCACAATTCCAGTGCAGTTGGGTTATGTGGGGGTTGGTTAGGTGATTCCCTCCATCCTATTGTCTATTCAGCCTGCAGTAAACAATTGTAAGGTACGTTGATAAGAAATTTGAATTTTATAGTAAATTCCCTTTTTTATTATACCTACCACAATTGTTTACATGGAGGCCCTCCCGTCTTCTTATTCGGGTAAGAATCCTTCCTCCCCGCTGATTACATAACTCCTATTTTGGCTGACTCAAAAGAATGATTCATTAGTTACTGCCTGCGCACTGGCTCCGGAAGTCGTGGATTTGTACTAAAAGAGCGTCCCCTATTGGGTGTGCGCCGGTGGCTCTCGACCCAGTTTTGGCTTATTTTTTTCTTGGTGCTTTTACACCACTTTTCTTTCCCAAATCCCTTGGGAAAGATCAAAATAGAGAGTATATTTTCCGAGTTAGGGTCTTCCGCTGTAGTGCGAGCCTGTAGTAAACAATTGTGGTAAGTATAATAAGAAAGGAAATTTACTGTACAATTTAAATTTCTATGTTTTAAATGGCCTGATTGGCCACATAATTGATAATGAAATGTGGAACAAGCACAGAACTTATTGACTTTATAAGGAGGAAAACAATTCATTTTTGACAATTGACGCGTTTTTCCGCCCCAAAGCAGACACCCACCTTTTCCCCGTGTTTGGAAATTTTCGCCCCCCTCCCGAAATAATAACTTTTTAGCCAACCACTGGTGAGTTGAGGTTCTCAAATGAGAAGTCCTCAGTTACCGATGGGCTCCCAAACGTTGTTTCCTCTCCCGTTCATTCTGTCCTCCCATTGTCTAGAAACAAACCGCTCCCTTAAATCAGTCGGGTTAAAAAGCAACCCAAATTAGCGAGCTGAGTGAATATGAACTCAAGTGGGTTGATCAATCAATTTGATTTCGGTTAATTTGCAACTCAACTGACTTTAGTGTGTGTATGATACTATCCCACCGGGTTGTTTTATAAATTGGGGAAGCCAGGATACCGGAGAACCACCGATGACTAACTGCCAGACTCTCCAACTTACTAACTCAGCGGGTGAAGCCGAGAACAATAAGCTTTAGTAAATAACGCTTCGGTGCCCCAGCACAGGGGGTGATTGGTGAGATGTCTTGTCCGAGGGTGAAACGCGGATAACGCGGGTCGGCCGTTCGGCTAAAAGTCAATTGATATAATGCGCCTCTATGAATGTAGAAATACCGGGAAGGTTGGTGTTAGAGGGTGTATTTAAAAAAGCCCAGAATATACAGCGGTTGAGGTATGGCATGTACACTGCGCCACCGCTTTCAACGTCGGCAATCCGAATTAACCCTTTACCCAACTTAACGGACAAATTCACCAAAATTGCAATTCAGGTTTCATTGCTTTTGTAATTTTTTGTCTCAAAAAAGAAGCTTATCACCCCTCAATAGAGCTCGCTCGCTGAGGTCGTCCCAATGAGGGGCCCAAAGCTTAGTTTTTGACGAGAAAATAAAAAAGCCATAAACGTCATCAACAGGGTAAAGAATATATTACCAGTTCCGCTTTACTAGTAAAATAGGATCCAGTCACCAATGCTTGGGGTGAAAGTCCTCTAAAATGGGCAACATGTAGATCAACGATTGCCTAAACTTGACTTCATCTCCATGTTGTCACGATTAGCCATGGTGCATAAATATGTGACGTTAACCACCAACAAACAAACAAATAATATATTGTCAATGAATGCATTGGAGACTTTGTATTTTAATTTAATCCACAGCTGCTTCCTATATGGAATTCAAATTTGGAGACTGTCAAGGTCAACAAGTAAAGTTCACAAGCTGCAAACAATGGCTATGTGCACTACAAGTTGAAAAAAAAACATCACGTGGCGATCCTCTTCCTTTTAGTCTCTCGAAAGTTTCAAGTTTGATGACCTTTTCAAACTCCAAGATCTTCTGTTGATGCACGACTGGTATAATAACAGATTACCTATCTCATTTAAGAATACGAATCGGTAATATGTAAATACAACAGGCATACTATTAGTTACCCCGTGTCTGATCACGTGGTACGGGTTTTTACCTACCCGAAGCCAGCCGTATCCCATGAGGCCGAAGGCCGAATGGGATACGGCTGGCTTCGGGTAGGTAAAAGCCCGTACCACGTGATCAGACACGGGGTAACAAATTTATCTATTGACTTTCCGTTTTAGAAGTTCAATCTATTTCATGTGTAAACACACACAGCATGAGATCTTTTATCTTCCATTGTTGAGCCATACAGGTTTCTGTGGAATTGTTGTGCAAAAGAGTGTTTGTGAAAATATGCCGATGTGACTAGTATCAAAAAATTATTGAATTTCTTCTTTTTTTTTTGTCTCAAAAACACAGCTCATGAACCCCACATTGGAGGGTACTCGACAAGCTCATTCCAATAAGGGATCATGAGCTATATTTTGGAGATAAAAAATTAAAATATAATGCATGTACACTGTAAAACTGGAATGACGTGTTTTCTACGGAGTATGGACAATTTGTAGATTTCGGAACGAGGCTTCCACTCGGTATGGGAAATTTGTCAATGGCTGGGCGGACGTATTGTGGGTTTCAATGAATATGGTCTCATACCACGTATCTATCAACCAATCAAATAAAAAAAAATCACTTTAGTCAATAGATAATACATAATACATAGGCATAATAAACAGGCACACGGGTAAATTTCAACCTTCTAAATCGAGGAGAAAGTTTTCCACAGATTTGCGTTTCCATGAGTTCCCTACGTTTTGGAATACCATTGTCCAGACTACAAAGAATTATGTCTCTATTACAAAAGAATATAAAGGAACTTTCTCCCATTACATATTCAGAGAATGTTCGTTGTAACTTCCGAAACTGCCTCGACTGTGCGAAGTGAATGGGGGAAAGAAGAGGATTAAAGAAGGGAAAAGTGATAATAATACCAACCTCACCTTTTCTATAATGCCCCTACACCCCCTTCCTACTGCTCAGTTTGGCTATGAAACTAAAGTTATTTTCATCCAGTCTGGATCCTCATACCCTTCTGCATGCAGCCAATGGCTTTATGTCATACCATGGCCAATGTGGAGTCCGGCTCACTTAATTTCTCTTGCTCCTTTTATTATTATCTGCTTCATGGCGTACACGGACAGCAATTAAGCACAGCTATACAGAGTTCCAAGGTCCGTTAACCAGTGCTCCGAGCCTGAAACATTTGTTTTCTAAAAGAGATATCGGCCGCTTGCCTGGTTTTAATATTATAAGATGGAGATCTTGTTCCCATCTTACATGCCTCTCTACAATTCCGAACATCATGGATTGTTGTACTGCTCGATACCAGTCAAGTCACTTTTGTTTAGTACTCTCGGTAATTTATGCATTGATCTGGATGCTGGAGTCCAACGTGGTACCCATAACTTCTGGTAGTCCCATGAAAGACACGATATATTTTCTAAAAGCCCCGTTCACATGCGCCGATCTGCATACGTGATTAAATTTGCATATATACAAATTTTGCTTACACGTGCAAAAGTATTTTCTGCGATGCGTTCACACGAATTTGAGGATTCTTTATCATTATCTGTCATTTCAGTGACAATGGACGGGACTGTTAAGGTTTTGGAGACGTAGAATGCTGCCATACTGCTTGGTAAATCAATTTGTAAATACCGGCATTGTTCACCTGTGGACTGTCCGGCTGTTCTTCAGTGCGTCTTTCTTCCCATATGCTTAGCAACACGCCAGTCTCCTCATCTGACCACGACGTCCCTCTTTTTCTCTGATTTACATTTCGTCCCCTGAGTTTCAATGTGTTCTATGTGCCTACTGGCACATAGAACACATTGAAACTCGGGGGACGATTTCTTTTTGAAGCCATCGTTACTGCTGTATGAACTAAGCTGAAAGAAGTCACTGAGCTCAAGTGTCAAATGTCAGTTATTTCGGCACTCCTGTCAATAGGGCTTATGTAATAATTTATCTCTTATTGTAAAATGCTCATATAAGCAAATTTTATTATGCGTTCACATGAGAAAAAATACTCATATGCAAACGTTGCATATATGCAAACGAAAATTTGCATTTGGTCCCCACTAGGTGCAAAAGTAAAAAAACTGCATGTTGAGTAAATTTTACTCCCATGAGTTACTAAATGCGTTCACATGCGCCTATTTGCATGCGTTAGCAAATTTGCGTATATGCAAATAAATACTCACGTGTGCAAATCGGCGCATGTGAACTGGGCTTTAGTTATATGCAGTCAGATCTCATTCCAATAACTAGCCATAAACTTTGCTGGAGGCAAAACATGAAAACGTTCAGTTATTGAAAAAGTGTTTTTCACAGCTATCGCCCTGAATGGTTTTATGTATGAGGTCGATATTCATATGCCTGTTTCTCTTGGTGACTAACACTCTCCACATGTATCACAGTCGGGAAAAATCAGAATTCCACCCCCCCCCCCCAAATCGGTCACTCTCGCCTCATCCCTGCACCCTCTTGCCTATGAAAGTGACAGTAAATCCCTGCACCCTGTTGCCTATGAAAGTGAAAGTAAATGGCAAACCACTTCCTGCTGCCACAAGTTTCCGCATGGATGCTCTTCTGCCCCTCCCAACCTCCCCAATTCCATTGGATTGACGTCTACCCACACTACTCGATATGACCCCTCCCCGCCTCATCCACAATATCGAGAATATCCTTATCCCATCTAAACCATATGTAGTCCTTAATACACTAAGCCTATTTTTCACGCTACACCACCTCTTTACCACATCACCCTCCACTCTCCTGTTAACTACCCTCTTTGCCTTCCCTCTGACTAACTTCCTCTCATTTTTATCTTCTTACTCCCAGTCTAAACACCGTTTAACCCTTTACCTAACATGAAAAGCAGACGACACTTGCAAAACAATTCTTGAATAACTAATTTTTTTCATTTTTTGTCTCAAAAACATAGGTTATGACCCCTCGTTGGAACGAGCTCGACGAGCTCGTTCCAACGAGGGGTCATAATCTATGTTTTTGAGACAAAAAATGAAAATATTTTGAAAATTAATTGGCGATATTTGGTAATAGCGCTGGCCGGTTTTGGCCGTTACGTTGGGTAAAGGGTTAACCTGCCTCCTCTCTTTCCCCACCCATGCCACCCTGCACCCTTCTCTATGGACCTTCGTGTTAAGCATCGCTTCCTCCTCAACACCAAAAGTCCTCTTCCACCTCCTTATCTCTCCTCAAACTGCCAACCATTTTCACACCATCCACCCACCCAACCCCCGTCAAATGCTACACCTCGTCAAAATGCTACACTCATTGGACTGACCACCGAAAGTCCGGCCATCCACCCCCTTGACCATTTGGTCGATGTTACTCCGTCAAATGCTACACTCACAGGACTGACTACCAACAGTCCGGCCACCCACCCCTCATCCTTTGGTTGATGGATAACAGGCTCAAGTTATGGCGCAGCACAAAAAGCAATAAGGGGTTAGCTTGGGTGGATGTGGATCAAGAACAAAGTAGACTTAATGAAACTCTGCTATCTTAACTGTTGGTAAGTCTCCTCCGCCCCAGTAGCCGATGTGTAAATTAATAAATTATTCCAGAATATTTCAATTTCACACATAAAGACGGCGTGGATAGACCAATTGAGGGAGTTAATAGAAAACTATTCATATTCAATATAGATCTCGGACTGAGAAGTGGACACAGACTAGGATAAACCTAGATTTCAACCTAAATTGGCGAGAGGGGGTCAAAGCGTAGAGAAATTTGGGTAGAAGGTGTGATAAAGACAAGACAAGCGTTCAAGAGTACCTTGATGGAACCGTTGGTGGACCATTGTTTTTGGCCCTGGACGATGGAGCTTAGTCTAAAAAGCGGGGAAAACAATAAAAAGTAGTGCCAAATCAACCCCGGAGTTCAAATGTGTTCTATGTGCCAGTAGGGGCGAGATGTGTATTTAGGCGTAGTGGAGATCATGGGGCCCTTTATTTTTTCAGAATGTACAGTATGCAGTCTAAGAGAAAACGATTCACGGGGATTATGGGGAAAGTGAATGGGAGATTGAGGGAAATGTGGTAAGTGAGTGACACAAGGGAGGTTAGTATATTTATCGGAAAGACAGGGGAAAATGGAGTGGAAGATGTCATCAAGCAGTTCGTCACGGAGTGTTGGGACGAGAGAAGGGGGGTGGGGATAAGGCGGAATGTGGGAAAACAGTGCTAATCAAGGCCTTCTCACCTGACAATCGCGCCAAATCAGTGGCCGGCCTAGGTTTTATTCCACACAACAACA
This sequence comes from Pictodentalium vernedei, assembly GCA_031216915.1. Taxonomy (NCBI): domain Eukaryota; kingdom Metazoa; phylum Mollusca; class Scaphopoda; order Dentaliida; family Dentaliidae; genus Pictodentalium; species Pictodentalium vernedei. The sequence goes on from CM062293.1 coordinate 438,303,739, forward strand.
ATCGGGGTACACACTTCCACATGCCTCGAGCTCCGAGTCCACTGCGCCTGTACCCACTGGCTGACACCAATAACCTACTCCGACACTTCCTACTCAACCTACCCATCAATGTGTACAGTATACACAAACCGAAACCAAACCCCAAGACACTGATAAAGGGCAACGTGAAAAAAAATAATTAAATTCTACAAAAACATATGAACTAATCCTACTCGACTTTCCCTATATTAACTGCTTGCATGCTGCAGTCGGTTTTTCCTGTCCAGGACAGTATTTCTCTTGCCATTGAAATATGTATAATTTGGGCATAATTAATCCAAGTTGCACCCTGTAAATTGAATGGATTTTTTCACCAACAATTTCTTGAGTTAAATTTAGATGAATTTTTCATCAAATCTAGTCATGGCTGCTTCACAGCAGCCGTGACTAGATTTGATGAAAAATATTTTCAAAATTCTCAGCGGCTTAAGAGTTAATCCCTAAGTATCTACAAAATAATATATAATAAATCAAGCTGAAATATAAAAATAAATAAATGAAAGTTTCAACTCGCCCAAGACACACAGAGAGGGCTGAGATTTGAAATCCCTTGCGACCCAAATAACGTATTTTGCTTTTAAAGCCACGGCAGCAGGAAGTGAGGGCCAAGAATCTTATTAGATTTGAGTGTGAGCACAGATGGTAGGATAGTGATATCAGACCCCCTTTCACCTCGAACAGGAGGCTGACAAGGAATTGTGCTTAACTACAAGAATTCTCTTTTCGTGTTTTTACTTGGAGAATAGTGAATATGAATGAATGAGAGTTTCTGCGCATCGAAGGCGCACATTGACGGTGCGAGATTTGAAATTCCAAAAATCAAATGAAATGGTTTCACGCGACGAAGGTGCACATGGATGGTGTGGGTCAAGCCCCTTTCGACTCACTATGATTGTAAATTGGTTTTTCTTCCATATCTGAGCGCGGTGAAGAGAAATGTGTCAAAGTACTTAGCGGCGCTTGTGTCGGCGGCGGGGGAGGACGTGGCCTAGTCTAGTTCTGGCTGCCCTGGGTGTTTTTTGGGTGAGGTGTTGTTCGATTTGTCCTAAACTGCTTGTTGATAAATTCCGTATCAATGCAAAGAGCTCTTGGTGTTGTCTCCTACTTCTTTTCATTCTTTCCTCGAAGATTGCCTCATCTGGATGCTCCGTCTCACTGGTTTGGAGGAGACGGTTTCATCGGAGATGGAGGTGTTTGAGAAACCGAGAAACCATTTCCTGCTCCAAGGAAATGTCGCTCTCCTCCGTCTCACTTTCAAAAAAAAAAAAAAATTGTTGGCTTGTAGCTTCACCTTGCTCCCCGTCCACCTCTCCTCCTTCCCTGCGAGGAATGTACGGGGCTAGACAGGAACCGTTAAGGGTTGCAAGGTATGGCCCTTTCGAGGTCCCTCTCTACCTCCTTTTTTCGTTTTCGTCGTGTTCCTCTCCAGGAACTCCGACAATCGACGGGTATCTAGTTGTCTGGAGTAGTCCCCTCCTCGTCTTCCTCTTCTTCTTTCGTTGTCAGCTACCGTGGTTGAATAAATATCAATGTCCAGGTTTTTCTGGTTCCTTGGAGGGCGACCAGTGCGGGAGGAGAACCCCGCCCCAATGAAAGGTGCTACATCTCTCCGAGCACTCTGGATCTTGTGTTCTTTCAAGATTCAATTAAGAATTGAATGCAATTTTTATAATCTTTATTGGAGTATGAACGTGTGGGAATGGGTACAAATTATGTATGAATCCCGAAGGGATTATGCAAATTTGTCAAATTGCCGTCTTTCGCAACGAAACTTGGAATGTTCAAAACAATTTATTTAACATATCAGTAAACTATTAATCACTGATCACTGCGAGGGGCGCTAAAAGTTGTAAACCCGCCCAAACAACTCCCGAATTACATCCTGTCAACTGCGTTCAACCGTAAATGCGGGTCAAAGTTCGACCAAATGTATTCATTGTAAAATGAATTACATTTGGTCATGACGTTTTCATCCAGCTGACCAATGGGAATTGAGTATTTGGACCCAAAACGTATAACTACATTAACAATGTAATTATTGATAGGTGAATTTTGCTGTTGTGTACTTGGATACTACAAGTGGTGGCAAAGGATACCTTCATGTCTATCGGTGACGTGTGTACTCCTTTTGTTAATTCCATCCGAGCGGTTGATGATCACGTCTCCGAGTCCAAGGTGCGAACGATGAAGAGTGACAGTGATGTATTTATTTTCAATGTAAAGCGTTTTAGAACACAACTATGTGATCTTGCGCTGTATACAAAACATATGTATTATTATCATGTGCATTACGACCCGAGTAACTCTATTTGCTTATGAAACCACGACAGACGGAAGTGAGCCACGAATTTTATTGGATTGATTGTGCGCATTGGTGGTAGGGTAATGGTGTCAGACCCCCGACAACATCGAATGGGAAGGTGACTAGGAAATCTGCATAGCTACAAAAATCCTTCTCTGGCCTTTTACTTCGAAACGTGGAGGTATTCATGGTAATACTGAAACATCAGTTAGGCAGTTTGTTTTAGAAAGAAGAAAATGAAACACAAACAGGTCGCTGGTTTGGGAGCAACCGCAGCATATTATCCGTAACGGTTATAAACACAAAATCCATCAATATGCGCTTTTCAAAGCTGGGAGTTATCCATCAGCCTTTGAAGGAGAGTGGATGCTGAACTTTTGCCATCTGATCTGCCTCCATGGGGAGCAGATGACATAGTAGTGCCCCCCGCCCCCCCCCCCCCCCCCCCCCCACACACACACAGCTGCAGACATCCACACACACAGACACAGATCCAAAAGCCATGAGAAGAGTTGTTATATCTTTATTCATCTGTTTATTTATTTAAAATGTACTTTGGTCCCAACCAGGAAAGCTTGTTTCAATCGTTGAATGGTGTTTGGTAGTTTTCTGTGTATGTTGACAGGAATCTTGTTCCAATCCTTTCGGCGCTTCGTCTACTTTGTCCATGGATCTTCTTGGTTAGAGTGTTTCAAGAGAATTTGAGAGTGTTCAATTAGAGAAGTTTTGTGCAGAGAGGGATTGGAATCCGCAATTGTATATGCTGACTGTTGTGTGATTGTTGCCCATTGAAGAATAGCTATAGAAGACGTAGTTGCCTTCGAAGTACACTATTCCGCCAAGAACTGCAAGTCTCATGCGCAGAGGCCAGTCAGGCTTCCCTCCCCGAAATTAATACCCTCGGGGATGGAAAACCTGACTGCAGGTGGAGTTTGTTTTACCGCTGGTTGCAGCTCCCTCTGGTAGCAGAGGCAAGCTTTCGAGGGCATTGTCACTTGCTGCCGGTCTAGGTTATTTACACTAAGTAACCGGACCCTTAACAATGTGTTATGGTAATGCATGACGTGTTGAACAGTGAGGTAGTCCTCACTAACTCCACCCCTCAATAACTACCAATGAAAAATGAATAAAAGGTTTCAGTGTCGAAGGCACACATGGACGATATGGGATTAATCACCCGCGCTGCTGAAGCGAGTCTGACCCAGGGTACTGTTAGATCACAGACATTGTTCTATCGGTCCACGTTTCCTTCTCTGTGACCTTTGTTCGCCTAATCCCTCACCACTGAGGTAAAGTCTCATACCGTACATTTGATGATATCGACATTGCCCACTTTGCCACCTCCCTTAACTTTTCACCTGCATTGACGTCACAGAATAGCGAGTCTGTCATTGAGATTTTGGATGACTAGGATCTAGCCCTCTCAGAGCTAACTGACCTTCACGCACCATTACGATGAAAATCTATTGTTATTCGTCCCAATAAACCTTGGTATACAGATGAAATAAGAGCTGCCAAAAATTTGAGGTGGTAAATGGAAAGACTGGACTGTGTGTTCACGGGGAAATGTTTCTCAATCAGCGTAACTACGCCAATAGTTTAAACCTTTACCTAACATGAAAAGCAGACGACACTTGCAAACAAAATTCTTGGATAACTATTATTTTCATTTTTTGTCTCAAAAACATAGGTTATGACCCTCATTGGAACGAGCTCTACGAGCTCGTTCCACAGAGGCGTCATAACCTATGTTTTTGAGACAAAAAAATGAAAAAATAATGAAAATTAATTAGCCATCTTTGTGAATTGGACTGGCCGGTTTTGGCCATTACGTTGGGTAAAGGGGTAATAATTTCTGCAGAGAGTAATTTTATCATTGTCCTCATTTCTAACGACAGACACCGTGCACAGGTTTTGTCGACAGTCCTCGACATGTCCTCGCATCTCTAAAAGCAGACTGCTCTCCCCCGATCACTCTTCGGTTATTCACCTTGCTAACACCTTTTTCATGTACTTTGTCGAAAAGATTGAAACCATAAGAAAGGCATTCAACGTCGAACAAAACACGAATAACTATGATTTTGACTCACCTGTTCCTTGTCAGATCGCTGTTTTGCTAAGATGCGACCATGTCGATGTTCTGGAGATAATGCGTAACATTAACCGAGCGCCACCGAAATAGTATAGAGTCGGCACTATTCCAACTTGGCTGTTAGTCTTGCCACCCTGAACTTATGCAACCTTTAGTTAAAATTGTCAGTACATCACTTCAAGCAGAAGTCTTCCCAGATAAAATGAAACATACTGTTACGCCGCTACTCAAAATAGACAATAGTTCACTGCTTGGAGTAACTTACGATGTTTATTCTCGAGTGGGATGTGGAAGGTTATTTTCACGAGGCGCTAGCCGAATGAAAATAATCCCCGCATCCCACGAGAGAATAAACATCGTACGTTACTCCAAGCAGTGAACTATTGTGATTATTATATTTCCCTGTTAATATCTGCAACACAAGTTCCCCTCTTGCGTCATCCAAGAGCAGTTTTTCAAGGTTGCCCAATTTGTTTTGACGGTTAGAAAAATCGGCGCATGAACACAAAAACATGAATGAATGAACTGATAATATGACGTCATCAGACAGGAATGCAATGACGCTCTTTTTCAAATGGAAGTTCAAGTGACGGGAGATATGAGTTTATGAAGGAAATCAACACATGTTAAAGAAATAATTCAATCAATCACCATGAATGAGTAGTCAGGTTCAACTTCTTATAACTTTGTGTGGATGTGTACATAGTTATTGTTCGCTGTCAGTTGGAATGGCAAGAAGAATATTGGTCGAAGTGGATTGGGTGTTATAGCTGGATTTCGAAGCGGAACAACTGCAATGGTTGATCACAATGTTAATGGTAGGATTGTTTATTGTTCTCGTTCCGAATATATTCCCAAGATGTTGTTGGATCATAGAACTTGAGGTGTTCGATAGTTGGTTGGTAGTTATGGCATTCATAGAAGATTGTGCAGTTTAACTTTGGGAACGACACGAAGTTGACATCGTTGACAAACTCGATGCAGTTATTATCGACATTTGTGGCTGAATCTATAAATTCGATTCGCGCGAAGTTGATTCATTTGAGAGAATAGATGAGATGTTTCTTTCCTGGTGAGTATTTATTCTTGAGTAGTTGTTTTTTTATGTCCCGATACTTGGACAATGTGGTTTGGGGGTACATCTGCGTCACCCAATTTCTGAATAAGATGCTTACGAGAACTATGATTTTTCAATCGCTTTTCAGAAGGCAACCCACAGTCAGTTTTCATATTAGACATGAACTTGTAGATTTGGTTTATGCCCAGGCGTTGATTTTGAACCATTTTTGTCCCTTTTCAAAATAAGAATTTTCATCGATTTGTTTTTTGTGTTTTACCATAATTGAAATGTTAAATGGAGAGCCTAGCTCTTGCATTCCCGATGGACGTTTCTCGCTGTACAATTCATAAATACGTACTGGATTTCTTTCCGGCACTGAAGCTTCATATGCTTTAGCTAGGTTTTATCGTTCGCGTATTTTGAGGATTTTCGCCGTTGCGGGTTTTTGTATGTCTCTCGTCCACCACTAGATATTTTCGCCCTGGTTTGTCTTGACCAACTCTAACGTCTCCCCATGCCAGATCATACTGTTCCTTCCCCCCACGCATACCACAATGCATAGTAAATGTTAGCCACAATGAGTTCAATATAGATTTCGGTGAGTACGGTCCCAAAACTTTCTTCTCATACAGCATATCAATTTCAGTATCAGTTATTTCTTCGGCAGCATTTGGTTTATTGCCCTTGCCCAACGATTTCAACTGCTTCTGCTTTATTTTAGGGGCTTCTCTGGCCTTTGCAAATTTTGAGTCTGAAATAATACATTTGCTGTAATTGGCATTTTTCAAGTGACGACTGATACTTGAATACAACGATCTAAGTGTGGAAGGTTCGTACTCCCTGCCATCCTTGCGCCGTACTGATACGAATGTAATCGCACAAATCACTGGGGTCAATGTCCGCTATTTGGCCCGTGTGACTGTACTTTGCTTTAAGAAATTGCTGGAACAATCGGATATCCAAAAGAGTTTTCTTCATCGTATTTTTGTTTTGATTTTGAACAATGGAATCAGTCATTTCGGTATCGTCCACCATTTCGAATCGACCAAATTCCACCGACGCCCCCTCGGTTGAAGAAATAATGTCACTGCCGGTTGCGCCAATAACATCATCTCCCCCAGTGGAATAAGATTGAAATAATTCCAAAAGAAACTCATCATCTATCGTATCTAGAAGTTTCACATTCGATGCAAATGCAGGCATTTATGAACCACTCGCTATGTATACAAAGCAGACGTAAACTCTCAACAGCGTAACTTGCCGTAAGGGGAATAATCCAACATGCTGACGTCATTGATAGTAAAGGTAGTCCGTCATGACTGGGAGTATGATATCGCCGTGGGAGTTGAATAACACATTCGAGGTCGTAGGAGTAGGATATGTTTTTTTTATTTACAAAGGAAAAAGCTTTAGAAATATAATAAAAATCATTACTTGACCCCGTTATCCTGAAACATTATCGGCGTGTTTCTAACCTCTCGTTTCTATCAAAGGTTATCGAGAGAGTTACGGCTTCTCAGCTTTATTCACATTTAGCCAGAAACAGCCTCTCAGAAGTGTATCTGTCTGCATACAAGCCGAACCACAGTACGGAAACCGGACTCATTTGTATTCAAATCTATTGCTGTCTGTGAACTGGGAAAAGGTTCCCTGCCTAGTTATCTGCGGCATTTGATACTATTGATTCCTCTGTTTTGATACACCGATTGAAATGCAGAGTATGATTTACTGATAAAGCGCTTGAATGTTGCACATCGTACCTATAGAACAGAACGCAGTGTTTGTATCAACGACGATATGGCTGAAAAATCATATTACCATATAGCGAACCTCAAGGCTCTGTACTAGGGTCAATTTCATATCTGATTCATGTTCTTTCCTTAGGAGACATGTTTCGTCTGTACAGTCTTAAATATCGTTTCTATGCTGCTGATACACCGCTGTATATTCACTTCGGTCCCGACACTGAAAAGCATGCTTGTGGTGTTATTGAACAGTGCGTCGAAGAGATGAGGGAATTGATGTCAAGTAATTTCCTTAAACTTAATGATGAGAAAAAGGAGATAATCCACATCGGAATGTCTAATCAGCTTGGTAAATCCTCTTGTTCTAAAAATCGCATTGGGGAAGCCGAAGTAAGAACTGCATCCCACGTTCGAAATTTGGGCTGGCTGTCTCTTTGACAACAGCCTTACTTTCGACAGCCACAACAACCAAACTTGTCGATCAGCATTCTTGCGTCTTCGAAATATTAGTAAAATACAGTGCCTCATTGATAAACAGTTGTCGGAACAATTCTTTCATGCATTTGTAACCACTCGTCTTGACTACTGCAATTATTTACTTTATAGATCTAAGCAATGTAACATTGACAAACTCCAACGAGTACAGAACTGCCTGCCTCATTACAAAAACTGTAAAATCATGCCAATATACTCCAGTTCTTTTTAGATTGCACTGGCTCCCTCTTGAACAAAGAACTGATTTTAAAGCGCCTTTGTTGGCTTATACAATGCTTGAATGGGTTGGGCCCAATATATCAGCCAGACATGTTCAAATACTATCAACCCTCTGGAGCACTTCTGTCATCCGGCACGCTAAGCTCAAAACAGGTCAGTATCAAGTTGCGTATTGCTGGTGATCGGGCATTTCCATATGCTGTCCTAAAGCGTGGCATCAACTTCCCCGCGATATTAACTGGTAGAGTGCTGGAAGCCCATTATTGGGCTTTATCCTGAAGTGCCGGTACCGCAATTTAAAGGCTTCATATTCTGTGGATGTGCTTCATATTATTTTTGAAGTGATATCATTTTATCTGCTAGGATTTGCCTTGTTACAATTTATGGGAGAGTGCCCACTGGCACTCTCCCATAAATTGTTACAATGCAAAGATGCACAAACAAATTTTAAGGACCAAAAATAATTTAGCACTCTACCAGTTAAGCAGGCTAATTCGGTTTCTATTTTCAAATCAAAAATTAAAACTTTTTTCATTCCGCCAGGCTTTTATTGATCCTTTCCAACTTATTGATCCTCTCTAATTTGTTGATCGTCTCTACCACTCTGTGTGTTTTTCTTCGATTTGTTTTCTCGCGGATTGATTCGTTATGAACGGCCGTGTCCTTGCAGCTGTCGTTGGTGTGGTGTCTCGTGTGAATTTGCTCGTAGAGAGACAGAACATAACATATGTGCACTAGATTTTAACTCTCCATAATCCTTCATGTAGCCAGCCATGTACGGTATCTGGTTCAGCAAGAACTTTCAGTATCCTTCGTTCATGAACTTCATTACCACGAGACCTTCAACAGACGTCGCGATGCTCACCCCCCCTCCTCAATTGGAGTTCTGGTTGCAAGAAGTTGGAGAAGAAAGAGTGGGTTCAGCGACAGGTGCATTGTCCGATTCAATTCCTGCTCCACAAACAGACCTCCCTCCTCCATCTCCTCTTCCGAGGAAGAGTACACGTGATGGGCTGGAGATTGGACTTTGTTTGAGGGTGTGGAACTGTCAGGGGTAGCAGTCATTGAGCTTTCAACGCTCTTCCTAGCATCCCTGTTTTCCTTTCCCTCTTCTTCTTTGCAATGAACTCCGTCAGTCGGCGGGCATCGCGGCGTCTGGCGAAATGTCCCTTCCTTCCCTTTCACTTCTTCCTGTCTTCTGTTATTTGGATCCGCAGTCATCATTTAGCTTCGCCAAGTCACTTGGAGGGTGACAAGTGCGGAAGGAAATCCCCAGGAAAAGTACTACACCCCTCCAAGGATGCCGGTTCCGTTTCTCTCTGAAAATCTACCGTCAGATGAAGGCCCTGGTGCACCTGGATACTACAGGTGGTGGCAAGGTTAGCTTTCAGTCTGACAAGCGTCGGGAATTATTTCCTTCGTGTGGACCTGAAAGTATTATTTTTCACGCGCGCAAGCGCTCATGAAAAATAAAACTTTCAGGTCTACACTCATGAGAAAATTCCCGACAGCGTTGATGTCCTCTATTTAAAACAAAGTCTCCAATCAATGCTCAGTTCAATGAAATGGGAAGCTCGACACACCCGTCATTCATCACTTACTGGCTAGACCTTGAAAATATACTTTCTGTCGGCATAAATGGTGTGCATTCAACTCACTAAAAAAAGTAAAGATTAGCTGTTTTTAGTAGAAACACGTTCTGGATTGGGCCGTCGGATAGCTAACATTTCTTGCATGAAATCGTGAACTTTCTCGCAAGGCTAGGTTTGATACTTGGACTTAAAGCACACACAGTCGGTTGTAGTAAACGATTCGGGCTATTGGTGACACAGTCTAACCGATATGAAGTGATGGCCGAGTGGATAAATGCGCTGATCTCTCGTGCCAGAGGTTCCGGGTTCAATCCTCGGTCATGGAAAAGTCTCGACGTGTCCGAACACCCTGTCAGTATCAATTGCGAGGTTGATGTCACTGTGTACAGGGCTGGGGTCAATTACATGTTATGTAATTAATTACAATTACTTTTAATATTACAATTACTTTTAATTTCAAAGTAATTAATTACAATTTCAGTTACTTCATGAAATGTAATTGATTACTTTTCAATTACTTTTAATTACTTTGACAAAATTTCATTAAATTGAAAGTTTCATAACCTGTATGTGCATGTATGAACTTTGCTTTTTTGAAATGTTCAAGCCAAACACCTATTGTTGTGAAATTAAGAATTCCTCGATTCTTAGTTTAGGAAAATGCTTACTGGGATAAATTTTGTGGGAATTATGAGGGGTTACAGACACACACATTTTATTCATTTCGTAAGGAACTACCGTAAGAAAGAGAATAGAAACCCAAAGTAAACATTGCGTCTTTCTTGCCATGACAAGTCGTAAATTATTAAAGATACAACCAAATGTCTTTTGCTTTCAATTACGACACTGGGGTATATGGTTATTAAATTCATTAAATTCTGACAAGTGTCATCCTCATAATCAGCTCATAATCTTTATTAATAAATACAGAGAAATATCATGCTTTGTCATGTTATTTTGAGATCAATATAACCTTTATGTTCCATTGTACCTCACTGAAGCTGGTCACACAGAAGGCAGTTAACTCTACCGTTTGAAGGTGTCAAATCGGTTTAGCTCAAACAAAGGCCACCAATAAAGACAAAGTTTTCAACAGTTTCATAATAATATGTAAACCTGTTCTCTGCTCCGAACAAAATAAAAATGAAATAACGACAAACCTGGAAGGTCCCAAGTGCGCTGGTAGCCGTTACCAATCCCACTGGTGCTAGCAGTCCGAGCACATTTGTGCGCGATAGCAGACAAGAACCAGTTTTGTCTGCTGTTGCACATAAATGTGCTTGCCACTGGGAGCCGTTACCAGTCCTACTAGGTACTAGCAGTCCGAGCATTTATATAAGCCCGATCTCCGCCTTCTCCAAATAATCTTAAAATAACCTAAACAAGACTGCAAACAGCGACGGGTACAACAGGAAAGAAACACCCTCGGGTGTGGTTTAGTGTGTTTGCCTGTTACTCTCCCGCTGCAACCTCACTCTCAGCCTCAGAAGCTCAGCCCATATAAACGCCCGCGATCCCCGCCACTCCCAAATAACCTTAAAGTACCCCCCAAAAAGATCGCAAACAGCGAAGGGTACAACAGGAAAGTAACACCCTCGGGTGTGGTCTAGTGTGTTAACCTGTTACTCTCCCGCTGCAACCTCACTCTCAGCCTCGGAAGCTCGGCACATGACGCATCTTCGGTAAGAACTACAGAACTGACACGAGAAGACAACCGGGAAGTGTGTGTGTGTGTGGGGGGGGGGGGTGGGGGGGGGGGGCTCACTAATCTCTAATCATATCTAATTTCAGCAATACCCAAACACACAGCACGGACAACCAATCGAGAACCAAACACACCAACAGAATCAGACATCTGACCGACCAACATCACTCGGGACCACACATCGACCACCACAGAAGAGCTTGGGGCAGACTATACTTGCCAATGATAGCTCCAACACTTATCCAGTGGCATACTGTACTTGCCCGAAGAAACACACAGGACACCGGAGACAACCAAACCACGAAAACAGCCGACAGAACAGCCACACAGCCAAGCCACGCGAAACAAGAACAGTAGCTCACAGATAGAGGGGGGTGGGGGGGGGGGGGGGTCCTCTAATCATCCTATACGTTTTTAATTTCAGTCACAGCAGAGACATAGGACAAAGCACCACAAAGGTACCAGACCAGACACCACAGAAAGAAAGACTCTCCTACCGCCAGCAAGCATCATCACAACAACCAAAAAAAAAACAAAACAACAACAGAAGAGCTTGAGGCAGACTATACTTGCCAGTGTGAGCTCCAACACTCATTTAAGCGGCAGACTATACTTGCCTGAAAAACACACTCAACAGAAATACATCCAGAAAAGATTTTACAAATGCACACACTTCCTTACTCCACTCTCTCTTTTGCCGCTTTAACTCTAAGTTTTTTTACTATCTTTCAGACTCTACCTTTCCCCCCAATAACCGCTATGGATATCAGTAACCGCTATGGCAATTCAATAACCGTTATGGCTTCAGCACATCCTTCACTCCATCCCCGGAGGTGGGCATCCACCCCAGGAAGGCGAGCGTTGGTCCTGCGCCCCGATTTCTTGGCCAATTTTTATACCATACTGCAAACGAGGGTCGAAAGGGGCTTGCCCCAAAACGTCCCAGCGCGCCTTCGGCGCGATAAAACCATTCTTGTAGCTTAGCTTAGTTTCATAATCAGATCACATCACGATTTGATTCGCACCTTTGACTCCGGGGTGCTAACAACTGAACAATGGAGCTCCCACTTGTGATCCAAGAAACACTTGTCAGAGTGAAGGCTACACTTGCCACCACCTGGAGTATCCAGGTGCTCAAGGGTAAAATTCACCTGACAGTGGATTTTGATGAAGAATCCGAACCGCCGTCCTTGGAGAGGTGTAGTGCCTTTCGTGGGGGATTTCCCCTCACACTGGTCACCCTCCTAGTGACACGGACAAGCTGGATGAAGACCGCCGGAGTAATACAGCCACCACCAAGAAGATGAGGAAGAGCAAGAAGGGACCCTCCGCCAGACGACGAGATGCCCGCCGAATGTCGAAGTTCCTGGAGAAGAAGAAGGAAAAGGAAGAGAAGGAGGCAAGTGGGGGCGTCAAAGGGCCAACACCTGTCACCCCTGAACAACCCTTGTCCAGCTCGGTACCCCCTTCCCAGGAGGAGGGTCCGGAGGACTGTGGGTCGTCTGGAGACAGATCATTCTCTAACCCATCAGACTCTTCATCTGAAGAGGAGATGGAGGAGGAAGATCTGTCTATGGTACAGGAAGTTGTCCCATATGACGCACCTTCCACCCCTGAAGCTCTTGCTTCTCTGGCTTCTTCGGACCAGGAAGCTTCCACCGCGGAATCCGTGGAGAGCATCCTAGGGATCGAGGTCAGAGACGACGAGCATCGCGCCTTTCTCAGACAAACAATACTAACCTTGGTAAACCGCGGAATCTCGGAATCAACAATCAAATGAATAACAGAGAGCGCCAGCAACGTTTATCTTTACACCACTCCCAAGAGCTCTGTTCCAAAGAGCTCTCCGGCAGCTGCAAGGGCTAGACCATACCAACTTAGTCAGCCCTCCACCACTCCTCCTTCAACATCACCAAAGGAGGTATCACCATCGCAGCCACCTCCTCCAAAAAAGAACTTGAAACTTGAAAAAGTGACCTAAACCATTAATCAAAAATTAATAATAATATGGGAAGCTGCACATAATCTTTCTTTTAAGCCCCCCCCAACCCCCCCCCCCCCCCACCCCCGTTCAGTCCATTGAGTAGTTCTACATTAATACATCATACAAACACAAGCTTCAGTTTTATCAAATAAGGTATATAGCAATCACTGTGAAAACACCGACACAAGTCTCAATACTTTTTTATCAAACAAATCAGAGACAAAGATTATCAGGACAAGAAAATCAAACTCCTGGACATTCAGTTCACCACACAAGATTGTTCATCAGTTAACAAGAGGTAGGAATAGCTAGTCACCGGCACATGTTTTCTATTTCTGCCCCAATGCAGAATCCAGAAATCAAAACTGAGTGACACTTTTCTAAAAAATCTTTACACTTTTGTTTGTGACTAAATGTAATTGAAAAGTAACTGAAATCACATGGTAATTCCAATGGAATTAATTACTTTTCAAATATTTGTAATTGACAAAGGTCTCAATTACACATTACACCCAGTTACTTTGAAAACATGTAATTAATTACACTCATTACAATTACAAATTACAATTACCCCAGCCCTGACTGTGTATCGTCCTGTCGCGTGTGGGACGTGAAATGGGTGTCCTCCGTGTGGAAGAAATAGACATACTCCATGCAGGCTAAAAATGCCTTCGCAGTATCCGAGAAGAGCGAAGCCACGAAGTTGCCGCTACGAAGGTCATCCCACTCACCTGAGCAATTGGGCGTTAATATAAGTAGTTGGAATATTTTATCCGTGAGTTATCACAGTCGGATAAACCAGGTTTACAACCCCAGTCGGTTATCTTCACGACGCCCCGTGCTTCCGTTTGCAAACGCCACGGAGAAAAAGTTCACCACACTAAAATCATAATATGCCTTATACATTTCTCGATCATGGATGTATCAGAAAAATAATACTATTGATGGAATAGACCATGCCATAACATCAAGTCGTAAAAAAACAACATGTACAGTTCATGGAGAGTGTATTATTACTAAATCACTCGCAGAGTGGAGATTCCACCAAGCAATAATTGCAAATTTGTTGCAAAGCATAACCAGCACAAGCAAAGTTTCAGCCAATGGACCTCCGGGCTAAACCCGGAGATCCATTGGCTGAAACATTGCTTTTGTTTTTGGTCGATATATACAAAATTTGAAAGTTATAGTTTGGGTGATAACTCCACTCCGAGGTTGATTTAGTTACTACCCACTCTCCTCTTACTGTACATACTATTTTTGGAATCACGCAACAATATTCCAGTGTCCAGAGAGTTCTCACGCAACCCTAAACCCCAAACTGTTTTACGTCTTTACCTATCAGGGTGTCTCAGTCAAAATACTGGTACCCAACGTGTCATCCATAATTACTACACGTCGCCGATTGGACAGATTACTAACTGGTTATAACGAGTTAGCTGAATCGTTGCAGAAAAAAGGTTAATAACTCGTTATAACGAGCCAGCGAGATCGTTGGATAAAATAATCTGTAAGTTGTTATAACGACTCAGCTGAATCGTTGCAAGGAAAGAAGCTATTTCATTCGAGTTAGCTCGCTTGATTCAAGAAAGCAAAATAGTAACTCGTTACTGAATTATATTTTTATCTTCTATGTGACGCCCATGGGTTAAGCGAGTATTAGAAAGCACAAGAACGATTTATTGATCGGAAACAGCGGAACAATTTGGTTCGCCAAGTCGTAATAACGAGTTAGCTGAATAATTATTACGAATGAGCGAGATAGTTGCAGAAAAATGGTTAATAACTCGTTTTAACGAGGCAGCGAGATCGTTGCAAAAACAAATTAACCAGTAGTCGTTATAACGACTTAGCTGCATGGTTGCAAGGAAAGAAGCTAGTTTACCCTTTACCCAACATAACAGCAAAACCGTCCAGCGCGATTCTTAAAAATCGCAAATTAATTTTCATTATTTTTTCTTTTTCTGTCGAGCTCGTTCCAATGAGGGGGTCATAACCTATGCTTTTGAGACAAAAAAAATAAAAAATGAGTTATTCAAGAATTTCTTTTGTTAGTGTCGTCTGCGTTTCATGTTAGGTAAAGGGTTAATAACTCGTTATAATGAGTTAACGAGATTGTTACAAGAAAAAAATGTAGTAACTTGTTATTGAATTATATAGTGTTAGAATGTTGAGGAGCTGACAGTTGCTCGTCGTTGCTCAGTGGTTCTCTCCGGGAACTCCGGCTTCCTCCACTCGTAAAACTGTCACGGTCATGATTAGCCATTGTGCATAAGTATATGACCTTAAACCCCAATAAGTAAATAAACAGAATTATATTTTTATCTTCTATGTGACGTCAAAGGGCTAAATGAGTATCAAAAAGCAAAAGAACGATTTATTGATCGGTAAGTGCGGAACAATTTGGTTCGCCAAGACAATCGTAATAACGAGTTAGCTAAGTTGTATTGACGAGTTAGCTAAGTTATTATTACGAGTTAGCCAGATCGTTACAAGAAAAGGTTAGGTACTAAATCGTTATAGCGAGTTACCGAGTTTATTGCAAGGAAATAAAACAGTTACTGACTCGTTATAACGGGTTAATAACTAAATACTGCGGTGTGCCAATATGCTGCTGAAGTTTTCCAATGAAGGATCTAATATATTTTGAGTTTGTTTCAGCCAGATCTCGTTCCAAAAAAGGGCCAGAAGTAATGTTTTGGTTGCATAACATGAACATGTTTAGTTATTGAAAACCATTTTTTTTTCGCAATTCCTGCCACATCCCTGTATCTAGTTACCTGTGGAACATTGCATTGCGGCTCAACGAAGAAAACTAGTAATGTCAGTGAACAATTTTTCACGAGGCCTGTGGTTCGAGCGAGCTCAACGTGTGTTGAAGATGCGGCCATTTCAGAATACATTTGAGTAGTGCGGCATGCGCAGTACATGTACAGAGCAGCATTCTCAAGGAAACGGTTTACTTGCATTTTTTCTTAAATCATAATGACGTCACTTGAAGAAAGATCAAACATATGAAAACACGATCTAATAAATGATTGATTTAAATACCATTTATTTTTTGTTTAACCCTTTACCCAACGCAGACGATTTCAAAATTTATTATTTTAAATATCATTTTTTTAATTGTTTCCAAAAAATTCAACAAAACCCTATCATATGACCCCTCTTTGAAACGAGCTCGTTCAAAAGAGGGGTCACATTATATGGTTTTGTTCAAATTTTTCGAAACATAATATTTTTTCAGCTGCTGAATTTGCATATTACGCGGGCGTACGCTGGCGTTTCGTTGGGTAAAGGTTTAACCCTTTGAGACTGTAATTTTCTCCCCCCCCCCCCACTATACGTGAAAAATACTCGTGTTCCGGGTGAGACAGTCGGGTGGGATATTTCTATCCCACCCACCCCACGTGACATACTCATTTGCATATTTTATTAGGCCGCCGGAACTATTTCATCATCGTCTGCACAATTGCAACATGGGGCTGAAACAAATCAAGTTTAATATTTGAATAATAATTAAATATTGTTGATGTAGACTCAATATTTAATTATAATTAAAATATTAAACTTGATTTGTTTCAACACCATGTTTCTTTGCAGATTTATTAATAATATCACTGCGCGAATTTATCGATCGATCAATAATCTCACAATGCCCTTTACATTAGAGTTTGACACGCGCAAATTCTTTAACCCCTTAACGGACAGTGTTACAAATCAATTTTCTAGTATATACCTATGGTATATACCTAACTTTTGTACGATCTTTCCGATGAAATTGTTCGTTTTTCGAAAGGACTACGACTTGATAAATTGGGTATGTCAGCTCGTGACCGCCAATTAGCTATAATGACGTAATCCTCGTGTGTGGGGAGAAAATTCATCCTCGACGAGACTGAAGGTGGGAATGGGGAACTCTCACCCTCGGGGCTCGATATTTGAACCAGATCCTGTGCAAGCCTCGGGTCTGGTTCAAATATCTTGCCGCTCGGGTGAGATTTCCCCATCCCACCTCCAGACTCATCGGGGATCATAATAATCATGACGTTCAAACGTCACTGGGAATTCAGTTTCTTCAACATTTTCAAAATGCGATGTCAAACGTCGGAAAGTACAAATAACAAGGTATTTTTCACATTAGTGATTATCTAGTTGAGGGATAGATTATTTTAGTGGTCAGAATTTGTTATTCAAAACGTGTTTTATTACAAATTATTAGAGGGTGCTCGGAGGCACTCTCCAATCTTTTGAAATAAAACAAATTATATAAACAAAATATTATTTGTGTTTGACTGAATGTGAAATATGAACAAGGGAAGTGTTGGCTTTTGGTCTGGTATCCTCATTTTTTGGAAGCATTTGGAACGGCAGAGCTGTGGTCTGGGCCCAAAGGACCATGACAGTCAACACCTGTCATGCCTTCTCAGTGATCAACCCACAGATAGGCCAGTTACTAAAAATTATAAACATTCCAACACCCAAATTCACTGTAACAGTATGCCAGTGGTCCAGACCCAGAAGATGATAACAGCTGACCCCTAGCATACATCCTCAGTCACTGCCCCACGGATATACTAGTTACCAAGCAGTTACTTAACTAAAACTAAGTTAAACACGCAAACGATTACCAGGTGGGTGAAGGTATTGGGACAATGGCAGTGGGAAGGTTGAATACACAAGGGTATCAAGGGAGGTAACTATGGCTGGCAATGGATTTGACTGTGAGATGGAAACTAATAGGAAGAAAAGAAATAGCTTTGGGACAAGCCACCTCTTTTATTTATGACTACTAAAAAGCTTATATTAAAGTTTTGAGACTTCAGTTTAGGTTAGCATTCATTCTTGAAAAATAGGACACGGGCCCTGCACCCCATCATCCAAGAATGACGGCCAAGCTAACGCAGGGAAATTTATCCCACATGCCAAATGTCCAAATAAATTAACACTCCTGTCAGGATTCCGACACCAGTAGGCTAAGCCTACAATTAAGTTAAATGACCTTTTTTATTTACATACTATGTGCATTTATGCACATACTCTCCACACAAGACATAACAGGACAGCACAAATTACGACATTACATTACAAAAACCCCACAGAATTGGCCACATGAAAGTGAACATGAAATGAAGTGCTTGAAGAATAAGCACATGGCATAAATTGATTGATTGGTGATGATTATTGGAGATTGACCCAGAGATGACCCAATTATTTATTTATTTAATTAATGGTGTTTAAGGTCACATATTTCTGCACAATGGCTAATCATGACCATGACAGTTTTACGGGTGGAGGAAGCCGGAGTACCCGGAGAGAACCACCGAGCAACGGCGAGCAACTGTCAGCTCCCCAACATACTAACTCCACACAAGCAGGGTAGCATTGGTTAAAGACAGGTGCACCATCGACGTGCAGTACGCCTTAGTACACAGCGTCACCGTGCCCCCACGTGGGCAATGGGGGTGAACTGTCTTGCCCAAGGACACAACGCAGCAGTTGCCGCAAGGTGACCCAATTACAGACATTTCATCTTCAGGACGATCTGCACCAATCCCTATAGTCCCTCACTACGTTTATATATTTTATTTGCCAAGACTCGAACTTGACCCACACAGGTGCTACCCATAGCAACCCAAACACACACAGCTATGGTAGACTGTAAAAGTTTTCATTACCAAACAAAATCTTTTCACTATTATTAAGTGACTAATTACTGACACGCGCAATTAATAGACGATATGACCGCCATGCAATTATCCATAGTAAAAATTATTGTGGTGCAATGACAACGTTCCACATAGCCCCTCAATACAGTGCGCCAAGATGGAAAGATCTCTAAATGTGATCCTTCCATCATGAAGCAGCATCTTGACCAACTATGTGATAATTTACTATATAGAGTAAAACTTTAACTAAATTTTGTAGAAGGAAATTATTTCTTATCTGCACAAAGTTAAAAATTAACCATGTAAGCTGAAATACCAATTTTTCTATAATTCGAAAATTACAAGCTTGTGATACACATCTCCCTCATCACTGTAGTTTGAGGTGCAGCACTCTGCTGAAGAGAACCCCAAAAGGGACCCCTCCAACAAAATGCTGCACATCAAACTAAGGTGAGGAAGGGATTTACATAACAGAGTATGAGTTAAAAAAATATAGAATTGTAAAATTGAAGTTCACTTTCTAATGGCTGAAATAGTGCTCAGGAAATATATATTTGTATCCCTCTACTCTCTATTTCCTAAATGTATGTTGCAACAATCTGAAATTTTATTGACTAGCTACACTATTGTAAATTTATTACACCCACACACCATTGATAGTTTATTTTATAAATTTGTTCATAACTGACCGTGACATGCTAATAAAAGGGCTAGGGGTACTTGTACAGTTGTACTTTGTACATTTTAAGCGCGGCCTAGGCCAACCAATATACAACTTGCCAGCTATTTCCTAATGATAGACACGAGTAAACATGGTCGGGTCCATCACTATTTTAAACAAATAACTTGATTAATAACTGACAACTAAGTACTTCGACAGCATAGGCGCATGCAACTTATATAATTACTTATTTTTTTAACACATGGGAAAGGGGAATAATAAATAATGTACCATTAATTATTATAACACTGGCTACTTTAGCTATGTGCTTCTAGTTCCAAAAAATGAAAGATGGGGTGGGGTCCTACAAACCTCAGATATAATACTACCAAACTAAAAATAATTCAATCTCAAGGGGTCAGGTGAAAAATTATAAAAGTTTTTGTATACAAATAATTAAAATATGCCGCTTGGCAGAAAAACAAAAATAAAATACGCCAAATATAACTAAAAAGAAATGATAATATTAAGCCACTGCCTCTGCCTCCATAGGCTTGGCCTTGGGCTATCATTATCCAGCCTACATCATTAAAAATAAAAATAAAATATTATGAGTGCCTCTTAGACTTCATAATACCAACAAAAGAAACTAAATGGAAAAAGTATAAGTGTTTTACTCTTACAACGCAAGAAATGATCCCCCACGGATGTGCCACTTCCCCACGGAATATCAGCCCCGACCCTTTACCCAACGTAACGGCCAAAACCGGCCAGCGCTATTTTCAAAAATCGCCTATTAATTGTAATTATTTTTTCATTTTTTGTCTCAAAAACATAGGTTATGGCCCCTCATTGAAACGAGCTCGTCGAGCTCGTTCCAATGAGGGGTCATAACCTATGTTTTTGAGAAAAAAATGAAAAAAATAGTTATTCAAGAATTTTTTTTTGCAAGTGTCGTCTGCTTTTCATGTTCTGCTTTTATAGCGTTAAAATTCCGCCGGTGACGTGAAATCTGTCAAACTCCGCAAAGGCTTCACGTTGACCTCTGCAGAATCTGGCAGAAATTCAGCACACGAAGAAACGCCAACACTTCAAAAGTTGCTTGAACAGGGCAAATACTGATACTGGTATAACCCAGCAGCAATACCTCCCGAATTCAAACAAATTACACCGAGATTACTTTTAAAACGTAACGAGTTGGTGAAATATACCTGTGAATACAAGACTGTCAAGACAGTACAGGTGCACAAGAAATAGGTCAGAAATTTCCCAATCCCACAATACATTGCAAAACATGTCCGAGATTCAAAAAAAATGTGCTTTCCGATGGTGAAATAATATGATAATATACAAGCTTATGGGAACTTCTTCATCGGGATTTAAGTTTAACTGGTGTGAATATGGAACAAACTGATTAAAATAGCGCAGTCACACATGTAGACACCTTGCCTGTATGATTTTAGCGATTGCGATGAATGACGAATTACCCAAAAGATACGGACACTTGGCCTACACAGCGAAATGCGTAACATTGAACATATACTTTATAGAGATGGAATGAATGACAGTCCCGACTGTCACACTACCTCCCCCCCCCCCCCCACCCCAAGCTTTTGTGTCCTCACAAAACCCCTATCATACAATTTTGACTGAGGGGAAATTTCAAACAACAACTGCAGAATTTGTGCCAAATTGTGGAAATGATAACACTTGGTGGAAAAATTCCCTGAAAAAGAAAGTAATTAAATTTATTAAGCATTTTATTTTAAAGTTTTATTTGAAATTTAGACTATATTAGTATATATTTTGTTGTACTCGTGTTAGCATCACCACATCTTACCGGCACAAGAACATTAACTGCAATTCCCAACTTCTGTGTTCTCCATGACCATGACCACAAGTATTGAAGAAGTCAAAGGCAACATACCTATAGAATCATAATCGTTATCAAAAGTTAAAACATAACATTATTAAGTAAAGAACTTTTTTTAATTTTTTTTTTTACTTGGGTTTACCCCAAAATGTTTATTCTTCATTTGCTTTGCCTTTTAATTTTAACGGGTTTGAAAATAAGTCTTTCCATGCTGTTTTCGGTCCTACCCTGAATGTTGATTTGCTTTTCTTAATGTTTATATAGTCTTTCTTTGTTGAATGTTCCCGCGTAGTTTCACCCTCTGGCACACTTTTCCTTTTCACTGTCTTCTTTTCATCTTTGAGATTGTTGTAACAATTAATGCATGAAGATGAAGGTTTTGTCACGACTTTTTTAAAAAAAGTTCGCACATGTTTTCTTGCTTGCCAATCACATCTGTGGCATTTACTAGCGCTCCTACCACTAAATTTATTTTTGCTTCAAACCGATTCTGAAATGTTTCTAATTGCGTTTTTAATGCAGTTACTTCCTGTTTAAGTTCACTAATTTCTGCCTCTTTCATTTTTCTAATTGCTTCCATGACATCCCCATGTGTATCAGCACAAGTTTTTATTTCAATGTTTCTTTCCGGTTCTAGAGGGGCACCACTATTAAAGTTTTGATCTAAATTTAGAGGTTGCACAAGCTGTTTCAAAAAGTCGTTGTCCTCATTAAAGGCAAGATCTAAATCATTGAAGGATATTTTGTGTTTCTTCAATTGTAGGTGTGTCGGGGATTTTAGTAACAACATTTTTCACGTCTTTCATTTTTTGGGACCAAACTTTCTGCGATTCTTCTTTGCTTTACCCGATAATGTCTATCCCCTCCTTAATTACATAATGCGTGGATACCATCCTCTTATAGCCCACTTCGTTTAAGGTTACTCCCATTGATAAAAAACTTTTGCACTTTTTCCTTGTGTATGGGGAACGACCCCGAATGTTTATTGAATAGCTTTTCAGATATAGCTTTGTATCCACATAGAGAGCAGCTGTAGGGGGCTTCTTCCACTGCCAAATGCCTGGCCACAAAATGGTTTGTCACTTTTGTTTTTTCTCCCCCGTAAGGGCATCTTTGGCATCTATATAATCTGCCTCTGGTTATGGTTTCCATAATTCTGAAAACGAAATCATTTTAATTTGGGTTCATCAATACTTCAATTCATAGTGGACACATAACACAAAATATTTTGTTTCCTTCGTCTGTACTTCAATTTGTAGTGTACACATAACATAAAAGTAATTTGCCCCTTTAAGGTCTCTTCACATTATTAGGTCTGTATTTTTTGTATTATTTACACTGTTTTACTTTTCGTAATCTCAACCGTCTTGGGATATATTCACTTTCATATGGCTTCAATTTATTATGGTTGAATACTTTAAACTGGCCTCACTCATTCAATTGTACCACATAGTCCAGATCTGATATTTTCTTGTGAACTCTACCAGGTCCTGCATATAGTGGTTGAAGGTTTGAACAAACTCCCTTTTTTATGAGTCTCATTTAAAAACCACACTAAATTCCCCTCTTGATAATGTGTTAATTTACATTTCACATCATACAGCAGTGTTTTCTGTCTTATTGCAGCTTTGTTCAAATGCTTTCGTGCGACCTCATGTGCAAAACTCAACAACCTCTCTCTCAATTTATCAACATACTCTCCATACGAAACAACATGTCCATCATTTTTACATCTTTCTAAACTCAACATCATTTCTGAAGGGAGTCTAACTTCCCTTCCTAGCATCAGGAGGTTTGGCGTTGTCACATATGTCGGAAAGTGACAAAGACACAGCATTCTTCCCGTCTGTGAGTCAGGGTAAGTTCAATATGAATAAAATATGTATAGTATTTTTCCGTCAATGGGTTAAGGTAAGTTCAGTATAAATAATATACGTATAAAAGTAATGTATGCCAAGTGTTGGTTGAGGTAAGTTTTGTTTGCAAATAGTAACTTTATCTATTATGGGCGATAGGAGGGTTAACACTGTTTTGTGCGCTTGGATGGTCGTTTGTAAAATTGTGTGCGACACAGTCTGGTTGAGGTCGTCAAGAAAATACGCGACGCATGCTTTTCTGCTACGGTATACAACGCATACATTGATAGTTCGATCCGCAAGTATACAGAAGAAGTCTCCTTGGTTACGAATCGAAATTAAGTATTTTTATTGTTTACTAATCATATATATTTCATTTTCAGGTTATTTTATTCAACTTTGTGGGGAGTTAGTTTAGTATAGTAACTGGGACAAAGTTAGGAGGTCTTAAATAAAACTGTGAGCGCTAAGTTGTCGAACGGTTCGTCGTGTTGCCTTTTGTCGCGTGTTTACAGTTTTCCCTGTCCGATCGCGTAATTTTGTCTTGATGATGGCGAGCAAGTCTGTTCAGACGGAGGTAAGTATGGAGGTAAATACGTGTAATATCGCGGTCCAGGTCAACGGTGCCAACGGGGTAAGTATTGGTGTGCAGACAGAGGTCACTGGGGGTGTCGGTCAGAGCCGGGTTGGTGGGGCCACCGATGGCGATATTGGGCTTGAAGTTTGTAAACAGTGTTCTATGATGTATGGGGACTGTCGCTCGATGGGATATGGAGAGGTATGTGCAAACTGTCAGGAAATCCTCCGCCTACTTGAGACAATTGTTAAGTTTGAGGGGGAGATTGCTGAGCTGAAGGGAAAACTAGGTAGGGCGGGGCTGTCTGGAGTTACGCCTGTGAAAGTAGCTTTCCGAGAAGGATGGAAGGTTGTCGGTGGTTCCAAGAGGAAACATGGGGGTAGAACCTTTGATGTGAATGAGGTAGGTGATGAGGTGGGGGCTGCTAGAAAAGTACGTAGGACAGATGAGGGGGGCCCAGGCCGGAACAATGCTGTAAAGCGTTTGGCGTGGACTATCAAAAGTGGTAGGAAAGGGGGGCCAGAGAAGCAGGTAGATAGGGGTGTAAAGTCCAAAGGCAGTGGGGAGTGCAGCACCAGAAACAGATTTGATGTGCTCGATTCGGAAGAGACGGAGGGGGAGATGGAGGTAGTTGCAACAGATAGTAGCTTGGGGTCTAGGCCAGGAAAAAGGGGGAGGGATCCGGGAGAAGACCAGGGGAGTAGTCCAGGTAGTTCAGGACCTGGAAAGAGACGGAGGGACAAGGATAGGAGTAATCCTAGGTCAAAGATACCGATACCGATATTGATTCCGAGTGGGGCTGATGGAGAGGAAGAGGACGCTGTAAACAATAGGAGACTAGAGGAGATAAATAGGGCGAGGGCCAAAAGTAAGTTGGTGGTTGCGGGAAGTAGCATAGTTCGGGGGATCGACAAGGTTGTCTGTGGTCCGGACAGTAAAAATAGAACAGTTCTGTGCTTTCCGGGGGCTAAAGTGGAGGACCTGAGGGATAGAGTGGACGGTATTGTAGCTGGGTCGGGGCCTGATCCGGTAGTGGTATTACATGTGGGGTCCAATAACATCAGGGAGAGGAAATCAGTTCGTTTGGTGGACACATACAAGGACCTAATTAGTAAGCTACTTAGCAGGAATGCTCGGATCATCGTTTCAGGGGTGCTCCCCGTTATGGGTGGTGGGAATGAGAGGAACTCGCGGATTATGGCACTAAACGAGGAGCTGGAAGAGCACTGCAAAGACTTGGGAATACATTTCATTGACCACTGGGATTCTTTCTGGGGACAAGGAGAGTTGTATGGGCGAGACGGATTGCATTTAAGTAGGATGGGTACAGACCTGTTGGGCCAAAAAAATTTACAGGTGACTGGGCCTTTTTTGGAGAAAAGGGGGGGGGGGGGGTAGGGGACCACAGACGATAACCCAGAGGGGCACAAATGCTGGGAACATAGGAAGAACAACAAACATGCACAATACAGAGACATACCAGGGTTATAATAATGTGCCAGTGATGACAAAAAAACAAAGATTCATTAAGTTTGGGTACTGCAACATCCAGGGTCTGCACAAGAAAGTAAGCGAAATATCAACAATGATGGACGAAGGAGACTTCGATATAATGGGTCTAAGTGAGACGTGGATACGACGGGATGAGCGGGTTGATCAGATGAAGGGTTGCGTGTGGATAGGAGCTGGGCGAACTGAGGGTCAGAAACGGGGTGGGGGTGTTGGCATCTACGCTAAAGAGGAATTACAGCCCTCATTGATTACAGATCTCACAGAAGCAAGGACTCAGATTCCAGTATCCAACGAAATAGTCTGGGCAAAAATCAAGTTAGGAAGCAGGAGTGTTGCCGTTGGTGTTGTATACTTAGCAGTGGAGGGAAGTAAGCCCGAGTGGAATGATTCAATATATACAACTCTTAGATCGAATATCACAGAGCTTGGAAGCAGAGGGTTCAGTATTGTCCTAATGGGGGACTTCAATGGGCACATCGGGGATAAGGAGGAGGGCATACAGGGAGGTGATAGGAAAATTAACACGAATGGGAGGAAGATGTTGGACCTATCAAAAGAGCTTGGTTTAAAGATCCTGAACAGGGATGCGAAATGTAAGGGTAAATTGACCTGGGAGAGGAACGATAAGAAAACAATAATTGAATATATACTCACTGACATTAGCGTATGGAGGGAGGTTATAGATGTAGAAATAGATGACGAGGGAAAAAATGACTTGGGTAGTGATCACAACCTGATAACAGTTAAGATTATGGGCAAAAAGACGAATAGAGACAGAAATACCTTCAAGGAAGTTTGGGGACTAAAACAGGGAGCCGACTGGAAGCAGTTTCGGGAAAAACTAAAACCAAATCTTGAATGTATACCTAGGGATGCAAATGTCCAGAGTATTTCAGATGGCATAGTAAATAGCCTAACAGAGACAGGGAAGGATTGTATAGGAAGGGTGAGGGTCCCAACGAGAGAGCTTGGATACAGGGTTAACGAGGGACTGAAAAAGGCTATAAAAGAAAGGAAGGTAAAATGCGCTGCTTACAGAAGAAGTAGGAAGCTTAAAGGGGTGGATAACAATGACACGAGACTAATGAAAGGAGAATATGAACTGGCACGGAGAAAGGTGAATGAGATAAAGAATAATAATAGGAAGGAGCGCAATTGCAGTCTTGCCAGAACAATAAAGAAAACGGGGGGTTCGAGCTCAAACGTATTTTGGAACTGGGTAAATAAACGGGGGAAAAGTAGTGTGCAGAGTATCAAAGTGGATGGGGAAAGTACAGAAGATAAAGGCCGTATCTCTTCAGAGTTAGTCAAGCACTGGGAAAAGATAAACGATAGGCGATGGGGCAGTGGGTCCCCACCAAAAAGAAATACACTGGTGGAGGAGAACCTATCCAATCGTGTATGTAGCGAAATAACGGCAGAAGAAGTGCGGAACGTGGTCTCGAAATTAAAAAATGGTAAAGCGGGAGGGACTGATGAAATTCCGAACGAATTCCTCAAAAATGGAGGGGATGCACTTATTGAAGTCCTGACAAACCTTTTCAACCTGGCTCTGCGAAAGCAAGAGGTCCCCAGAGAGTGGAGGGAAAGTAAGGTGTCGTTCATACACAAAAAGGGGGATAAGGAAGTTCTAGATAACTATAGGGGGATATCAGTTAGTAGTAACATCGGAAAAGTATTCTGTAAGGTCATATACGGTAGACTAGAGGAAGTTATTGAAGAGAAAGGTTTTTTAGGAGAAATTCAAAAAATGGTTTCAGGAAAGGACGAAGAGTCACTGATCACCTATTTACACTCACCCAACTGATAGAATCAACAAAGGCTGAAAAGAAAAAGATGTTTCTGGCATTTCTAGATGTGAAAAAAGCGTACGACCGAGTGTGGAGGGAAGGTATGTGGCGAAAGCTCGAGGGCATCGGACTGGGGGGGGGGACTTTGTGGGAATCATGAAAGCACTGTATACAGATGTGCAAAGCCAACTCAGTCTAGGGAGTATCACTACAAAACGAGTCCCTATGGATATAGGCCTCAAGCAGGGGTGTATCTTTTCACCGATTTTGTTTGCATTGTATGTTAAAGATTTAGGGGACGAACTAATTCAGAGTGCGGAGGGGGTAAATGTTGGAGACATAAAGATACCAGGCTTATTCTTTGCGGACGACATGGTGTTAATGTCTAGAACTGAACAGGGGCTAGAGAAACTGCTGGAAATTGTTGGTAGATATGGGAACACTTGGCGGCTCGAACTAAATGAAAATAAAAGCAAGGTAATACCCGTTGGACGCAAGGTAGATATGACGAAGAGATGGAGAGTGGGTGAGTTCTCAATCCCCGAAGGGGAAAGCAAACAAATCACTGTAGGAGAAACGGGAGAGTATGAGTATCTAGGGGTAAGCATAAATATAACGGGAAGAGGGGTGTACAGAAATTACTCAGCCAAACTGATTCTGAAGGGGAAAAGAATTCTGAACCAACTAAAACTTTCAGGGAAAAATAGTTTCAATAAGGTCTTTGTGGGGAAAACACTGTGGGAGAGGGTGGGTTTACCAAGTATAACCTATGGCACGGACGTGATTCCATTAAACCAAACCGTTATTAAGAAGTTGGAAAGTACTCAGAATGATGCCGGCAGATGGATAACAGGGTTGAGTAATGCTGCAGCTTTGAAAGCAGTAAGGGGGGAGCTTGGGTGGATGAAAATCAAGGACAGGGTAGATTTGGGAAAACTGTGTTACTTTAACTACTTGAGAAACCTGCCTGACAACCGGTGGTGCAAATTGATGCTCGATACCATTTGGAATTCTAATATAGAAACGGGGTGGTCAAAACATGTGAGGGAACTAATGGACAATTACTCTATAGAGGTCACAAACATAGAAGTAGGAATGAAAGAAGGCAAAAGGTTTGTCAAAGAGAGAGTCATGGAAGATTGCAATCGAAACTGGCGAGCAGGGGTTAGCGTGAAAAGATCACTGCAGGGGTTACAATATAAAGAAAAGCCAGCTTTTGAGAAGTACCTAGATGGCACCTTTGGAGGGTCACTGCTCTTCAAACTGAGATCAAGATCACTGGAGCTTCGGGGAAAAATTGGGAGAGATGGGGAAAAGGGACGCCAAATGTGCCACTCTGGAGTAGTGGAGACCCTGGAACATTTTCTTTTGGAATGCCCACAGTATATACCTCATAGAATAAAATTTACTGGAAGAATAATGCAGAAGTGGGGTGAAGAAACAAAGGATAGATGGCTGAAGGGGGACACGAGGGAGAGGGTAGGAATGCTTATTGAAGAAATTGAAAAAGAGAAAGTGAGGGACACTATTAAGCAGTTTATATCTGAATGCTGGGAGGAGAGGAGGGGAAGAGGGGGTGGGGTGCAGGGGGAATGATGGCCTCCTCTTATGAGGACCGTGACAAATCAGCGGCTGGCCAAAGAGTTATTATTATTATTATTACATGTGTCGGGACAGTTATACGGAGATAATTGGTTACAGCTTGACAAATGTGTGATGGCTGGAATGTGAACAGAAGGCGAAATGATTTTAATTCATTCAAGTTTACATTTCATTTTCAAATACAGTTTTTATGTAAGTAAAATATAAGTAATGTTCAACTTCTCAAATTCAATTACGGATAAAATTCGTTTTAATGAAGGATTTTTCAATACAATTCTTTAATCATTATATTTATAGGTTTTATCGAAAATATTTCATAAATTATATTAAATATTTATACAAATCACATTTGAAAGCGAAATCGAAATTCTGTGATTTAAAGTATTTTTTTCTATGCAGATGACAAAATTTAAGGTCATAGTGAACTGAGAAATTTGGTGTACAAATTTATAAATATTAAAGTTATTCATGGATTTTCCCGGAATCCGTGTATTAAATAAATGTAAATTTATAAATGTAAGGTATTCATTTAGGGCTTTCATAAATTGAGTAAATGTGGTGTTTATCTAAATGTTTAATTATTTCAGGTGACCATTTTGGGGTACATGTAGTTCCTGTAAATTGTACCATCCGTCTTTCGTCCCACTTGAAACCTTTTACATCAATTACATCTGTAAAAATGTTTATTTTTGAAAACATTGAAATATGAGCGTCAGTTAGTCAATCTGTTAGTCAGCTGGAGTGGTGTAAGCACCAGTGTTCTACGACATCTGTGTTAGAAAGTTTTTGTGCCAACACGTTTAGGCTTAGTGCTGATATGCTTAGTGCAGAGTGCGTTGTGCTAGTTTGCTTTGTGCATCTGTGTGCTTCATGCAGTGATATGCTTTGTGCGTTACCTTAGTGGTTCAACCAATTCATGATTACAACTTAATGTTGTGTATTGGCATAAAAGGCTAGATACTTGTGCTGTGATATGGAAAATGTGATTGCTCATCTTGTGAATAAGAATTTGTTGCATTGAATTAATAAAAATCTTTATGAAGCAACTCCTGTGTATTATATCCAAAGAACCCGTGACAGGCGTCGTACCCATACTTTCATTCGGAGTAGCTCTATAGGCTGCTGCTAAGCAGCCTAAATTCAAATCCCAATCAGTCTCTTCATCTTTTAAAAAGTCTTTTACCATCCTTAATAAAGTTTAATTGAACCTTTCAGCTTGACCATTACACTTGGGATTTCGTACACTTGCTCTCGTCTTTCTTATTTCTAACATTTCACACATCCTTTTAAAAAACATTACTCTCATAGTTCCTCCCCTGGTCTGAATGCAGACTCAAAGGACATCCATATCGCCCTACCACTTCATTTAGGATTTTTTCTGCACATGTCTGGGTTGATTGATCAGGAACTGGAAAAATTTCAACCCATTTTGTAAAATGATCAGTCACTAACAATATTTAGCGGTACCCTCTGGGTGTGCTGAATGTTTGTCTTATTCCACTCCATCGAAATGTGGAAGTAGTCAGATCTGTATTGTGTCACAATACCTTCACGAATCTCTCTCGTCAAAAATTATTCCTCTTTAATCGACTCGTAAACTTAACTTTACATTCAAAAACGTTGATGAGTTCTTAGAGTAGAGTCGAACTTCTGATCAACGAGTAAATTAGTTGTGTGCTGTTGTTTTTAGAGGGTACGCGCAGCTTCCTGAAAATGTATTCGTGAAGACGCCGTGTTAGTGTTTTGGGTTTCCTTCTCGAGTGGTTCCATCAGACACTTTAATGTATCATAATACTTTCACTCATTTCATTTGGACTCTCTCTCGTTTAGCGTGATATCAAGCTACACTTCAGCATGCCACGCAGTTGAACATCTCCTCTCTCTCTCATTTGATAGATCTCCTTCAAATCTGTCGAATGATCCACACCCGTCGAACAAGCACACCACATAAATCTGTATTCGTCTGCCACATACTGATTGAAATAATCCAAGATATCATGCGGTTGAAAATGTTTCTCATCGGAGCGATCTCTACCAAACCAATCGCATCTGACGAAGAGATACCGGAAAACACAGAGGGGAAAAATACATATTTTTTGCATCGTCTGTCAATTTGGACTGTTTCACATACGAGACATCATCTCCAAATCAATGAAATCCTTTGATAAAACACTTAAAAAACAGCTAAAACAGTACACGGTTTCACACATTGTCACATGCTGAAGAGTGTGTCGTTCGCATTTGCACGACTACCTTTCTAAACCTTAAGTTCTGAAACCCACTCCACGGCCCCACCCCATCGGGAATGCTGGATACTTCACATTCGAAGTATTCAAATCGAGGCCTTTAAAATGATAAAATGATGTATCACACGCCTACCTTCCTAAACCTTGAGTTTTGAGGCCACACCTTCAGCCCACCCACTCAGGGATGGTCGGATACTTCAAATACGAAATATTCAAGTCCTGAACTTTAAAATGATGTATCACATGACTACCTTTCTAAAACATGGGGTTTGAGGCCCCCACCCCTCAGCCCCACCCTATCGGAGAGGATCGGATACTTTATATTCAAAATATTCAAGTCGAGACCTTTAAAATGATGAATCACCCGACAACCTTTCTAAAACTTAAGTTTTGAGGCCCCCACCCCTCAGCCCCCTTGGGCAGACGCAAATACCAAATATTCGGACCACATGCGTCAAGACCTTTAAAATGATGCATCACATGCCAACCTTTCTATAACTTGAATTTTATATGCCCCCAGCAAACTCCCCCCCCCCCCCTCTCGGGAAGGGACAAATACCAAATATTCGGACTACACGCATCTAGACCTTTAAAATGATGTATCGCTTGTCAACCTTTCTAAAACTTGAATCTCTTTATGCCCCTCAGCCCCACCCTCTCGTGGAGGGGCAAATACCAAATATTCGGACTACACGCATCGAGACCTTAAAATGATGTTTCACACGAAACCTTTCTACAATATGAGTTTTTGATGACCCTCAGACCCACCCCCGAGAAGAGTCGATCACCTCATTTAACCTTTACGCGCTGAAGCTCGAACACAGTTCCTAAACAGATAGCCTTGCCATCTGTTTCCATCTTGTCTTCAACTTTCTGTTCTTTAACTTGCCTCGTTCGTAGTCATCCAATACTATAATCTTCTACCACCCTCGCAGCTTTATACCATTAGTTTTTTGTACTATTACTATTTGACTTGTAGCACTACTGCAGGCTTGCTAACTATCTCCGATTGATCGAACGACTAAAATCCCATCG
The DNA here is from genome assembly GCA_031216915.1 of Pictodentalium vernedei. NCBI lineage: Eukaryota > Metazoa > Mollusca > Scaphopoda > Dentaliida > Dentaliidae > Pictodentalium > Pictodentalium vernedei. Next base: position 438,335,793 of record CM062293.1, read on the forward strand.
AGCAAATAATCCATAGAGTAATGGGTCGAACGAGTGACTCCACATACGACTCTTATCTTCAGCTCGGGAAAAAGTGGAGCCGAATGCTAGACATTTTCAAAAAGGGATTCCGTAGGGATTCAATAAAGGTATTCTATAAGCGGGATTCCATAAGTGGGATTCCAAGCCCTGTATAGCTCCTATAAGGTGGTCTTACCATCGGTTTCAGCATGCCGTCCTGTGACTAGCTTGTACTGTAGTACCGTATCCTATAATCTTCTTGTCCCCTCCTACCATTACTGCTGATTTGAAGCACTACTGTAGGCTTGCTAACTGCCACATATTACCTCTACCCTAGGTCAAGTCTTAGAATGTCAAAGAACCACCCATACCCTGCTAGGAGACTGGAAACCAAGCATACACAACATAGCAGTACATTTCCTACAACCTATACCATATATGGGATAGCACACCAGCCCAGGTGCATTGTTGACCCAATGGTTAAGATGGGACCTAAGTCGGTATATACCTCCCATACTATTCTACTGCACTACAGAAGACATTACCCCCGCCCACAATAGCTCTTCTCCTAGCATTACGTTCCACCTATACCAGCCATAGGATAACATGAAGCATTAGGTCGATTACTAGTACCAAGGGAAATGTTGAACCAACAGGGATATAAAAAACACGTCCTCTATTTCCTAACTAGACAACAATGGATTACCTCTAAACAACAATACTGCTTGGCCTATCATTACGCAATACCTGTACCATATGTGGGTCAGCACACCGCCCTAGGTAGATAATGGTGCTGCTACCGTCATAAACTACCAGGCCTTACCTCTATCCACAATACTGGTTGTCCTAGCGATACGTACTATCTATATCAGTCAGAGGATAATTTGAAACATTAGGTGGGTTAATAGTACGAAGGCCTAACATGGGACCCCTAGGGTGAGAAGCGAACATCCCATACTGCCATACTAGGCGACCATACATTACCACCACCCACCCTACAATACCGCCTGGCCCAGCATTACATACTCCCTATATCAGTCATAGGACAGTACAAAGCAATCGGCAGGTTGATACAACAAGGATTAAGATGGGATCTATAACGCTCATACTATACTGCAAATCCAAACCACCAATGACTATTTCGCAATACCGCACGAGACGATGACCATGCATTACCCCAACCCACAATACTGGTTAACCTAGCATTACGTACTACCTATATCAATCATAGGATAGTACAAAGCAATCGGCAGGCTGATACAATAAGGATTAAGATGGGACCTACAATGATATATAACGCCCATACTATACTGCACATCCAAACCACCAAGGACTATTTCGCAATACCGCACGAGACGATGACCATCCATTACCCCACCCGACAATACTGGTTAACCTAGCATTACGTGCTATCTATACCAGTTGTAGGATAATATGAAGGTTGATTAGTAGTACCAAGGGCTAATAGTATACCAAAAGGGGTATATACCACCCTTACTATACTACGATATCAGTTCAGTATGAGAACCCCGACACACCCTGACCAGAAAGATGTCATACCACATTGTATATGGTTCAACAACAGCGGTCAACGTTTTCTGACGTCATGGTGCGCATAATGACGTCACGACGTCCATAGCAACATCAACCATTCCGCGGGAATTTTTTTTCTCGAGAAACCCCCCACCTTCATCATTAATTTCCATCACACCCCACACTATATATCCATAGCCCTGTGTGTACATATATCACTGCACATATCATATCATATTATATATGTAGTTCGTACATCACGTGCAGGATCTGGACAGGTCGCAACCCAAAAAGTCCGGTTCCTATGTGAATTTAACAATAGCAGCTTCCCCCAAAGTCCGGGTAATAGCGCACAATCGGGTACATGCTATACTACTAACCAATAATCGAATGGCTAATTAATTTGTAAAAACAGTCTTCTAATAAATTGTAAAAACAGTTTACTAATCTGTAAAAACAGTTTATTAATCTGTAAAAACAGTCTCGTAATAAACTGTAAATACAGTTTACTAAACTGTAAATACAATTTATTAATCTGTAAAAACAGTCTCGTAATAAACTGTAAAAACAGTCCCGTAATAATCTGCAAAAACAGTCTCGTATTAAACTGTAAACGCAGTTTACTAAACTGTAAATACAGTTTATTAATCTGTAAAAACAGTCTCGTAATAAACTGTAAAAACAGTCTCGTAATAATCTGTAATAACAGTCTCGTAATAAACTGTAAATACAGTTTACTAAACTGTAAATAGAGTTTATTAATCTGTAAAAACAATATCGTAATAAACTTTAAAAACAGTCTCGTAATAAACTGTAAATACAGTTTATTAAACTGTAAATACAGTTTATTAATCTGCAAAAAACAGTCTCGTAATAAACTGTAAAAACAGTCTCGTAATAATCTGTAAAAACATTCTCGTTATGAACTGTAAATACAGTTTACTAAACTGTAAATACAGTTTATTAATCTGTAAAACAGTTTATTAAAACTGTATAAACAGTTTATTAAATGAAAAGGTCCTGACCCTAATACGCTGCCGTAAATGATAAATCTCAAACTTTTTTCATTATTCTCCATATATCAAACTAATTCTGCCTTCTTCTTTTAGCAAGTACACAGAGGTGCTTTCTTTTTAACGACCAGCACCCCAATAACCGCTATGGGAACTATAACCATTATGGAAAAAGTAACCTCTGTGGATCCTGATCATCCTCAGCTCCATCTCTAGAAGTGGTCATCCACTTCAAGGGAGGCGAGCATTGGTCCTGCGTCCCGCCTCTGCCCCTTTTTGTAAGCGTCTGTAGAGCGCATTTTTGACCCAGCCAAATAAGTTACAATGTAGGCCTGCCCCCGAACCAGGGAAGTTCGGGTCTTTCTTTGGGTGGTCCCCAAAAGGGGCCGTTGTGTTCTTCCACGACCGAATGGTAACATCAAGTGCTATCCTGAAAACCGACACAGCTTTAACTAAGACGAATAGCCTGAGGCAGACTATACTTGCCAACGATCGCCCTCTACCCCATCTGACTACACGCATAAGTGGCAGACTCTACTTGCCCGAAAATCACCTTCAAAGTACCCCCGGGGAGAGGTAGCACATTTGTGAGAGGATCCCCTTTCACTCTGGTTCTCACCCGAGGGTCGAATCAACGAAAATCAAAAAGACAACCTCATCTGACCATCTCACTAGAGACACCTGCCGAGTACCCGATCATTTTCCACCTTCACCACGCCCAGACATGCAACTTTCAAATCTCCAACTGTTAAAGAGGGTCGAAAGGGGCTTGCCCCACAGCTTGAAGATTGTAATAGAAACTGGCGAGGTGGAATTAGGACAAAGTTTTCTTTAGACGGATTACATGTAATAGTTACCAACTGAGCTGAAGGTATTCATGAATTTAAACAACCTGCCCACGTGCGGTGAGTAACACCGAGCCGCGAGGCGTCGAGGTGTTACAGCACGGGGGTAGGTTGTTCAAATTCATGAATACCGACAGCGAGGTTGGTAACTGACTTACACCTAAATTCACCTAAGACAAAGTATGTTCTGTGTCCATGTACCCCAAATTCTTTATAACAACAACCCATCCCGTCTCCCTACAAATGTTTTTCGCCCGCACTTTAGAGAACCCACAAGTAGTCCCAAGCTTTTAATCTTGAGTAAAGGCTTGAAGACAAACAGTTTCTTCATGAAGTCACCGTAAGTTATTTTCTGAGCTGTTGATCCTTTGTTCAATTTGGTAACATGTTCACCCAGCAAAGAATATTGAAAGCACAGAGGTGTATTGTTTCCCCAGATGAAAATTATTTTCAACAAATCTGCAAAATGGCACAAGAATGAGAACACGATTCCGACCCAATTTTAAGCCAAGCACTAGACCTCCATGAAACACTCCATGAAGATGAAGAAACTAATACAATTTTGAGCCAAGCGCTAGACCTGTTTGAAACACCACAAGAAGATGAAGAAAGTATCTTCATAACGCAAAATACATTTTTAGAAGTCCCGGACGAAGACAAAGATGACATTGCTAGCATTTTGAATCGAGCTTTAGATGTTTCGGACATGCTCGAAGAAGGTGGAGCGTCAATGATGGGTGAGATAAGGTTCCCCCAAAATAATGGTAAATATATAAATTGTTTACTGTTTGAGTGATTATGTTTTTCACTTTTTGTTTTGTAGTATATGTTTGTGTTGCGGAATATTGTGATTTTGAGCCATATTTTGGAAATAAAATTAAAGGTCCGCACTCCCTTCTTAAAGAGAGTGGTGGCCGAGTGGAGAAGTGCGCTGGTATCTCATGCTAGAGGTCCCGGGATAGATCCCCGGTTGGGGAAAGCTCTCTGGCAGCATCAATTGCGGGGTTGATGCTGTCACGGCGTATCGTTCTGTTGGGTGGGGACGTAAAATGGCTGTCCTTTGTGCGGAGAGAGACACACTCCATGCACGCTAAAAATCCCTTCGTAGTATTCGAGAAGAGCGAGGCCAGTAAGTTACCGCTACGAAGGTCATCCCGCATACCAGCGCCCCTGGGACAAGGAGAGGCGTTAATATAAGTTGCAAAACTCGCTCGCTAATCCTTGTAAAACAAACAAGCTTAAACAAATGATGTCGTGTGATCTCAAACTGCACTGGGCCGAATATTTGTACTTCGGAATCACGCACGAAATTTGAGAACCAACAAATTATGGTGAACGGAAAACCGTATTCCACGGTATACAGTTAAAACTAGAAGTCCTGTCACGAACTGTGCGCTTATCTAGGCTTAAATACGCGTAGAAATTGCGCGCAATTGCCATATCGAATGGCATCTAAAGCACGACAGGTTCTCCTGGTTACTCATTGCAAACACCGGCAATGTTTCTGCCAATGGACTTCCGGGTTACCCGGAGGTCCATTGGCTGAAGCATTGCTTGCGTAAGTCTATATTTACAGAACTTGACAGCCTTACTATGGTCATACCGCGTAGATTAACGCACAGATCACCGTGCTATTTGTGCGCATTTCATGACAGGACTTCTAGTTTTAACTGTAGCATGGGGGGCGCGGCGGCTCAGTTGGTAGAGGTGCAGGCTGCAAGCCGAGAGGTCCTCGGTTCGAATCCCACCTGCGGCAACCGCGTTGTGTCCTTGGGCAAGACACTTCACCCCGATTGCCGACATGGAGGCACGATGACGCTGTGTACGGAGGCGTACTGCACGTCGATGCGCATGTCTTCAACCAATCTAACCCTGCCTGTGCTGCGGTTCAGAGTTCAGAGTTACGATGTTGGAGAGCTGACAGCTGCTCGTCGTTGCTCGGTTGTTCTCTCCGGTTACTCCGGCTTCCTCCACCCGTAAAACTGTCACGGTCACGATTAGCCATTGTGCATAAGTATGTGACCTTAAACACCAATAAATAAATAAATAAATAAATAACTGTAGCATGGTGATCGGGTTTCATGACTTGCAAAAAACTACCTTTGCCTTTGAGTTGCAAGTTTCTAATCTGAATATGCTTGTTGAGTTCAAAGACATTCAAATAATTAACACTTTGAACATAAAAGTTATTTTTTCAGCCCAGGACAATGGCACATATAATGTAGGGCTGCTTACTGCAATTGTGGAGTAGATCAATCAATATATGCAACGTGTAGCCCAAAGGTAGCACGTTGAATATATTGATTGGTCTCGTCCAAAATAATGAATACGGACCTTTTCAACTGGTGCCGGTGGCCTATCATGGAATATTATATCTCACGTGACCTTCTAGACTCCTGATTGGACGAATGCTGCACCCCCATTTCGTATAGTTTGCCTCCACAGAACTTACCAGGCACTACACCCAAGCACTACACGTTTTCTATTTTTAGCACACTACTATATCAGCTTTCTTTTCATTCTGGGCGAATAAAACTAATCAGGCTAAATTTAAATATCGATTCCCAGAGGCACAACATCCACAAAACGACCCTGACAGAAATCATTGTGGAAAAATGTATCGCTTTTCCATTGTTGAAGTCACATTTTCCGAGGCGTTCATTTTATTCCTTGAGAAGATGATCCATATCTCGTTTCGAAGAGAATGATCCATACCTGGGTACAACTTTCATGAGTACGCGTCCGGATATGAAAAATCGTTTGTTTCGCTGCTCATATTATTTCGCAATTTAATTGTATGTTTTGGGCAGTAATCGAATAAATAATGGACTTCATTTCAATCTTCGGAGTTTTGTATCCCGTACTGACCCATTCGGTAATGTGTATGTGTGACAAATGTGTGGAAATTATCAAACTGCGTTGTCAAATTTCGAAAATTTTAGCTTTCATTCGCGAGTTGCGCGATTCTAGAATACACAGTTCCGTTTGTGGGAAATGTTTTGTTTACCCTTGCCGACCGATTCAAAATTTGTCTTCTGCTCCTATCAATAATCCGAGTTAGCGTTTCGTACCAGTAATGTGGAGCAATTTTCTTTTTGACTGCTCGCTTTGTTCAAAAAAAAGAAAAGGACAATTTTCTCGCAAAACATAGCTTATACTCCCTCATTCCAATGAGGGGTCATAAGCCGTGTTTTGGAAGAAGAAAATATTTTTTGAAAACTTCATGGCATTTTTTTCTATATAACGCTGGTTGGTAGGGCTGCTACCTTGGTAAGAGATTAACAAATCGGACAGATGTTTTTCTTGATGGGTGTTCGATATAATATAAGGATTAGTGCATGTCTTGTCGTTGACTACGCCCATATAGTGCCCACTGAGGTGGTGTAGTTCCCTCCGCTTCGCGTCGGGAACTACACCACCTCACTGGGCATTATATGGGCGTAGTCAACTCCAAGCCATGCACTATTCCTTAAATACACCATCTGTGTTCAAAGGGTCAAACAGGACAGGTAAGGTTAATCTTTGGTATCAGGTATTTTGAAATGATGATTGACAAGCGTTCACCAATGAAACGTTTGGTAAACTGGTTGACCGTTTTCCTGAAACTGGATTTAGGCGAACCGTAGGCGATCCAGTTTTCTGAATCGCCTGAAATTTAGTGCCCTGAAAATTGTTGTATTTTTTTCACTGTCCCTGTTTCTCGTTTGTTAGTTGTCGTTTGTTGCTTTGGTGAATAGAAAGCCAGTTTCAACAACAGAGGAACACGCCCTCCTTCTCTCTTTCTCTCTCTCGCTCTCTCGCTCTCTCTCTCTCTCAATCTCTCAATCTCTCTCTCTATCTCTCTCTCTCATTCATTCACTCATTAAAGTATTAATTTATTCATTAAAATTCCATTTTTCACCACATGTTCCATTTATTATGTGGATGATATGAGAATAAACTTAACCCTTTAACCTAACGTGAGTTGCAGACGACACTTGCAAGAAAAATGCTCCAATAACTGAAAATTTTCATTTGTTGCTTCCAAAACATGTGTTATGACCTCTCATTGAAACGAGCGAGACACACTCGTTCCAAACAGGGGACATAACCTACATGTATATTTTGGAAATGAAAATAAAAATATTTAAAAAACTGGAAGGTGTTTTTAGTGTATACCGCTGGGATTTTTTTCCACCGTTGCGTTAGGTAAAAGGTTCAACTGAAACCGAAATCATGTACCAAGAGAAAGGTATAAAGATATGCTCTTTCTAAATAAAATAGACATTTATCTTCCTCCTCTCAATTATGAATTTAATTACAAACACCTATGGTTCAATATGGTATATCCCTTTACCTACCATGAAAAGCAGACGACACTTGCAAAAAAAAATTCTTGAATAACTAATTTTTTTCATTTTTTGTCTCAAAAACATAGGTTATGACCCCTCGTTGGAACGAGCTCGACGAGCTTGTTCCAACGAGGGGTCATAACCTATGTTTTTGAGACCAAAAATGAAAAAAATAATGAAAATTAATTGGCGATTTTTGAGAATAGCGCTGGCCGTTTTTGGCCGTTACGTTAAGTAAAGGGTTATTTAACCCCCTCTCCCTTCTACCCCCCCCCCCCCGTGCCGCCCCCCCCCCCCTCACACAATCTTGTTGGACTATGGATTAAGAAACTGTTTGGGGTTTAAATCTAGTAGAACCAGTTAGCAAAGTATGCTGCACGAAGGGGTATGGACCATTTTTAGGTGGAGTGGGGGTGGGGGCTGAAAGATTTTTTCCGAAAAGAGATTCCGCGGGCATCATCGAGAAGCATATAATGCCGATGTTGGTTTGGGTGTATGTGCTCCCCCAACCCGCCACTGGTGGGGTCCGACGGGCCACCCCGGGAAAATTTCCCCCTAAAACTGATTGAAAAACTCAAAATTGTTCAGACTCGGGGTGGGGGGGCTGCACACAACCCTCCCCCCACCCCCTGCCCATACGCCTATGATGCTGTATGTGCTGCATAAATATATACTACAACATAACGTATAACGGTCATCTTTAATGTTCCATTGCAGATGAACATGCTTCTAGATTTGCCGTAGTAACTGATGATCTACTTCGGAAAAAAAGGCGTCCATTTCTTCCCGAAAATACATTGAAGAAAAACAGATGGGCCTTTAATCTACTTGAAAAGTGAAGATCGGACTTTTGGGAAAACACATCTCCCAATGAGGATGAGGACGAGAAAGAAATTGTCACCATTTTAGAAATCACCGATGATATCACCAAATACACTGACGAACATTTGAATATCATTTTGTCGTACTTTGTTCTTGCAATTAGAGGACGAAGACGGGTCCGGGTATACAGGAGACAGTGTTTTTTCCCTTTTGTGTGCTATTCAGAGGCATCTGCAGCTTGTGCGTAGCGAACATGATCGTATCGTTAATATTTTATAAGTGATCCCAAGTTTACACAAGTTAAAACAGTCACTGACTACGTCAGGCAGGATAAATGCAAAAATGGGATTGGGTTGCAACGTCAGGCAGGATAAATGCAAAAAAGGGATTGGGTTGCAACAGAAGAGGGCAACCTTTATCACAGAACAGCAAGAGCCCCAACTTTGGCTGAAGGGGTGTCTGGGAATGGAAACACCGTCTGTTTTACTCGATACAGACTTATGGTTAGTTGGGGTGAATTTCGGTTTGAGGGGCGGGGATGAACACAGACGTTTGTCTTTTTCAAATTTTGGTTGTGATGCTGAAGGAAATTGTTATCTCCAATACACCGAGTCAGTGGCCAATGCCTATCGCGGTGGCCTGAACATCGTAGCATAGAAACCCATTCGGCTCTCGTGCTTACGAACTCAAGAGAAATCCTTATAAATGTCCAGTCACAATTTTTGAAACATACGTTGAAAGACTTTCTTCCAATAGAGACGTTTCAATGTTTTATTTTAACTCCTTATCCAAACCAAAAACTAACATCTGATTTTCCACTCAAGCTGTAGGTCAAAACAAACTGAACGGTACTCTGAAACGAATCATGAATTCATGTGGTTAGGTATCGACGGGTATTTCACAAATCACTCGTTAAGAGCTTCAACGGACACGCGTTTATACCGTGCTGGCTTACCAGAACAGCTTGCAAAAGAACAGGCCGGTGTGACAGGAATGGAAGTCCGTAGGAAAATTAGTCCCTCTGGACTATTATTCCGCGGAATTATAGTCCTAGGTCTAACATTTCTAGGAATAGTAGTCCGGCGGACTACTATTCCTAGAAATGTTAGACCTAGGACTATAATTCCGCGGAATAATAGTCCAGAGGGACTAACGTTCCTACGGACTTCCATTCCTTTTACACCGGGCATCGGAGCTCAGCTCTTCACTCATATAATCGCACTTCAGATGCACAAACAGGAAAAGTTTCGTCTATTTTGAGTGGTTACAATCCAATGGAGAATTCACCCCAAAGAAAACTAACCAGCCAAACTCGGACTTGTTTTCTTACGTAAAGCGCTATCCCGCCAATGTCACTATCGATGTCTACAGTACTCCGACCGAAAGTAAAAGTACCCTTCATTTGTCGCCAACTACAAATACCAACCCACAATGACATCAATTACGAAGCTCTTTCTCTGAGAGAGCTTTGCAATAAATGATGTTAGGATTGGTATTATCAATTGGAGTGGGGTGGGTGGAGGTGTAGGGATGGTCACAGGGAATTGTTTTGCATAAAATCACTGTAAATCCTTCAAAACGCATTTTGAAGCGAAAAAAAACGACTCTCGCGGGGTCCCTTACCTCAGATGCGAGCATGCATTTGTTTCCGAATAAATTTCAGTTGTTCAGTTTCACGAAATAGTCCCGTCTCGAGGTGAAGCTTATTACATAATATTTTAGACAAATATGCATGTCTTTTAATACACAAATTCACCCCCCCCCCCCCACCTACCCATCCCCGGGGCTCAATTAAGCCAAATAGTTTTTTCCTTCAAAATCTGTTTTGAAGGATTTAAAGTGATATTATGCGAAAAAAAATTATCATTGGGGTAAACTTTCGTTCGCATGAAATCACTCTAACCAAATCCTTCAAAACGCATTTTGGAGCAAAAAACAGGAAATGCCTCCCTGTCGGGGGAGGGGGGCAGGGGGGGGGAGGGCTTACGTCCGACGCGAGCATGCATTTAATTCAGAATAAATTACAGCTTTTCAATTCCACGAAATAGTCCCGTCTCGAGGAGAAGCTTATTACATAAGATTTTAGACAAATATGTATTTCGATTCAAAAATTCCTCCACCCACCCCGAGGGGTCAGTTATGCGAAATATATCTTTTTTGCTTTATAATAAAAGTTGCAAATGACAGAGACAAGCAACTTGTGTTGAACGCTGCACCGAATTTTTTGAGATTCTAAGAAAAGCGTCAGAACAGACGTGCCCCCCCCCCCCCCCCCGCCGTAAAGAGGGAGAGTGGAGGCCTTCAAGCGTTGCGTACAAACTTCGAAATGAGAAGAAATGCACGGCAAGAATACGTTTGTCTGGCATTCGAGTTATCCTCGAAATCAAGGAAACTCCACAGTCTGGGTGGAAGGAACGGATTGAACACCTTAATCGTGGTGTGTTGATATCTTAGTAAACATTCTTATACAACAACAATTTTGGACACAACTGTAGACTTTGAACATTTCAACAGACTGACAGTTGTGAGGACCCACACAATACAACTTTTTCACAGCAAGGTGCCCCTGCATAGGGGACATAGGGCACTCTAGCATTCAGGCGACGATCTATAGATCCACAGTAGGATGGTCTATGCGATATTTTCAAAACTGAGTTGTGTAAGTGGCCAACAGGGGACAACGATACAGGGATTCAACTGCCCTTTTTGCAATTTTTATTTATAATACTGCTCTGGACAGAACTGTACGTCTCACAGAATGCATATGTTCAGTATCATCAGGAATAGGCTTTAAAGAATGTTGGGCGATATGTCCTACATAGTGGTATACATAAATATGCATGGGTATGTACACATCTGTATTTATGTATGAGTGTGAATGTGTATATATATGTGTATATTAGGAATTATACCATGTAATGCAGATGAAATCAGTGAGAATCAATCTCTTGTTCAAATTTCCTGCTTGAGGTATAGAATACAGAATTCGGCACTTCTGTTATGCATTTTTTTTTAGGATGAAAGACTCTGACGCCGATGGGGATCGCACCACTGCCTTGGCGAGAGTACATTTCTGCGGCACCAATCGCCTAGCGAAACTGGACGAGCGCCACAGACCACTCGGCTACCGACAAGCGCCAAGAAAGGCATGCTAGCAGGTCGAGCGTCCATGAAACTGACACAGTCCACACGAAATTACTCCGTATCCCCCAGAATGAGCTGTTTACAATGAATTATACCATGTAATGCAGATGAAATCAGTGAGAATTAATCTCTTTTTCAAATTTCCTGTTTGAGGTATAGAATACAGAATTCGGCACTTCTGTTATGCATATGTTATGTAGAGTCTTTCATCCTAAAAAAATGCCGAGTGGTCTGTTGCACTGGTCCAGTTTCTCTAGGCGATTGGTGACTCAGAAATGTACTATCGTCAAGGCAGTGGTTCGATCCCCATCGGCGTCATATGTGTATATAAGTATGTACATGTATGAATCTAAAAGTAGTTCTTGCCCGACCAAATACTTCATATGACCCCCCCCCCCCCCCCCCCCCCCCAGATGACTGCCGGACTGCAAAGGGCATGCAATGTGTGAAATTATACATTATTTTAAATATATACTGAAAGATATAAAGACCCATATGATCAAATTTGATGTATAAATATAAGAATAGTTTTTTTTCCTAACCAAAGTTTTCATACGATCATCCCACAGTCAGAGGACTGCAAGTCCCCCTCCCAAATGTCCTACATTCTGATATAGTGGGACAGATTTATAGATGACGCAGAGTAATGAAAAAAATACCTTTTTCAGAAATAGGATTATTCAATGTAGATGTCCTTCATAAGTCCATATATTGCATGTCGCAGAATAATGAAAAAAATAACCTTTTTCAGAATAGGTTTATTCAATGTAGATGCCCTACCTTGTGTTAAGTCCATGTAGGTCATGACCTCAGGAGACTGCAAGTCTCTTCGTGCAATGCAATATATGGAAATATACAATACATTGTGTATATACTGTCAGTTGTGAGGACCCGTACATTCCAATTTTACTCACAGCAAAGTGTTTCTGCATAAGTTGTTCTCATAAGCCTTTTTGCATTACTTATCACATCACTGCTCTGGACAGAACTGAAGATTTCACAAAACAATGTAAACTTCCATCCCCCAACGATTGCAGGTATCTGGAGATTTCTGGAGATCATGCAATATATGGAATTGTACATTGCTTTATATAATATACAATAGCAGTAATGTCCCATACAATCCAATTTCATTTACAGCAAATTGTTTCTGTATAAACAATTTAAACAAAACTATGAATCCTTTCAAATAATTTCTGATATAGAATTTGAGCAGCCTTTTTGCATTACTTTTCACATCACTGCTCTGGACAGAACTGTAGATATCACAGAACAGTGTAAGGTTCCAACCTTTCTCAGAAATAGCACTCAACAAACATAGATACAGATGGGTATACACTTGTATGTACATGCGTGTATATGTGCATATGTAAATGTGTACATATATGAATATAAAACTATTTTTTTTTGTCTAACCAAACAAAGTCTTCACAAGACTCCTCCTCTAGTGTCGCATACCCCCTCCCTACCCAAAGTCTTCACATGACCTCTCCCACCCCCCCCCCACCACGACAGAACTGCATTACCTTGAGGTCATACAATCAATGGAGTTATTTTTGTGGTATTACATAATTGTATAGAGCAAAATTCTTATTCTTTTAAAATTATTCCCTACCCCAAGTCTTCACATGACCTCAATCCACCCCCCCCCCCCCCTCCACCACAGCGACAGAACTGCATAACCTTGAGACCATACAATGAATGGAATTATTGTGGTATTACATAATTGTATAGAGCAAAATTGTTATTCTTTTAAAATTATTCCCTACCCTAAGGCTTCACATGACCTCCACCAGCCCACCCCCCCCGCCCCCTACCACGACAGAACTGCATAACCTTAAGGTCATACAATGAATCTGATTGTTTTTGTTGTATTACATAATTCTATAAAGCAAAATTTTATTCTTTTAAAATTATTTTTAGACCCGCACCACAAATTTACAACAGGGTGCTCTGCGTATTACTTGCAAACCTTTATGCAATGACCAGCTGGTATCGTGGATACAGAGCCCTGATCTCACTTTTTGATACCTGTTTCTGCTTTCTATATCATAGTGCTGAATAGAACTGTAGATGGAAATGATTGGCTAAACTTGACTTTTCACCTTTGTTGTGGTCACAACTAGACATACCTGCTGAAAAGTGACTTTGAACGCTAATAAATAAATAAATGATCGTCTAACCCAGTCTGCGAGACCTGGCGGTGTTTGGGGTTTTCTGGCCCGATTGCTTGCCTTCTCATGTTCGTTGGCGGGCTGAGGGGCTGCGGTGATCGAAATCCCAAAGATATTTGAAAAAGATCCAACAGTGAAGTTATTTGTCCAAAACGATGAGGTAAATTTTTGAATCCAGTCACAACTGTATTGGAGTTGGCTGTAAAATCATGACCACAAATTATGTCATGCACGTGGAAGTGTTTTTTGTGGCACAAATTGCCTTGATTGTGTGGCCAGTTGTTTTTCCTGTCTAATGTCGAACACTCAGACCAAGACTAAGGCTAAGGAAAATAAACAACTGTTTTACAGGTTAACACAGTTCAACATGATACGCCATTTTGCAGATACACTCAACTGTATTTTTATTTTATTGGGATTTCGATTACTGCGGTGTTTCCGTTCGTTGTGGGGGGAGGGGGTGGGGGTGCGGGGGTGGGGGCTTCTCGCACCTTTGGATCACGTAGACTTTTTTTGTCGAATGTTGACCACTCAGAACTACAGAAGGTACACTTTACCCACTCCCAAATCCCTTATATCACGTACTTATTAACGATATTACGACCACTATACCTTCAATCAATTTATCGGCTTTGTGGAGCTAGTTGATGGTTGGCCCAGGGTGTCTGGACACGTGGTGCTCGTAGGGTTTGACTTTAAAGACCCACGTGTCCAGATACCGGAGGCCTCTCTATTCGCTGTTTTTTAGGGCTGATCCAGCTTATCATTTTAGAATGGGTGTATGTGAGAGTTGTTTCTCCGTAACTTCATTCAAACTGTAGTAATTCGTGATGCCCATTACAAACGGCCTTCTCATTCAATAACTCAAAGCTCAGCTGGTCGAATGCAAGAAGAAAAGTTGACAATGAACTGTCAACAAAGTTTTCTTCCGAGAATCTTCGCTGACTCACACAATCCTGATGACAGCAGACAATTCTTATTAAAAGATGTAGGTCAAAGCATTTTTGAAAAACTCACTGGTTCGTTCCATTTTAACCTTGCCAAATTGTTTCCTTTTGCCTATGGCCAACACATTCACACTTGATGAGATACAGAGCAATAATTCATTTGACTTTATTTCACAATTCAATGATGCAATTTCTGATAACGAAGCTGATGAATTAAACTCTCCCTTCTCTATTTATTTTTTTATGGTATGGGTGATTAAGGTCACATACTTATGCACAATGGCTAATCGTGACCGTGACAGTTTTACGGGTGGAGGAAGCCGGAGTACCCGGAGAGAACCACCGAGCAACGACAAGCAGCTGTCAGCTCTCCAACATCGTAGCTCTGAACGCTGCACCGCAGCACAGGCAGGGTTAGATTGGTTGAAGACATGCGCACCATCGACGTGCAGTACGCCTCAGTACACAGCGTCATCGTGCCCCCATGTAGGCAATTGGGGTGAAGTGTCTTGCCCAAGGACACAACGCGGTTGCCGCAGGTGGGATTCGAACCGAGGACCTCTCAGCTTGCAGCCTGCACCTCTACCAACTGAGCCACCGCGCCCCCTCTCCCTTCTCTTTTGAAGAACAGAAATGTGAATATTACACACCGGAACACTTTAGTAATGAGATCTCTGAAAAACCCAACTTATTTACTCCCTTTAATCTAAATTGTCGAAGCCTTAATGCCAACTGGGAGTCCCTTCATAACTTGATATGTAATCTTCAACCTCAATCCAACTTCTTAGACATAGATGGCTTAACAGAAACATTTAGCGCCAAAAAGATATTATCTATTTACATGACGGCTACCATCCCTTGATCATCCGACAGCGACCTGACCACGATGACGGCAGAGGTGGGGTAGGAATCTTCATTTAAGAAACTATTCCGTACAAAATTCGTGAAGATCTTTCGGTGTTTATCCCACATGTCTCTGAATCCCTATTTGTGGAAACTTTAACTACAGACAAACACATTATCGGAATTATTTATAGACCAAACATTGCTCCCAAGGCTGACCTTGACTTATTTCTCGAAAAACTGTCAAATCTGCTAAACGTCCTTGGAGACAATGAAAAATGTGTATCTTTTAGGTGAATTTAATATCGATTTACTGGGCTTTCGGAGACATAATAAGACCGACTTATTTTTAGAAAATATGTTCAGTGCTGGTTTTATGCTTGTTATCACAAGACCAACTAGAATTACAGACCATTCAGCGACTATAATTGATAATATCTTCTCTAACAAAATTAATATACACACTTCTGGAATAATTATTACTGATGTTCGCGACAATTTTGCTACATTTTATGTCGATGAATCAGTAAAAAGACACTTTCGCCCTATACAAACCCTTAAAAGATCATTCAAACCAGAAAACATAAATCAGTTTAAGTCCCCCTTGTCTGAAAGTGACTTTTTCGATGTACAGTACGTGGAGAGTGGATTGTAATTAAATCACCCGCGGAGTGGAGTTATCACCCAAACTATAACTTCCACATGTTGTATATATCGACTAAAAACACAAGCAATGTTTCAACCAATGGACCTCCGGGTTCAACCCGGAGGTCCATTGGCTGAAACTTTGCTTATGCTTGTTATCCTTTGCAACAGATTTGCAATTATTGCTTGGGTGGAATTCCCACTCTGCGGGTGATTTAGTGATAATACACTCTCCACGTACTGTACTGAATTACCAGTGCCCCAATGATGCTTATAATACTCTACTTACAAAGGTCCGCGCAGCCTATGATCAAGCATTCCCAGAAAAACTGGTAACTATTCCTAAAAAATTGTAAAACGTGAACCATGGATGACTACGGGCCTACTACAGTCGTCATTTCAGAAAACAGAACTGTATGTCCAAAAGCTGAAAAGACCAACCATGCAAAATAAACTGAGGTACAAAAGTATTGCACTACTTATAACAGACTAACACGGGCTTGAAAATCTGATTATCATAAATGTATATTACACGAAAACAAGCATAACATGAAAAAAAACATGGGAAATCTTGAAGAAATCAATCAATAAATCAAATTCGGTTTTCATTTTCTCCTCAACATTTGTCGATGGTATTGTCGAAATAACTAACCCTGTAGAGATAGCTGACAAATTTAACTCATACTTTGTTGATATCGGCACAAAACTGAGCGAAGGAGTACCATCGTCTTCTCGAAAGTTTTCCGATTATGTTGACAGGAAAATGTCGAATCATTCTTTATTGTGTCAACTAGCCCGCAAGAAGTAATTCAGTGTACAAATAAACTGAACACGAAAACAAGCAAACACTTTGACAATTTGACCACCAAAATACTCAAACTGATAATAAATGAGATCGCAGAATCTTTAACCCATGTAATTAAACTATCATTTTCAACTGGCCTTGTCTCAACCAAAATGAAAATTGGTAAAATAATTCCCATCTTCAAATCTGGCGATCACCAACTACTCAACAATTATAGACCCATCAGCATCCTACCGACATTCTCCAAAGTTTTAAAAAAAATTAATGTATTCCCGATTAATACATTTTCTGGAAGAAAATAAGACAATTCATCAGCACCAACCTGAATTTCGAAAAGCACACTTAACAATACATCCTGTATTGCATCTTATAAACAATACATGGCCGACATGAATGACAGGCCGACAAAAGACTGTACATTAGCTCTTTTTCTTGATTTCTCAAAAGCAGTTGAAACCATAAATCATCCCATCCTATTGAAAAAGCTAGAACTGTATGGAATACGGGGGCATGCAAACTCCTGGTTCCAAAACTATCTCACAGACAGAAAGCAATCAGTATTTTTTTCCAAAGGCTTGTTCTGGAGTTCTGGATATAGCCACCGGTGTTCCTCTGGGATCCATTCTTGGACCTCGTCTTTTCATTATCTACATCAACGATATTATAAACGCCACACTACTGAAAATGTTATCACATGCAGACGATACTACTGCACATGCATCTGGCAATAATTTAGACACAGTAATAGAAACAGCTAACAGCAAACTAAATAATTTTTTCATTTGGAGTACTGCAAACAAACTTACCCTAAATGAAACCAAAACAAAGTTCATTATTTTTCATCCTCCGAATAATTCATACTCTACTGGAAGCAGGCAAACTTTGCTTAACAATTCCAACATTTCAGCTGCTGCAAATAATCAAAATGAAAAGTCCATCAAATTTCTAGGGATGCACGTGGATGAAAATTTAAATTTTAGGAATCATCTCTCAGTTGTCTGCTCCAAAATGTCAAGGGCTATTTACGCCATAAACAAGGTAAAAAGAATTCTCCCGAAAGAATGTCGGGAAACATTATACTACTCTTTGATCCACAGTCACATGTTATATGGTATCCATATCTGGGGACAAAACTTCAAATGAAAGCTATCCTCATTATTTCCAACAAAAAATACAATGCGCATACCGATCCTTTATAAACTTCATGTTCTCTTGTTCATGTATGATTGGTATAACAAAAGGCTACCAGAAAGCTTTGAGACCACTTATAAAATATATCAAAATCCCTCTGGAATGGACACCAGACAGTCAGGTAAATTCCACACACTCAAACCAAGAACCCAATTTTCAGCCAAACTTCCTTTACATAATTTTCCTAGGATGTGGAATGTTGCTGAACCATCAATTCAAAACTACCCCAGATCACTATTCAAAAAAATCTAACTGATAAATTCCTAAATTCGTATCCACAACATATCGACTGTAACAATCCAGTTTGTCCTGACTGTAGGTCATAGTTATGTTATTTGTGTTATTTGAACATTACTGCGAAACACGCTCTGTTATCTCATCATCATCATATCCTTGTACATAAAGGTTTTAAACCCTCTAAAAGAGGTAGAAAGCTATCTGCTTCTAATGGAAAGACCCCCCCCCCCCCCCCTTCTCAACAATTCATTGTATTGAATTAAGCTATAACCGCTTCACCACTGGGAACAGGCTGCTGACAGGATTGATCTGCATTCATCTCTTTTTTTTTTGTTTTTGTTATTGTTTTAAAATTGGGAATGGCAGGAAGACAGCTCTCGTGGCTATGCCATCTCCCTGTAATGTTATCATGTACTTAAGAACTATGGGTATTACATGTACATTCCCTATTAATTGTATTTTCTTTGTTCACACCGGTACATATTATGTTACAAAGTAAAAGTATTCTATTCTATTTAAGGAATAGTGCATGGCTTGGAGTTGACTACGCCCATATAGTGCCCAGTGAGGTGGTGTAGTTCCCGCCGCGAAGCGGAGGGAACTACACCACCTCACTGGGCACTATATGGGCGTAGTCAACGACAAGACGTTGCACTAATCCTTATATTATATCGAACACCCATCAAGAAGAACATATGTCCAATTTGTTAATCTATTACCAAGGTACCAGCCCTACCAACCAGCGTTATATAGAAAAATATACCATGTAGTTTTCAAAAAACATTTTCTTCTTCCAAAACACGGCTTATTGATATGAGCAGAAGACAAATTTTGAATCGGTCGGCAAGGGTAAACAAAACATTTCCCCCAAACGGAACTGTGTATTCTAGAATCGCGCAACTCACGAATGAAAACTAAAATTTTCGAAATTTGACAACGCAGTTTGACAATTTCCACACATTTGTCACACATATACATTACCGAATGGGTCAGTACGGGATACAAAACTCCGAAGATTCAAATGAATTCCATTATTTATTCGTTTACTGCCCAAAACATACAATTAAATAGCGAAATAATATGAGCAGCGAAACAAACGATTTTTCACATCCGGACGCGTTCTTATGAATGTTGTATCCAGGTATAGATCATTCTCTTCGAAACGAGATATGGATCATCTTCTCGAGGAATAAAATGAACGCCTCGGAAAATGTGACTTCAACAATGAAAAAGCGATACATTTTTTCACAATGTTTTCTGTCCGGGTCGTTTTGTGGATGTTGTGCCTCTGTGAATCGATATTTAAATTTAGCCTGATTAGTTTTATTCGCCCAGTATGAAAAGAAAACCGATATAGTAGTGTGCTAAAAATAGAAAACGTGTAGTGCCTGGGTGTAGTGCCTGGTCAGTTCTGTGGATGCAAACTACACGAAATAGGGGTGCAGCATTCGTCCAATCAGGAGCCTAGAAGGTCACGTGAGATGTATTTTATTCTATTCTATTCAAGTAGTTCGTCTCCGAGTGTAAGGAGGTGAGAAGAAGCGTGGGAATAGGGAGGCAGTTGAGAGTATAGGGGTAACCAATGCCTTCTCATCCGAGAACATCGACAAATCAGCGGCCGACCAAATTGTTATTATGTCAATAATAGTAACTAGGATTTTTTTCCTGAGTAAAAGTATTAATCACAAAATTCCACGTACACCAGGCTCGCCTATGGTCAAAAGGCTGCCCCGCACTGGGTTTTACATGGTATTTGCCCGATGCAGGTTTTACATAATGACCAGCGTGGTTTTGCTTCTACGCTTGCGGTAGTTTCCAGGCGGTTACAGGGGATATTGATGGCGTGGGTCAGCATGGGCGAAAGATATCGTGAAAACATTTCCGTGTCCAGAGATGAAGCTGGTTCACGGGGCATAATGGATGGCTTCCATGACAGGGCTGGATTTCCGAACGTCATCTGTATTATAGACTGAAAGCACATTAGGATAAAGCCTTCGTCTGTTGATGAACAGGCTTACATATAACTAGAACCATGACTCGGTTCCTTAGGTACGCCAGGTACACTTTGAGAAATAACTTTATACCGAGGAACCATACACTGGCAGATTCAGCCTACACGAATCCACCCTTTTCCGTCGCAGCTGTATCAATCGACCGATGCCCAATCTAACAAATGTAAAGCCTTAGATCAAAACTTGAGTTGGTCATAAGTTTTTTTCGAGAAACGCTTCCATGAATCAGAACTGTCATTGAAAAGACTGAAATTATCTCATAATCCTTTGAACCCGTAAGGCCGATTTTTCGTTCCAAGGCATAATTCTCTCTCATTTTCGTCTTATCTGAACAGTTTTCGATATACCGCGGTATTTTATTTTAATACCGATATCGGTATTCATTTTTGAATATCGTGCAGCCACAGTCCATTGCTAATCGGGCTGATTTCTTTGACTATGATGTCTCGCGTTCCGAAGGATAAAAAATGTTTCAACCTCAACATCAAAATGTACCTCCGTAGAATGCATGTCTTGATAATGGAGCTTGAACATTGGTTAGTCGGAATTATCGATACAAAATCAATGACTTCTTGGGAATTTATAGCAGGATAAACAAAATATACAAAAAGTAGTCGTGACTCGACATCTCATTCAATCAACAGGTAACGTACATGTACTTTGAATTGTTATCTGTACAACCGACTGTGTGTGTGATGTAAGTACAACTATCAAGTTACGATCAATCCTAGTCTTGTGAGAAATTTCATGAGTTCAAACAAGAAACATTGCATATCCGAGGCTCCAGTCCAGACGAAAATGACCCGAATAATAAAATGCGGGGTGTCACCACCTTCATTCCATCGGCGACGCCCCTGTACGTCAGAGGGTGTAGTGATTGATGTTTGTCCCCTCGGAGCGGATATATTCAAACAGATAAAGGCGAGGATGGTTTGTTCCAACCCTAAATTTAATACGACACTAAATGTAATAAATTTATTACAGATGGGGTTGGAGTGCAACGTGCATCTCAACGCTAAATGTGATAAATTTATTACAAATAGGGTAAGAATGCATCTTGCATCTCAACGCTAAATGTTATAAATTTATTACAAATAGGGTTAGAATGCATCTTGCATCTCAACGCTAAATGTCATAAATTTATTAGAAATAGAGTTAGAATGCATCTTGCATCTCAATGCTGAATGTAATAAATTTATTACAAATAGGGTTAGAATGCATTTTGCATCTCAATGCTAAATTAAAAAAAATGGTAACCCACACCGAGGTCGGTTGATTTGGACTTTGTATCTTGCACCTGAGCGCTGAATGTAATAAAATTATTACAAATAGGATTAGAATGCGCTTTGCATCTCGACGCTAAATTTAATAAACTGGTAACTCAAACCGATGTCGGCTTTCAATGTGTTTAAAGCGCATTAAAGCTTACCACAACACGCAAAGGCATATTTTTAACGGAGTACAAAATGATTCGAGCAAAAATTCAAAGTAAAGGAGACCCTTCCCCTCTCCCAAATTTTTGGGGAACATCAAAATTCAGAAAAAAACTCCTAGCGATATTCGTGCAACAGTTTACCAATATATATACTAGTGTACCAGTATATCAATCCAAACCCCGTACAGATTCGGCGGTTAAATTTAACAATCATCACAACATCCCAACAGTGCTAAGGCCATAGAGCAAGAGACCCCTCCAGCCTCTTTCTAGAGATTAAGGCCCAAATCAATGCATTTGAGAGGGTTTCGACCAATCCTTAGTAGTGGTAGTGCGGCCGACCACTAGCACGCGTGTCGCAGTCTCGGACGTTTGTTCTCCACAATCCCTCACGGACTGAGAGGGATGAGATAGCGAAGTTTAAGGTTGCTGACCCTGTCAGGATTGTTACTCATGCTGGGTTAGTGTCAGTGTCATGAAGCCCTCCGTTGGGTGACAAGCTCGAGGATGTTTAGGTTATCGGGTTAAATTGCCATTTTGGTGGACTAGCAGGGCAGTTAAGCCACACATTCGTCCTCCCAGCCTGTATGGTGCAGCTGTTTTTCAATCCTCTACAGAGTGCCGCTGTTCTGGGTGTTTTGATGGCTGGGACATTGCCACCCCATCCTCATCCGGGGCACTTGTATGTTGTCTCGATCATTCGCCATCTTGCGCGCGCGCATGAAAATCGGCCAGAAGAACACTAGATATACACATTAACTCGTAGAAAGGTAGTTGGCATTCGAGAGGGGGTGGCCCTAACAATGATGGTTGACCATCTTGGGGTTTTGTCAGGGGCATGCAGACCTGGGTCAGGTGGTAGTTTCCGGGGTTGGTGGGACCACTGGAGTGGTTAGTGGTTGTTATGGTGAGTGGACAGACTGGCTAGGTGAAGGCGCAACGGGGTGGTTACTGCTTTTTGTCGGTTTTGTGTTCTGACAACTTTGGCTCTTCCACCCAGCGCAGATGTTTATCTAAGTCCACTTAAATTGCTGAGCTTCAGTGTTCCCTTAAATGTAATACGACACTAAATGTAAAAAAAATATTACAGATGGGGTTGGAATGCATCTTGCATCTCAACGTTAAATGTAATAAATTTATTACAGATGGGGTTGGAATGCATCTTGCATGTCAACGCTAAATGTAATAACATTATTTTAGATGGGATTGGAATGCAACTTGCATCTCAACGCTAAATGTAATGAATGTATTACAGATGGGGTTGGAATGAAACTTGCATCTGAACGTTAAATGTAATGAATTTATTTCAGATAGGGTTGGAATGCATCTTGCATGTCAACGCTACATGTAATAAATTTATTACAAATAGGGTTAGAATGCATCTTGAATCTCAACGCTAAATGCCTCGGCATGCCTTCGAAAATGAGGGGACACTTGAGATTTGTCGGGCGGCTATAAACCAAACCTATTCCAACCTGGGGCATGGACGACGGGCTGGGAAGGGCAGTATATAGCCGTCTTACAGACTAGCCCATTATCGGGAAGGTCAGTCACCTCTGTATAGGCTGGCGCCACCACAATAACTCACCGACAGTATGGAGGGTGATCGACCCCCCAACCCCTGAATGTCCTCCCCACTTTGTGTCCCTCCAGTCATCTGTTTGACAATCTATAATGTGTCTGTACCCTCCACACCAACCAAAGTCCTATTTGCAGCGTTATCACAAACTGCACTCGTGATTTCATGTTTACATTTAGAGTTGAGATCCAAGATGCATTCCAATCTCATCTCTAGTACATTTATTACATTCTGTGTCGTATTACATTTAGTGTCGTATTACATTCAGTGGCACATTACATTTAGAGCTGAGCACAAACAAACCAGTAAACAGAATTGAGTACTGAGTCATTTACGTCAACCGCCTATGTGCATTGTGGGCTTATTTCAAAGCCAAAATCAACCCTCATCGATGTCAGTTATCAATTTATTATATTTTTGCGTTGAGATGCAAAAGGCATTCTAATCATATTTGTAATAAATTTATTACCTTTAGCGTTGAGATGCAAGACGTATTCTACCCCATATTTGTAATAAGTTTATTACATTTAGCATTCAGATGTAAGATGCATTCTAACACTATGTGTAATCAATTTATTACATTTAGTGTTGAGATGCATGACGCATTCCAACCCCATCTGTAATAAATTTATTATATTTAGTGTCGCATTACATTTAGGGGAACACATCATTTTGGAGTGTGTTCTCTGGTGTGTAGACTGCAGCCTAACCTCACAAGAGCTAGACTTTTGACGGTTACTCTGAACAAAGTTTTCTTAACACTCAAAGTATAATTCAACATGGTTTAATACAGGCTAAACATTTACACTTCATGCTCAGAAATTAATAATGAAAAGCATTGTGAATGGGTTGTGTTGCTGAAGGGTGGGTTGATTAATGAAGCTTAGCATTTGAAGTGGACTTAGATAAACATCTGTGCTGGGAGGAAGAACCAAAGATCTGAGAACACAGAACCGAAAAAGCCGTACCCACCTCGCTAGTTTTCACACAGCCATTCTGTCCACCTAACAGAACAACCGCTTACCATTCCAATGGTCCCAGCAACCCCTGAAACTGCCACCTGACCTAGGTCTTCATGCCCCTGACACAACCCCAGGATGATTAACAACCATTGATAGGGCCACCTCCCTCTGAAATGCCAGCCACCTATCTACGAGCGAATGTGGATTACTGGTGTCCCACTGACCGATTTTCACGTGCGCACGCAAGATGGCGAATGCAACTAACTACCATGCCTTCAACATTTGTCTTATTCTATGCATCCCCCATCGTCCCTCGCCCGGCGACGCAACAAGTCACATTATTATACAAAGTTCTAAGATCGAGACAGCATACAAATGACGCGGATGGGGGGAGGGGAGGGGAGGGGCAATGTCCCAGCCGACGAAACATTCGAAGCACTCTGTAAAGGACTGCAAAACATCTGCACCTTACAGGCTGGGGGGGGGGGGGGGGGAGAATGAGTGGCTTAACAGCCCAGTCTGTCCACCAAAAATAGCAGCCTAACCCGATAACCTAACCACCCTCGAACTTGTCACCCAACACGGGGCTTCACGAACCTGACACTAACCCCAGCATGAGTAACAATCATGACAAGGTCAGCAACCTTCTTCACTAGCCCCATCCTTCTCAGTCCGAGAGGGATTGTGGTGAATAAAAGTGCGAGACTGCGACGCGTGTGCTAGTGGTCGGGCGCATTACCACTAGTATGGGTTGATCTAAACCCTCTAAAATGCCTTGATTGGGGGGGGGGGCTTATCCTCTGGGGAGAGACTGGATGGGTCTCTTGTTTATGGTCTTAACACTGTAGAGATGTTGTGTTCATTGTGCTTTGTTAAATTTAACCTCCGAATCTATATGGGGTTTGTATTGATATACTGGTGCACTAGTATATATATATTGGTAAACTGTTGCTCGAATTTCACTAGGATTTTTTCTGAATTTTGAAGTTCCCCAAACATTTGGTACAGAGGAAGGGGCTCCTTAACGTCTGTTATTGGCCGGTCCCTCCGATTAGCTCCGACTTTGAATGTTTGCGCGAATCATTTTGTACTCCGTTTACGATATACTTTTGCTTGCTGATGTAAGCGTTAATGCGCTTTAAACACATATATTTTCAAAACACTAAGGGGGATATGTTCACCAATTTCGGTAATCTTTTCCTGTCCGGTCTCGGAAATTGGCCGTGCACAAACAAACCAGTAAACAGAACTGAATACCAAGTCCTAAATGGCTACCACCAGTGTGAATAATGGGCTTATTTCATTTAGTGTTGAGATGAAAGATGTATTCGAATCCTAGCAGTAAAAGTTTATTACAATCGTCGTGGAAATAAAAATGCTTAAAACACAGCAATTTTCTTAACACTGTTTTCGCAATCTTTGTTTGGCCGGTCGCGAAAATAGTACGAGCTCTGTTCATAAGTAATATTGAATACAAAGTCCTCATCAGCCGACCTCGGTGTGAGCTGCCAGTTTATTAAATTTAGCGTTGAGATGCAATATGCATTCTAACCCTATTTGTAATAAGTTTATTACATTTAGCGTTGAGATGTAAGATGCATTCTAACCCTATTTGGAATAAATTTATCATATTTAGCGTTGAGATGTAAGATGCATCCTAACCCTATTTGGAATAAATTTATCACATTTAGCGTTGAGATGTAAGATGCATCCTAACCCTATTTGTAATAAATTTATTACATTTAGCGTTGAGATGCAAGTTGCATTCCAACCCCATCTGTAATAAATGTATTACATTTAATGTCGTATTACACTTTGGGTTGGCACAATGGTTTTTCAATTGAAAATCGATAAGGAACCAATTAAAGATTTGAAATCTGAAATCTCTGTTGGTATAAAATGTACTCACGTTTATATTTACTGTTGACGATGAGGTCGATAATTCATACGTTTCCACCAAATTTGGGGAACTTTTAGTGCTTTCCTTACAAAATGAATCAGAATGATGAATGAAACGTTTCTGCGCGCCGAAGGCGCACAGGGACGATATGGGATTGAAATCCCTTGCGACCCTAATAACTTTATTTGCTTTATTGCTGTGTTTGCTTATAAATCCACGAGAGTCGGGATCGAGAGCCGATAGTCTGATTAAGTTTGATTGGGCGACTGGCAGTACGATAGTGGGTTGAGATCCCTGAAAACCTCGAACTGGAAAATGGCTAGGAATTTGCATAATTACAAGACTTCTGCTCCGTGTTGCTAAGAGAAGTGGACACATTTATGGTAACACTGAAACCGCAGTTTGGAGGCTATTGTAAAAAAAAAGAAAACGAAAACCAAACAGTCGCTGGTTTGGGAGCAGCCCCAGCATATTATGCTCAACGGTAACAAAAACGAAAAAAAGCCACCAATATGTGTACTGGTCTGAATCATGTTTTTGAACTGATTAGTTAAAAGAAGCCATGATGACAGAAACTCTCCAATCAGTGCTTAACACAATGAAAGGGGAAGCTCGACTCACCCGTCAATCATAACTTACTAGCTTCAGCTGAACAAACACTTCCCGTCATCATACTTGGTGTGAACTCAGCTCAGGAAGAAAAAAAACCTAATGATTATCTGATATAAGTGTTTACAAGTAATTGTAATTATTTCGTTTATATTTCAGGTCGATTTATTACATGGGCACTTTTCAACAAAATGGGATATTTAGGTCGACAGAAATTTGAAAATAACTTCAGACTGGTGATTTCATAGCCAGGGTATTGGGTTCGTACTCCAGAAGTATCAGGAACAAAATGCAACCATGATCACTCTCCATTTTGGAGATATCAGACCCAGAAGCGTGGGATCCCTGGTTGTTGTCCACGCTGTTACCACTCACATTAATTAACCCTAGAATAGAATGGTTGAACCAAATTGCTTGAACCCAGATTGTGCACAATGTACAAACTTCTTAATTTAATTCTTAGTCAGTTTGACAGTCCTTTGCATACATTGTCGAAGGGTTGTGGAAGTGTACTGGTTACGATGAAACATGGGGTACACATGTGATAGGATCAGATTTGTGTTTGCAGCTGCAGGCAGTGTAGATATGATGTGCATGCATTTTCATAGATAATTACCACCGCATGTCGCTTTTAACTAATAATCACTGTTTAAAGCACCTCTGCACAAAATATTGCAGCAAAAAGAGTGTTCAGTGCAGATTTATGTTTTGAAAGCAACTGTATGCGAGTGAGAATGAGTGAGGGGGGCAACGCCATCTACTGTCATTTTAATCCAATATCAAGGTGTGTATCTTGTGGTCACTCGTGACAACACAAACTGCCAATTCCCGTTGTTTTGAAAATGTCTGTCAGCTGAGAATTTCTTCATATATAAATCAAGTTTTCTACTTCTTCTAACGTCGGATCATTTTGTAAGTTTATATTTATTAATTCAATATAATGTATAGATACCATCGGTAATGTTAAATTATATGATCAGGCAGCTGGAGAGATTTTAATGAAGTTTATTCATCTCATTCATTCAAACGTCATTGTTATTTTCCATTTAAGGAGACTCGCCCTCAATGCTGTTGTTTTGTGCATTTGGAGTTTAAGGAGGCCTGCCCTTAAATGTACCAATGACTTTATCTGATATTAAGGAGGTCCATTTCTAGTGCTATTGATTTATGTAATTGGAGTTTAAGAGGGCCTGTTCTCAAATTACCAAAAAGTAATATTAAGGAGAGTCATCTCCATAGAAACCATGAATGAAGTTAACTGACAGTAGATGGTACGAGCTATGAACAGTATGGATAACTGAAATATGTGTTTGTAAGATTTTTAATTAAATACTTTTATTAATTTAGGATAAATAATTAGTTGTGAACTTGTTATTCAAGAAAACTTCTTTTCCGTTACAGAATCGTATAATGCCTTGAATATTCTGGAGTGGATGCTGAGCTTGGTTAACCTCTGTGTAACCGACAGGGTACGATAACATTTTTATTATCTCCTCTCAGTCCCAGTTTGTTAAAACTATGTACTGCCTGGGGTATTCAGTGCATCGCAACAACTAATAGTCTTTGAAAAGTTCCAAATATTAATTTAGTGTTTGTCTACAGTTGTGGACTTGCTGTTTTTTAATAACAACATATGTCGGCAAACCAATAAATGTGAATAGTACTTGTCTACTTCGGTAGACTTACTATTTCAATGTATGTACTGTGACCCAAATTTATGGCAACTAGCTTTGTAGAACAGTGCTGGTCTATGGCTGTGGATCGGTTTTCTAATTTGTGAGTTAATGTTAAAAGGTTTAACTACACCATAGTGGGTTAGTTAGTAACACTTTAGTTAATTCTGTATTGATTCAGTACTAGTTTATTATGGTAGACTGATGTTATGCATTCAGTCTATTACTGACTAGTCCTGAATTGATTTAGTGCTGGTCTGCTATGGTAGACTTATATGCTTTAAGTCCATTGTTGACTGGTCATAGATCGATTTGTACTGGTCTACTATGGTAGACTAATGCTATGCTTTTGGTCTATCACTGATTAGTGCTAGGTGGATTTAGTGCTGGTCGGCTGTAGTAGACTGATGTTGTGTTTTAGTCTAGTACTCAGTAGTCATGAATTGATTTAGTGCTGCTCTACTGTAGTAGACTGATGTTATGTTTCTAGTCTAGTACTGACTAGTCATGAATTGATTTGGTGCTGGTCTGCTTCTGTAGACTGGTTGCAAACTTTACAGGCAACGTGTTTGCTAGCATTAGTGTTTTAGTGCTGGTCTAGTGTGGTGGACTGATATGATTTGAATCTGCTAACAATTATGCATTAATCGTGTCATGTTTTATATTTTTATGCAGGGACCGACCTGGGCATGCGCCAGTGCGTATTCGGTTCTGAAACATCAGGACCTGGCTCTTAAATCTCAGAAATAGGCTCCCCAGTTGGCGCGTAACTTCTCAGATCATATTTTGATATTCTTTCGATGGATAATCGAGAGAGAAACTCTTACATGTATTATATATATGATTATCATTTATCATTGTTGTAGAGTGCTCAAGTTAATACTTCAAGTCTTAATTACCAAGCATTAATCTTCACCGTGGTTTCTGAACAAGTCTTGGCTGCCTAAATAGGCAGCCAAGACTTGATCAGAAACCACAGTGAAGATTAATGTATGCTATAGTGTACTAAATGAAAATGATGAGAGCTATTACATACTTGCAGTGTGTGTTACAAACAGCAGTGTGACTCCGCAAATTGAAATCTGGCGCATGAATTGAAAAATAGGCTCCGAGGCTAGAGCGTATTTTAAATAGTCCTTATCGGTCCCGTTTATGGTTAGGTGAAATTAACTTATTACTAATTTCCAGTCATGAAATGAAATCATAACCACAGATGGTTTCTGACAGAATCATAGTACTTGTCGTTTGTAGTAGACTAACTGTATTACACTGATACAATTATGTACAAATATATTGTACATACTATGCATCATTATGGAAACAAGGTGTTTTCCATATGTTTTATTCAGTTAGTATTTTGCTCATACTAGTGAAATGCCAGAATAATATATATGTATATATGTATGTTATTGCTCACATGCACACGTGGATGTATGTGAACTTGGAAAATTAGTCTGTGATATCCAGATTTATTTTTATTTGTATATATTTTCAGGGTTAAGTTATTTACATAATAATAAACTGGTGAAAAGGACCCACCTTGTGATGATTGATATAACCCTGTAACACACATTGCAACAAAAAATGTGTGGATTCAAGAGAAAAATATTTTACATACTGCAAGTTCGTATGATTATATCGAAACATGGGAACACTTTTGGAGAATGGAGAAAAGACGGCGAGCAAAATATGAATAAGAAAGACAAATTATCTGAGCTGTAACATAATGGACGTATCGGTAACAGAGGAGAAGCAAATGGTAACATTAGTGACATTTTTATTCCAAACAAATCATTAAACGTAAAATTTTGAACCTTTGAACAAAGTAACATGTCAATAAAAGAAATGGGTCCTGTACTCTCACGAACCCAATATATACCAAGGAACTCTATAAAATTCACGCGCGAAATACATTTTGATGTTTGTGTGGTAACAGGAGGGAAATAGCGATAACGGTAAAGACATTTAGCTCACCCACTCTGAGAAGTCCCCCTTGTGATCCAATTTCTAGTGTGTACTAAAGATAAGCTAATTTCCCCACTCCTCTTAGTCAGGGCACAAGACTATGCCAATAGTTAGGGAAGAGGTACAGTTGGGATTTCTAGTAACAACAGTAGAATTCTAGTAACAGGAGAGATCAATAGCATAACCTAATGGAATTTCGAATGGTCTGGTGGGCTGAACGACGTTAACCCCCCTTCCCCTCCCGAGGTGCAATGAGGTGTATTCATTGTTTGATATTGTGGACTCTTATTTTTCACAGACCGATTTCCGCTAGTTGTCTTCTACAAGACCTTCTGCTCAGCGAGCTAAATGGATTTTTTCCATTTTCACTCACCAATCACAAATATATTTGTATTTGTGATTGGTGGGTTAAAATAGAACAAAATATGAACCAGACAAAAGCGTGAAAGGAGTTGAAAGCGACTTACATAAGTCGCTTTTAGCCCCCTTCATCCTTTTCACTTGTTCATATGGTTTATTATTTGCGGTTATCTCCCACGGTGATATCAAGAAATCAAAATATATATTTTAGATAACAATGCTTTGTGGGCTCCGTGAACTACAATTATAAATGGTTGGTAGGTGGATATGACCAACACCGGTACCATCGTGAAGAAAGTTCAAACGCTGAAAAGTTGCACTCTAGCTGCAGTGAGAATTTGTAGTTAATCCTCACCCCCTGTCGAGATATATTCGGGTGAGTTATAGTATGGACATGCCTTCTAATATCCACTTAATGTGATGAAACACCTCGAAATACATGCAATCATGTAAAACACACATTCTATCGATCGCATGTAATGCCATGAGCGAGTTATACGCTTCTCTATATAATTTCCAACATGTTTACAATAACTGGTGAAATGTGTCTTTCCAAACATAAAGTTCCTATATCTAAATGTATCTACAATTGAAAGTTGTCCCCTCTGTTACCAATTTGTTCCATTCTGTTACTAACTTCCTAGAATTCTCTAAATTCGAAAATCAAAACAAGGCTGCATGCTTAGGGCTAATGTAGATACCCATTTCATTTCCTTGGTTGTGCGATCAGAACTATAAAATATGCAAACATAAGTGTGATTGTAAACATATGGCTCTCAGTGTCCCATTTGTTACCATTTTGTTACCTACTGTTACTATTTTGTCGGTAACAGAAGGGACGGTAACAGATGGGACATTTTTGCCGACCTCTGATATTTAAAAAATGAAGCTTTGTGATAAATTACTTATTTAACTCATTACCTGCACCAGTCACCTGGGGCTGCACATTAACAAACCAATGTGGCCTATTAATTAACTGCAGAGGCTGTAACAGTGGTAACAGTGGGGAATGAAGAAAAATATACTCACCAGTTCAGCTATTTTGCATCCCAAAATCTCCCTTTTCTATGTTTACTTGAAGCAGACGCTCGTTTTCCCGCCACTGCTATTACTGTTTGAAATCAGCTGCCTGTTTCAATTCCTTATTCTGTTAGGCAATTCAAAGTGTATTCTATGGTTTTTCCTTATAGTAACAGAAGGGACATGGCTTCTTGAAACAATAGATATTGGACCGCCGTTGCAACTTACATCAAATGCATGCTGTTCTTTCAGTGATATCAGTCAGTACAGGCCCACATTCACTGTTAACTAGCTTGATTTATTGCAGTAAACTGATAATCGTGAAGGACACGCATTACAAAAGATGTAATATACATTTAGGACATTCACTGTTTCAAAATTTTGTTGACACCATGAGCTTCAGCATCACTGAAAGAACATAATGTTGCCAAATTTTTGCATGCGTTGAAGTGGTGGCATGATGGTGATAGTTTGTTAGTCGATAGAGACAAGGATGCAGAGTGGTATTGCCTCAAAGAGCTCCCGGACATAATATATCCCATTTTTTGGAAAAATGCCCACATATGAAGTTTGTATGTTCCTGGGAATTATTATAGGTTAAATCGAGTAGGACTAGATATTAAGTTTTTGAGGAATTTAATGTAACTTATCTCCGCCAGCATGTGTGGTAAACGGAGATTTAATACCTGAATGTCGGTTTTTGAACACCGATCCGCAGGCTAAAACTCGCGAAGGGAGCTGCAGCGCGTGTGGGGGGGGGGGGGGGGGGTATGTTATAAGGGAAAGTGTGCTTGAAGTTTGCAACAGAAACTGGCGAGGTGGAATTAGGGCCAAGAGTTCTTTAGACGGGTTATATAAAAAAAAAGATGCGCCCGCTTTTGAGGATTCCCTCGATTGCGGGTTATTGTTGTTTAAGCGAGATACAAGTCACAGGCGTTTGGGGGGGGGGGGGGGGGGGGGGTTATCGTAAAAGTCGAGGATAGCGTGTGCGAAATGTGTAACTTCAGCTTAACGGAGAACCTGGAACATTTAATTTTATAACGACCCATATATTTGCTTATTTGAACAAGACCCCTTGGCAAACTAATGAAATATGGGATGGAAACTTGAAGGATAATTTGATGGGGAATGGTAATAGGAAAAGAATCAATTTTATAGTTGGGGAGATTGAGAAGGTGGCATTGGCGGAATTATGGATCAGTTTTTGACTGAATGCTGGGAAGTTAGGAGGGAGAGAGAAGGAGGAATACCCTGGCGGGGCACTGAATTAACGTAGGTTCCCTGGACCGAGAACAGCGACAAGTCAGCGGAAGACCGAAGATTTCTTATGAAGTCTTATTTTAGTCAGCTTGTCAGTCTTGATTATAGTTGAAATGGTCAAGATTTTTGGGTAATTGATAATTTATTTGTGGATATATGCAATGTACATGTAATAGTCGGAACGCCACTTCTTCAGTAATCAACAAGTGCCGTCCTCCAAATCGGGCATTACGGGCCCAACTCAGGGACTTCGGAGGCTTCAGAGGGCAAAGGAGGAGAGGGAGATTAAAAGTGTACTCGACAATATGTATAAGTTAAATCTACAACGTACCAAAGACTGTGTGATGACACATTATATTAATGACTTTTTATATGAAACTTTAGATCTCACTCCGTGGATTCTATAGCTTGTTTGTTCAGTAAGTATCATTTTGTTCGCACTTAAATATGTCAGGCACAAATCCTTCAAAGTTTCCTATTTTCACAATTAGGTTATAAATTAATCCACATCAAACTGAGTTCATATTCACTTGATCCAGTAGATTTTGGTTGACTTTTAACCTAACTGATTTCAGATTGTAATTCTCGGAAAGTAAAGCCGTTTTCACAAGGGCACTTCGAACAGAAAAGGATACGAGCTGCTCCTTCTCTGCACGCTCTCCACAGGGGGCAATTGACACCCCTGCTCTATCACACTTCCGACGGGTACTAAACCGTCGATTTGTGTTTGACAACAGTACAGCTAGAAAATCTAGTCTAGTAAACAAATATGAGAGAGAACCACCAAATCTTCCCCAGCTTCCGAGTCGGCTCAACAATAGCCGGGCCGCTTTGCGGGTTTATATTTTTAGTATATAAAATTGCTAAGACTATCGCTTATCATGTTCCAACAGTTCACTGAACTTTAAGTCGAGGAGTTGTTGTACACTGCAAAAAATATAGGTTCTCTTTAGAACCAAAACTGGGTCTAATCTTGTCCCTGAGATGGAACCATTTCTGTTTAAACAGTATTTATTTCAAACCAAATAAATTTATAAAGATTAACATTAAATATTAACATAATTAAACATAAATTGGGGGGGTTTCAGCCGTAAGTTTAGAGCTTATACGAGGTTGTCTCAAATCATTATCAAGCAAATGAGATATGAACAGTTGGCATATCGAACCAGTTTTGGTTCTCTTCAGAACCAAAACTGGTTCGATATGCCAACTGTTCATATCTCCTTTGTTTCAAAATGTTTGGCGACTGCGTTGAATAAGCTCCAAGTTTACTGCTGAATCTACTTCAGTTCATGTGATATTGTGTTAAAATTGAATGCTAATCTTGGTTAATTTATTTGATTTGAAATAAATACTGTTTAAACAGAACTGGTTCCATCTCAGGGACAAGATTAGAACCAGTTTTGGTTCTAAAGAGAACCTATATTTTTTGCAGTGTATGTTATTTACCCGCTATTTATATATTTATTATAAAGCAAATTCCACATTTTTGTGAGCGTTCTGATAAAAAACACAAATATAGAATAGCTCTGTTAAACACATATCTCGTTTTAGTACTGATATCAGCGTACAGAGTGCAGCAATTAATTCCGAAATAGCACATTTTGGAGCACTGTGTAACACGATCCTAACCTTTTTTACGCTTATGGAATCACCGCGGTGTTAGGAACATATATTTCTCCCAGCTTCATTTCACCTTGTTCAGGGTTAACGACATGAAGGTCCGTGGTCTTCCCGACGAATCAAAGTAACTTCACCCATACAATTTCGCAGACACACAGGACACGTGTCCCATATGTCCCCTGTTGCTATTCCCCTGACTGTTGCACATTTGGAATGAGATATACGTAACAAAATAATCACATCATAAGTCTATATCACAAAACAATGCAGACTGAATACTGAATACAATGAATACTAAAATTAATCAATGCAGCTCAAATGTTGCAATGCTTTATTCAAATTGAATGACATATCCAATGGTTGTGCCTGTGGTATTGGTTACCAGGAGCTATTTAGTGCTGAATATGAGTGCCCCAGGTATTTACGGAGCGGCATAAGCGTGAGTGAAATATAGACAAAACTCCAACAAGAGTCTTCGATTCCTTATCCGTGTTCTGCGTGAGTTATGCTCTGTAATTATATTACGATTAAACCTGAATTTATGTTCCACGAAACTAAATAATTTCTTATAGTATAGCCCTCCAGGCAACTTTTTAAGACCCCAAAACAGGGGGTTATGCAATAAATAAGAGGGAGAAACTGACACGAAGGGGATAACCGGCCACATGCAGAAATTTTTCAGGGAATTCCCTACAAACACACTCAAAAGGTAAATTTTATTTTTAGGTCCAAAAGTCCTCAAATCACCCTCTTTTTAGCAGGAATATTCAACCATAATGCAAGATGTCAATAGATTGTTTCAAACGTTTATTAAAACAATACATTTCCCAAGGATGATTATTTTTAGAGATTGCATCACTTCCGACAACTTCCGTGCAATATTTCAAGGCGGGTGACTCTAATTCAAATATTTATTTCGGTAGTACCATTAAGTGAATGAAGCATGGATTTTTAAAGACAAAAAATCACCATCGGCGGTCTGTTCATACCCCCACCACACCGCTTGACTAATAGAACAACACAATTCACACCGTACGCCCCATATCACTGAACTTCACAGCCATGCACACGCCCACAACACTGCATGTCCTAGCATTATGCTGTACAAGTACCAACTGTGGATAAGCACAACACCCTAGATGGTATAGGTAGTACAGAATGCTAAGTCATCCAGTGTTGTGTGGTAAAGATTGTTGTCAAGTTCGGTAAAAAAGCTCGTACTGTATGTATTCTGTTCTTCTTCTAGGCTCCTGGTGTGATGTGGTTTGTTTTATTGTCTAGTACGGTAGTACACGGTGCGTGATATTTACCCCTGATGGTCTACTGTTATCTCATAATAAAAGAAGAAACATATCTAAGCTCCAAAAATGAAGAGATAGCTGTACTTTGGATTTCGATCTGGCGTCATTTTGATGGATTTGGCGTCATGTTGATGTTTTTACGCTTCTTCACAGTTTTGGCTTTTTTTGATTTAATTTACTCTTATTTGTTTTACAAGGATTGGCGAACAAGTTATGCAACTTATATTAACGCCTTTCCTGGTGTAGGTGTGTGGGATGACCTTCATGAATGCAACTTCGTGGCCTAGCTCTTCTCGAATACTACGAAGGGATCTTTAGCCTGCACGGAGTATGTCTCTCTCCACACAGAGGACAGCCATTTTATGTCCCCACCCGATAAGATATATTTCATAAAAAAGCTGTCTTCTGATTCTGATAACTCCATTTTTATAAAAGATACAGCTACCACACTTCGCTCTGTTTTCTGTTAATTTGAAATTGTTCAGTGTTATTTTCTACTTTCAAATTTATGCACCCGATGCCAACGATGCCATTTTTGTAATTTTTTTTCTTGGATTGCTATTTTCAATCTCATTTTCAGCCCTACCCTTTCGAAATTTTGGAACTGTTATCTTTGCGAAACACTGTATTTAAAATCTACTGTCGTCCTTGAAATCGTCAACTCGTAAACAGAAGGCAGGTGTGATTTCATGGGGGGGGGGGGGGGGGGGGGGGGGTTCATATAGTCATACATTTAAATACGAAAAATTTTCTGGGCTTTTAGTATATTTTAGAGCTCCACACTTCAATGTTGTGCCTATTTTTCACATATTTAATTAAAAACGGTCTTCTGACTCACGTAACTGCATGGTTATAAAAAAAAATACAGCGACCAAACTTAGCAACCTGTTTTCTATTCATTTGAAATTGTTCCAGATCATCTTTTTCACATTTATGCACCCGATGTCAGAGATGACAAGTTTAGGTTTTTTCTATATATTCTAGTTTCAACCTCATTTTTAGACTTACCCCTTATATTCATGTTTTAATGTGAACAAAGATCAACTGTCTTTATCATATTGCAAGGACGGGGGAAACTATAATGGCTCCCATTTATCGTATATTTGAAAATGGCTGGGAGGCCTTTTTCATATATTCGATATATTCTCTCTTTGAAGTTAATTTATATAACCCTTTACCTAATCTGAAAAGCAGGCGACACTTGCAAAAATAATTCTTGAATAATTAATTGTTTTCATTTTTTGTCGCAAAAACATAGGTTATGATCCCTCGTTGGAACGAGCTCGACGAGCTCGTTCCAACGAGGGGTCATAACCTATGTTTTTGAGACAAAAAATGAAAAAAATAATGAAAATTAATTGGCGATTTTTGAGAATAGCGCTGGCCGGTTTGGGCCGTTACGTTAGGTAAAGGGTTAAACGAATCGAGCACTTTCGTATGCATGACATTATAAAACATGGGGGTACATTTGCAAAACGAAAACTGTGGGTTTGTTAAATTGTGAATTCATTGTTTTTCAAACATCGCGGCTTAGTATCTCTTTAGATTAAACACTGTCTATTGAAAAATAATTGGTAATTACATGTAAGAAATTGAAGATATAAAATATGTATGAACAAGAAAAGGTATTGTGTTTTTGTATATTTTTAATGACACGAGCCGACATCAAGCACAGGGCTTATGTAAGTCGTCTCTTAAGAGTTTAAAATTGCAACTGTATAATTTATATTTTTTTAGTAATACAAACAGGGGTACATTTATTTTTAAACTGATTAAAGGGCCTGTGATAAAAAAAGAAGCAACAGTGAGGAAAGTGGGATGTCAATGTCTTGACGCCAGTAATCTGGCCAGCTTGAGACACGATCGATATGGTGGTCGCTTATAATACGCGTCAAGATTACTAAGGAAGGTCGCCCCTTTTTGTTCCTTTAATTCACTTATTGGTGTTTAACCCTTTACCTAACATGAAAAGCAGACGACACTTGCAAAAAAAAATTCTTGAATAACCAATTGTTTTCATTTTTTGTCTCAAAAACATAGGTTATGACCCCTCGTTGGAACGAGCTCGACGAGCTCGTTCCAACGAGGGGTCATAACCTATGTTTTTGAGACAAAAAATGAAAATATTTGAAAATTAATTGACGATTTTTGACAATAGCGCTGGCCGGTTTTGGCCGTTACGTTGGGTAAAGGGTTAAGGTCGATTTGAGGAATTGTGGATTCATCATAACTCCGATATGAGTATATAATTCTGTTTAGTTGGAGAGTGAATGGTGCATACTGTTTTGTAGCATGGGACATGCATTAATATAAATGGTGCATCACGTGTTTGTTGGGACCCTGGTTACTTTTAGTATCTATGTTTATACCATGGACGAAATACAAGAACAAAGTTCAGTTTAACCTATCGTTTACAATATAGAGGATGCACGTCTCGAGCTGTAATAGGCGGTGCCCACTATAATAGCAAAGTAGAAGATCCACAAACAGTAAATAAGCACTGGCCTAAATCCCAGGGTCCCGTTGCAAAATAAATTTAGAGAGTATGTCACATCCAATTAGATTTCCCACCCACTATGATTCCCGAGATGTCGTGATAGATATTAGGCCCCAAATATAAGCCTAGTAACAAACATGGACCCGACGGTTTTGCTTATTGAAGCAAGGGTCTTAGGTTGAGGGTGCTCCCGCCCCAATTATCAATTATCGCCTATAATTCAAAAAGTTGGAAATTCGGTGATGTAAACTCCTGAAGTTGGAAATTGAATACTATCAATTTAATTCTTTGCACGCTGTTGGTGGATATTCCTACCGAGGACAGGACGTCTCTTGCCACTAAAACAAGTATGACTTGACTATTGTCAACCAAAGTTTACCCTCTAACTAAATCCACGGTTTGACCATTAATTTATCAAGTTGTATTGCAAAGAATTTGTTATAAAATCTTTTTCACTGAATATAGTCATGGTTTCTGTGTAGCAGCCATTAATATATTTGATCAAAAATACTTTTAAAAATACTGTGAAGGGTACGATTAATTTCCTCAAGTGATAGTTTTAATTTTCCAATTTAAGAGTTGTTTAATCTCTATGTCAGCTCGCAATATTGAGTCGTCATGTCCGATTTCATCACATCTCACTTCCGAATACCGAATGACTCTTTTATAACGGGGAACTATTTGAATGTCTCCGTTACAGTATGAAGATGTTTAGACTGTCGCGTATTGTGTTCAGTGTACGGTTAAGTGGTATCAGAGTAAGACAAAAGCCTTCCGGTAAAAAAAAGAACACTCGGGAATATGATCAGAGTAGAATTACCAAGAAGGGTAACTGCCCCACCAGTTAAACTAGCGACCAAGTGTCCGTTTCATGAAAGATGCCTAAGACACAGATGAGTCCTAAGATGGTCTCAAGATGTAACGTTCGTCATAAGACCGTTCCACGAATACAGCCTTAACTTGAGATTGTCTCAAATTGGTCATAATCTTAAGACTGGAGAGTAGGTGTCTTAAGACAATCTTAAAAGCTAAGAGCTGTCTCCAATTGATGTTACTGGCACAGAGAAACTTCCACCGACAAAGCGTTTGTTTAGGATCGCACCAAAACTCTAGACTATATATGAACGACGTTGACAGATCGAAGTACCGTTTGACGAGGCCAATGCTAATGCAGTTGTACCGAATGCAACAGGGACGTCATCAGCACCCCCCCCCCCCCCCAAAAAAAAAAAACAAAAAAACAAAACAGTATTTGTCAGTGTGGGTGCTAGTGATGACAGCGTTTCCTCACTGGTCATACTATAATACCCGCTGCTGACAGAAAAACACCGCCGCGGGCGTCAGTAACGCTTACATCAAGTGTAAGTTGTCTTGCTTAATTGATTTTTAATTGATAATTATAGACCAATGTTTCTGATAATAGTCTTAAACCCCATTTACATGACGAGATATATTCCTAGATTATTTAATATCTAGGATCAAAAAATAACCCTGGATATTAATTTTTTGTCATGTGAATGCAATTATTCGGGGATTATTTATTTGTTCGGGGAATATTTTCTTCAAAAATACTCCACCCCGAGAGGTGGTCGAAAATCAAATAATCTAGGAATAAAATGCACTTTCGCGCTCATGTAAATCGCAGGAGGAAAATAATCCTAGATTATTCAAACAATACGTCATCATTTTCATCACGCATTCCATAGTTTGGTCATTTCCTGTCTTGAAAAGCGCGGCAAGTGTAAGAAGCGGTATTATATTGTGTTTCAAAACAACTAAGAGATAAAATGCCTGGGAAAAGTCGGAAAGGTCGTGGTTCTGCTTGGTCTGACCTTGATACAAATACGCTGTTGGATGCATGGCTGGAACTGGACGTAGGGGCTATTCTTTACAACCCTAAGCTCAGCCGAAGTGGTATATATAATGATGTAGTTGGTAAGCTATCTGAGCTCGATGTCGAGAAAACTGTGGATCAAGTTCGCAAGAGGATGAAAGTGTTGAAGAAAAATTATCGCGACTGTCGGGACAGACTTTCCAGAAGTGGTGGGTCTGGCAGAACATGTAAGTTCTATGAAAAACTGCACAGTATACTAG
Organism: Pictodentalium vernedei; assembly: GCA_031216915.1. Lineage (NCBI taxonomy): Eukaryota > Metazoa > Mollusca > Scaphopoda > Dentaliida > Dentaliidae > Pictodentalium > Pictodentalium vernedei. The sequence goes on from CM062293.1 coordinate 438,376,613, forward strand.
GGAGTCGCCCAGCTTCATCGCCTTTAAAGGTAATCGACACTGGGACCCAGAATATATCAGATAACGACAATGGAGAGTCGGATGTCGATGCTGGTAACCTGAGTGGGGTCGAAGCAATGTCTGACCATGGTTCAGACACAGAAGCCATTGCAACTGTTGATACTGAAACAGCCTCCCAAACTCAAGACTCAGCAGAATCAACAACGACTGTCACCACAGAGACCGAAAATGAACAAACTATCCATGATTCCAGTGATTTAGCGAACAGCCAAACAACTAAACGCCGTGCAACAGCTTCATTCAAAAAACCTGTTAAACCTGCTAAAAAGTCAAAGTTCGAAACTGCCTTGGGTACCGTAATGGATAAGTTTACTTCTTCGAATGAAAGGATTGAAGAAAAACATTTGGAATTGGAAAAACTAAAACTGGAGGCTGATATAAAAAAGACAGAAATGGAAAGGCTAAGGATCGAATCAGAAGAGCGACGAAAGAAAATGGAACATGATCATCAATTCCGGATGATGGAGATGATTATGCGGTTAGCTACCAATAATACAGCGACACGACAACCACCAGAAAGAATGGGTCCTCCTGTACATAGTGCTAACTTTACTCCACGTCATGCTTCTGCAGACAACAGCTGGCTCAGTTCATCTGCAGAGAACTTTGAAGACGGCGTGTCCAGATCCTTCTACCAGCTTTGAGTTTACTGTTACAACGACAAACATTTCGTGAAATGATAAAGGTGCTGAAAATCGGCTTTTAATTTTAGTTTTATGGAGAAGCAAGAACGCACTTTAACCCCTTATTTGTACAGTGCTTTGTGGAAAATAAAAAAAATACTACGTTTTTAGCCGCGAATTCAATTTTTTGACCCAGTAAAATCATGCAAATATGGAATCCGGGAGAGCCGGTGTAACAGGAATGGAAGTCCGTAGGAACGATAGTCCCCCCTGGACTATTATTCGTCGGAATAATAGTCTCCGGACTGTTATTCCTCTGAATAATTGTCCAAGGTCTACCATTCCTATGAAGAATAGTCCAATGGACTACTATTTCTAGAAATGGTAGACCTAGTATTATTATTCCGCGGAATATTAGTCCACGAGGACAAATATTCCCACGGACTACCATTCCTTTCACACCGGGTCGATGAACAAGTCTTAATCGTAGCCATATTTGAAAGTGCAAATTCTAAATTCTCTCTTACACCCCCGCCCATTCTCTCCCTATTTCTCTCTCTCTCCCTCGCCCCATCTCTTTCTTTCTCTCCCCCCCTCTCTCTCTTTCTCTCTCCCCCCCCCCCTCTCTCTCTCTCTCTCTCTCTCTCTCTCTCTCTCTCTCTCTCGCATGTGCAGGAGAGAGAGAGAGAGTGAGAGAGAAAGAGAGAGGTGCGATAAAGAGGGGAAAGGAGGGCATGCTTTGTCTCCCTGTGATGATCAGACATAATAACTTATACTGGGGCATTTAGTTCCCCATCCCGCTAACAAACATAAAAGGGGACCCGTAGGCGTATGAGCCAGGGAAATTCACGAATTCAGGCAATCAATCATTTTTTCTGATAGAGGGCCTATAAAATATTAATAGCGTTAGTTAACTAATTGAACGGAAGGAAATACTTCCTAGATGAGAGCTAAGTAGTCGAAATCTGAATTGCGTGCCCGAAATCATGTTCAGTTCCGTTTAAAACTTAAGATCAAAGCTACACAACGCCGACACAAGACCTGTAGGACTAGAATAAGGTGCGCTATTTGTTAAGAGATATCAGATCAAAGCTGCAGAATGCCGACGCGAGAATTTTAAGGCTAGTATAAAGCTAGTAATTGTATGACTGTGGTCTGGGACCTGACTCCCACTCCCCACATGATAGAGGCCTATATGGGGGTGGGGGTTAGGTAGTCACAGGCCTCAGTCAAGCAATGACTAATATCAGCTATGCATGCTATTAGTTGTGAGCAGACTGAATTGCTTAGTTATAGTGTTATTGTGTACAAACCTACGTCAATATAATATCGAACCACTGATTACGACGAAGATTTTTCGGACAAAATTGAGCCAGTCGCCCCTCCCAATCCCCTTCATAAAATCGTCTCATACGCCTATGAATGGACTTGTACTAGCTACTTGAGCTGGTGACTTCTTTGGACCTGTTCCAAAACAAAATTTGTAAGAAGTCATATTTATATATATATATCACTCAAGGATACTCGAAATAAAACGGTCGGAACACAATCAAATGCCTACACATGGTACGAATTTGAGTGTCAATAGAACCAGCTCCATACGCTCATTCCACTGACATTTATATTCGTATTTTATTGGTCATTGTAAGGAAAGATGTGAATTTTGTGGTTTGCTTTAGCTAACAATGAACTATTTTTCTAGCCCCTTTAACAAGAATGTAACTGCCAGGAGTAAGGTATTGTTTTTAGACCTAGATTGCAAATTCTAAATTTCATTAGGAATTTTGAATGCCGGCATTCTGGCCCCTCCACTTTTTAAAAATGTTTCCACCGGTACTACACATTCGGATCTGTCGGATCGATTGTGGCAAATGATGACACTCAATATAACTCTTTTATTGGTAATATGTTTAAAACATGAATTTGACAAATAATCTCGATCTTTTTGGCAACAATTTCTCCATTTTGTGTTAAATGGTGTTAATGAAATAGTCGGCGAGTGTGTCCCGAATCTCCTTGCCGGCCTGTCCGCTAAATTCTTCTCCATGAACATCAAATTCCTCAACAGTTTGGTCATCTCCATTGGGTTCTTGGACTAGAGTTTCATCAAAATCTTCCTTCATTGTTTCACAGAAATTGTGGAGCACACAGCAGGTAGCTATCACATCACAAGCAAACAGAACTTTAACGTCGAGTCTTTTAGCAAGAACTCTCCATCGACCCTTCAGTCGGCCAAATGCGTTTTCAATAGTCATTCTTGCTCTACTGAGTCTATAGTTAAAGACATTCTGGATTGTTGGAAGTGATCCTCGTCCGATAAAAGGCTTCATGAGCCATTTGCGCAAAGGATACGCTGGATCGCCGATGAGTGTTATAGGCAGAAACAACTCTTCATCTCTCAGACAAACCTTGACACCTGAATCCGGCATGGACAGCGATCCATCTTCTCCACGGTCACATATATTAGAGTTAGCTAAAACACGAGCATCGTGCACTTTTCCTGGCCAACCAATATTAATTTCACGAAATATGTACCGATCATAACACACACCTTGTAATATTAAAGAATATTTTCCTTTCCTGTCTACGTAATCTCCGTGATTTACCTCCGGTTTTATAATTTCGATATGACAACCGTCTATTGCACCCTCACATTTTGGAAAATCCCATTTTTCTTTATATCCTTTAACAACATTCCTTAGATCATTTCCACTGGGAAAGTGTATATATTTTTCACGCAGTTCGTCAGAAATCACTTCACAGACACGATGAACAACTTTGCAAACTGTTGGTGTAGCCACGCCAAAAAGATTGCCTATGGTCCGATACTCTGCATCTGATTCTAGCCAATAGACAGTCATTGCAATCTGTTTATCCACAGAAATCGCCTGACGCACACATTTCTCAGAAGGCTGGATGTAGGGAGCCAACTCTAAGCACAGTTGGTCAAAGGTGAATTTTTTCATCCGAAAATTATCAAACCAGTCTTTGTCGTTGAAGGTTTTTTTGACAGTTTCCGTGTACCAGACCTCTGAACGAGGTCGCTGCCAACCCGATCGAAGCCGCAAACTGCCCACCGTAATCCCGATTGAAAGAGCATAGACTTTCTGTCTAGTGCGTCGGAGTCGTTCCATCTCTTTGCATGAAATGACCACGTCATCCGAAAATACTCCAGATTTCTCAAAGTACATGTGAACGCAGATTATTTTTCAAATTATATTCCTGGAATAAAATTTTGTGATTTTTATTTCCCGAATAAATATAAACCTGGATTATTTTCCGCCATGTAAATTGCCCTTTAGTCTATAAGCGAGTTTCGACAGTAAGCAATCATAATCCCAACCTAGTTACCCAAAAATACGTTTTTCCGACCACAATAAATCCAAGGCATGTTCTTTTTTAAATACGGCACCTTTTGTTATGAAGTAAGATTTAGATTCCAAAAATGTTTTTATCAATAAAAGCGTTGTCCAATTGTCTAAATCCACGACACCCTGCTCTATTTCGTTAAGAGAACACCAGCACCGAGATGCAGGATGTTTAGTTTCACCATCCATGTAGTTGTGTAACCAAAATGGAACCATCTTCAACAAACTATTGAAATGCCGTAGGTGCTCAATTTATCAGTCAATAATGTTAACTGCGAAAAAGTATTAATCACAAAAGTCCACGTACACCAGACTCCCCTATGGTCAAAAGGCTGCCCCGCACCGGGTTTTACATGGTATTTACCCGATGCACGTTTTAAATGATGACTCGTGTGGTTTCGCTTCTACGCCAGTGGTAGTTTCCAGGCGGTTGTAGGGGATATTGGTGGCGTGAGTAAATCAACAGTATCAGGGGTTGTGAACTCTTTTTCCGTAGCCATGTGTGATAGATATCGTGGAAATATTTCCAGGCCAGTTACACTAAGAGAAATAACTTTCTATAGATGAACCATACACTGGATCATTCAGACTACACGAATCCACCCTTGTCTGTCGCAGCTGTATCAATCGAGTGATACCCAGTCTAAAAAATGTAAAGCCTAAGATCAAAACTTACGTTTGTCATACGTGTGTTTCGTGAAACGCTTCCTTGAACCGGAACTGTCATTGCTAAGATAGAAATTATCTCTAAACCCTTTCAACCCGTAAGACCGATTTTTCGGCCCAAGTCATAATTCCGTCATATTTACGTCTTTTTGTGAGACGTCCATACATGGAGCATTGATGATAAAATGATAACTACAGTCTGCAGCCAGTCGGCTGCAGACTGCAGTTATTATTTTATCCTCCCTGTATAATGATATTGGACTGACCCATCTCACTGTATGTGTATAAAAAGGCGATACCATTTCAGGAATTGAGGGTTCAAGGGGTTAAATTTGAGAACGTCTTAAAATGATCTTATGACATTACTTCATGGGACAACTGCATATGGTCTAGTGGACTGAAATAACTGGTATTTTTATTTTGGCAATAGCAGTTGTTATGGTTAATCGCAATTGTCGTGTCATTGCAATTGTATTAAACATTTCCTGCAGCTGTTGTTTATTGGGGTTGGGGTGGGTCTGGCGTGTTATTATCGTATATTGCTTCACCGACACACTGATTATTGTTAAAACAACAGAGATGAAACCACAAAACAATAGTTATATTAATTCTTGTTCAGAAGGCCTGTCACTAGTAAAGCTCCAACAATGCATAAATTATGGATTGACCCCGATAGTAGTATACATGCTTATTTCAATTCCTCTTTTCCGGAGCCGGTGGAGCAGAAGGGGCAGGAAAGGAAAATATTTTTAATTCGGGATTAAATTTAAGAATTATTTGTTAAAAACTTGTTTTCTATTTTTGGTATCCTTTGTTCTTTTTGTCTTTTAAATAACCTGTTTTTCTCGCATCAGAAACTTGAACGGACAGGGACGAGTCGAAAGGTGTCAGCCGTGATTGTAAAAGGACTCCTTTCCGCCATTTTGGTTGCTATTATTCGCAACCCAAAGCATGGCTGTATATACCAGGTTATTTGATATATATATTCCTTCTGAAACTACGTCGCGAATGCATGCAATCTCGGAGGGCATGCCTTGATGCTATATTTGGAACATTCAGTCAGTCTGTATTCTAGTTATAAAAACTCAAGACCTTTAAAAATTAATTTTGAGAAATATGCAATAAACATGTAGCATTGGTGGCGCAACATTTAATTTCATTAACACGTGTCGTACCAGTATTATAAAATACGTCCCTCGCCCACACCCACCCCACCCCCAAAGCTCGAATCGGGTAAAATAAAGCACTATTTCTTTGAACGGCTAATAGTATACAGGGTGTACAAACAATTTTAGGGTTAGAGTTATGTGATAATGCTGGACCGTTGTAAAAGGAATGGAAGTCCGTAAGAACGTTAGTCCCTCTGGACTATTATTCCGCGGAATTATAGTCCTAGGTCTAACATTTCTAGGAATAGTAGTCCGGCGGACTACTATTCCAAGAAATGTTAGACCTAGGACTATAATTCCGCGGAATAATAGTCCAGAGGGACTAATTTTCCTACGGACTTCCATTCCTGTTACACCGGCACAGGAATACTGAGTCCAAAAATATAATTTACATTTTTACGTTAGTATTGGTGTTGTGGTATGTGTTTCTTGAACAATAGTATTATTTTCGAATATATTTATGATCTTGAGGTGTATCATGTATATCATGATTCTAGTGTAGTCAACTTCATCTCTGTGGAGGGAGAGGAGGAGGGCTGTCCTTTGTACGGCTGCATGGTATTTCGATAAACCGATATATACTGGTATTCAAACCAATATCCATTGAATACCGGCGTAATTACAAAAAAATATAGGTTTATCGTCATTATTTAATTACCCACATTTTAATTTGCAAGATGTCTGGAGTTTAAACTGGAGCACTGAATGAATGGCATTATCCCTTTACCCAAGGAATGGTCCGCATGTGCCTGCGTAATAAACAAATTCAGCAAGTGAAAAAATAATTTTTTAAAAATTTCAACAAAACTACATCATGTGACCACCCCACTGGAACGAGCACATGATATAGTTTTGTCGATTTTTTTTTTAAATCTGGTAAACTAGTATTTCAAATAATAAATTTTGATACCGTGTGAGTTGGGTAAAGGTTTTTCGAACCGCACCATCCAGACATGTTTATTCGTTCCGACTGTGATGCCTCATGTCTCGATTGTGGAACGTATGTTCAGATATCTGAACAGCTTTCGATATACCGTATACCGCAGTATTCATTTTTGAATACCGTACAGCCCTAGTCCATTGGTTATCGATTGGGAGGAACCTGATTTCTTCGACTTTGATGTCTCGCGTTCCGAAGGATAAAAATATTTCAAATACAACATCAAAATGTGCCTTCTGAGAAAGCATGTCTTGGTGATGCAGCTTGAACAATAGTTGGTCGGAATTATCGATACAAAATCAAAGAATCTTGGAAATTTATTTTATGATAAATAAAATATACACAAAGTAGTCGTGGCGCAACATCTTATTCAATAAACAGGTAACGTAAACGAACTCGGAATTGTTATCTGTACAACCGACGATGTGTGATGTAAGTTCACGTATCAAGTTACTATCAATCCTAATCTTGTGAGAAAGTTCGTGATTTCAGGCAAGAACCATTCGATATCCGAGACTCCAATCCAGACGAGAATGACCCGAATAAATAAATGCGGTGTGTCACCACCTTCAGTCCATCGTCGAAGTCCCTGTACATCAGAGGGTGTAGTGATAGATGTTTTGCCCATCGAAGCGGATATATTCGAACAGATAACGGCGGGGATCGTTTATTAATTGAAAATCGAGAATAAACGAATTGAAGTTTGTGAAATCTGGAATCTCTGTTAGTATAAAATGTACTCACGTTTGTATTTACTGTTGTCAGTGAGGCTGATAATTCATGTCTCCAGAGAAAGGGGAACTGTTGATGGGTTCCTTAAAAAGTGTATCAGAACTGGTCCGAATCATATTTATCAAAAATCTGTTGAAAGTATTCAGTTTCCCACGTAATTGTGGTTGAATGACTTTTTTAACCGACTACTCTTTAGGCAGTACACAGGAGTATCTGTGTCAAATTTTACTACATTTGGTCTACGGATAAAAATATTATGTTACCAAAACTATCCTTTCTGCTTTGCCCCCCCCCCCCACCCCCCCCCCCCCCACCCCCACCCTCTCGTCAATTCAGGTTTGAATCCGCCATGATACGAGTCTTCCTCTGACTTTTTCACCCTCGTTTATGCCCATTTCTAAATCCGAGATCTTCGTTGAATAGTTATCTATTAACCCTTTACCCAACACGGAAAGCAGACGACACTTGCAAAACAAAATTCTTGAATAACTAATTTTTTTCATTTTTTGTCTCAAAAACATAGGTTATGACCCCTCGTTGGAACGAGCTCGACGAGCTCGTTCCAACGAGGTGTCATAACCTATGTTTTTGAGACAAAAAATGAAAAAATAATGAAAATTAATTGGCGATTTTTGAGAATAGCGCTGGCCGTTTTTGGCCGTTACGTTGGGTAAAGGGTTAACTCCTTCACCTGGTCTATCCACCTTGTGTTTGTGTTGGAATTCCAACTATTCAGGAACATTAATTTACACCGTCGGCTGTCGCGGCGAAGTACCAACTAGTTAAGACAGCAGTGTTTCATTATGTCTATCCTGTCATTGATCCTCACCCAACCAAGCTCATTCCCTAGTAACCATCGACCACGTTAACCATTGGCCAGAAGCTAAAGTAGTGAGGCGGGAATGTCGAGGGTTACTCCAGTTAAAGTAGCATTTGAAGGGAGTTGGAATCTGGTTGGCAGCTTGAGAAGGGGCCCAGAAAGTAGAAAGAGGACTTTTGGTGCAGAGGAGTAGGCGATTCTCAACATGAAGGTCCGTAGAGAATTCGGGAGCGAGGCACAGATAGATGAGAGGTAGGCAGGCTAAAAGGTTTTTGGAGTGCGGCGCAAGGGGGTAAAAATTAGGGGGTATCAGCAAGAGGAAAGGCGAGGACTGTAGTTAACAGAGGACTAGAGGGTGATGATGTGAAGGGATGATGTAGCGTGCATCAGTGGTTCAGTGTTTTAGGGAATACAGATGGTTTGGAAGGGACGCGGATGTTATCGATAATATGGGGAACGTCTTATCGGGTGATTGGGGTACAAGTCAATCCAGCAGAATTGGAATGATGGGTTACGGTCAGGAGAGCATCTAAGTGGAAACTGGTGGCAGCGGGAGGTAGTTTGTCAGTAAGAGAAAAGAAACGTCGTGGGGATGTCACCAGCATACTCATTCACTCGGCAACGCCGGTGTCATGATTGGTGATTGGCTCTTCTTAGCGGATATACTTCACAATAAAGCCCATAACGGCGATACTGGTTTATGTACTGACAGACAAAAACGCAAATTCAGTTTTGGTAACATAATATGTTTATCCGTAGACCAACTACAGTACAATTTGACACATAGCTACTCTTGTGTACTGCCTAAAGGGACTTTTGTTAAAATTCACTCAACCGAAATTACGTGCGAAACTGCATGCTTTCAACAGATTTTTCGACAAAGCATGTATCAGGGTAATCGCACGTATCATGCTCTTGAAAACCTCAAATCGACGTTTTGAACAGTACACATCGATTGCACAATATTTCATCTCAACTCGATTGAAAAGCAAAATGCCACGAATGACGGAAGTAATTGATAGGACTGGAGGTATTGCTCTAATTATGCAAGGCCAATCGCAACGTCTCGTTGCCCAGAAAGTCAGGGTCCATGAGTCAACGATAGCTTGTTTAGTTGGGCGTCTCAGAGCAACGGGAAGATTAGGTTCCGCCATACACTCTCTTCAAATGGAAATATTCTGTAACTTATATGACATTTCTTAAATCCATTCAAAACATATAACACTACCTGGCTTTGTGGAAATAAACAATTAGAATGTGGGTGAAATAATGTATTGTCAAAGGCAAGACTTCATCCTGCAAAACTGCATGCAAAAATGCTGATACCAGTCATTTTCATCCACCCAGCAATCTCAAAAGAAACAGTTTTCCACTATTGCAACTCATCTAACCCTGGAACATAATACGCCCTGTTTCTAAAATGAAAATTTAATGTTTCCGTCTCATTTTTCAGTTACATACATTGTAACAACCCCGTGTAAAAATGACATTTTAAAAATAGCCGATATTTCGAGACCACCGTTTCCCATAATTTATCTGGTAATTTACCCCAATTCACCAGACTCCAACTTTGGGACAGAGACGTAGGGTTGAAACATGTTGTAGTTAGTGGAGCCTTTTTGTTTGCACAAGGCAGTTTGAGTGGCGAAAGTTTGGATGCAAAAGCAAGATGGGGAGGGCAAATGTAAACCGAATAGAAAAAGGCGGGTCGCATAAAGGGACTACAATAACGCCTCAGAGAAGTCACCCGTTTTCAAAATAGGGTACATTAATTTTCAGGGTCTCGGTTGAAAAGTGAGCAAAATTACGATTTGGTGGAGGACGAGAACCTTGATTGATAGGCCTTAGTGACACATGGATTGGACAGGTTAAAAGAACTGACCAGATCAAGAGGGATGTATGGATCGAAGTGGGGCGACCAAGGGCCAAAAACAAGAAGAGGATGTGTAGGTGTGTATATCAAAAAGGAGTTAGGCCCTGTGGGAATCACAAAGTTACCAAAAAGTAAAAACAACAAATTAAGAAGAATGTGACTTAATGGGGGCAAACATCAAGATGAAAAACAGAAGTGTCACAGTTTGGGTTGCATATTTAGAAGCCGAAGGGAGCAGGCCTATGTGGAATGATGGCAAAAAGTACAATACTCATATCCAATGTTACAGAACTGAAAATATGGGGTTCCATGTTGGATTAATTGCAGATTTTAATGGACAGCCTTGAATCGGAGGGGAGGGTTTAGGGGTGGTTAGAAGAACATCAATTGTAATGGAAAGAAAGCCTCAAGAGTTCACAAATTCACAGGACCTGAAGATCTTGAATATCGATGCAACGCGTAAGGGTAAATGTACATCAGACAGTAACGATAGGACAATAATCGACTATGTACTCATTGATCCACAGCTGTGGAAATAGACAGCTTTGAGGAAAATTAAAATCAAAGTTAGAAAAGTGTCAATCGGGGATAAAGTTCAGGAGGTGGCGGACTCAATAGTGGGAAGGCGTAAACATGCTGGGAGGGAAGGCTTAAGGGGAATCAGAGTGACAACAAATGAATTGGGATATAGAGAAAATAGTACGGTACGCATATCCTACTTTACAAAACCGAAAATGTGTCAATCTGAGATAACGTTCGGGAGGTGGCGGACTCAAGAGTGGGAAGTCAAACAGTTGCTGGGAAAGAAAGCACAATAGCGGGGGAGGAATTCGCTAGAATTGTGCACTTGGTGATACCTTCCTGAAATTTGGCATGATGTAAGGGTAGGCATCAGAGATTTCAAAATCGATCGGCTACAAGTTGGCACCATCCTCTAGCCACCACTAGCAGCGAAATCCAAAATGGCCGCCAAGCGGATCGAAAAAAAGCTATTTTCGCCGATCGCACAACTGAAGCTCCAAACCTAACACCATACATGTGCTGTAATTGATGTGAATGATGGAGTGAAGCCCTTGGAACAAGTTGGGGGGAAGATTAATGGATAATGGGATCAGAATTTCCGTCGATGTGTGCGTCTGTGTGTCTGACTGTCAGTATGATCGTCCGTCCGTAGATAAATTAGTGTTGAATGTTTCTCGGGAATGCAATGGTCAAATGAACATGGTATGAGAGATTCCTGTCAACACATGAACAAGGGTACTCGATAGTATGCAGCAGTGGGGATACTTGGACATTTGATAATCCAATTAAAGTGACAGTCTATTCTCAACTTCCGGCATTTTCGATAGATTTATTTTCTAAGAAAATAAAACTATCAAATTTCTAGAGGAGTTCTGGTTCAATCTCAACACCATAGCGACACGTCTGCCAGCAAGGGCAGTGCTGGAATGAACTCGGGATGCATTAGTTCCCGTTGTTAATTATACAATGTTATCTTGCCAGTATAGAACATTGGCAAAATGGGACTAGAAGGGGTGAGTGTATGTTTGCAGTCATTCGAGGTACAGGAATATTTTTTGACTACAAGTAGTATTCTTCATTTTCGGCCAGTTAAGATGTGGTGTGTTCCAAGTCAGGATTAATGTTGCCGACACTTAATGCCCATCCCTCATGGTATGCTACTTTACCAGGGATATAGAGATATAGCCACCACTGGGAGCCAAAACATGACCTTTGATGTCGATGAGTGGTCGAAATGTTTTAGCGAATAACTTATCGAAATATGATCCGGTATGGCAATTTGATACCTTACGTTAGATTTATTAGATCAACTCAGGTATGGATTCATTGAGACATGAGTGCGCTACAAGATGAAGGATTTCCAAGTTGATTTGCTATGGAGTAGGAACTGACTAGTCACATGTGGCCTATGGCCAGAGAAAGACAAGGATACCATAGATGAACACACGGGTGAACGAAGGTATCAACTGTTGTACAGAGGCAAAATAGTTGGGGATATTGTATCATGCTATGCATGAATTAACACCGTCTTGTGCAGTAAATAACAGACTATTTTCCGAAATCTAAAACTGTATTCCTATACCCCGGACAATGTAGCAAGCCACATGGGATGAACATTTGTTAGCAAAATCAACTCAACTAGAAACATGACATGTGTTAACTGGCCGAAAATGGAAAAAAAAATACCAGAATAGGAGATGACTGGTCCTAACATGACAGTATACTACTCAATATTGTTACAACAGCCACCTTCACACTTACACAAAGGTGTGCACCTTAATCCAGCTTTCAAGCATTTGCAATTGCCCTTGCAGGCCTTGGCACAACTACAGTGGAGCATCAGTGCACATGCAGCACTTGCGTCTCCTAGGTGAGTCCAAAATGGGACCAGAATATTGAGACGTGGATTCCACTCCCATCCGTACTGTGATGGGTCTGGCACACATAAGTGTTTCTGCAGAGCACGATGCCAAATGAAAGATGACACAAGAATTACCCTTTTTACATGTTGATACAGAGCTGCTTTGGTGGGCGGGATGTTTTCCATAGACTTAAGGCCATGTGTGAACATATGCCGTCTCGCATCATTGACACGTGTACTGACACAACTGTTACTGTACATCTGTATGGTGAGTTTTTCGATATGCTGCATATGAGGGGAATCCTCTGAAAAGACTTGCGGATTCTCAGTCAATTCTATCATCATTTCAGTTGATGCGGGAAAATTCATCCATGCATTCCATCCTGTCTTCTTCCCAATGCCGAGCATGCTGGATGTTACATCACAACCTGTGAAGGCGTGGAAGAAAGTCAGGGCCTTACAGTAATCAGGTCCAAGTTGTGAAGCTATCTCATGAATTGGCATATCTTTATATGCCTTTCCAATTCCAAACCCAATCCACAGCTCACTGAGTCCAAGGTCACGGAATGGTGCGAAATGGTGCAAAGACAGAATGACGACATCAGAATCAACCGTGCGAAGAAAAGCTATTTTGTGACCTTGTGAGACTGCATGGTTGAGATGAAGCATCATGCGCGTGTCTGCTTCCTCGTGGTTCGATGGAGATATGTCACATAAGCTAACATCCTTATTGCATAGTACATATTCTCCTGATGTCGTTAACAACTGGTACTCGGATGTTGATGTTAATTTCAGCAGTTCAGCAGACAGGAACTTGAAAAATTCGTCTTTATTCTCACTAACTTTCAAGAATGCCTGCCAATTCTTCCCTTTAGGTAAAGGGACGTTCTCGGACACCCGTATCAACCTAACTGCTGTCTCACCGAGGCGTTTTGCTCGCGTCTGATTCTTCAAACTGCCTTCGGGGTAACAGTCATAGATCGCATCAACCCTTGTGGTGTTCGTGTTAATCAGAGATTCGATGTATGGCAATAATTGCAATCGAGCATATTCTCCAAACAGATCCGCTTTCTGTGGTTTGATTACATGGACTACAGCAGGCATATCCAAGATGACAACTGAAGCTTGTCTAGCTGCTGAATTCTTCCCTTGTGCAGGAATAGCTGGTAAACAATTGAGAATTTGAGATTTTGTCCCACTCCGTAGCTTACCTCTATCGGATAATGCTGGCGGATCACGTGCATTCTCGTGCATGAAAAACTCATCCATGTTTGAATCAGGCCGGGCTTGCAGTGAAACGAACATCTGGGTAACTATTGCGGCAGTTGCTTTACTTGACATGAGTTTGTCTCGGCCTTTGTCCAGGTTGGCTGGGGGTGGGTTAAGGAAGGTATATATATTTGCCTTGGGAATAACATCATTCAGGGGTACGGTGCATTCCACAAGCCTTTCCTTCAAGAAAGTGGAATATAAATGCTTGCCCCTTTCGGGTAATGACCGTAAACTCTTACTAACTTCGGGGTCCATATATTCACCAGTATCTAATGTCACCAGCTGACCACTAGTTTCATCATAAGGGTTGATAATGAGTCCCTGATTCACCAGATCGAGGAGAGATTTCAATTGATTCAGAAATTTTTTCTGCTCTGATACCGAACTTTCCGGGTGTTCCGTGTTATCTGATGATGTTGTGTGGAAACTTGCATATTCATACTCATCTATAACACGCAGAACTTCTGACCTTGAAAGCTCAATAACGACTTTCTCTTCAGCCTGGCCATAGAGACCTTTTGGACCACTGTCTTCTTTGAGTAGTTGGATACTATGTTCTTGGCTCTGATCTAAACCCATCATACTGAACTTCCTCTCACTACGCTGGACCACAAAATGGCCTTCCATGAATTTGTTGTGGATTGAAGGATGCCGCCTGGGTAGCTGAGACATGTCTCTCAGAAATACGGGGACCCACCGACAATAATTTGTATGTCCTAGGGCAAAAAAGTAACTGCACAACTCATCGATAGAACACAGTGTACCAGGCCAGTTACCGATTCGTTGGTTCCGAACGAATTGACAGCTTGTCAAGAGAAAGTTCCGAACGATTTCACCCCAATAGCGCGCAGTTGGAGATTGTGAAAGAATCCTCTGTTCCCACATTTCAAATGACTCATGGGGCCCAGTCTGCTGACAGTAAATCTCATAAGCATTCTTTCTGAGGATCTCAAGCCAAGCTAGAGTGAGAAGATATGCCTGTCGCGTCCTCTTGACATGTTTCCCACCAAGTAGGGATGATGCTACACCGGGTGTGAATATCTTTGCGAGGTGAAACATTCGCTCCCAACCAGAACCACCCATAAGCTTACCACCAGCTTCTTGGGTGCACATTTCAAGATGCAGGAATCCAATCATACACACCATTCGATCCTCACCTATCTCCTCTGGGAACAGCCATTGACATTTTTTCTGCCTGGCATACAACGGACAGTCACCTTCAATGACAGGTATCTGGCCGGGGTTTACGAAAGCAGTAGCTTCCCTGACCACATACATAGCATGCTTCTGCATACTGAGTGAGTCCGCTTTCTGCTCACTGAAAACAGGGAATACCCCAATAACTGCACGAGGTTTGACATTGTCTTGATCTTCATGTTTTGAAAAGAAGCCTGAAAAGGTCACAGGGACTTCATCAAGCTGCCAGCTGCCATCAACCTTCCCTTTATTGCTGATCTGTGACACATGAGACAACCAGTCATTCTCTCCCACGTTCAAATCTGCATATTCATTGGGCCGTACATTACATTCATCTGGAGATTCAAGCCTGATGTCCCCACCAAAGTCTTCAACGAAAGGAACAAATGCATAGTCGTCTGGGAGTTCAATTTGTGTGTCTTCTGGAACATCTAAACTCAGTGGTGGGGGATCAGTACCCACATTGTCCCTGCTCAGTTGACCAATGAGTGTGATGGACGTACCATGCATATCAGATCTACCAGATACATCAATGTTATCAGTGGTTCCTATCGAGAAAACATTACGTTTGCAGTTAGCTGGGACTACAACACCTTCGTTCTTGAACCGCAGTGAAACAGCTCTCGCGAAACTCCTGCGAACATCCATTACGCGATCATAAGAGACAGAGAGTCCCATTTGATGAAAATCTCTGATAAGATTTTTCATACGATCATGGGCATGCAACTTCAAACCCACATAAAGAGGCATTGGAGTTTCTCTGTCACGTCTCTGGTGAACATTTTGTGCATGTTCGGAGCGTTTCGCTGAATTGCTGATCAACATCTGTGAAATAGTACAAGCCACTCGAGTCTTGGCATTAACAGTCTCATCATCGCCTAAGTTCTGTATACTACATGTGCCCTCAAGTAGAACTCTAAGAAGAGTCAGGAGTGAGTTGGGTACAGGCTCGCTCAAGCAATAAGATGAAAATGATCCCGTGAAAGGAGCTTGAGATATGAGTATGTGTTTACGCAGAAGAAGACCCACATCAACTATCTTTTTTGCCTCTTCCTCAGACACTATACGAGTTAAAGATTCGGACAACAAGGAGCCAACTCGAAACCTACTTGAAATAAACACATCTCTACCCTGTGTGAAGGCGTCCCAGCCATCGCCCAATTTCTGCAACAAATGTTCTTTGAATCGAGTGGAATGTATTTCTTCACTAAGCCAATCAGAACCGACTTGCTTCAACCTCCGACTGTACAGATTCTTGAGATCGACAAGCTTCATCGCGGAATCGTTGTGTTCAACAAATGTTATGAGCTCTGCCATAACGAGAGGGTCATAGGGCAGGCCTGACGCGGAATGTTCGGCGTTCTTCGACTTTTTAGATTTAGCCGCTCGTGCTTCATTGGCAAGCTTACAATAACAGGTTTTGTGATAGTAAAGATCACTAGCAGCGGAATCAAATGCTGCATTGACCCGAGAAAAAACAACCCAGTTCTCGGCTTCCTTTGCCATAATTTTGAGTTTATTGTTATCAGACATTGATCTGCAAATAGGCTCACTGCTGTCACCTTCGCGTTTGTGACAATAAACACACTGGGGCAGTTTCCTGTCACAGCCAGATTCAAAACTTGTCCGTGTTCTTTTAGGACTCAGCGTGGAGCAGGATGCCACTGCCTCATTTCGCTCTCGCTTGTGTAGCACGCGCTGTACGATGTGAGTCCGAATACTGTCACGGCATGTCTTATGATATATTGCCTTATTCGTCAACAGTGACATCGACATACACTCATCACTCTCTCTCATCAAACAATCAATGGTCAAATTATATGGAAGCTCAACGCCATTATCTAGGAAGCGCGTTATGTCTTCCTCAATAGCTTTATAGGCGTCATGAAAACGAGATTCTCTATACGGACGCATCAATTTCTTGGAACTGTCTTGCTGGCAAAAGCAACAACGTTCCCAGTCAGTACTAGTCCGTACACGAAGAGGATTCTCACTCATTCTGTGAATGATTTTTGTGAACAATCGCGTTCTCGAATTAATTTCGACAGACAAATCAGAATTGCTTGCGGAATTACGCCAAACAAGAGATTGTATGGCAAAGAGACTGCTTCATAAAGAGCGTTGTTTCTCCGGGATCAGCGTCATTCAGGTTTGCCTGAATGACGCTGATCCCGGAGAAACAACGCTCTTTTCAAGTTCCAAGAAATTGATGCGTCCGTATAGAGAATCTCGTTTTATTCTACATCATCTCCCACGTCTGTTTCCAACACGTGCGTGGATCAGAGTTCACTTTCGCGCCCTTACAATCGGATGTATAGTCGGTAGACCGTCGAAAAGGAGGTTCCCTTCAGCCGCTGGCGGCCATTTTGGATTGTGCCGCTACTGGTCGCCACCGGTCGGTGTCAACTTGTAGCCGATCGTTTTTGAGAACCTCATAGCCTACACTAACAGTGTGCCAAATTTCAAGAAGGTATCACCAAGTGCACAATTCACCTGTATGTGACGAATTCCTCCCCCGCTACAAGGAGAATCAGAGTCATGACAAATGAATTGTGATATAGAGAAAATAATGAGCTCAAGTCCGCAACAAATGAGAAAAAATGTGCTGCGTTTAGAATGTATAGAAATTCAAAGGGATAAAAAGATACAACCACTGAGAGTGCTATACAAGTGTATGAGGAGGCAAGAATAAAGGTTAACCCTTTATCTATCATGCAAAGCAGACGACACTTTGAAAAACAAATTCTTGACTAACTAATGTTTTTCATTTTTTGTCTCAAAAACAGGTATTGACCCCGCGTTGGAATGAGTGCGACGAGATCGTTCCAACGAAGGGGTCATAACCTATGTTTGTGAGACAAAAAAAGAAAACAAATAATGAAAATTAATTGAAGATTTTTGAGAATAGCTCTGGCCAGTTTTGGTCGTTACGTTGGGAAAGGGTTAATATAATGAAGGACAAAAAGAGGAAGGCGTGGAGTAGCAATCTCATTAAAGCAATATTAAAACGGAATGGGAGGGTCAAGTTCCAGTATATTCTGAAAATAGGTAAATAAAGCCAGCAAAGGCAATACCGCACAGAGTATTACGGTGGATGGGAAACGTACTGGCGTTCGGGACAGTATTGCGGTAGAAATAATCAAGCATTGGGAGAGGGTAAATAATAGAATGCGGGAGAACGCGTCTCTCCAGGATGTTTGATGGAATGCAAAGAAAATTTATCTGATTTAGAATGCAGGGAAATTGAGGTGGGTCTGTACAAAATGCAATCATCAAGTCAGATTCAGATTCAGATTCTTTATTCACGGTACACATACATGTAAAATAAAATGGTTACAAATAAACATATTGCACAAATGTAATGAGTAGTATACCATGGGAAGTGGCATAGCCAGATTGGCTGTCTACCTGCCACCACCTGGAAGAAGATGGGGGTGATTGCAAACAGACTGTGACTAAAATAATGAACTTAGAACAAATTATGTGACACATGAGGAGAATGACGAACGCATCATTACTTTTCTGGGATTAGAGGATTGTGCTTCATATACGCCAGCGGAAAGATGGTGCTTCAAGATTGTCAAGAAGCAACCTGCCTATGGGACTCCCTCCACTACTTATCATAACACCTGAGGGCGGAAACAAGTCCCATCGTCGGGCGAAAAGGATACGAGCTGCCCCCTCGCAGCAAGCTCTCCACACGGGGCAACTCTCACCCCTGCCCTATCACACTGCCGACGAGAACTAAACATCGATTTGTGTTTGACTAAGGTCCAACTAGCAAAACTAGTCTAGTAAACAAATATGAGAGAGAACCACCAACCCTTCCTCAGCTAACGAGTTGGATCAACAATAGCCGGGCCGTTTTGCGGTTTATATTTTTAGTATATAAAATTACTAAGACTATCGCTCATCATGTTCCGACAATTCACTGAACTTTAAATCGAGGAGTTGTTATATGTCGATTTCCCTCTATTTATATATTTATTATAAAGCAAATTTCACACTTTTACGAGCGTTGTGATAAAACAACCGACAAATATATAATAGCTGTGTTCAATTCATATCTCGTTTTATTACTGAAATCAATGTCAGAACTGCTGCAATTAAAACCAAAACAGCACATTCTGGAGCATTGTGTAACAAGATCCTAACGTTTTTACTCAAATGGAAGCAACGCGTTACTAGGAAAATATATTTCTCTCAGCTTCATTTCACCTTGTCAGTGTTAATGGCATGGCGGTGCGTGTCCTTCCCCGCAGAATCAAAGTACAACTTCGCCCCAAATGGAGCTATATGAGTAATGTTTGAAAGGCTAAGTAGCCATAAAAGGAAGATAAACTGACTCACTTCATATCAGGATAAGAGTACATTAAGTAGTTGTAGGGAGGTCAACAGAATTGTTTGTACATTTGACATTTTTCAAAAAGAATAGAGGAAAGGAACGAGTTCACCTTAGTCCCTCTTCACCCTCCTTATGTCTACACCGTTTTTTGCATAAACAAATTCCATGGAAACGTTTTCCCTGTAGTATAAACACAGAACGACACGTGTGTGTGAATATGTTAATCGATATGGCACGAGTGCCAGCGCGGAAGGATAGAACAAGAGGCCGCAGGTCTCGAGTTTTATCCTTTCGCGATGGCACAAGTGCCATATCAACAGCCCATTCGCATGTGCGTATCGTTCTGTGTTTATTAAAAGCCTTCACATCTGTTCAAATAATTACCGGAAGGACACTCACCTATTCATTTGACAACTTTTTAAACAAAGAACATTTTATCGCCAAACAAATTTGCGAGGGGATCCCGTTTTACTATTTCGTCCCCTGGGTTCCAATGTGTTCTATGTGCCTACTGGCACATAGAACACATTGGAATTCAGGCGACGATTTTTAGCTATCGCTAACGATTCAAATTGTAATTGCGGCACCCGATTTGAAATTTCGCTTCCATCTAAAAATAGTCTGTCAACGATTTCCGTTGCGCACGTATGTGCGAAATAGATTTTCATTTTCCGCACGGTTTAGTGATGCTGTAGATGACGATTACATAGAACAGGCGTGTAAGAATATGAAGTGCCTCACTAGTTGTACGTTTCGTTTGAACGATATTTACCAATACTTCTTTCAAATTGTTTCTTTTAAAATGGGTTCGCTGTTGACCGAATAGATATGTGTTTCGAGAAAGCAATTTGTTTCATATTTTACATCAAATTGGTTTCTCCCCAGAATGAGTGCCATGATGACGGCGTAGAGTTGAGTTCCAACTAAAGGATTTCTTACATATATGACATTGAAATGGTTTCTCTCCGGTATGAGTTCTGTAATGGACGCTTAAATAACTTTTCCGACTGAAAGATCTGTTGCATATATTACATTGAAATGGTTTCTCTCCAGTGTGAGTTCTGTAATGACGGAGTAGATCACTTTTAAGTCGAAAGGTTTTATTACATGTATCACATTCAAATGTTTTATGAGTTCTGTAATGAACGTTTAAATTACTTTTCCGACTGAAAGGTCTGTTACATATCTTACATTGAAATGGTTTCTCTCCGGTGTGAGTTCTGTAATGACGGAGGAGATCTTTTTCAAATCGAAAAGGTTTGTTACATATATCACATTCAAATGTTTTCTCTCTAGTGTGAATTTTGCTATGCTGGATTAGATATGACTTCGTGCTGTAAGATTTATTGCATACATTGCAGTTAAAGGGTTTCTCTCCGGTATGAGTTCTGTAATGAATGTCCAGACAAATCTTGCGGCCGAAAGACCTCTTGCATATATTGCATTCAAATGGTTTCTCTCCAGTATGAGTTATGTGATGAATATCCAGATGTGACTTTTGTCTGAATAGTTTATTACATACATCACACTCAAATGCTTTCTCTGCAGTATGAATTCTAAAATGAAGGCGCAGAGATGAGCTTCGACTGAAGGATTTTTTGCATATATTACATTCAAATGGTTTCTCTCCAGTATGAATTCTAAAATGTCGGCGTAGAGATGCGTTTCGACTGAACGGTTTTTTGCATATATTACATTCAAATGGTTTCTCTCCGGCATGCACCCCCAGATGTTTCTTTAGCGCGGTTTTGCAAGTAAAGACTTCCAGGCACACATTACATTTCAATGATTTATGCCGAGGTTTTATGCTGTGTTGTTTTTTGAGATCTGGATTCATCTTGAATGAGTTACAATTATTGAAAATCAACCTTTACCGTCCAGATAACTACTTTAAACAGCGCCGTTAGTAAATTATTCGGCCATATTACAGCAATTTCTTCGAATTCTTGTTTGGTTTGTTGAGTCTGTTGAGTCACGGTGAAATAAAACCTTTTCTGTTAGCTTTGCTGTGATTTACTGGGTATTGTGTCTCAGATGCTAAGATGTTACTCAAAGCGCCCCTGCCACAGGCTGTGACTTCCAAGGAGATCGGGTCAAATGCGGAGGCGTCGGTAGTAGTTCGAAAACTCAGTGATGCTCTATGTCATTTACAATTGGAACTCTTTTGGTTGACAGCAAACAAAATTTCGATTTCCTGTAGTGAAATATGGAAGAAAAATCTTTCAGATATCAATAAAACACACCCACAGTAAGTAAATTAAAGTTGGAAATATAGAACCAGAAACGGTGGAAACATTTCTTGGGCTACGTTCATTTTACGCCACAAACTCAAAGCAACATTTGGGACTAAGATAACTCTGCAATGGGAAAAATGTACATTATTTGTTTGGGAATGAACCAAAAAAAATGTGCACTTTTCTCGTCTTAATGGCCGTAGAAGGGATTCGACATACGGGGGAATCTCCTCATTTCATATACTGGATCTGTGCATCCCCTGCTGCTTCACAATAAAACTACAATGACAGGAATCCAAAGGTGAAATGTAAAAGTATCGAGAAAGTGAACTTCTTACGCCGGGGTTCTCTACCCTGAATCTCTGTCGGTAGTATTTTGGGGTGAAAATATATTGATAAGGACACATTGGTCTAGTATCTATCTATCTTTATCTCGCTATATCTCTCTCTAACTCTCTATCTCTATATCTTCCCACCTCTCTGTCTTTCTTCTCTGTCTGTCAATCTTTCTCTCGCTCAACTATTTCTGAAACAATTTCGCAGAAACACAGGGCACAGGACACATTTCCCATATCAGGGACCGATCAGGACTATTTAAAATACGCTCTAGCCTCGGAGCCTATTTTTTCAATTCATGCGCCAGATTTCAATTTACGAAGTCACACTGCTGTTTGTAACACACACTGCAAGTATGTAACAGCTCTCCTCATTTTCATTTAGTACACTATAGCAAACATTAATCTTCACTGTGGTTTCTGATCAAGTCTTGGCTGCCTATTTAGGCAGCCAAGACTTGTTCAGAAACCACAGTGAAGATTAATTCTTGGTAATTAAGACTTGAAGTATTAACTTAAGCACTCTACAACAATAATAAATGATAATCATATATATAATACATGTAAGAGTGTCTCTCTCGATTATCCATCAAAAGAATATCAAAATATGATCTGAGAAGTTACGCGCCAACTGAGGAGCCTATTTCTGAGATTTAAGAGCCAGGTCCTGATGTTTCAGAACCAAATACGCACTGGCGCATGCCCAGGTCGGTCCCTGCCATGTGTCCACTGTTGCTATCCCGTGACTGTCGAACATTTGAAATGAGATAAACGTAACGAAATAGTCACATCGTACAGTCTATATCACAAAACAATCCAGACTAAATACGCAATATAATCCATGTAGCTCAAATGTAGCAATTATTTGCTCGAATTGAATGGCATATCCAATGGTTGTGCTTGTGGTGTTGGTTATTATTAGTTACCCCGTGTCTGATCACGTGGTACGGGTTTTTACCTACCCGAAGCTTCGGGTAGGTAAAAACCCGTACCACGTGATCAGACACGGGGTAACGAATTTATCTATTGACTTTCCGTTTTAGAAGTACAATCTATTTCATGTGTGAACACACACAGCATGAGATCTTTTATCTTCTATTGTTGAGCCATACAGGTTTCTGTGGAATTTTTGTGCAAAAGAGTTTTTGTGAAAATATGCTGATATGACTAGTATAAAAAAATTATTGAATTTCAATTTTTCTTTTTTGTCTCAAAAATATAGCTTATGAACCCCACACTGGAGGGTACTCGACAAGCTCATTCCAATAAGGGGTCATGAGCTATATTTTGGAGATAAAAAGTTAAAATATAATACATGTACACTGTAAAACTGGAATGACGCGTCTTCTACGGGGTATGGACAATTTGTAGATTTCGGAACGAGGCTTTCACTGGGTATGGGGAATTTGTCAGTGGCTGGGCGGACGTATCGTGGGTTTCAATGAATATGGTCTCATACCACGTACCTATCAACCAATCAAATAAAAAAAATTCACTTTAGTCAATAGATAAGAGGAGTTATTTAGTGCTGAATCTGAATGTTTGAGGCGCCTGAGCAGCGTAAACGTGATTGTAATATAGACAAAATCCCAACAAGGGTGTTCGATTCCTTATCCGTGCTCTACTTGAATAATGTTTTGTAATTATATCACAATTAACCCTTTACCTAACATGAAAAGCAGACGACACTTGCCAAAAACAATTCTTGAATAACTAATTTTTTTCATTTTTTGTCTCAAAAACATAGGTTATGACCCCTCGTTGGAACGAGCTCGTTCCAACGAGGGGTCATAACCTATGTTTTTGAGACAAAAAATGAAAAAATAATGAAAATTAATTGGCGATTTTTGAGAATAGCGCTGGCCGGTTTTGGCCGTTACGTTGGGTAAAGGGTTTTAAACCGAAATTTAGGTATCACGAAAATAAATATTTTCTCATAGAAGACCATAATAACGTTCAGGCGAAAGAAAGTACTTAAATTTTGACATTCAAATATCATTTAGCAGTACACGCTAAAAACTAAAGTGTTAAAAACTACACTTGAAGTGCTGTATTTAACACGGTTTATTCCCGGAACGACTACTGGGCTAAATAAACACCAGGCTGATTAAGAGGATTAAGAGGTTCCTTAAGGAGAAAGTTATAATTATGTTACACTTATCATAGTAATTATTCCCCGAATGCCTACTCGAGCCGATAACTCTTTATTGGGTTATATCGAATAAAATAAGAAGGAAGGATGATTTTTTTTTAATTATTTTTATTGAAATATAATGATATATACAACCTAACATACATAACAAATATTTAACATTTCAACCTTACATATAACATACATATAACATACATAACAAATATTTAACATTTCAACTTTACATATAACATACATATAACATACATAACAAATATTTAAATTTTCAGCCTTACATATAACATACATTACAAATATTTAACCTAAATGTAATAAGTCAGAAGCGGAATCGACATATGACATTAAATCGTAAGTTCCAGTCTCAAATCTTGATTTTAACGTTAACAGACGATGGTCGATGTTCATGTATTTTTTTGCTCGTGGTCGTCGAGTTCCACCGGCAGCTCTTTGAATACGGTTGATTTCGTTGGCATTGTCGACGTCTTTGAACATTTGGATGGCAGTGAAGATGTTTGGGTGAGCATGTTGTGTTATTTTCTTTAGCTTACTATGCCATCCCTCGAGACTGTTGGTTGTTCGAGGACCCTCGTTATCATAGTGGTTCCACAGTGATCGGTCACCTTCAACCCACTGCTCTGTTACGTAGTCGACAAATGACTGTGTCTGCTGCTCTATATCGGCATCCTCCCTGTCTTCTAAGGCTTGAAACCACACATCTTCGATCGCATCTAAGGGCACCAGTGGCAGAATCGCTGCTCGACGAACCAGGGTCCTCACATCTTCGTTCTCACGATAAGCGATTTGCAGCCCGGTCGTTTGTGCCTTTCTCCAAATGCACTGCGTATAGTGGAAGAAGCACCCTTTTATAACAATGTCTGGAAAAAACGTTTCGGATGGCGTTGTGAACTGCTGATTCGAAATCTGCCATAGCACAAAGCGGAGAAAAGTGCAAGTCCATTTCTTGCATCTTGCCCACAAGTAATGAGAAGAATTGTGTATAAACTGTTGTACTTTTTCCTGGGAGAAAAGCATACACAACGGGTGTCATTTTGTCGTCGATCATCACATGAATACTATATATTTGGTGAAACAGGCGTGGGCATGTATAGAATGTGCCGTCACAGAAAAATGTCTCTGAATTTGCCAGTTGATGAAGATTTTCTGTTGTCGCAAAGCCGATTATTCTGCCGCTGCGATCGTTGTCGTCGAACAGAAGAAACCTGTTACCAGTTGCAGTTTCTTTCCACCGTCCATCTAGTTCAATTTCATTTTGCGTCTTTGGCAGTGACGGTGTCTGTTTTCGTCGTGCCCTGTAGAGTGTCGATTTGGCGGAGTTGAATGTGGGAAGTTTTTCGACAACTTCTTGGACATCGTCATCCCAATCATGATCTCGAAGCTTGTTGAGTTCTTCTGCAAATATTGTCGGAATAGGTCTAACATCCGCGGTACACTTCACAGCAAGTGTATTCATGATTTGTTTCGCGGTAACTTTAGCTCAATCTCCTGGGTGGTTGTGGGTTTGCCTCCCAAACCCAAGTGGAATGTTGTCACGTGTAGAAATTGTAGCTGGACACCGGGCAACTGTGCATCTCCAGAAGATTCTGTCTGTCCCCTTGCGATTTATTCTGTAGATGTACCCATCAAGAGCTAAATTCTGTCCACCTTTTCTATTCGTAAAAAACTGAACATTAACCTGCGCGTTAGCCATTGTAACTTTACTAACAATTATCAGTGGATCACCCATTATATAGGATACAGCACTGTGTTCATAACAATATGAACAGATATAACAAAAAAAAAAACAATTTCAAACAGGAAATAAGTTCAAATAACAGAGATATATCATGCGTTTGAACTGAGATGTATTCAATTTCTAACATAACTACTGCTCTGAATAAAATAATAAAACTTGTAAAATATATAGACACTAAAAAGCACGCCAGAAAAAACATACTAATATGTGCTCTGAATAAAATAACACACTGCTCTGAATAAAACAACAAAATAGTTAGGCAATAGTTTTCACCAGTAGTCATTCCGGGAATAACAAAGAAGATATTGATTAGTTTTCACCAGTAGTCATTCCGGGAATAACAAAGAAGATATTGATTAAGTTTTACCCACACAGCACCTCATAATCCACCTACTTGATAAGATGTCGCTTTAGTCCAGTAGACGTTCCGGGAACACACCTTTAACACTTACTAAGTGCTGAACTAGCACTTTGTTCAAGTGTAGATATCCCAGAACTTGACAGGTGTTACAATAATACCACTTGACAAGTGTAATGTCGCGACACTTAAAAGGAAACAACGCAGATGACGCGGATCGGGCTCGAACTCTCGAGCCTGATCCGCGTCATCTGCGTTGTGTCCTTTTAATTATGTACCCACCAAGCGCAAATCAAATTATGGACGATTCTGGAAGAACCACCAATGCTAGACACATGGGAAGTGCCATCCATTCAAGTTTCAGATGTCTGACGATTGTAATGTCTAAGTTCTTAAAGCATTGCACTTTGAGTGTTAAAATCAAACCCTAAGAGTTAGAATGGGTTTAACACCTTGATAGTGTCAGTTTTAAAACTTTAATTTTTAGTGTTTATATCCCTTTAGACAACTTTTTCTGACCTGAAACTTGGGGTTAAGTAACAAATGAGAGAGAGAAACTGACACGTAGAGAATAACCAATCACATGCACACATTGTTTCAGGGAATTCCTGACAAAAACTCTCAAACAGTAAATTGGATTTTGTAGGTCCAAAAGTCATCAAATCACCCTCTTGTTTATCTGAAACAACAACGCAAGATGTCAATAGAATGTTTCAAACGTTTATTGAAACAATACATTTTCCCATGGCTGTTTATTTTTAGAGACTGCATCACTTCTGACAACATCCGTTTGACTCTAATTTAAATATTAGTTCAGTGATACCATTAAGTAAATTAAGCGTGGATTTTTTAAGAGAAAAATACCATCGACGGTCTGTTCATACCCCACCACACCGCTAGACTAATAGAAGAAGATACACATCGTACGCCCCCTATCATCGAACTTCACAACCATGCATACCCCTACAACACTGAATGTCCTTGCATCATGCAGTACGGGTACCAACTGTTGATTAGCTCAACACCTTAGATGGTGTTGGTTGTGCAGAATGCTTAGTCATTCAGTGTTGTGTGGTAAACATGCTTGCCAAGATCGGCAATATAGCTCGTACTGTATGTATCCTGTTGTTCTACTTGGCTTCTAGTGTTATGTGGTTTGTTTTGTTCTCTCGTACGGTAGTACTCAGGGCATAATATTTACCCCTGGTGGTCTACTGTTATTCCATATAATAAACTAGAGGGGGTATCAGTACCCCGTGGCTCACCAACAGGTGGCCAATGTAAAGGGGTGGCTGGAGTAAAAAAAAAGTTCAAAACCTGCACACAAAAGTCCAAAATTAAAGAAAATAAGCAGCTAAAGGGTTAAATAATATAATAATAACCAATAAGAAGCATGCTAACATAAAATAGGAACCATGGCAATATGCTACAAGGTAAGTCTCCACTTTGAAGAAAAGAAAGACAAACCTCAAAACCTGCACATAAAAGTAAAACAAAAAGTATCACATTTGTTTCAATGGGTTAAAATTGAGAAAAATACCCTGATAATGTCACAGTAACCACCATGGCAATATGCCAGTAAGGTGAAACGCTACCTGAAAAATATCCACTTGGAAGAAAAGAAAGAAAAACCTCAAAACCTGCACATAAAAGTAAAAAAAGTATCACATTTGTTTCAAAGGGTTAAAATTTAGAAAAATACCCTGAAAATGTCACATTAACCATCATGGCAATATGCCAGTGAGGTAAAACTCCACTTAAAAAAATCTCCACTTGGAAGAAAGAAAAAAAAACATCAAAACCTGCACACAAACGTCAAAATAAGTCTAAAGTTTGATTCAAAAGGTTCAAATGAAGACAAAATACCATGGAAAAGAGTTAAATGTTATCGTGAAGCACCATAGCAATATACGAAAAAGGAAAAAAATTAAAAAAAACCCACAAAAATCGAAACCTTTACACAAAAGTCCAAAATTGAAATAATTAAGCAGGAAAAGGGTTAAATAATTCAAACCTAGACCTAAGATGCATGTTTACATACAATAGAAGGCATGGTCATATGCTGCAAGGTACATCTCCACTTGAAAGAAAGGAAAAAAAACATCAAAACCTGCACACAAACGTCAAAATAAGTCCAAAATTTGTTTCAAAGGGTTAAAATTAAGACGAAATACCATGGAAAAGAGTTAAATGTTATCGTGAACTCCCATAGAAATATGCTAAGAAGAAAATGTTTTTTAAAAAGCACAAAAATTCAAACCTGTAAACAAAAGAAGTCCAAAATTGAAGTAATTAAGCAGGAAAAGGGTTAAAGGATACAACGTAGCCCTAAGATGCATGTTTACATACAATAGAAAGCATGGACATGCTACAAGGTAAATCTACACTTGGAAGAAAGGAAAAAAAAAACATGAAAACCTGCGCGCAAACGACAAAATAAGTCTAAAAATCTATTCAAAGGGTTAAAAAAAATTTAAAAATGCACTGGAAAGATATCAATGTTATAATAACCACCATTGCAATATGCAGTGAGGTCAACTTCACTTGAAATTATTTTTTTTATCACAACCTGTACATAAAAGTAAGAAGCTGTAAGCTTAAGTCCAAAAGCTGTACATAAAAGTCCAAAATTGAAGTAATTCAGCAGGAAAAGGGTTAAATAATACAAACATAGCCCTAAGATGCATGTTTACATACAATAGAAAGCATGGACATATGCTACAAGGTAAATCTCCACTTGGAAGAAACGAGAAGAAAAATATGTCCAATAAAAATCGATTGAAAGGGTTAAAATTTAAACAAAAATGCACTGGAAAGATATCAATGTTATAGTAACCACCACTGCAATATGCAGTGAGGTCAACCTCAATTTAATATTTTTTTATCACAACCTGTACTTAAAAGTAAAAAGCTGTAAGCCTAAGTCCAAATCCTGTACATAAAAGTCGAAAAGTGAAGTAATTCAGCGGAAAAGGGTTAAATAATACAAACTTATCCCTAAGATGCATGTTCACATACAATAGAAAGCATGGCCATATGCTGCAAGGTAAATCTCCACTTGGAAGAAAGGAAAAAAAAACATCAAAACCTGCACGCAAACATCAAAATAAGTCTAAAATTTGATTCAAAGGGTTAAAATTAAGACAAAATACCCTGGAAAAGAGTTAAATGTTAAAGTGAACCACCATAGCAATATGCAGAAACTAAACAAAATTTTAAAAAGCCAAAAAATCAAAACCTGTACACAAAAGTTCAAAATATTTGAGAGCGGACGCCGACGCCGACGCTGACGCCGACGCCGACATGAGGGCTATGCCATAGGCTCACACAACTAACGTTGATGAGCCAAAAAGAAACATATCTAAAAATATATTGTCGCCCTAGAAAATTCTTGACTGTTAACCCGATTAATGCGGTGACTTCATGGTGGTCACATGGTCAAAAATATAAAAAAACGTCAGATTTTAAACGTCGGATTTTTCCGAAATTGTATTACGATGGAAAGCTAAAAAAATGACGAGATAGCTGTACGTTAGTTTTCCAATTGACGTCATTTTGAGGTTTTTACGTTTTACCTAGTTTAGATATATTTCATAAAAAATGTCTTCTGATTCCGATAAATCCACTTTTATAAAAGAAACAGCTACCAACCTTCGGTCTGTTTTCTGTTCATAATAATAATAATGACACTTCGGCCAGCCGCTGATTTGTCGCGGTTCTCGGACGAGAAGGCCTTGCTTACCCCTGTACTCCCAACTGCCTCTCTATTCCCATGCTTCTCCTCTCCTCCCAACACTCGGAGACGAACTGCTTGATGACAACCCTTGCCCCATTCTTCCCAATCTCTCCGATTAGCATATTGACCCTCTCCTTTGAGTCTCCCCCTAACCACATGTCCTTCATTCCCCCATCCCACTTCCCCATTATACTCCCAGTGCATCTTATTCTTTTAGACTGGTACTTTGAGCATTATAGAACAAAGTGTTTCAGGGTCCCTACCATGCCCAAATTACACATCTGGCACTTCCTTTCGCTGTATTTCCCAATTTTTCCTCTCAGCTCCAGGGATCGCGACCTCATCTTGAACAACAGTGACTCCCGAAGGTGCCATCAAGGTACTCTTCAAAACCAGGCTTTTTTTATCACGCAGGCCACCCAAAGACCTCTTTGATTTAACCCCTCTCGCCAATTACGGTTACAATCCTCCATGACCCTTTCTCTAACGATTTTTTTACCCTGGTTTGCCCCAATGTCCAGGTCCGAGATATCCAATGAGTAGTTCTCTACCAGATCCCTCACTTGGACCATCCACCCCGTCTTGATATTTGAGTTGAAAATTCTCAGGAACATTATTTTACACCATTGGCTGTCGGGGAGATTTACCAAATAATTAAGATAACCGAGTTTCAACAGGTCTATCCTGTCCTTGACCCTCATCCACCCAAGCTCACTCCTGATTGCTTCTAGCGCTGCGGCATTACTCGACCCCGTTATCCATCGGCCTGCATCGTTCTGCAGGATTTTCAAGCTCTTTACGGCCGTCTGGTTTATGGGTACCACTTCCGTACCGTATGTTATACTTGGCAGACCCACCATTTCCCAAATGGTTTTCCCCACGAAAACCTTATTGAAACTGTTTCTCCCTATAGCATATAAGTTTCATTCGGTTAAGGATTCGCCTCCCCTTCAGAATCAGTGTGGTTTCGGTAGATGCCTCTTCCTGTAATGTTTATATTTACCCCCAAAGACTCGTAATCACCTGTCTCCCCTACACTGAGAAGTTTGCTGCTACCTTTCGGAATGCAGAACTCACCCATTCTCCACCTTCGAGTGGGGTCCACTTTGCGGCCCACAGGTATAACTTTGCTCTTGCTTTCATTAAGTTCGAGTCTCCATTTGCTCCCATATTTCCAAAAAATTTCCAGCATTTTCGTTAACCCCCTTCGCTTTGTGACACTAGCACCATATTGCCTGCACAAAATAGCCCTGGGATCTTCAAGTCCCCAACTACTACCCCCTCCTCGCTATGCATCTCCTAAATTTTTGATGTACATTGCAACCAAGATTGGCGAAAGGATACACCCCTGATTTAGGCCTATCTCCATAGGCACACGTTTTGTTGTAATGTTTCCCAGGGTAAGTACACTCTGTACGTCTTTATATAATGCTTTCATAATTCCAACAAACTCACCTCCTAAGCCCGGGGCCTCCAGCTTACGCCACATACCCTCCGCCATACTCTATCGTATGCCTTTTGACATCCGAAAGGCCATACACAGCATTTTCTTTTATGCTTTCGCGGATTCTATCATTTGAGATAGCGTGAAAAGATGGTCAGTAACTCGCCTTCCCTTCCTGAAGCCATTCTGGATTTTTCCCCAAAAACCCTTCTCTTCAATCACCTCCTCTAGTCTCCCATACAGGACTTTACAGAAAACTTTTCCAATGTTGCTACTGACAGAGATCCCTCGATAGTTATCCAAAACGTCTTTTTCCCCCTTTTTGTGAATAAATGTCACTTTGCTTTCTCTCCACTCCTTTGGGACCTCTTGGTTTTCTTTGGCTAGATTGAATAGGGCAGTTAGGCTTTCCACGAATTCCTCTTCCCCTTTTTTTCTAAACTCGTTTGGAATTTCATCCACTCCTCCCGCTTTTCCATCCCTTAATTTTGAGATCACATCTCGCACCTCCTCCGTTTTAATTTCGCTGCACGCGAAGTTCGATAGGTTTTCCTCGACCTGATTCGGACACTCAGGTGGGCTCCCCATCGTTTATTGTTTACCTTTTCCCAGTGCTTGACTAGTTCTGATGCGACTTGATCTTAGTCGTCTGTAACTCTGCCATCTACTTTAATACTCTGTGGGTTACTTCCTTTGTTATGTTTATTCACCCATTTCAAAATACCTTCGAACTCGACCCCCCTGTCGTTCTTATCGTCCTAATAAGACTGCTATTTCGCACTTTCCGATTATCGTCTTTCATCTTATTTACTTTATTTCGTGCTTGTTGGTATTCTTCCTTTGCTAATGTGGCCTCATTGCTCTCCGCCCCCTTAAGTTTTCTACTTCTCCTGTATGCAGCACATTTAGCTTTTCTTCCCTTTATGGCCCTTTTCAGTTCTTTATTCACTCTGTACCCAAGTTCCCGTGTTGGCACCCTGATCTTTCCTACACTTTCCTTCCCTGTCTCCACTAGGATCGAAACTATGGCGTCGGCCATCTTCTGGACATTGTCCCCTTGGGTACGGTTGCAAGCTTTGGTTTCAGTTTTTCATTGAACTTCGCCCAGTCAGCATCCTTTTTGAGTTCCCAAATCTCCTTAAATTGTCCTTTGATTTTTACTAGATTTTTGGCCCTGATCGTCACTGTAATCAAGTTGTGATCACTATCCACCCCCAATTTCCCCTTCATCATCCACTTCTACCCCTATCACCTCCCTCCATAAATTAATATCTGTGAGAATGTAGTCGATTATTGATTTTCTGTCGTTCCTCTCCCAGGTCCATTTCCCCTTACACCTCGCGTCCCTGTTCAGAATCTTCAGACCGAGCTCGTTTGTGAAGTTCAACAACTTCCATTCCTGTTGACTTTCTTGTCCCCATCCGCTTTGTCTTCTTCCTTATCACCTATGTGGCCATTAAAGTCACCCATCAGAATTATACCGAGCCCCTTGTTTTGTAGCTCTGTGATATTGGCCCTTAGTGTTGAGTATATCGAGTCATTCCACTCGGGTTTGCTTCCCTCCACAGCACAGTACACAACCCCAAGGGCAATACTTTTGTTTCTCAGATTGATCCTCACCCATCCAATTTCTTTCAATACATCAGCCGAGGTGCTGACCTCTTCCAGGTCTGTGATCAGCGACGGTTTTAAACCCTCTTTAATGTACATGCCTACCCCTCTCCCTTTTTTCTGGCCTTTCGTTCGTCCTACACCTATCCACACGCACCCCCTTACTTGGTCTACCCGTTCCTCATGTCTTATCCACGTTTCGCTTAAGCCCATGACGTCAAACTCCTTGCCTCGATCAGTGTAGCAATTTCACTTACTTTCCGGTGGAGACCCTGGATGTTGCTATAACCCACTTTCAGGGTATCAAGATTCATTGGCTTCCGCCTATTGGCCCCATTATTATCTAGTCCCTGTATGTTTGTATATCCTATTTTGGGTGCCTGTGCTTCCCTTGGGATTGCTATTCCAATCGAAGTGGATTTTTGGTCCATTTTCCTTATCCCCCTTATCCAATTTTTTACAACTATGGTTCGTAACACAGTTCCTGTGTTCATTCCTCCCTTCTCTGTCCCCCCCCCCCCCCCTCCGCTCCCTATACCAAAAAAGGCTCCACCACCTGCAACATATTTCTTCCTAAAACGTCTGTGCCGCTTGGGCTAAAGTGTTTTTGTGAGGGTTTATTTACAATTTCTAAGTTTAACATATCAAGGGAGCTAACACTATTATCTGAAATTCCTGAGTTTAACACATCAAGGGAGCTAACACACTGAATCTATTCTGGACACTGCACACCACTTTTTGCCCACTCCCACTATAAGCCTCTTTGTCCTCGTTTACCACCTTCCTAACCTTCCCTCTGACTCCTGCCCTGACAGACGCCACCTGGTCATCGCTATCTCCCCCACTATCCGATTCTAAACGAATACGCCTTTTGGCCCCCGACTCACACTACTAGTCTGGGGATTTGACACTCTAGCCTCTACTTCTCCCCTACCCTCAACCCGGCGCACCGTCCTATTCCCCCAAAGACCCACTATCCACGTCAAAAGTCCGCTTCCTACTACCCACCACCTTCCAACCCCCACCGAATGCCATCCTAACTGGGGTAACACCAGACTTTCCTGCCTCCCCCAGTTTCCCCCTCACCTCCTGCACCTGTTCCTCCAACTTTACATAGACCTCTAACAGCGGCATTAACTCTACTAAGTTTTAAAATACGGCAAAGTTTATGAAGTTTTAGTATGTTTTAGAGCTCCAAAACGTACGAGGTTGTTGTTTTTTTCGTTTCGATTTACATCAACCAAACTTAGCAACAAGTTTTCTATTCAGTTGAAATTTTTCAAGGTTATTTGTTTTTCAAATTTATGCACCCGATGTCAGAGATGACAATTTTACGTTCTTTCTATATCTTCTGTTTTCAACCTATTTTTAGCACTACTTCCTAAATTCATGTTTTAATGCGGAAAAATATCAAGTACATTTATCACATATTTAGGAGTTTGATGAAATATAAAGGCGAGAATTTATCTGGTATATGAAAAACAAGCCTGAAAATAAGCAGTCTGACATTTGCAGAATGAGGTCCCCAGAGGCTAAATGTGATGATGCTTTCCCATACAGTGGGCTAAACCATCCTGTGGGTATCTCTTTCTATTTAGTGTTAGACCCTGATTCAGATTGAGGTTCACAGATTGGTGGGACCTCATTTTGAGGATGGCAGTCTGCTTATTTTCTGGCTTGATGCAAAAGGTCGGCAGGGCTTTTTTAAATATTCGATAGCTTCTATCTTGGAAGTTAATTTATTTAAACGAATCGTACGCTTTCATATGAATACTATTATAATACATGAGGGTACATTTCCGTCACGGAAACTGTGGGTCCGTTAAATTGTTAACTTATTGTTTTCCAGAATCACGGCATATTGTCTCTTTAGATTAAACAATGTTTATTGAAAAATAATTGATAATTACATGTAACAAATATAAGATATAAAATATGTATGAACATGAGAAGGTGTTGTACTTCTGTATGGTATTGTAATGATAGGATTCGACAGCAAACCTAGGGCTTATGTTAGTCGTCTTCCAAAAGTATGAAAGTTATAGCATTATAATTTATGATTTTTAGTAACACAACATAGGTACATGTATTTTTTAACTGATTGAGAGGCCGGTGATAAAAAAGAAAGATCAATGAGGAAACAGGGATCACTTTGTCAGTTTCTTGGCACCAGTAAGCTGGCAGGTTGAAACACGGTCGCCGGGGTGATCGCTAATAATACGCGTGAAGATTAATTGGACAGGCCGCCCCTGTTTGTCCCTTTAATTCACTTATTGGTATTTAAGGTCGATTTGAGGAATTGTGGTATCATCATGACACCGACATGGGCATATAGTTGTGTTTAGTTGGATAGTGAATACATATTGTTGTGTCGCATTGGACGTGCTTTAACCCTATACCTAACATAAAAACAGACGACACTTGCAAAACAATTCTTGAATAATTACATTTTTTTCATTTTGTGTCTCAAAAACATAGGTTAT
The DNA here is from genome assembly GCA_031216915.1 of Pictodentalium vernedei. Lineage (NCBI taxonomy): Eukaryota > Metazoa > Mollusca > Scaphopoda > Dentaliida > Dentaliidae > Pictodentalium > Pictodentalium vernedei. The sequence goes on from CM062293.1 coordinate 438,412,167, forward strand.
GACCCCTCATTTGAACGAGCCCGACTAGCGCGTTCCAATGAGGGCTCATAAACAAGTTCTTTGAGGCAAAAAATGAATAAATAATGAAAATTAACTGGCGATTTTTTTAGAATAGCGCTGGCCTGTTTTGGCCGTTACATTGAGTAAAGAGCATAAGTGGTGAATCACGTGTTTGTTGGGACCCTGGTTACTTTTAATATCTTTGTATCATGGACGTAATACAAGGACAACGTTCAGTTTAACAAATCATTTACAATGCAGAGGACGCACGTCCCGAGTTGTAATAATAAATAAGCACTGGCCTAAATCCCAGCGTTCCGTTGCAAACTAAAAATTGAAGAGTATGTCACATGAATTTAGATTGTTCAATCACTATGGGTCCCTTGATGTCGTGATAGATATTGGGCACCAAATATAAGTTTAGTAACAAACATGGACCCAACAGTTTTGTTCGTTGAAACAAGGGACGTAGGTTGAGGGTGCTCCCCCCCCCCCCCCCCCAATTATCAATTATCGCCTATAATTTCAAAAGCGGGAAATTCGGTAATGTAAACTTCTGAAGTTGGAAATTGAATACTATCAATTTAATTCTTTGCACGCTGTTGGTGGATATTCCTACCGAGGACTGGACGTCTCTTGCCACTAAAACAAGTATGACTTAACTATTGTCAACCAAAGTTTACCCTCTAACTAAACCCACGGTCTGACCATTAATTTATCAAGTTGTATTGTAGTGAAATTAGTTATAAAATGTTTTTCACCAAATATAGTCATGGTTACTGTGTAGCAGCCATGACTAAATTTGATGAAAAATACTTTTAAAAATACTGAGAAGGGTAAGAGTTAGTTTGCTCAAGTGATATCTTTTTGGTCAGAGCCAAAGTAATTTTCCAATTTCCGAGTTGTTTAATTCCTGTCTGTTCACAATACTGAGTCGTTATGTCCGATTTCATCAGACCTCACTTCGGAATACCGAACGACTCGTTTATAACGGGGAACTATTTGAATATCTCCGTTTACAGTATGATGTCTAGACTGTCGCGTATTCTGTTCAGTGTACGGTCAAGTAGTATCAGTCTAGTGTGCATCCGATAATCATAACTGGCCAGCACAATGGGCCGATTGTGGGCAATCGGATAACAACGGCAACGGCTCCTAGAACATCGGTTGAAGCGATCGTTGCCAAGCATTTTGTTATGATTCATAAACCGCAATTTATTATATTCTGCAGTTGTTCAATTGTTAATGTAAAATTATATCAATGATACCATTCAATAAAGTTGAGAAAGAATCACAATGTGTATTCTTTATCTCTAGGCGCCACTTTACAAGATACACCAGTTAAACGACATGTAAAGTTTACTGTTGAGAGTACTTGCGGCAATCGCCAGTTCATTCCGGAAAAGTGAAGGGCGCACTCCACGAACTCAAGTCGCAGTAAAAATTACCACTTGCGAGCACTTGGGGGGTAAACTTGGCTCTGAGAGCCACATTTACCGCCCAAGTGTGCGCGACTGGTAATTGTACTGGACCGGGGTCAACTGAGTTTACCACTGTGAAATATGATCAATTTAATTTAGTTTTTTCGAGTAAAGACTGATCAAATAGTGAATGGACTGTAAACACTGCAACATATGTTCAATTTGATGTAGTTTATTGCGAACCTCGACTTGTCATAGTGCATGGCATTATAATCGGGATCGACACCATAATAGGCCGATTGTGAGCTCAAAGAACCAGTAATCCGTCAGCGCCCATTTTTGATAATCGGTTGAACCCTAAATCAGACAAACGCCTTCCGGTAAAATAAGACCAGTCGGGTATCTGATCCCAGAAGATTTACCAAGAAAGGTAACTGCCCCTCCAGTTAAACTAGCGATAAGGTGTCCGTTTCATGAAAGATACTTAAGACACAGATGAGTCCTAAAATGGTCTTAAGATGTAACGTTCGTCATAAGACCGTTTCACGAAAACAGTCTAACTTGAGATTGTCTCAAACTGGTCATAATCTGAAGATCGGGGAGTGGGTGCCTTAACACAATCATAAAAACTAAGAAGTGTCTTCCTGTGATGTTACTGGCACAGAGAGACTTACAACGACAAAGCGTTTTTAAAGATCGCCCCAATCCTCTAGACTATATATGGACGACCTTCACAGAAGTTCGAAGTACAGTTTGACGAGGCCAACGATAATGCAGTCGTGCGGAATGCAACAGAAACGTCATCAGCACCCGACAAAAAAAAACAGTGTCAGTCTAACTTGAGATTGTCTCAAATTGGTCATAATCTGAAGACCGAGGAGTGGGTGTCTAAAGACAATCTTAAAAGCTAAGAGATGTCTTCCTGTGATGTTACTGGCACCGAGAGACATCCGCCGACAAAGCGTTTTTGAGGACCGCACCAATCCTCTAGACTATATATGAACGATGTTGACAGCAGATCGAAGTACCGTTTGACGAGATCAATGATAATGCTGTTGTGCGGAATGTAACAGGAACTTCATCAGCGCCCGACAAAAAACAGTGTCAGGGTTAAAAAGTGTCAATGCCAGTGGTGACAGCGTTTCGTCAATGGTCATTCTTTTATAACCGCTACTGGCAGTAAATCCTAGCCGGCAGCGTCAGCAACGCCCGCTTCGGGTCTAAGTTGTCTAATTTAATTGATTATAAATTGATAATTATGGATCAATGTGTCTTTGATAATAGTCAAAAGGCGAGTTTCGAAAGGAAGCAACCAGAATCCAAACCTAGTTACCCGAAAAGAAGTCATTCTGACCATATATCACAGTGAATTATAAAGTAATCTCCAAAGCGGACACGGGGTAAACCATGCAGTGGGCTGCATCGGGGACCTTGCGGGTTTTACAAAAACAGTGGAGAGTGCCACAATAAATCCAAGGTATGTTCTTACTTGAAAACGGCACATTTTGATATGAAGTAAGATTTTGTTTCCTAAAATTTTTTTATCAATAATGCATTGTCCAATTGTCTATATACAACGAAATCACCGGCATCGAGGTACAGAATGCTTATTTTCATCCATCCATTTAGTTTTATAACCAAAAGGGAACCGTTTTTGAGAAACTTCTGAAATGCCACAGATGCTGAATTCATCAGTCAATAATGTTAACTAGGAATTTCTTCACAGAAAAAGTATTAATCACACAATTTCGCGTACACCACACTCACCCGTGGTCAAAAGGCTGCCCCGCATCGGGTTTCACGTGGAATTTGCCCGTAGCAGGTTTTACATGATGCCTAGCGTGGTTTCACTTTTTCTTTTCGGTAAATTCCAAGCGATTGCAAGAGATACTGATGGCGTGCGTAAATCTACAGTATCAGGAGTTGTGAACTCTTTTTCCGTAGCAATGTGCGATAGATATCGGGAAAACATTTCCATGCCCAAAGATGAAGCTGGTTTCCGGGGCATAATGGATGGCTTCCATGACATGGCGGAATTTCCGAATGTCATCCGTATTATAGAATGCACGCACATTAGAATAATGGCTTCGTCGGTAGATGATCAGGAATACATCGACTGCTATATAACTAAAACCATGACTCAGATTCGTAATTACGCCAGGAACACTTTGAGAAATAATTTCCTAAAGAGGAACCACACACTGGCGCATTCAGACCACACAAGTCCACCATTTTACATCGCAGCTGTATCAATCGATTGATACCCAGTCTAAAACATGTATCAATGGATTGGTACAGCTTTTGACCAACTTAAAGCTTAAGTTGGTCAAAAGTTTACTTCATGAAACGGGCCCATGACAATTGCTTCTGGTCTAGTGAGCAGAAATAACGGATGTTTTCATCTAGCCAATAGTATTACATAAATATTTCCTGCAGCTGTTGTTTTTTGGTGGGATGGGGTAGGCGTGTTATTCTCGTATATGTTTTCACCGACACACTGATCATTGTTAAACAAACGAGATGAAACCAGAAAACAGTACGTCTCTTGAGTTCCTATGTGTTCTATGTGTCTAATGACACACAGAACAAATTGGAACTCAGGGGACGAGTAGTTATATTAATTCTTGTTTAGAAGGCATGTTACTAATAATACACAAGCAATGCATAAATTCTGGATTGACATTGATAATGGTATATATGTTTATTTCAATTCCCTTTATCCGGAGCCTGTGGAGCAGAAGGGGCAGGAAGGGAATACAATTTTAATTAGGAGTTAAATTTTAATTTTGAGAATTAATTCTTAAAAACCTGTTTTCTGTTTTTGGTAATCTTTCTTTTTTATTTGTCTATAACATAACCTGTTTTTTCACGTTAGTCGCTTGAACGGGCAAGGAGGAGTCGGAAGGTGCCAGTCGTGATTGTAGAAGCAATCCCTTTATCGATGCCATGTTGTAGGCGGTGTGATAAGCATGTGCTAGCCGCCATTTTGGGTGTTATTATTCGTCACACAGAGCATGGCGGTATAGAGACCGAGTCTTTTCGGCATCGAGAACATTCGACCTCAGTCGATGCCGAATGTTCCCACTTTTGAGGCCGAATGTTCGCACTTTTGGTAAAAAAATTCTGAGTTTGGGACATGAAAAATAACTTTAAAAAATATTTTTTTAGTTCATTTTGTTGTGTTTATTTTTGTATATAAGCAGTTTTTCCAGAATATTTTTTTTAAAGAATAATATATACGACTTACCTACCTTTATTCCTAAAGTCGAAATATATTGAGCACGAGACCGATCCATAATGAATAATGAATATAATGAAATATAAAATCCATTGTATAAAATCCACTGTATTGATGATGAAGATGAATGAAAGGTTTTAGCGCGCCGAAGGCGCGCAGGGACGATGTGGGATTTACAAATCCCTTGCGACCCGGTTAACCTTATTTTTTTTTTCTTTTTCCTTGGATCACACAGGCCTAGCTTTCCTATTGCCCAAAATGGAGTCTGAGGGGGTTATGCACGCGGTTAGAATACCCGGCAGTTTAAGCTGGAGTGTTAGATGGTCAATACTCAATCCCCCAACGCCTTTAAACGCCACTGTATTGAATAACAGAATGACAATATATATACTCCAATTCCGACACGCAAACCGAAATGATATACATCTCCTTGGGTGTTGTTTGGCACAACTCAGCTTTAAAGGTTTGTTTTTATAAGTTCTTCTGAAGTAGTGATCAAAGTTCTGATCGCTGATGAGATACTCATACAGCGTTTTTACAGTACGACTGAAGCTTCATTGATTTAATCGCACCTGATTAGGCGATCATATATACTGTTTTTACAGTTTCTTTGAACACTTAAACCTTTTTATGTGGACTGTAACTATAGCCCTTTCCCTTATAGGTTGATGGACGACTCCCAGCTTTCAAAAACTCTTGTGGATTCGTAAGGAAATAAAGTTATAAAGCAAATAAAATTATTCGGGTCGCAAGGGATTTAAATCCCACATCGTCCATGTGCGCCTTCTGTGCGTTGAAAGCGTTCACTTCATTCATTGCTTCAGCCTTCAAAAACACATATCGGTGGATTATTTCCTTTTTGTAACCGTTATGGAAGAAAAACTGAAACCAACGCTTGCAGCCGTACACACGGGTGGCAGTGTTCAGAAGATGGCCGACGCCATAGTTGCGAGCCTAGTGGAGACAGGGAAGGAAAGTGTAGGAAAGATTAGGGTGCCAACACCGGAACTTGGGTACAGAGTGAACGAAGAACTGAAAAGGGCCATAAAGGTTAGAAAAGCAAAATGTGCTGCATACAGGAGAAGTAGAAAGGGGGTGGAAAGCAATGAGGCCATGGTAGCAAAGGAAGAATACCAACAAGCACGAAATAAAGTAAACAAGATTAAAGACGACAACCGGAGAGTGCGAAATAGCAGTCTTATTAGGACGATAAGAAGACAGGGTGTCGAGTTCGAGCGTATTTTGGAAATGGGTGAACAAACGTAACAAAGGGAATAACTCACAGAGCATTAAAGTAGATGGCAGAGTTACAGAAAAACGAGATCAAATCGCATTAGAACTAGTGAAGCACTGGGAAAAGGTAAACGATAAGCGATGGGGCATGGGGAACCCACCAGATTGTCCGAACCAGGTCGAGGAAAATCTATCGAACTTCGTGTGCAGCGAAATCAAAACTGAGGAGTTGCGAAGGGTGATCTCGAAATTAAGGAATGGAAAAGCGAGAGGGGTGGACGAAATTCCTAACGAGTTTATCAAAAAAGGGGGAGAGAAACTCTGGGAAAGCCTAACTGCCCTATTCAATTTAGCCATAGAAAAACAAGAGGTCCCAAAGGAGTGGAGGGAAAGCAAAGTGACATTTATTCACCAAAAGGGGGAAAAAGACGTCTTGGATAACTATCGAGGGATCTCTGTCAGCAGCAACATTGGAAAAGTCTTTTGTAAAGTCCTGTATGGGAGATTAGAGGAGGTGATCGAAGAGAAGGGTTTTTTGGGAGAAATTCAGAATGGCTTCAGGAAGGGAAGGAGAGTCACTGACCATCTTTTTACGCTATCCCAAATGACAGAATCCGCGAAAGCAAAAAAGAAAAAGATGTTCATGGCCTTTTTGGATGTTAAAAAGGCATATGATAGAGTATGGAGGGAGGGTATGTGGCGCAAGCTGGAGGCTCTGGGCTTGGGGGGGGGGGGGGCGAGTTTGTTGGGATTATGAAAGCATTATATAAAGATGTACAGAGTGAACTTAGCCTGGGAAACATTACAACAAAACGTTTGCCTGTGGAGATAGGCCTAAAACAGGGGTGTATCCTTTCGCCAATTCTTTTTGCATTGTACATCAAAGGTTTAGGAGATGAACTCCTGCATAGTGACGAGGGGGTTGCAGCTGGTGACTTGAAGATCCCAGGGCTTTTTTTGCTGACGATATGGTGCTAGTGTCAAAAAGCGAAGAGGGGCTATCGAAGATGCTGGGAATTGTTGGGAAATATGGGAGCAAATGGAAACTCGAACTTAATGAAAGCAAGAGCAAAGTTATACCCGTGGGCCGCAAAGTAGACCCCACTCGAAGGTGGAGAGTGGGGGAGTTCTGCATTATGAAGGTAGCAGTAGACTTCTTAGTGTAGGAGAGACTAGCGATTACGAGTATTTGGGGGTAAATATAAACATCACAGGAAGAGGCATCTACCGAAACCACACAAACAAATTGATTCTGAAGGGGGAGCGAATCCTTAAAATAATGAAACTAATAGGGAGAAACAGTTTCAATAAGGTTTTCGTGGGGAAAACTATTTGGGAAATGGTGGGTCTGCCAAGTATAACATACGGTACGGAAGTTGTACCCCTAAACAACACAGCCGTAAAGAGCTTGGAAATCCTGCAGAACGATGCAGGCCGATGGATAACAGGCTCGAGTAATGCCGCAGCGCTAGAAGCGATCAGGGGTGAGCTTGGGTGGATGAGGATCAAGGACAGGATAGACCTATTGAAACTCGGTTATCTTAATTATTTGGTAAATCTCCCCGATAGCCGATGGTGTAAAGTAATGTTCCTGAGAACTTTCAACTCAAATATCAAGACGGGGTGGATGATCCAAGTGAGGGAGCTAGTAGAAAACTACTCATTGGAGATCTCGGACCTTGGCGTTGGGGCAATCCTGGGCAAAAAGATCGTCAGAGAAAGGGTCATGGAGGATTGTAACCGTAATTGGCGAGAGGGGGTCAAATCAAAGAGATATTTGGGTGGCCTGCGTGATAAAGAGAAGCCTGGTTTTGAAGAGTACCTTGATGGCACCCTTGGGGGGTCACTGTTGTTCAAACTGAGGTCGCGGTCCCTGGAGCTGAGGGGAAAAATTAGGAAAAACAGTGAAAAGGAGTGCCAGATGTGTAACTTGGGCGTGGTGGAGACCCTGGAACACTTTCTTCTAGAATGCCCAAAGTATCAGTCTAAAAGAATGAGATTCACTGGGAGTATAATGGGGAAGTGGGATGGGAGAATGGGGAAGTGGGATGGGAGAATAAAGAGTACCTTGATGGCACCCTTGGGGGTCACTGTTGTTCAAACTGGGGTCGCGGTCCCTGGAGCTGAGGGGATAAATTAGGAAAAACAGTGAAAAGGAGTGCCAGATGTGTAACTTGGGCGTGGTGGAGACCCTGAAACACTTTGTTTTAGAATGTCCAAAGTATCAGTCTAAAAGAATGAGATTCAATGGGAGTATAATGGGAAAGTGGGATGGGAGAATGAAGGACATGTGCGACTGTGATGAAAATGTCCTGAATAAAAAATGATGTGTCACCACCACCCATTGCTGTGGGCGACGTCCCTGTCCGTGAAAATGTGTAGTGATTGATGTTTTACTCACCCGGAGTGAATATATTCCACAATAAAACACATAACGGTAAGGATGGTTTATAAATGGAAAAATCTAATATCTCTTTTAGTAGAATATAATGTACTCACGTTTGTGTTTACTATTTATGGCGAAGAACGACTGTTCAAACGTTTCTAGCAAAGGGTGACCTTTGAATGATTTTCTGGTAAAAAATGCACCAGAACATGTCGAAATCACATTAAATACTGAGACGTTAAAACAAGCTATGACAACAGAAGCTGTCCAATCAGAACTTAATTCAATGAAACGAAAAGTTCGACTCAACTGTCAGCCATCACTTACTGGCTTACAGACAGCTTGAGCTGAAACTGTCACTTTCTGTCATCATAATTTGAGTAAAATCTCCTCACGAAGAAACCCAAGATTAGCTTATGTAACTGTTTATAAGAATTTTTAATTAGTTTGTTTACATTTCGGGTTGACTTTATTATACATTTAGTTTGTATGCATTAATATAGCATAAATCGAGTAGGATTAGGTCATGGGTATATGAGAAATGTAATTTATTTTATTCACATTGCCTTTTTTCGTGTCTTGCGGTTTGTTTTCGGTTTGTGGATTTTGGATGGTAACATTTCTGCCGTTGTCAAGTGTGATGTGCCAATGGCCAAACTGGTTAGTATGGTAAGTATTGTGATAAAGATGGAGCAGTTGATCGATGTCAGTCTGGGAGAACAGACGCAGTGGAGAGCGAGATACATCAGTAGTGTGGAATGGTGCACCAGGATGGTCGTGGTATTGATTTACTGTATGTTGATGCTAATTGCCAGGAGATTTATATAAAGGGAAACAGAGGAGCTAAGGGAGAATGTATGCAAGGCAGGACTATCGATGTTTACTCCAGTAAAAGTAGCATTTCATTGGGGTTGGAAAGTGGTCGGCAACTTGTGGAGGGCCACATGAAGTAGAAAGGGGACTTTTGATGTTGAGGATGAGCGGACGCTCAACAAGAAGATACGTTGAGTAGAGAAGGGGGGGGGGGGGTGTTTAGGCTAAACACTGTTCGATGTGCGGGTCTGAGGATAACGTTGAGAGGGTATCAGCTTGAGGAAAGGGGTGGATGGTAGCTCACAGAAGAGTACAGGGTGATGTGGCAAAGGACGTGTGTAGCGTGAAAAATAGATTCAGTGTGTTAGGGACAATAAAAAGTTCTATCGGAAAGGGAAGTTCTCGATAAAGTGGTGGAGGTCCTATCGGATCGTGGGAATATAAGCCAATCCAATAGAATCGGAGTGGTATAGAAGGAGAGAAGAGCTTCCAATTGAAAACTGGTGGTAATGGGAAGTTGTGTGTCATCTACTTCCACGTTTCACATAAGCGTCCGATTGCAGAGTGCCGAGGTGAGACGAGGGTGACTGGATGGGGCAGGGAATTTTGTTTTGCCCCGACTGTGATACACGTAGCAAAGGATCGTCACCAAAAGAAATAGAAATAGGAAAATCAACAGCATACGCAAAACAAGTAATCGCTATTGTTGCGAAAAACGCCTTTTCAATGAATAAGCGTTTCCATGTTATTTCTTCTAAACAAAGCTCATGATTAGTCATTGGAACGAGATCTGACTGAATCTATATCAATGAAAATATATCTGTTTCTTCATGGGAATACCAGTAGTTATGGGTAGCACGTTGGTCTACAATATTTTGTATGAGGCACTCTGGGCGCCAGTGCAACACCAACTTTATACACATTTCAGAATTCCCCAAAGACAAATTTTTCAAGGTTATTTGTTTTTCAAATTTATGCACCCGATGCCAGAGATGACAATTTTACGTTTTTTCTATATCTTCTATTTTCAACCTAATTTTAGCCCTACTTCCCTTCCTAAATTCATGTTTTAATGCGGAAAAATATCCAGTACATTTATCACATATTTAGGAGTTTGATGAAATATAAAGGCGAGAATTTATCTGGTATATGAAAAACAAGCCTGAAAATAAGCAGTCTGACATTTGCAGAATGAGGTCCCCAGAGGCTAAATGTGATGATGCTTTCCCATACAGGGGGCTAATCCATCCTGTGGATATCTCTTTCTATTTAGTTTTAGACCCTGATTCAGATTGAGGTTCACAGATTGGTGGGACCTAATTTTGAAGATGGCAGTCTGCTTATTTTCTGGCTTGATGCAAAAGGTCGGCAGGGCTTTTTTAAATATTCGATAGCTTCTATCTTTGAAGGTAATTTATTTAAACGAATCGTACGCTTTCATATGAATACTATTATAATACATGAGGGTACATTTCCGTCACGGAAACTGTGGGTCCGTTAAATTGTTAACTTATTGTTTTCCAGAATCACGGCATATTGTCTCTTTAGATTAAACAATGTTTATTGAAAAATAATTGATAATTACATGTAACAAATATGAGATATAAAATATGTATGAACATGAGAAGGTGTTGTACTTCTGTATGGTATTGTAATGATAGGATTCGACAGCAAACCTAGGGCTTATGTTAGTCGTCTTCCAAAAGTATGAAAGTTATAGCATTATAATTTATGATTTTTAGTAACACAACAGAGGTACATGTATTTTTTAACTGATTGAGAGGCCGGTGATAAAAAAGAAAGATCAATGAGGAAACAGGGATCACTTTGTCAGTTTCTTGGCACCAGTAAGCTGGCAGGTTGAAACACGGTCGCCGGGGTGATCGCTAATAATACGCGTGAAGATTAATTGGACAGGCCGCCCCTGTTTGTCCCTTTAATTCACTTATTGGTATTTAAGGTCGATTTGAGGAATTGTGGTATCATCATGACACCGACATGGGCATATAGTTGTGTTTAGTTGGATAGTGAATACATATTGTTGTGTCGCATTGGACGTGCTTTAACCCTATACCTAACATAAAAACAGACGACACTTGCAAAACAATTCTTGAATAATTACATTTTTTTCATTTTGTGTCTCAAAAACATAGGTTATGACCCCTCATTTGAACGAGCCCGACTAGCGCGTTCCAATGAGGGCTCATAAACAAGTTCTTTGAGGCAAAAAATGAATAAATAATGAAAATTAACTGGCGATTTTTTTAGAATAGCGCTGGCCTGTTTTGGCCGTTACATTGAGTAAAGATCATAAGTGGTGAATCACGTGTTGGTTGGGACCCTGGTTACTTTTAATATCTTTGTATCATGGACGTAATACAAGGACAACGTTCAGTTTAACAAATCATTTACAATGCAGAGGACGCACGTCCCGAGTTGTAATAATAAATAAGCACTGGCCTAAATCCCAGCGTTCCGTTGCAAACTAAAAATTGAAGAGTATGTCACATGAATTTAGATTGTTCAATCACTATGGGTCCCTTGATGTCGTGATAGATATTGGGCACCAAATATAAGTTTAGTAACAAACATGGACCCAACAGTTTTGTTCGTTGAAACAAGGGACGTAGGTTGAGGGTGCTCCCCCCCCCCCCCCCCCCCCCCAATTATCAATTATCGCCTATAATTTCAAAAGCGGGAAATTCGGTAATGTAAACTTCTGAAGTTGGAAATTGAATACTATCAATTTAATTCTTTGCACGCTGTTGGTGGATATTCCTACCGAGGACTGGACGTCTCTTGCCACTAAAACAAGTATGACTTAACTATTGTCAACCAAAGTTTACCCTCTAACTAAACCCACGGTCTGACCATTAATTTATCAAGTTGTATTGTAGTGAATTAGTTATAAAATGTTTTTCACCAAATATAGTCATGGTTACTGTGTAGCAGCCATGACTAAATTTGATAAAAAATACTTTTAAAAATACTGAGAAGGGTAAGAGTTAGTTTGCTCAAGTGATATCTTTTTGGTCAGAGCCAAAGTAATTTTCCAATTTCCGAGTTGTTTAATTCCTGTCTGTTCACAATACTGAGTCGTTATGTCCGATTTCATCAGACCTCACTTCGGAATACCGAACGACTCGTTTATAACGGGGAACTATTTGAATATCTCCGTTTACAGTATGATGTCTAGACTGTCGCGTATTCTGTTCAGTGTACGGTCAAGTAGTATCAGTCTAGTGTGCATCCGATAATCATAACTGGCCAGCACAATGGGCCGATTGTGGGCAATCGGATAACAACGGCAACGGCTCCTAGAACATCGGTTGAAGCGATCGTTGCCAAGCATTTTGTTATGATTCATAAACCGCAATTTATTATATTCTGCAGTTGTTCAATTGTTAATGTAAAATTATATCAATGATACCATTCAATAAAGTTGAGAAAGAATCACAATGTGTATTCTTTATCTCTAGGCGCCACTTTACAAGATACACCAGTTAAACGACATGTAAAGTTTACTGTTGAGGGTACTTGCGGCAATCGCCAGTTCATTCCGGAAAAGTGAAGGGCGCACTCCACGAACTCAAGTCGCAGTAAAAATTACCACTTGCGAGCACTTGGGGGGTAAACTTGGCTCTGAGAGCCACATTTACCGCCCAAGTGTGCGCGACTGGTAATTGTACTGGACCGGGGTCAACTGAGTTTACCACTGTGAAATATGATCAATTTAATTTAGTTTTTTCGAGTAAAGACTGATCAAATAGTGAATGGACTGTAAACACTGCAACATATGTTCAATTTGATGTAGTTTATTGCGAACCTCGACTTGTCATAGTGCATGGCATTATAATCGGGATCGACACCATAATAGGCCGATTGTGAGCTCAAAGAACCAGTAATCCGTCAGCGCCCATTTTTGATAATCGGTTGAACCCTAAATCAGACAAACGCCTTCCGGTAAAATAAGAACAGTCGGGTATCTGATCCCAGAAGAATTACCAAGAAAGGTAACTGCCCCTCCAGTTAAACTAGCGATAAGGTGTCCGTTTCATGAAAGATACTTAAGACACAGATGAGTCCTAAAATGGTCTTAAGATGTAACGTTCGTCATAAGACCGTTTCACGAAAACAGTCTAACTTGAGATTGTCTCAAACTGGTCATAATCTGAAGATCGGGGAGTGGGTGCCTTAACACAATCATAAAAACTAAGAAGTGTCTTCCTGTGATGTTACTGGCACAGAGAGACTTACAACGACAAAGCGTTTTTAAAGATCGCCCCAATCCTCTAGACTATATATGGACGACTTTCACAGAAGTTCGAAGTACAGTTTGACGAGGCCAACGATAATGCAGTCGTGCGGAATGCAACAGAAACGTCATCAGCACCCGACAAAAAAAAAACAGTGTCAGTCTAACTTGAGATTGTCTCATATTGGTCATAATCTGAAGACCGAGGAGTGGGTGTCTAAAGACAATCTTAAAAGCTAAGAGATGTCTTCCTGTGATGTTACTGGCACCGAGAGACATCCGCCGACAAAGCGTTTTTGAGGACCGCACCAATCCTCTAGACTATATATGAACGATGTTGACAGCAGATCGAAGTACCGTTTGACGAGATCAATGATAATGCTGTTGTGCGGAATGTAACAGGAACTTCATCAGCGCCCGACAAAAAACAGTGTCAGGGTTAAAAAGTGTCAATGCCAGTGGTGACAACGTTTCGTCAATGGTCATTCTTTTATAACCGCTACTGGCAGTAAATCCTAGCCGGCAGCGTCAGCAACGCCCGCTTCGGGTCTAAGTTGTCTAATTTAATTGATTATAAATTGATAATTATGGATCAATGTGTCTTTGATAATAGTCAAAAGGCGAGTTTCGAAAGGAAGCAACCAGAATCCAAACCTAGTTACCCGAAAAGAAGTCATTCTGACCATATATCACAGTGAATTATAAAGTAATCTCCAAAGCGGACACGGGGTAAACCATGCAGTGGGCTGCATCGGGGACCTTGCGGGTTTTACAAAAACAGTGGAGAGTGCCACAATAAATCCAAGGTATGTTCTTACTTGAAAACGGCACATTTTGATATGAAGTAAGATTTTGTTTCCTAAAATTTTTTTATCAATAATGCATTGTCCAATTGTCTATATACAACGAAATCACCGGCATCGAGGTACAGAATGCTTATTTTCATCCATCCATTTAGTTTTATAACCAAAAGGGAACCGTTTTTGAGAAACTTCTGAAATGCCACAGATGCTGAATTCATCAGTCAATAATGTTAACTAGGAATTTCTTCACAGAAAAAGTATTAATCACACAATTTCGCGTACACCACACTCACCCGTGGTCAAAAGGCTGCCCCGCATCGGGTTTCACGTGGAATTTGCCCGTAGCAGGTTTTACATGATGCCTAGCGTGGTTTCACTTTTTCTTTTCGGTAAATTCCAAGCGATTGCAAGAGATACTGATGGCGTGCGTAAATCTACAGTATCAGGAGTTGTGAACTCTTTTTCCGTAGCAATGTGTGATAGATATCCCACGACATGGCGGAATTTCCGAATGTCATCCGTATTATAGAATGCACGCACATTAGAATAATGGCTTCGTCGGTAGATGATCAGGAATACATCGACTGCTATATAACTAAAACCATGACTCAGATTCGTAATTACGCCAGGAACACTTTGAGAAATAATTTCCTAAAGAGGAACCACACACTGGCGAATTCAGACCACACAAGTCCACCATTTTACATCGCAGCTGTATCAATCGATTGATACCCAGTCTAAAACATGTATCAATGGATTGGTACAGCTTTTGACCAACTTAAAGCTTAAGTTGGTCAAAAGTTTACTTCATGAAACGGGCCCATGACAATTGCTTCTGGTCTAGTGAGCAGAAATAACGGATGTTTTCATCTAGCCAATAGTATTACATAAATATTTCCTGCAGCTGTTGTTTTTTGGTGGGATGGGGTAGGCGTGTTATTCTCGTATATGTTTTCACCGACACACTGATCATTGTTAAACAAACGAGATGAAACCAGAAAACAGTACGTCTCTTGAGTTCCTATGTGTTCTATGTGTCTAATGACACACAGAACAAATTGGAACTCAGGGGACGAGTAGTTATATTAATTCTTGTTTAGAAGGCATGTTACTAATAATACACAAACAATGCATAAATTCTGGATTGACATTGATAGTGGTATATATGTTTATTTCAATTCCCTTTATCCGGAGCCTGTGGAGCAGAAGGGGCAGGAAGGGAATACAATTTTAATTAGGAGTTAAATTTTAATTTTGAGAATTATTTCTTAAAAACCTGTTTTCTGTTTTTGGTAATCTTTCTTTTTTATTTGTCTATAACATAACCTGTTTTTTCACTTTAGTCGCTTGAACGGGCAAGGAGGAGTCGGAAGGTGCCAGTCGTGATTGTAGAAGCAATCCCTTTATCGATGCCATGTTGTAGGCGGTGTGATAAGCATGTGCTAGCCGCCATTTTGGGTGTTATTATTCGTCACACAGAGCATGGCGGTATAGAGACCGAGTCTTTTCGGCATCGAGAACATTCGACCTCAGTCGATGCCGAATGTTCCCACTTTTGAGGCCGAATGTTTCCACTTTTGGTAAAAAAATTCTGAGTTTGGGACATGAAAAATAACTTTAAAAAATATTTTTTTAGTTCATTTTGTTGTGTTTATTTTTGTATATAAGCAGTTTTTCCAGAATATTTTTTTTAAAGAATAATATATACGACTTACCTACCTTTATTCCTAAAGTCGAAATATATTGAGCACGAGACCGATCCATAATGAATAATGAATATAATGAAATATAAAATCCATTGTATAAAATCCACTGTATTGATGATGAAGATGAATGAAAGGTTTTAGCGCGCCGAAGGCGCGCAGGGACGATGTGGGATTTACAAATCCCTTGCGACCCGGTTAACCTTATTTTTTTTTTCTTTTTCCTTGGATCACACAGGCCTAGCTTTCCTATTGCCCAAAATGGAGTCTGAGGGGGTTATGCACGCGGTTAGAATACCCGGCAGTTTAAGCTGGAGTGTTAGATGGTCAATACTCAATCCCCCAACGCCTTTAAACGCCACTGTATTGAATAACAGAATGACAATATATATACTCCAATTCCGACACGCAAACCGAAATGATATACATCTCCTTGGGTGTTGTTTGGCACAACTCAGCTTTAAAGGTTTGTTTTTATAAGTTCTTCTGAAGTAGTGATCAAAGTTCTGATCGCTGATGAGATACTCATACAGCGTTTTTACAGTACGACTGAAGCTTCATTGATTTAATCGCACCTGATTAGGCGATCATATATACTGTTTTTACAGTTTCTTTGAACACTTAAACCTTTTTATGTGGACTGTAACTATAGCCCTTTCCCTTATAGGTTGATGGACGACTCCCAGCTTTCAAAAACTCTTGTGGATTCGTAAGGAAATAAAGTTATAAAGCAAATAAAATTATTCGGGTCGCAAGGGATTTAAATCCCACATCGTCCATGTGCGCCTTCTGTGCGTTGAAAGCGTTCACTTCATTCATTGCTTCAGCCTTCAAAAACACATATCGGTGGATTATTTCCTTTTTGTAACCGTTATGGAAGAAAAACTGAAACCAACGCTTGCAGCCGTACACAAGGGTGGCAGTGTTCAGAAGATGGCCGACGCCATAGTTGCGAGCCTAGTGGAGACAGGGAAGGAAAGTGTAGGAAAGATTAGGGTGCCAACACCGGAACTTGGGTACAGAGTGAACGAAGAACTGAAAAGGGCCATAAAGGTTAGAAAAGCAAAATGTGCTGCATACAGGAGAAGTAGAAAGGGGGTGGAAAGCAATGAGGCCATGGTAGCAAAGGAAGAATACCAACAAGCACGAAATAAAGTAAACAAGATTAAAGACGACAACCGGAGAGTGCGAAATAGCAGTCTTATTAGGACGATAAGAAGACAGGGGGTCGAGTTCGAGCGTATTTTGGAAATGGGTGAACAAACGTAACAAAGGGAATAACTCACAGAGCATTAAAGTAGATGGCAGAGTTACAGAAAAACGAGATCAAATCGCATTAGAACTAGTGAAGCACTGGGAAAAGGTAAACGATAAGCGATGGGGCATGGGGAACCCACCAGATTGTCCGAACCAGGTCGAGGAAAATCTATCGAACTTCGTGTGCAGCGAAATCAAAACTGAGGAGTTGCGAAGGGTGATCTCGAAATTAAGGAATGGAAAAGCGAGAGGGGTGGACGAAATTCCTAACGAGTTTATCAAAAAAGGGGGAGAGAAACTCTGGGAAAGCCTAACTGCCCTATTCAATTTAGCCATAGAAAAACAAGAGGTCCCAAAGGAGTGGAGGGAAAGCAAAGTGACATTTATTCACCAAAAGGGGGAAAAAGACGTCTTGGATAACTATCGAGGGATCTCTGTCAGCAGCAACATTGGAAAAGTCTTTTGTAAAGTCCTGTATGGGAGATTAGAGGAGGTGATCGAAGAGAAGGGTTTTTTGGGAGAAATTCAGAATGGCTTCAGGAAGGGAAGGAGAGTCACTGACCATCTTTTTACGCTATCCCAAATGACAGAATCCGCGAAAGCAAAAAAGAAAAAGATGTTCATGGCCTTTTTGGATGTTAAAAAGGCATATGATAGAGTATGGAGGGAGGGTATGTGGCGCAAGCTGGAGGCTCTGGGCTTGGGGGGGGGGGGGGGGGGCGAGTTTGTTGGGATTATGAAAGCATTATATAAAGATGTACAGAGTGAACTTAGCCTGGGAAACATTACAACAAAACGTTTGCCTGTGGAGATAGGCCTAAAACAGGGGTGTATCCTTTCGCCAATTCTTTTTGCATTGTACATCAAAGGTTTAGGAGATGAACTCCTGCATAGTGACGAGGGGGTTGCAGCTGGTGACTTGAAGATCCCAGGGCTTTTTTTGCTGACAATATGGTGCTAGTGTCAAAAAGCGAAGAGGGGCTATCGAAGATGCTGGGAATTGTTGGGAAATATGGGAGCAAATGGAAACTCGAACTTAATGAAAGCAAGAGCAAAGTTATACCCGTGGGCCGCAAAGTAGACCCCACTCGAAGGTGGAGAGTGGGGGAGTTCTGCATTATGAAGGTAGCAGTAGACTTCTTAGTGTAGGAGAGACTAGCGATTACGAGTATTTGGGGGTAAATATAAACATCACAGGAAGAGGCATCTACCGAAACCACACAAACAAATTGATTCTGAAGGGGGAGCGAATCCTTAAAATAATGAAACTAATAGGGAGAAACAGTTTCAATAAGGTTTTCGTGGGGAAAACTATTTGGGAAATGGTGGGTCTGCCAAGTATAACATACGGTACGGAAGTTGTACCCCTAAACAACACAGCCGTAAAGAGCTTGGAAATCCTGCAGAACGATGCAGGCCGATGGATAACAGGCTCGAGTAATGCCGCAGCGCTAGAAGCGATCAGGGGTGAGCTTGGGTGGATGAGGATCAAGGACAGGATAGACCTATTGAAACTCGGTTATCTTAATTATTTGGTAAATCTCCCCGATAGCCGATGGTGTAAAGTAATGTTCCTGAGAACTTTCAACTCAAATATCAAGACGGGGTGGATGATCCAAGTGAGGGAGCTAGTAGAAAACTACTCATTGGAGATCTCGGACCTTGGCGTTGGGGCAATCCTGGGCAAAAAGATCGTCAGAGAAAGGGTCATGGAGGATTGTAACCGTAATTGGCGAGAGGGGGTCAAATCAAAGAGATATTTGGGTGGCCTGCGTGATAAAGAGAAGCCTGGTTTTGAAGAGTACCTTGATGGCACCCTTGGGGGGTCACTGTTGTTCAAACTGAGGTCGCGGTCCCTGGAGCTGAGGGGAAAAATTAGGAAAAACAGTGAAAAGGAGTGCCAGATGTGTAACTTGGGCGTGGTGGAGACCCTGGAACACTTTCTTCTAGAATGCCCAAAGTATCAGTCTAAAAGAATGAGATTCACTGGGAGTATAATGGGGAAGTGGGATGGGAGAATGGGGAAGTGGGATGGGAGAATAAAGAGTACCTTGATGGCACCCTTGGGGGTCACTGTTGTTCAAACTGGGGTCGCGGTCCCTGGAGCTGAGGGGATAAATTAGGAAAAACAGTGAAAAGGAGTGCCAGATGTGTAACTTGGGCGTGGTGGAGACCCTGAAACACTTTGTTTTAGAATGTCCAAAGTATCAGTCTAAAAGAATGAGATTCAATGGGAGTATAATGGGAAAGTGGGATGGGAGAATGAAGGACATGTGCGACTGTGATGAAAATGTCCTGAATAAAAAATGATGTGTCACCACCACCCATTGCTGTGGGCGACGTCCCTGTCCGTGAAAATGTGTAGTGATTGATGTTTTACTCACCCGGAGTGAATATATTCCACAATAAAACACATAACGGTAAGGATGGTTTATAAATGGAAAAATCTAATATCTCTTTTAGTAGAATATAATGTACTCACGTTTGTGTTTACTATTTATGGCGAAGAACGACTGTTCAAACGTTTCTAGCAAAGGGTGACCTTTGAATGATTTTCTGGTAAAAAATGCACCAGAACATGTCGAAATCACATTAAATACTGAGACGTTAAAACAAGCTATGACAACAGAAGCTGTCCAATCAGAACTTAATTCAATGAAACGAAAAGTTCGACTCAACTGTCAGCCATCACTTACTGGCTTACAGACAGCTTGAGCTGAAACTGTCACTTTCTGTCATCATAATTTGAGTAAAATCTCCTCACGAAGAAACCCAAGATTAGCTTATGTAACTGTTTATAAGAATTTTTAATTAGTTTGTTTACATTTCGGGTTGACTTTATTATACATTTAGTTTGTATGCATTAATATAGCATAAATCGAGTAGGATTAGGTCATGGGTATATGAGAAATGTAATTTATTTTATTCACATTGCCTTTTTTTCGTGTCTTGCGGTTTGTTTTCGGTTTGTGGATTTTGGATGGTAACATTTCTGCCGTTGTCAAGTGTGATGTGCCAATGGCCAAACTGGTTAGTATGGTAAGTATTGTGATAAAGATGGAGCAGTTGATCGATGTCAGTCTGGGAGAACAGACGCAGTGGAGAGCGAGATACATCAGTAGTGTGGAATGGTGCACCAGGATGGTCGTGGTATTGATTTACTGGGTGTTGATGCCAATTGCCACGAGATTTATATAAAGGGAAACAGAGGAGCTAAGGGAGAATGTATGCAAGGCAGGACTATCGATGTTTACTCCAGTAAAAGTAGCATTTCATTGGGGTTGGAAAGTGGTCGGCAACTTGTGGAGGGCCACATGAAGTAGAAAGGGGACTTTTGATGTTGAGGATGAGCGGACGCTCAACAAGAAGATACGTTGAGTAGAGAAGGGGGGAGGGGTGTTTAGGCTAAACACTGTTCGATGTGCGGGTCTGAGGATAACGTTGAAAGGGTATCAGCTTCAGGAAAGGGGTGGATGGTAGCTCACAGAAGAGTACAGAGTGATGTGGCAAAGGACGTGTGTAGCGTGAAAAATAGATTCAGTGTGTTAGGGACAATAAAAAGTTCTATCGGAAAGGGAAGTTCTTGATAAAGTGGTGGAGGTCCTATCGGATCGTGGGAATATAAGCCAATCCAATAGAATCGGAGTGGTATAGAAGGAGAGAAGAGCTTCCAATTGAAAACTGGTGGTAATGGGAAGTTGTGTGTCATCTACTTCCACGTTTCACATAAGCGTCCGATTGCAGAGTGCCGAGGTGAGACGAGGGTGACTGGATGGGGCAGGGAATTTTGTTTTGCCCCGACTGTGATACACGTAGCAAAGGATCGTCACCAAAAGAAATAGAAATAGGAAAATCAACAACATACGCAAAACAAGTAATCGCTATTGTTGCGAAAAACGCCTTTTCAATGAATAAGCGTTTCCATGTTATTTCTTCTAAACAAAGCTCATGATTAGTCATTGGAACGAGATCTGACTGAATCTATATCAATGAAAATATATCTGTTTCTTAGTTTAGTTTAGTTTAAACATTATTTTTTATTTCAATACTGCATATAAATATACAAGGTATAGAACAGCATGCTGAGATACAGTATTAGAAAGTGGATTCAGCAGCAAGCCGAAGCTTATGTAAGCTGTCTCCTGCAATCAACAAATACATCAGACTTTCATGGCATGGAAGAGACTATGATTGAAACAAAATAATATGAAAGAGGAAAGAAGGGGAAAGGTGAAGGGGTGGGGGTGTCTGGGGCAAAGGCAGCTGCTTCCTTTAATAAAGGGAGAGCACAAGAGGGGCGAGCACTGCAGGTGTGTTCAGTAAAATCTCTTGGAAGCAGTAATATAACTCTGTACTTTTTCAAAAATTAGGCTGTTTGCTTCCGCTGTGTATTCAGCATTTCCATTCAAGAGAATATCCGTTGAAATTGTGAATGTCAGTGTTGCTAGTGTGCGCTGTCTGCTCTCTACATAGAACGGACAGTGCAACAAATAGTGAGCACTCGTTTCACGGGCTCCACATGAACAGTATGGAGAGTTTGATAAATGGTTTCTAAACAGATGATCGTTAAGATTGCTACAACACAAGCGAAGTCTACAATGGTGGGTCTGTGCCTTACGGTCTTTACTTCGTTTGAAGCAGTTTGGAACGAACAGTTTATTTCTATTTAGGAACGAGTTGAAATTTTGCAATGAACTATTTTCTCTGATGTGTGATGGCAGCGCATTCCATAATCGTGTTGTTGATGGCACAAAGGACTCGTAATGATGCTGGGTTCGACAAAATGGGGCTGCGAGGTCGGCGTTATGGCGTAGGCCGTAATCGTGGGACGCCGAAGATCGTGGCGGAATCAGCATGGATACATAAGCAGGGACCATCCTATGATACATTTTAAAATATTGTTTTAATTTGTGCTTCTCTCTTCTTGCTTTTAGGGTTTCCCATCCCGTTTCCAAATAAATAAGTTCCCTACTGGCGCTACGGGTTGCACCTGTTACGATCCTGGCAGCTTCCAACTGGATACGTTCCAGTTCGTCGGATTCGCCCTCAGCACAATTATCCCAAACTGTATCTGAATACTCAAGAACCGGCCTAATAAAAGTCAGATATATTGTTTCTAATGTTTTGCGATCAAATTTGTATTTATACTTTCTTAGAAGACCAATTCGCTTCCATGCTTTGGAGGCTATTGCTTCAATGTGTTCTTTCCAGGAACCCTGACTGTTTAAAAGTATACCAAGATGTGCATGACTACTTACTTCGGAAATGCTCTCGTTACGCATTTTCAGAGGGGGGTGACAATTTCTATCACTTTTTCGTGAAACTAATAGGGACTCAGTCTTTAATGGGTTGAAGTCAACAAGCCATTTATTGGACCAATCTTCGAGTTGTTTCAAGTCTTGGTTTAAAATATTAGCAGCCAAGTCTGGGTTCTCTATTATTAAGTAGATCGTTGTATCGTCGGCGAACAAGCGGATGTTACTTGAAATTTTTTCAACTATATCATTGATGTATATGATGAACAGCAGGGGACCAAGAATCGATCCTTGGGGCACACCAGCTGAAACTGATTTCCATGATGAGGCTTCGGAATCAATGACAACCCGCTGTTGGCGATTGCTCAGGTACGACTCAAACCACCGAAGCAGATTACCTGTCACTCCGATTTGTTCCAACTTAAACAGAAGACCTTTATGCCAAACTTTGTCAAAGGCCTTGCTCACATCACAGAAGACAAGGCGGATTTCTTTACCTTCGTCAAGGGCACTACTGACAGTATTGTAAATTTCGGTAAGTTGTAATGTAGTCGAATCTTTGGGGGTAAAACCGGATTGGAATGGAGTAATCAAGGTGTTTGACTGCAGAAAAGCCAGAACTTGTTTGAATATACATCTTTCGAACACCTTGCCAACACAGCTGAGCAACGATATAGGCCTATAGTTAGTGACTAGATTCGGATTCTCCTTTTTAAAAATTGGGGATACATTAGCTCTTTTCCACTCAGTTGGAAAGTAACAATGGGAAAGGAAAAAATTGAACATTTCAGTAAGTGGTTTAGCGAGACCTAGTCTACATTCCTTGAGAATTTTCGGACTTATATTATCTGGACCACTTGCTTTAGAGCTTTTAAGAGTTTCTAGGACGTCCATAACTTCACTGGCCAATATACTAATGTTATCGAGGGTCGGCCGGTTAGTGTTATGGACGCTCGTGGGAAGAGAGGCGTTCGAGTCATCCACCTGGGAGATGGTACAAAAATAATCATTAAATGCTTCCGCCTTTTCGGTATTAGATATTAGATCACAGTTGTTATACTGAAGGACAGGGATGTCTTGTTTTGATTTACTCATCAGTTTACCGAGCGTTTTCCACCAGTTAGCCGAGGAGGTTACTTCGTTGTTCAGGATGTTTTCAAGTTTCGTGAAATATTTTTCCTTTGACTTTTTAATTGCAGAGGTAGTTTGATTTCTCTTTTGGCGATATTTGAACCACGCTTGCGTCGTATTGACTTGCTTTGCATGTTTGTGAACACGTTTACGTTGGCGGATTAGTTTTCTTATGTCGTTGTGAAACCATGCTGGCTCATTTTGCCTACATGTAACTAATTTGTTCGGGATATATTTTGAAACAACAGATTCGAGATAGTTCTGGAATTCACAAGTTACGGCGTCCTCGGAAGAGAAAGAGAGGATATTCTCCCAGTTCGTTTCCTGTAGTGTCTTGTTTAGACCAAAGTAGTCGCCTTGGTTAAACAACCACATGTGTCTTTTGTGTGCTTGGGTGCGTTTGACGGAAAACTTTAACACTGCCTTTATGGGACAATGATAGCGTATACGCTCGTCACAGAGAGGACCATCGACGCCACTATCCGATACAAAGGAAGCATTGTTAGTTATAATTAAATCAAGAAGAGAGGACGATGTTTCAGTAAAGTGTGTTGGTTGATGCAAGAGTTGAGCTAAATTATATTGTTGGAGAACACATTTCATAGGACCGTTAAAATTTGACAGTTGATCGTCATTAAAGTCACCGGTTATGACAACATTCTGAGAGTTTGTATCCAATGCTCGTTCGATGGAGGTAGCAATCAAATTCCATGATTCCGATCTGTTTCTTCATGGGAATACCAGTAGTTATGGGTAGCACGTTGGTCTCCAATATTTTGTATGAGGCACTCTGGGCGCCAGTGCAACACCAACTTTATACACATTTCAGAATTCCCCACAGACAAATTTTTCAAGGTTATTTGTTTTTCAAATTTATGCACCCGATGCCAGAGATGACAATTTTACGTTTTTTCTATATCTTCTATTTTCAACCTAATTTTAGCCCTACTTCCCTTCCTAAATTCATGTTTTAATGCGGAAAAATATCCAGTACATTTATCACATATTTAGGAGTTTGATGAAATATAAAGGCGAGAATTTATCTGGTATATGAAAAACAAGCCTGAAAATAAGCAGTCTGACATTTGCAGAATGAGGTCCCCAGAGGCTAAATGTGATGATGCTTTCCCATACAGGGGGCTAATCCATCCTGTGGATATCTCTTTCTATTTAGTTTTAGACCCTGATTCAGATTGAGGTTCACAGATTGGTGGGACCTAATTTTGAAGATGGCAGTCTGCTTATTTTCTGGCTTGATGCAAAAGGTCGGCAGGGATTTTTTAAATATTCGATAGCTTCTATCTTTGAAGTTAATTTATTTAAACGAATCGTACGCTTTCATATGAATACTATTATAATACATGAGGGTACATTTCCGTCACGGAAACTGTGGGTCCGTTAAATTGTTAACTTATTGTTTTCCAGAATCACGGCTTATTGTCTCTTTAGATTAAACAATATTTATTGAAAAATAATTGATATTTACATGTAACAAATATAGGTTATAAAATATGTATGAACATGAGAAGGTGTTGTACTTCTGTATGGTATTTGTAGTGATAGGATTCGACATCAAACCTAGGGCTAATGTTAGTCGTCTTCCAAAAGTATGAAAGTTATAGCATTATAATTTATGATTTTTAGTAACACAACATAGGTACATGTATTTTTTAACTTATTGAGAGGCCGGTGATAAAAAAGAAAGATCAATGAGGAAACAGGGATCACTTTGTCAGTTTCTTGGCACCAGTAAGCTGGCAGGTTGAAACACGGTCGCCGGGGTGATCGCTAATAATACGCGTGAAGATTAATTGGGCAAGTCGCACCTTTTTGTCCCTTTAATTCACTTATTGGTATTTAAGGTCGATTTGAGGAATTGTGGTATCACCATGACACCGACATGGGTATACAGTTGTGTTTAGTTGGATAGTGAATACATATTGTTGTGTCGCATTGGACGTGCTTTAACCCTATGCCTAACATAAAAACAGACGACACTTGCAAAACAATTCTTGAATAATTACTTTTTTTCATTTTGTGTCTCAAAAACAAAGGTTATGACCCCTCATTTGAACGAGCCCGACAAGCGCGTTCCAATGAGGGCTCATAATCTATTTCTTTGAGGCAAAAAATGAATAAATAATGAAAATTAACTGGAGATTTTTTTAGAATAGCGCTGGCCTGTTTTGGCCGTTACATTGAGTAAAGGGTATAAGTGGTGAATCACGTGTTTGTTGGGACCCTGGTTACTTTTAATATCTTTGTATCATGGACGTAATACAAGGACAACGTTCAGTTTAACAAATCATTTACAATGCAGAGGACGCACGTCCCGAGTTGTAATAATAAATAAGCACTGGCCTAAATCCCAGCTTTCCGTTGCAAACTAAAAATTGAAGAGTATGTCACATGAATATATAGATTGTTCAATCACTGTGGGTCCCTTGATGTCGTGATAGATAATAGGCACCAAATATAAGTTTAGTAATAAACATGGACCCAACAGTTTTGTTCGTTGAAACAAGGGACGTACGTTGAGGGTGCTCCCGCCCCCAATTATCAATTATCGCCTATAATTCCAAAAGTTGGAAATTCGGAGATGTAAACTCTTGAAGTTGGAAATTGAATACTATGAATTTAATTCTTTGTACGCTGTTGGTGGATATTCCTACCGAGGACTGGACGTCTCTTGCCACTAAAACAAGTATGACTTAACTATTGTCAACCAAAGTTTACCCTCTAACTAAACCCACGGTCTGACCATTAATTTATCAAGTTGTATTGTAGTGAATTAGTTATAAAATGTTTTTCACCAAATATAGTCATGGTTACTGTGTAGCAGCCATGACTAAATTTGATGAAAAATACTTTTAAAAATACTGAGAAGGGTAAGAGTTAGTTTGCTCAAGTGATATCTTTTTGGTCAGAGCCAAAGTAATTTTCCAATTTCCGAGTTGTTTAATTCCTGTCTGTTCACAATACTGAGTCGTTATGTCCGATTTCATCAGACCTCACTTCGGAATACCGAACGACTCGTTTATAACGGGGAACTATTTGAATATCTCCGTTTACAGTATGATGTCTAGACTGTCGCGTATTCTGTTCAGTGTACGGTCAAGTAGTATCAGTCTAGTGTGCATCCGATAATCATAACTGGCCAGCACAATGGGCCGATTGTGGGCAATCGGATAACAACGGCAACGGCTCCTAGAACATCGGTTGAAGCGATCGTTGCCAAGCATTTTGTTATGATTCATAAACCGCAATTTATTATATTCTGCAGTTGTTCAATTGTTAATGTAAAATTATATCAATGATACCATTCAATAAAGTTGAGAAAGAATCACAATGTGTATTCTTTATCTCTCTAGGTGCCACTTTACAAGCTACACCAGTTAAACGACATGTAAAGCTTACTGTTGAGAGTACTTGCGGCAATCGCCAGAAAAGTGAAGGGTGCACTCCACGAACTCAAGTCGCAGTAAAAATTACCACTTGCGAGCACTTGGGGGGTAAACTTGGCTCTGAGAGCCACATTTACCGCCCAAGTGTGCGCGACTGGTAATTGTACTGGACCTGGGTCAACGGAGTTTACCACTGTGAAATATGATCAATTTCATTTAGTTTTTTCGAGTAAAGACTGATCAAATAGTGAATGGACTGTAAACACTGCAACATATGTTCAATTTGATGTAGTTTATTGCGAACCTCGACTTGTCATAGTGCACGGCATTATAATCGGGATCGGCACCATAATAGGCCGATTGGGAGCTCAAAGAACCAGTAATCCGTCAGCGCCCATTTTTGATAATCGGTTGAACCCTAAATCAGACAAACGCGTTCCGGTAAAATAAGAACAGTCGGGTATCTGATCCCAGAAGATTTACCAAGAAAGGTAACTGCCCCTCCAGTTAAACTAGCGATAAGGTGTCCGTTTCATGAAAGATACTTAAGACACAGATGAGTCCTAAAATGGTCTTAAGATGTAACGTTCGTCATAAGACCGTTTCACGAAAACAGTCTAACTTGAGATTGTCTCAAATTGGTCATAATCTGAAGATCGGGGAGTGGGTGCCTTAACACAATCATAAAAACTAAGAAGTGTCTTCCTGTGATATTACTGGCACAGAGAGACTTACAACGACAAAGCGTTTTTAAAGATCGCCCCAATCCTCTAGACTATATATGGACGACTTTGACAGAAGTTCGAAGTACCGTTTGACGAGGCCAACGATAATGCAGTCGTGCGGAATGCAAAAGAAACGTCATCAGCACCCGACAAAAAAAAACAGTGTCAATCTGACTTGAGGTTGTCTCAAATTGGTCATAATCTGAAGACCGAGGAGTGGGTGTCTAAAGACAATCTTAAAAGCTAAGAGGTGTCTTCCTGTGATGTTACTGGCACCGAGAGACATCCGCCGACAAAGCGTTTTTGAGGACCGCACCAATCCTCTAGACTATATATGAACGATGTTGACAGCAGATCGAAGTACCGTTTGACGAGATCAATGATAATGCTGTTGTGCGGAATGTAACAGGAACTTCATCAGCGCCCGACAAAAAACAGTGTCAGGGTTAAAAGTGTCAATGCCAGTGGTGACAGCGTTTCGTCAACGGTCATTCTTTTATAACCGCTACTGGCAGTAAATCCTAGCCGGCAGCGTCAGCAACGCCCGCTTCGGCTCTAAGTTGTCTAATTTAATTGATTATAAATTGATAATTATGGACCAATGTGTCTTTGATAATAGTGAAAAGGCGAGTTTCGAAAGGAAGCAACCAGAATCCAAACCTAGTTACCCGAAAAGAAGTCATTCTGACCATATATCACAGTGAATTATAAAGTAATCTCCAAAGCGGACACGGGGTAAACCATGCAGTGGGCTGCATCGGGGACCTTGCGGGTTTTACAAAAACAGTGGAGAGTGCCACAATAAATCCAAGGTATGTTCTTACTTGAAAACGGCACATTTTGATATGAAGTAAGATTTTGTTTCCTAAATTTTTTTTATCAATAATGCATTGTCCAATTGTCTATATACAACGAAAACACCGGCATCGAGGTACAGAATGCTTATTTTCATCCATCCATTTAGTTTTATAACCAAAAGGGAACCGTTTTTGAGAAACTTCTGAAATGCCACAGATGCTGAATTCATCAGTCAATAATGTTAACTAGGAATTTCTTCACAGAAAAAGTATTAATCACACAATTTCGCGTACACCACACTCACCCGTGGTCAAAAGGCTGCCCCGCATCGGGTTTCACGTGGAATTTGCCCGAAGCAGGTTTTACATGATGCCTAGCGTGGTTTCACTTTTTCTTTTCGGTAATTTCCAGGCGATTGCAAGAGATACTGATGGCGTGCGTAAATCTACAGTATCAGGAGTTGTGAACTCTTTTTCCGTAGCAATGTGCGATAGATATCGGGAAAACATTTCCATGCCCAAAGATGAAGCTGGTTTCCGGGGCATAATGGATGGCTTCCATGACATGGCGGAATTTCCGAATGTCATCCGTATTATAGAATGCACGCACATTAGAATAATGGCTTCGTCGGTAGATGATCAGGATTACATCGACTGCCATATAACTAAAACCATGACTCAGATTCGTAATTACGCCAGGAACACTTAGAGAAATAATTTCCTAAAGAGGAACCACACACTGGCGCATTCAGACCACACAAGTCCACCATTTTACATCGCAGCTGTATCAATCGATTGATACCCAGTCTAAAACATGTATCAATGGATTGGTACAGCTTTTGACCAACTTAAAGCTTAAGTTGGTCAAAAGTTTACTTCATGAAACGGGCCCATGACAATTGCTTCTGGTCTAGTGAGCAGAAATAACGGATGTTTTCATCTAGCCAATAGTATTACATAAATATTTCCTGCAGCTGTTGTTTTTTGGTGGGATGGGGTAGGCGTGTTATTCTCGTATATGTTTTCACCGACACACTGATCATTGTTAAACAAACGAGATGAAACCAGAAAACAGTACGTCTCTTGAGTTCCAATGTGTTCTATGTGTCTGATGACACACAGAACAAATTGGAACTCAGGGGACGAGCAGTTATATTAATTCTTGTTTAGAAGGCATGTCACTAATAATACACAAACAATGCATAAATTCTGGATTGACATTGATAGTGGTATATATGTTTATTTCAATTCCCTTTTTCCGGAGCCTGTGGAGCAGAAGGGGCAGGAAGGGAATACAATTTTAATTTGGAGTTAAATTTTAATTTTGAGAATTATTTCTTAAAAACCTGTTTTCTGTAATCTTTCTTTTTTATTTGTCTATAACATAACCTTTTTTCACGTTAGTCGCTTGAACGGGCAAGGAGGAGTCGGAAGGTGCCAGTCGTGATTGTAGAAGGAATCCCTTTATCGATGCCATGTTGTAGGCGGTGTGATAAGCATGTGCTAGCCGCCATTTTGGGTGTTATTATTCGTCACACAGAGCATGGCGGTATAGGGACCGAGTCTTTTCGGCCTCGAGAACATTCGACTTCAGTCGATGCCGAATGTTCCCACTTTTGAGGCCGAATGTTCCCACTTTTGGTAAAAAATTTCTGAGTTTGGGAGTTGAAAAATAACTTTAAAAAATATTTTTTAGTTCATTTTGTTGTGTTTATTTTTGTATATAAGGAGTTTTTCCAGAATATTTTTTTTAAAGAATAATATATACGACTTACCTACCTTTATTCCTAAAGTCGAAATATATTGAGCTCGAGACCGATCCATAATGAATAATGAATATAATGAAATATAAAATCCATTTTATAAAATCCACCATATTGAATAACAGAATGACAATATGTGTACTCCAATGCCGGTCTTGAATGAATGAAAGGTTTTAGCGCGCCGAAGGCGCGCAGGGACGATGTGGGATTTACAAATCCCTTGCGACCCGGTTAAACTTATTTTTTTCCCTTGGATCACACAGGCCTAGCTTTCCTATTGCCCAAAATGGAGTCTGAGGGGGTTATGCACGCGGTTAGAATACCCGGCAGTTTACGCTGGAGTGTTAGATGGTCAATACTCAATCCCTCAACGCCTTTAAAACTATTAGAGAGCGAGCTCTATTCGGTTCCAGTTCGGCGATGGTAGAGGTTTGAGTCCCACCATGGTGGCGAGCCAGAATGTAATGTTGTGCGATGGCAAGTTTAAGGGAAGAAGAGAAAAGAAAACCAAACAGCAACGCCGGTTTGGTAGCGGCCCCGGTATATGACCATAGCGGTTACAAAAAAGAAGTGGAGAAAGCTCCAACAGTTTAGTTTTAAGAAACCGGGAGTCATCCATCAAGCCTTCTGGGAGATAGGATGCCGTATGTGATTTTGAGGTATCTGGTTATCCTTCGGGAATTCCAAATGACCTCCTCCACCCCACCCCACCCCCCAAAAAGAAAAAAAAAAAAAAAAAAAAGAAAAAAAAAACACTCACTGACACACACCCTCAAGCCCTTAAAAGGGCTGTTAAATCTTTATTCAAATGTGTATTTATATCAAATGTACACTCGTTCCCAGCCAGACAAGCTTGTTTCAATCTTTGCCTAGCGTTTGGTGGTTTCTTGTATATGTTGCAGAAAGGTAGGTTGCACCAATTCCTCCTACGCGTTGTCTACCATTTCCATGCGTCTTCTTGATAAGAGTGTTGCAAGAAAGATAAGTATCCGCTATTGTATATTGTGCCTGCTGTGTGATTGTTGCTATGGATGGGGTAAGGGGTGTGTTTCTTCGGAGCCCACTCCCCACACACAGAGTTGCGAGGCAATCCTCACAGACTCAATCCTAAAGATCTCAATGAGTAGCGAGGCAATCCTCACTGACTCCACGCAGTTTAATTCTATTGAGTAATTTTAATTTACTGTGGATTATTTTGTTTTTCTGTTTAGGGTTCGGTGTTCGTTCAGCTTCACCATTGATTCACTATCCTCTCCAATGCCGACACGCAAACCGAAATGATATACTTCTCCTTGGGTGTTGTTTGGCACAACTCAGCTTTAAAGGTTTGTTTTTATAAGTTCTTCTGAAGTAGTGACCAAAGTTCTGATCGCTGATGAGATACTCATACAGCGTTTTTACAGTACGACTGAAGCTTCATTGATTTAATCGCACCTGATTAGGCGATCATATATACTGTTTTTACAGTTTCTTTGAACACTTAAACCTTTTTATGTGGACTGTAACTATAGCCCTTTCCTTTATAGGTTGATGGACGACTCCCATCTTTCAAAAACTCTTGTGGATTCGTAAGCAAATAAAATTATTCGGGGCGCAAGGGATTTAAATCCCACATCGTCCATGTGCGCCTTCTGTGCGCTGAAAGCTTTCACTTCATTCATTGCTTCAGCTTTCAAAAACACTTATCGGTGGATTATTTCCTTTTTGTAACCGTTATGGATAACATGCTGGGGCTACTCCCAAACCTGGTTATTTGATTAAATATTCCAACTGAAATCTACGTCCCGAATGCATGCGGTCTCGTTGTCGGACTGTGATGACTCACGTCGCGACGCATCAAATATTCCAACTAAATCCTCAATGGTTGTCTTCGAAGAATGCATGTCTTGATGACATAGTTTGAACAGTAGTCAGACGGAATTCTCGATACAAAACTCAGGACTTTTGGGAAATTTATTTCAGCATAAATAAAATATAC
Organism: Pictodentalium vernedei; assembly: GCA_031216915.1. NCBI lineage: Eukaryota > Metazoa > Mollusca > Scaphopoda > Dentaliida > Dentaliidae > Pictodentalium > Pictodentalium vernedei. The sequence continues at coordinate 438,444,329 of CM062293.1, forward strand.
AAAGAAGTAATCGTCAAGCAACATCTTATTTAAACCTTTACCCAACGCAGACGATATCAAAATTTATGATTTGAAATATCATTTTTTTTAATTTCTCAAAAAATGCCAACCAAACAATTTCATGTGGCCCCTCATTGGAACGAGCTCGAAGACCTCATTCCAAAGAGGAGTCACATGATATGATTTTGTTGAACTTTTTTGAAAAAATAATATTTTTTCAGCTGCTGAATTTGCCTATTACGCGGGCTGATGCTTCCGGTTTGTTTGGTAAAGGCTTAATAAACACGTACCGCTCGGGTACTGGTTTTTGGTGCGACTGTGATGAAAATATCCTGATTAAAAAATGATGTGTCACCACCACCCATTACTGTCCGTGAAAATGTGTAGTGATTGATGTTTTACTCACCCGGAGTGAATATATTCCACAATAAAACACATAACGGTAAGGATGGTTTATAAATGGAAAAATCTAATATCTCTTTTAATAGAATTTAATGTACTTACGTTTGTGTTTACTATTTATGGCGAAGAACGACTGTTCAAACGTTTCTAGCAAAAGGTGACCTTTGAATGATTTTCAGGTAAAAAATGCACCAGAACATGTCGAAATCACATTAAATACTGAGACGTTAAAACAAGCTATGACAACAGAAGCTGTCCAATCAGAAATTAATTCAATGAAACGAGAAGTTCGACACAACTGCCAGCCATCACTTACTGGCTTACAGACAGCTTGAGCTGAAACTGTCACTTTCTGTCATCATAATTTGAGTGAAATCTCCTCACGAAGAAACCCAAGATTAGCTTATGTAACTGTTTATAAGAATTTTTAATTAGTTTGTTTACATTTCGGGTTGACTTTATTATACATTTAGTTTGTATGCATTAATATAGCATAAATCGAGTAGGATTAGGTCATAGGTATATGAGAAATGTAATTTATTTTATTCACATTGCCTTTTTTTCGTGTCTTGCGGTTTGTTTTCGGTTTGTGGATTTTGGATGGTAACATTTCTGCCGTTGTCAAGTGTGATGTGCCAATGGCCAAACTGGTTAGTATGGTAAGTATTGTGATAAAGATGGAGCAGTTGATCGATGTCAGTCTGGGAGAACAGACGCAGTGGAGAGCGAGATACATCAGTAGTGTGGAATGGTGCACCAGGATGGTCGTGGTATTGATTTACTGTATGTTGATGCTAATTGCCAGGAGATTTATATAAAGGGAAACAGAGGAGCTAAGGGAGAATGTATGCAAGGCAGGACTATCGATGTTTACTCCAGTAAAAGTAGCATTTAATTGGGGTTGGAAAGTGGTCGGCAACTTGTGGAGGGCCACATGAAGTAGAAAGGGGACTTTTGATGTTGAGGATGAGCGGACGCTCAACAAGAAGGTATGTTGAGTAGAGAAGGAGGGAGAGGTATTTAGGCTAAACACTGTTCGATGTGCGGGTCTGAGGATAACGTTGAGAGGGTATCAGCTTGAGGAAAGGGGTGGATGGTAGCTGACAGAAGAGTACAGAGTGATGTGGCAAAGGGCGTGTGTAGCGTGAAAAATAGATTCAGTGTGTTAGGGACAATATAAAGTTCTAGGGGAGAGGGAAGTTCTCGATAAAGTGGTGGAGGTCCTATCGGGTCGTGGAAATATAAGCCAATCCAATAGAATCGGAGTGGTATAGAGGGAGAGAAGAGCTTCCAATCGAAATCTGGTGGTAATGGGAAGTTGTGTGTCATCTACTGCCACGTTTCACATAAGCGTCCGATTGCAGAGTGCCGAGGTGAGACGAGAGTGACTGGTTGGGGCAGCGAATTTTGTTTTGCCCCGAATGTGATACATGTAGCAAAGGGCCGTCACCAAAAGAAATAGAAATAGGAAAATCAACCACATACGCAAAACAACTAATCGCTATTGTTGCGAAAAACGCCTTTTTCAATGAATAAGCGTTTCCGTGTTATTTCTTCTAAACAAAGCTCATGACTAGTCATTGGAACGAGATCTGACTGAATCTATATCAATGAAAATATATCTGTTTCTTCATGGGAATACCAGTAGTTATGGTAGCACGTTGGGCTCCAATATTTTGTATGAGGCACTCTGGGCGCCAGTGCAACACCAACATTATACACATTTCAGAATTCCCCACAGACATACCAACGTCTGCTTCATGGTATCAGTGTTGTGTGAGCACTTCCGAATACTCTTTCACGACACACACCAAAAATATAATGTATATTTCTTCTTTTAGATTTAGTGTTATGGTTTGTTTTATTTTAACAATAGTATTATTTTCTCTGGTACACCCACGATCGAGAGATATATTAGGTATATTATGATTTTAGTGTGGCTATATTCGTCTCTACGGCGTTTGCGAAGACAGCTAATTGGAAGTGAAAACCTGATTTGTCCCGACTGTGATGACTCACCTCACGACTGATCAAATGTTCCATCAACAAAAGTTAAGCTGAAATATTAATCAGTAAGGATTATCAATACAAAACCAATGACTTCTTGGAAGTTTATTTGTGGAGATAAAGTTGTAGAGACTCGGCATCCTTTTTAATTAACACGTACCATACCAGTACTCCAACATAGCTACGACGGACCCACAAAAGCCCGAATCGGATAATATGGCCCTGAAAATCAGATAGGTCATCATATGTCTAAGGCTCTTTCTGATGTTGAGGAGCTCGTTTACAGATATTAGAATCACCTGGAAAATTACTCCCTGTCCATGGGTTTGATGGTTGTGATGTTGTCCTATTCAAGTGTTGATCAGGACGAGGCCCTTGAAAATGAAAAAGAGACTGTGGTGTGCTTTGGAAACCACCAGCTGCAATTTGTGACAGATCCGCTTTGCTAGACAAACTAACAGGTGATGCACACCTTTGATTAAAAGAAGGATCCAGCCTCCCAGAAGGAAAAGTATGTGTAAAAATACCATATCTTGGTGGAAATGTTTCTGGCAATTCCCTGTCAAATCTCTGTCTGAATGTATTTGAACATAGAACTTGTTCATTGGTTCCTTCAAGGTAGTGAACTTACAGCTATCTTTATTTTGAAAATTCAAACCTGCTGCAGAGAAAACAGAACTGTATTGAACCTGTTGATGGGGGTGCCCTTGTGGTACTTAAAAAGTCATGCCACTACTATCATTTCCTAGAGGGTGGGGGGGGGGGGGGGGGCTGCTTGGACAACCTTATCAGGCATGTAACACGGTGAATCCCTATGAGGACATGACCTTTGCTGCAATAAACTATCTTGTTCAGAATAGCAGGCTTTTGGAGGAATAAGATAAGCCTCATTTTGAAAGTGTACATTTGACCTTGGCAAGACTGTACCTTTTAACAATCCTGAGTCTTTGCTAGAACCAGATAAATTCATACCACTCACAGCGGCAGAAAAAAACTGAATTTGGGAGTGGGAGAATTAATTTTCAAACCCTCCAAGTTGAAATTTTCTACACCTTCGATAACTTTGGGAATTGTCGAACCTTGCTGTCTAAAGAGCTGACTTTTTTGTGGTTGAAACTCAATCCCCATCTCACTAACATAAGTTTTAAACAAGTCCCTAGTTTGTTCCGTATGCACAGGATATTCTCTACCAAACTGATGACGAACATTAGGATCATTCCAACTACAAAACCCAGTATTCCACAAGTCTTTGTCACAAAATTATGCAAATTCGAAATTGCTTGATCAGTTTGAATTGAACTTTTCTCCAAGTCTCCATACACATCACGTTCAAGAACACCAAACCCACCTGCCTGGGTATGTATGGGTGTACTACACAAACTCGGTGACCCATGACTAACCCTGCTATTGGTTTCCAACCTTGAACTCATTTGTGGAAGCTGCACTGCATTGGTTACTGAACAAGCTGTCGCCAAAGATCCCTGCGAAACTAAAATCCTATTCTCACCAGGACCCAATTCGTTCTGATCAAATGTTTACATTTTAAAACATCAAATTACCCAAATCCTGGTAGTCTCGCCAAAATGTGTAACAGGAAGCGTGGATGTCATTAATTAAGACCCTGGGGCAAATCTCCTGTTTAAAACAGATTCGTAAGGATTTGATGCTACAAAGACAAATGGGCACACAGACTTTAACCAACGTGGTTTTATTAAGACAAAACAAAGGATGAAAAAATGAAGATGGGTGTATGAAAAATGGAAAACCACGGGCCCCTATTCCACCAAAGTATTTTGACCTATTCAAGTGTCTTCCCTTCACAGAATTGGATTATTTGGCCAAAACATAGGAATATTCTCAGTCCATTATAACTTCTGGCATCCTACAAAGACCGGGGTTTGTTCAACTGCCCTGAGCACTACCTCCAGAAGAGCCAGCATAAAACGTTGTCTCTTCCCGGGACCGAGCTTAGTGGAGCGAAAATAAACCGAACGTCTAGCGTTTGTCCTTTTAAAACTCTACGAAAAGGGACGAGTTTCAACGGACCGATTTAGTCGGGACGTAAAACGGTTACCATTTTACAGGTAAATAGAACACCCATAACTAACCTTAAAATAAGGTTATACCGTTCTTGTATTACGCAGCTTGATCAGAGCTTTGGTTGTCACAATAAGAACGGGGGCACAGATACGAGAGAAAATAGCCTTCATATAGGATTTCTGGTCAGAAAATAGTGATCGCCGATTGTTCCCCCGTTTTCACATTAGCGAATGGGATAACAGAAGAACAACGTTTGGCTTAAACCAAGAGAGAGACAATAATTTAGCTTGTTGATGGAAATGACTGGAAGCCATAGAAGACCCAAATCAACTGCTGTTATGAAAAGGTACTATCGGCCAAACCCATTACATATGTCTAATCCCAAACCCACCAAATCTCGAATCGGATACAATAAATCACCATTTCTTTGAGCTGCTGGTACTTTATTGAGTGAACAAACAATTTTAGGGTTAGAGTTGTGTGAAAATCCTGGACCGGCACAGGAAAACCCAACAATATAATATACATTTTTATGTTAGTCTTGGTGTTATGGTACGTTTTATTCCAACAATAGTTTTATTTTATAATATATCTATGATCTTGAAGTATATTATGTTTCTAGTGTAGCCAACTTTATCTCTGTGGAGGGAGTGGGGATGCGGGAGGGACTGTCCGTTGTAGGGCTTTCGATAAACCGATGTATACCGGTATTCCAACCAATATCGATTGAATACTATAGTATAATTACAAACAATTTATTTACACACATTTTAATTTTCAACATGTCTTGAGTTTTAACTGTAGTCCTGAATGAATGGCATTATCCCTTTACCCAAGGAATCGTCCGTATTTATACAAATTCAGCACGTGAAAAAATAATTTTCAAAAATTTTAACAAAATTACATCATGTGACCCTCATTGGAACGAGCTCGATGGGCTCGTTCCAATGAGAGGCCACATGATATAGTTTTGTAGAATTTTTTGGAAAGATCTGGCAAACTAATATTTCAAATAATAAATTTTAATACCGTTTGCGTTGGGTGAATGTTTTTCGAACCACATCATCAAGGCATGTTGATTCGTTCCGACTGCGATGCCTCAACTCTCGATATTGGTACTTATGTTCAGATATCTGAAAAGTTTTCGATATACCAGTATACCGCGGTATTTTTTGGAATACCGACGAATATCGTGCAGCCCTAGTCCATTGGTTAGCAATTTGCGGGGGTGGGGGGGGGGGGGGGGGGGGGGGGGCCTGATTTCTTCGACTGTGATGTCTCGCGTTCCGAAGGATAAAAATATTTCAAATACAACATCAAAATGTGCCTTCGGAGAATGAATATCTTGATGATGAAGCTTGAACTTTCGTAAGCCGGAATTATCGATAAAAATCAAAGACGTCGTGGGAATTTATTTTATGATAAATAAAATGCACAAAAAGTAGTCGTAACGCTACATCTTATTCAATTGACAGGAAATGTACATGCACTCGGAATTGTTATCTGTACAACCGACTGTATGTGTGATATAAATTCATGTATCAAGTTACTATCAATCCTAGTCTTGTGAGAAAGTTCATGCTTTCAATCAAGAACCATTCGATATCCGAGGCTCTAATCTAGACGAAAATGACCCGAATAAAAAAATGCGGGGGTGTCGGCACCTTCAGTCCATCGGCGACGCCCCTGTACGTCAGAGGGTGTAGTGATTGGTGTTTGGACCCTCGGAGCGGATATATTCTAACAGATAACGGCGAGGATGGTTTATTAATTGAAAATTGAGAATGAACGAAATAAAGTTTCGATATCTGAAATCTCTGTTAGTATAAAATGTACTCACGTTTGATTTTACTGTTGACAGTGAGGCCGATAACACATATGTTTCCTGCAAAAGGGGAACTTTTTGTGCTTTCCTTAAAAAATGTTTCATGATGAATGAAAGGTTATAGCGCAATAAAGGCGCGCAGGGACGATGTGTGATTTACCAATCCCTTGCGACCCGGATAACCTTATTTTATTTGACTTGCATCACACAGTCCTAGCTTCCTGTTGCCTCAAATGGGGTCTGAGGTGGTATAGACGTGGTTAGAATTTCCGGCAGATTACGTTGGAGTGATCGATTGTCAATAATCAATCCCTCAACACCATTAAGGCTATTAGAAAGTGGGCTTTATTCGGTTCCAGTTTGGCGATGGTAGAGGTTTGATTCCCACCTTGGCGGCGAGTTAGAATATAATTTTGTGGGATGGCAAATTTAAGGGAAGAGAGAGAAGAAAACCAAACAGCAACGCCAGTTTGGTAGCGGCCCCGGTATATGACCATAGCGGTTACAAAAAAGGAGTGGAGAAAGCTCTAACAATTTAGTTTTGAAAAAACGGGAGTCATCCATCAAGCCTTCTGGGAGATAGGATGCCGTATGTGATTATGAGGTATCTGGTTATCCTTCGGGAATTCCAAATGACCCCCCCCCCCCCCCAAAAAAAAAAAAAACAAAACAAAAAAAAACCTAAATAAATAACAAAAAGCCCTTAAAAGGGCTGTTTGCTGGCAGGATTGTTTCAAGCCTTGCCTTGGTCTTATTTAGGTTTTCCGCACATCTTTGCATGAGGATTGTTTCAATCCCTCATAGTTTGTCATTCAGTTTTGGTCGTGTGTCTGATGAGATAGAGGAGGTAGAAAAGATAGAGAGCTGGAAATTAGAGCAATTCGGTTTTTAATTTACAACTGTTCCGTCCATGACGACCAGTGACATGTGGATGGGGAAGCCAGCATTTTTTCCCGGAAATTTATATCTCGGGGAGGGGAGACCCGACAACAGGTGGCGATTTTCCTCGCTGTTTGCAACTCCCACTGGTAACAGAGGCAAGCTTTCGTGCGTGTCGTGTGACCCGCAGCCAGTTCTGAATTTTTGTCACCGAGTGCCTGGCTCACCCCATCGCAATGATGTAATCTTTAACCCTTTCGATGGATACGCCCCAAATTATTTAGTTTTCCTATTGAGGACGCGATGCGCATTGAGTACAATTATTAATTCACTGTCTTGAAGAATTTTGCTTTGAAGATCTTTTTAGCGCATTGCTGTAGTGTCTATTTTTGCTATCTCGTGAAGTTGTTTTATCGATGCCCACGTGGGCTTGTGATGCAATGTCGCATCATAAATTCATTATACTTGATATAATGACTATAAATTATACCTTCAGTGATTCAACAAGGAGCGTAGCTCGAAGACTTGGAGAAGTTGACTATCTCGTAGCAAAGGCTGTCGTTGAATGCTGTATTTCTGCGTGCCTGCCTCAATCCAGAGGTTAAAGGGAGGTAATGCTATTTTTCCTCTTCGGGAGTATCTCCGGATGACACCTCTCACCGAATGGACTTTCAGATCTTCACCAGTTCCACACTCCTCCCTTGCATATTTAGCATCTGTGCTAACTTGAAGATAAATAGAAGTTGTTGAAAGTAAATCTTTAATTATGGAAGAGGGCAGGTGCAACACACGTGAATATGGCACGAGATATTTCTTTGCTCATTAAATGTATTCTTTGTAAGGAAGCAATTTGAAGGACCTCCCTACATTCATGAATATTGAGCAAGGATGTAGAATTCACCCCCCTGCGAGCAAATCAAAAAAGAAGTTTGATCTATTCACATATGGCATTATGTACAATTTTTTTTTTTTTTTTTTTTTTTTTTTTTTTCAAGCCTAAACACAATCAGATGCGAACTCATTGTAAGGTAGCAATTAGAAACCTCCCTACATGAGATAATTTCTCAACTGATGTATTCAGATATCTTTTCGCAATTCAAATATTCACATTTTTACAATAAGATTTCTACATGTTTTTTTTTTATTTTACAGGTGGTATAACTTGCTGTCATTTTGACTGATTGCTTCCAGCAAGCACGGAATAGGCAAACTTTTTAATGTTGCAATTTTTTCCACAGACCTCAAAATCTCCCATGGAGAACTTCATTTTCAATATGGAATGGTGGACAGGTATGGAGAGTCTGATTCAAGCAATATCTTGGTATACTTTATGTGAGTTAGAGCCTTACAGGTTTCTGGGTCAGCAACAGATTTTGATGTGAATCCAAAGTATACATTGGGTAAAATAGCCTGCCAATTCTTAATTTCATCTATAGTGCCAATAAAACAATGGCGGTGAATAGGCAGGTGTGTTAATTTTAGCTCAATCAAAAGCTGTAAAATGGTTTCGGCAGCTTCGCCTGTTTTGTAATCCTGACAGTGCAAGATTCGAACTTTTTGAAATCTATCTGCCATTGGAAGGACTAATTTCAGAAAATCTTTCTGAGCTTTTATTTTGTTGAGTTTACATTGGTTTCTATTCATGCACTGTGGTTTACACTTACATTTGGTAGTGAAATCCATACCTATCTCACCTAGGGCCACACAAGAGGTTGATTGAATCTGATGTTCCAACTTTTTAGCATATTTCAATACAAAATGTGGGGTCAGTAAATGAGGGTGAATCCCAAATGTTGCATGGAACCTAGCATTCCCCAGAATGTTTTTGTACAACTTCCATGATTCAGGGTAAGCAAAATTACATGTTCCATGCAACAACCGATATTCAGTCTGATTTACAACAGATTCCAACAGGTCCATAGTATCAAATGTGGAATATTTCAGAAGTTGATCTGGATGAAAATGGGAGTCAATAAAGGTGCAGGCGAAAGTTGGAACCTCAGAAGCGGAGAGTACTGGTATTCCTGATACGGTCATTGGAGAATATAATTTTCTGAAGCCACTTAAAACATGGGACTATTTGATTTTCAACTGACTTAATAAATTACACAGAATTCTCCAGTGGAGTAAACAACTAATGTGGTTTGGGGGTGACAGTGTAAATGTACTCTCCTCTATAACTCTAAGACAACCATGGTGTTCTTCATAATAGGACATGAAAGGTCGTTCCTCAGAACTAAATTCCAAGGCTGATTTATCAGCAGGGGGAAACAATTGACTAACAATGACATACTGGAAAAGATCTAAGATAGTAAATAACCCCAGCATGTGACAGAGAAAATGGAACATTCCATTTACTAATAAACACCATGTTTCAATGTTATGAGTTTTGACATTTTGTTTACCTCTACTTTCGAGAGGCTCCATGTGCCAGCAAGCTGTTTCTGAGCTAATGGACTCTGGTAGATGGCTTCTCACAACATGCCGCTTCAGATGAGTTGCAGTTCCATCACACAGTGGACAAGCTTTTCTTTTTCTCTTCTTGGAAGTAGAGGCAGATGGAATATTGTCAAGGTTTATTAAAAAATTTCTTGATTCAGTAATTTCTTCAGAAACTGTTGATGTACTTTGATTTTGCTGACAATCTTCCTCGTAATCAGGAATGAAGTACTTCTCATTGAGAGTATCAAATTCCATCTAAAACAAATAATATTTGAGCGGCCTGTGCAATAATTTATTTCATGATCTTGAACTGTTAGTTTGTGCTTTGAAAGAAAATGCAAGTTGCCATTCATGCTGATGGTTAATGCAAGTCATAGTCTTTAAATCTTTGTGGTTGACGAATCCTCCTACCAGTCGATGTGACGCTGTCCTCCTGAAATAATGTGGGAAGGTCTGTATGATCCAGAAAGTCGAATAAATCGGCACTAGTGTCAGCAGCCGAGCCCGAATTACCAGGCGTGTTCAGTTTTTTTCATAGATGTGCCACAGGTACTGTCGCTGTTTACATGGCTGGTGTTATGATCAGAGCCAGCAGCAGGTGCCGCCCCTGAATCTACTCCAGCACTCACAGTATCCTCATTCTCAGGGTCTCCCAAATCTGACACTTCATCAGAGCCAGCATCTGTTGCCGCCCCTAAATCAGAATCAGAAGGGAGTTGAGAATGGATGTCTGCCAAGGATTTGTCCAGGTTTCCCGTCTGTGGGCAAGAGAAATATGCATGTCTTAGTCTTCTCATCCAAAGAGGGAACTCTTTGTCATGACACATTTTCAATCGATCGTGGTGAAGCAGGGATGTACCTTTTCGATTCTGTACTCTGTATAATGGAGGCTTGCAGTCTGTTACCAAATAAGGTCCTGTCCATGGTGGGCGCAGCTTTTTAGTTTGACCAATTTTTGTCGATGAATCAAGCTTGTACACCACATCTCCTGGTTCATATACCCGTTCTTGCAATCTGAGATCACAATCTCTTTTCTGTCGTAATTGGGATTTGCTGATATTTTCCCTAGCAGGATTATGGGCTATAGCAATTGATTCTTGCAAATGAGATATCCATTTTTCTGGTGTCATTTTCAAGAGTTGGTTGGTTCCCAACACCAAGTCTACAGGTTGTATTAATTCTCTGCCAAACATCAGCTTATTGTGTGTGTGACCTGTGATTCGGTTAACAGCAGAATGTAATGCCATGGCTAGTAAAGGAAAATCTCTGTCCCATTCTAAATTTTTGTTTTCTATGTAGCATTTTACCATTTGTAAAAGGGTACGATTATATCATTCAACCTGTCCATTTGATGATGGATGGTAAGGTGTGGTTCGTTTTTTTGCAATTTGTAAGAGGTCACAAAGGGCAGAAAATAAATTACTTTGAAAATTAGAACCCTGATCGGTGACGATTTCCAGGGGGCAACCAAATGTGACAATAAAATGCACCAGAAACTTCTGTGCAACATTAACTGCTTGTTGATCGGGCAGAGCAGCAATCTCGACCCATTTTGTGAACTGATCGACCATAAGCAAAATATACTTATTCCACTTGCACTGACATGAAAAGGTCCTAAAATATCAAGATGGACACGCTCAAGTGGAAAACCTACATGAAAGGATTCCAATGAAGCTCTTGCAGAAATGGTTGCCTTCTTATTGCGGTTGCAAACTGCACATGACCTTACATAGTTGATACAATCAGATGCCATGTTATGCCAGAAAAATGATTTCTTCAACCTGGAAAGAGTTTTATCCTGTCCCAGATGATCAGAGGATTTCAGATCATGACACAACCACATTACTTCCTCTTTCAATTGCATGGGGGTCACTAAAACTGAATAACTCTCAGAAGGCTTTTCCCAGAAATAGAATAAAATGCCTTTTTCCAATTAAAGCTGATCTTTGCATAACCACAAAACCTTAATTCCAGGACTCTGAAGAAACAATTCTGCTTTACTGAGAGTGATACAACCTTCTTTCCATAACAGAACGGTTTTAATATTAGGATCTGTCAGTTGAAATTCCCTGATTTGGGCAGGGGTATAGGCATCAAACCAAAAGTCATTTGAAAATGAAACAGTACTTTGAACCTTGGCTTCTGAACAGTTATCATTCTCAGAATCAACTTCTGGAACAGATACAAGACGAGTAGCTAAAGGAATAACATTGTCAACATCTTCATCGAACCGAGACCAGTGCGAATGAGCTCTTTGACAATAGTGACACCCTTTACAAGGTAATGATTTCACGGTAGATCCAGCTGAATAACAATCACAAGGTTGACCAGACAAGGGTACACGAGACAGCGAATCGGCGTTTAGGTGTTTTTTACCATCCCGATGTACAATTGTCATGTCAAACTGTGAGAGCTCCTCAAGCCAACGAGCCAACTGTCCTTCAATATGTTTGAATCTCATGAGCCAAACCAAACTACCATGATCAGTTCTCAAGACAAAATGTCTACCAAGATGATAGTGCCGAAAGTGACGACAGAATTTCACTACTGCCAACAGCTCCTTCCTAGTTGTACAATACTTTCTCTGTGGTTTAAGTAGGATATGACAGGTGTAACAAATTACTCTTTGCCCAGAGCCTTGAATTTGAGAAAGTGCTGCACCTGTAGCATTGTCAGAAGCATCAGTGTCTAGAATGAAAAGTCCATTGGGAGAAGGATATGCCAATACTGGTGGTGAAATCAAAATTGTTTTTAATTTATCAAAAGCTACTTGATGGTGAGGGCTCCATAAGAATTCTCCCTTCGAGCATAATTCAAACAACTGTGCAGTGAGTTCAGCAAAGCCTTGTACATGATCACAATGGTAATTAATGAAACCCAAATATGATTGTAATTGTTGATGAGTTTTGGGAACCGGCCAATTCAACACTGCATCAATTTTGCTTGGCAAGACCGAGACTCCATCTTTGCTAACTTTTTTACCCAGAAACTCAACTTCCTTTTTAAACAACTCACACTTTTGGGGCTTGAATTTCAAGTTTGCCTTTCGAAACCTTGAGAACACTGTTTCCAAGTTTGTAAATGCACTTTCAAAGTTTTTGCCAAGGACGATTATATTATCCAAATACACAAGTACTTCCTGCCAAGTTAAACCACGTAAAACAAGCTCCATAGCCCGCTGAAACGTTGCCGGCAAATTGCATAATCCAAAGCCCATCCTGGTGTGTTCGAAAAAACCATATCGAGTTATGAAGGCAGTCTTTTTCATGTCTGATGGATTAAGTGGTAACTGGTAATAACCCGAGGCCATATCAAGAGTCGAAAAGAATTGAGTGCCCTAAAGTGTATCAAGACAGTCTTCAATGTTCGGGAGAGGAAAGCAATCTTTAACTGTCTTTCATTCAGGGCCCTATAGTCAATACACCACCTAAGTGATCCATCCTTTTTACAAACTAAAACTGGGGTCGAAGCCCAATCAGAAGATGAGGGACGAATTACGCCTGAATCTAACATCTTTTGCAAATGTTGCTTTTCTTGCTCTTGAAATGAAATTGGAGTTCTACGAAGTTTTTGCTTCACAGGTGGATCATTTCCTGTATTTATCTTATGGGTCACAGCCGAAAAACAACCCAAATCCAAATCATGTTTCGCAAAAATATCACTAAAATTGATGAGAAGCTGCCCAATTTGTGCAGATTGTTTTTCAGACAAATTGTGTACACTCCTATCAAACAACCCTTTTAAATGATCAGGAATCTCCAATTTCAGTTTTTCAAGAACAATATCAGAATTACAGCTTTGCGACCTGTTGCCGACAGGATCTACAAGAAAGACTGACTTGACATCATCCCCAGAAGGGCTGATAATAGAACTGGCTGACTCAGCATTTCCAATATGCAAACCTCTTTTAAATCTTACATATTTATTGGTGTCGTTTATCACCTGCAAGCTTCAATTGCTAATCAGCGGTCCCTGTTTGGTTACAGATCTTCTGGTTATGCTTCTGGTTATGCACAGCGTCATGTGTCATTTAATGAACCAGATTATAATGATTACGAAATTGACCAAGTCACTACAAATCCTACTGACTTAGAAAATGAGGTAAAAGAAATGAGGAAATTAATTGGAGAGCTCACTGATGTGGTACTAAAAAATCAGAATAAAAACCCTGAAAGATTTAGGCCAAAAAGTCCCACAGAGGACAATTTCAAAAGCAAAATCAGTATCAAAATGCATCATACAGCAATTTTGGGAATTCCCATTCTTCCCCCTACAGCAATTTTGGGAATTCTCGCTCTCCTCCACCAACAGTGAGGTCTCCACAACCATCAGTAAGATCTTCCCCACCACAAAGATCTTTTGGCTCACCTAGATATTTTGGGCCCAATTCTGAATCTTGGAGAAAACCTTTATCTCCCAAATCTTCAGCTTCCTGGGAGGAAACTCCCCAGGCCAATTCTGGAATAGTCAACAAAAACGAACTTCCTAAATCTGTAAACACAATTGAAGGTGAACCAAAAGATTTGTTAAACGAACAGGGGTTAAATGTGAAGGCCAACACTTGGCCCAGGTTTCACAGGGCCTTGTAAATTCTTATGAATTCCAGGAAATTGCAGTGAAAAGGGTTGAGGGGTCAACAATAACTGTAAATATTAAAGTTAACAACCAAGTGACCCCAGCTATTGTTGACACAGCAGCCATGCTAACCCTCATGGATGAAAATTACTTTTTACAATGCTATTCTGACAAAGTGCCTTCCTCATATGTCCGTCTTCCAGGCATTTCAAGGCAACCAATTTTGGGGAAAATTTATTCTAACGTGGAGCTGCAAGTGGGATCTAAAATTTTCAAATGAAATGTCTGTGTTGCCCCACTTGCAGACCCTTTCATTCTTGGGTTGGATTTTCTCTCAGACAATAGTTGTATTGTCAATCTAAAAAATAACACCATTGAAGTTGGAGGGGAGGTAATTTCTGATACTTTGAAGACTGATAATGGTGTTGCTGATTCAGATACAAGGGTTTCACGAGTTGAGGTCTCTAAAGGTGTTGTTATACCCCAAACTAATGTGGATTTGTGTCAGTCAAATTAAAGGAGTCTTTGCCAGATATTTTTGTCATTGAGCCTGTTACCGAACATAAAGGTACACTGGCATCAACTGTACTAGGTAAGGGACAACACTCTGAGACTAACTGCTTGATGGCATCCCGTACCCCATTCTTCCCAATCTCTCTGATAAGCACACTAACCCTCTCCTTTTTGTCACCTCCCAACCACATGTCCTTCATTCTCGCACCCCACTTCCCATTCACTCCCGATGAATCTTATTCCATTAAATTGGTATTTTAGACATTCTCATAGAAAGTGTTCCAGGGTCTCTGCCACGCCTAGGTTACACATTTGGCACTGCTTTTGGATAGTGGGTCTTTTGGGAATAGGAAGGTGCGTCGGGTTGAGGGTAGGGGAGAAGTAGAGGCTAGAGTGTCAAATCCCCAGGCTAGTAGTGTGAGTCGGGGGCCAAAGGGCGTATTCGTTTAGAATCGGATAGTGAGGGAGATAGCGATGACCATGTGGCGTCTGTCAGGGCAGGAGTCAGACGGAAGGTTAGGAAGGTAAGCAAACCCGAGTGGAATGACTCGATATACTCAACACTAAGGGCCAATAGTAGAGCTACAAAACAAGGGGTTCGGTATAATTCTGATGGGTGACTTTAATGGCCACATAGGTGATAAGGAAGAAGGCATAGCGGGGGGGGGGGGGGGGGGGGCAAGAAAGTCAGCAGGAATGGGAGGAAGATGTTGAACTTCACAAACGAGCTCGGTCTGAAGATTCTGAACAGGGACACGAGGTGTAAGGGGAAATGGACCTGGGAGACGATCGACAGAAAATCAATAATCGACTACATTCTCACAGATATTAATTTATGGAGGGAGGTGATAGGGGTAGAAGTGGATGATGAGGGTAAAATGGAGGTGGATAGTGATCACAACTTGATTACAGTGACGATCAGGGCCAAAAATCTAGTAAAAAGCAAAGGACAATTTAAGGAGATTTGGGAACTCAAAAAGGATGCTGACTGGGCGAAGTTCAATGAAAAACTGAAACCAAAGCTTGCAACCGTACCCAAGGGGACAATGTCCAGATGATGGCCGACGCCATAGTTTCGAGCCTAGTGGAGGCAGGGAATGAAAGTGTAGGAAAGATCAGGGTGCCAACACGGGAACTTGGGTACAGAGGTCGTAACAATTTTTGTGCCACTTCGTACCTAATTTTTGTAGACAATCGCGGCTGATTTCCGACGAAAATGGCGAGTGCTCAACAAAAAACGGCAAGTTTCATCAAAATATATCACAGTTTGACAGAGAGCCATTTGCAGCAACCATCAATGGTTATTACTCAATGACCGTGTGTGGACACGGGTTTGTCAAATCTCTTTTTTTTCTCTAAAAGAGGCACTGGTCGTCGAATACATACACGATTATCTACAATTTATTGATAGAATAGTTAGATTTTTTCAGTTAAAATAGTCTAGAAGTCCTGACAATATGATATGTCAATATTCTAGTGTATAAAAAAATTACTTTGGGTACTAATTTCTGGATTTCAAAGTAAGGTGTTATATTGAGTAATTTCAAAGTCCGTTTTTATTACCTCAACTTGACAACGTCAAGACTGAGCTATTTGGATGGGTTGTGATCCGTCGTCAGTCCGTTTGTCCGTACGTATGTTCTTCCGTCCGTCCATCCGTCCACAATTCCTTTAGCACACCCTAAAGTAGTACAGACCCATTCAGTTCCAAATTTCATATGTGGCTTTGGGATGTAGGTAGGGCATCACGATCTCAACACATCACTCCTTTCTGAGGGATATGCACTGGCTGCCAGTCAAGGACAGAATAATTTTCAAAACTTTATTATTAGTTTTTAAGGCACAACACAACGTGTCACCAGCGTACTTGGAAGAACTCCTTAATAGCAAGAATGTGTGTCAATACAACCCGAGGTTCGACGGTAAAATGCTACTACATGTTCCAAAACATAGGTGTAAGACATTTGGAGATAGGTCATTTTCATTTGCTGGCCCTCACGTGTGGAATAATTTACCAGAACACCTAAAAAGACTGTCAAATGTCAACCTTTTCAAGAAAGATTTAAAAACATACCTGTTTCAAAAAGCCTATAAGTGATATTCTGGACAGTAAGATACTGTATATATTCCGTTTGTATGTTTGCACGAGATCAGTAACATGTATAGCGCCTTAGAATATGGTTCTATTTCTTCTGAACTACAGTTGTGGCGCTATATAAATGTGTATATTATTATTAATGTCTAGATGGGTGCTATCGATTTTTGTCTAATTTGGTTGAAAACATGGCCGCCCGTGGCCATCTTGGATTTGGATATGAATTGTCCAACAATCCCTTTAGCGCACCATACCGGCCGCAGCTCTCACCTGATCAGTTCCAAATTCCATAGGTATCTTTGGGGGCAATGTCTAGATGGGTGCTATTGTATTTTTTCGAATTTCGTTAAAAAACATGGCCGCTAGCGGCCATCTTAGATTCGGCATATAAATTGTCAAAAATTCCATTAGCACACCTTGCAGGCCTCATCACTCACCCGATAGTTTTCAAACTGCATGTGCAACTTTGGTGTGAAGTTTAGATGGGAGATGTAAATTTGTTCTGAATTTTGTTGAAAAACATGGCTGCCAGCAGCCATCTTGGATTTGGATATAAATTGTCCAGCAATTCATTTAGCACACCCTAAAGGTCGCGTCTCTCACCCGATCAGTCCCAAATTTCATATGCGTCTTTGGGGCAATATCTGGATGGGAGCTGTCGAATGTTTCCAAATTTTGTTGAAAAAGATGGCCGCTAACAATTCCATTAGCAGACCCTACACAGGCCACACTTCTCACCCGATCTTTTTCAAATTTTATTTGTAACTTTGATATGGTGTCGAGATGGGAGGTATCAAACATTTCGGTATTCCGTTGTCAAAGATGGCTGCTACAAGCCATCCTGAATTTGACATATAAATTGTCAACAGGTCTATTAATACTCCCAAGAGGCCTCATCCCTCACCCGAATTTTTCAGATTTCATATGTAGCTTTGATTTGATGTCTTTTTCTGTAGAAACGTGATTGAATGACGTGGCATTACTGGATCTTTCTATATTGTTCAGACACTTCTTGGACACGTTGAGCTACAGTGTCATTAACACTTTCATTCTGTTCCAGACATATCGTCGCTAGCATTGCAAGGTGAAGCAAGCGTCCGGTCAGGGGAAATTTCTACATTTTACTGAAAGAAATATTTTCTCAAAAATTCCTTCCACGTCAAACCATTAATCATCAGCAACTATCATGCAGTTTTTTTTTTTTTTGTTTTTTTTTTTTGGGGGGGGGGGGGGTTATATGGTGTTGTGAAAGTACGAAACATTAATTATTTAGTACACTTTGCTTCTGAGATCTAATAGCCACCGATTAGCCCCGAGTGTACACCGGGGAAGAATGGAGTAAGAGTCCCATAATGTGGCCGGCCGTAACCGGGCGGTAAAGCATGGTGTTGGACCAGTCTGGCTGCTCACCCTCAGAAATGGGTCTTGAAAATACTATACTCTGCTACATTAGTATATTATGCTAAATCGGGATACTCCCATCTTCGTGTGGGCGAGCTTGTCGGTTCCTTGACGGAGGGTGGTTGGTACTGCATGTAGAGAAGTGCGGTAAAGACGAATTGCCAAGTTAACTCTTCATTCATGTTTCATCAACCTGCATTTGGGAATTGTGACTGTCATGGTATAACCTTAGCTGTTGAAAGTGACGTTAACCCCATGTAAACAAACAAGCCACTGATTTCACCTATATCTTTGTAGATTGAATGAAACTTAATTGAAACCAGAAAATTAATATCAACCCAAATGATAAAAAAAACTGAAATGACACGATTTTTCCGGGTAATCATAGTTAACGCTGACCCAATTTGCGCCAAGATGTCGCAGGAGATCCTAAAAAGCAGGGTAGTTGTTGAAATTGTTGAAATCAGTCGTGGTCTTAACCTTCTGCACTCTGATGTCTAAATATCAAAATTTCAAGTTACAAATATTTCCCATACTGCACTTCATAATTTAACCAATTCAGTCGTGTTTGACAGGGCTCATTGAGCTCTGTCAAACAAGACTGAATTTGGTTAAATTCCTAGTTGCATTATAGGAAAAATTAGCTGGCGGAAATATTGGTATTTTTGACATCAGAGTGCAAAGGGTTAATGCGAAACGATTTCAGACTAGTGTAGATATTTTGTCCATCCATTGAGAAGTGGAATCGACAAGACGTGATCACGAACATGAAAGTCAGATGAGAAGTGGAACATTTTGAATAAAATTTCAAGCTCTGTTTACAGACAGACGAAACCAATATCAAAACGTTGTTCTCTGCATGTACAATCAGAATAAATCGGAGTAAATACTATGGTGGTGTTGATGTGATAAAGTAAGTGGTTTTGAAGAAATTTTGCGCAATACCTCACCATTGGATTAGCATGAGGATACAGTTCAAAGCCACGAATAGCATAGATAAACTCGAATGAACGGTCTGCTCAGAGATATGTAATTTGTCGAGTGCAATGCATTCATTATGAAGATTTATAACTCACCTTTCAGCCTTTTATTTTGGGCTTTATCGCGTGTTTACTTCTAAAAACAAACAAAAAGTCGCAATACCTCACCATTGGATTAGCATGAGGATACAGTTCAAAGCCACGAATTGCCTAGATAAACTCGAATGAACGGTCTGCTCAGAGATATGTAATTTGTCGAGTGCAATGCACTCATTATGAAGATTTATAACCCACCTTTCAGCCTTTTGTTTTGGGCTTTGTCGCGTGTTTACTTCTAAAAACAAACAAAAAGTCGGAATCGCTGCGGAACCTAATCGAAACGAAATGGCGCACGCAAATAGTTACGAAGTGAATTCCGATGAGCTATGAGCAGTTGAGCACCAGTGCAGTTGGCGTGGGCTTCTTCAGCGAAACATCCCCGACGTTAATATGGAGTTATCTCCCTTGTACTGATTTTGAATGGAAAAACCATTGAACGATTTTCGTTGTGGACACTGACGAAAAAAGAAACGCAAGTTCACTTTTGGTAATATGATTTTTTTGTCTGTGGACCACATATAGTAAACTTTAGCTACCTCGGTGTACTGTCTGAAGAGTCTTTGGGTTGAAATTCAGTCAACCATGCCCACGTGCGACGCTGCATGCTTTCAACAGAGTTTTCGAGAAAGCGTGCATGCGGGGTTCTTCCACGTGCTATGGACTTAAAAAACATACCAAATCGAAGGTTTGTTTGCATATGACGCGGGTAAAGGGTTAAGAAAAAATATTGCAAATTCTTATTTGTTTGTCGTCTATTTATTTTTTTTTTTTTTTATTGGAGTTTAACGACACTTTCAACAGCTTGAGTCAACTCGTGTTGGTGTGGTTTTGGTAAAAAGTTAAATAATGATTTGCAGTAATAAAGCCCAAGCCTTCCTTGAAGATAATGGATTTCAATTGTAGTGTGAGTTACTAAACGGACGCGTTGGTGCGCGGTTCAGAGCGTCAACCCACATACTGAACCAAACCCGTAACTGTCCCTTTGTTCTTCGGCTTTCTTATAGATCCTAGACTGCGATTTCCCGTTTCTCTTAGTCTCCACCTAGCCTAGAAAATTTACAGTCCCAGCCGTACAGCACATAAGGTAGCCTATAAGGTAGAGTTCTAGCAAAATCTCTTCTCTGTTTATGTATTTAACAACACGTTCAACAGTCAGGGTGATATCACGTTGGATAGCTTTAGTATCAGTTTTATAAGTGGAGGAAGCCGGTAGAGATGGAAAATACACCGATCCACAGAGTTCCGTTTTCTCGGACACACTTGTACCAGTCTTCTTTCATTCCCAGCGTTACCGAACAATGGAACAAATTGCCCTTATCTATCCGCGAAAACTGTTCTTTGATCAGCCTCAAGACCCTTTTGAATGATGGAAACCTCCGTCCACCCTTGTATTTCAGTGGTTCGAAATCGCACACAGCATAAGTGTACTACTGTAGGCTTAGACTGCGTTGTAGTAGTTTAAATTCTCACTTGTACGATAATCATATATCACCTACACTGTCAGTGTGGCGATTGCAAGACACCAGAATACTATCTCTTACATTGTCCACTGTTCTCAGATACACCAGAGGCGCCGGAGCCGCCCCGACCACCCCAATGTCGGGGCAAAAAGTTTGCCGATCATGATATTTTTGTGATCGACCTTCAGCCAAACGTCATTCATATCAAATAACTAGGCTATGAAATTTTTAATTTTGTTCTGGCGGATATCCGAAAATAGTGCGAACATAGATCGTCTTGTTTCGTTAATATTGCGCACACAATGGTAGCTGTTAATGACCAGTTAAAATAAGATGAGGAGATTTTGGAGTTACTTCCTTAGTATTCCAACCGCTTCGGAAGCGGTTGGAATACTAAAGAACTAGCCCCAAAATGGGTCTGAGAGATGTCATTTTTCAAACACTTTCTGAGGGTAGGGCCGGATTTACGAATAGGCAGACTGGGCAGACGCCAAATGTAGGGGCCCTCACATTACATTTCGTCTTTCCAGGAACATAACATGACTGCCAAGTTGCCTCTGGCAATTTGGCAGGGAATTTTGTCATATTATGTTCCTGGAAAAACGAACTGCATGCACTGTCATTTTTTTTCCTCCCCCACATAATCGATGACAACAATTCAAAAACAACAGGGATCTGGGTATTATGGTCGGGCCAATGTTTGGGCCGTTCCGGTGCCCCTGGGCACGTAGTAATACACTCAATCTACTCCCATCTGCGAGGGATATATCCACATTACCATTACTTTATGGCTCAAAATTCTTGACTATGAGGAGAACCGTCATATTTTTGAAGTAGTACACAAGTTCATTCTATCAAGTAGACGCTTCCGGTGAACTTCAACGCAACTGAATCCAACAGGGGGAACATTACCAACTGTGTTTAATGGGTCGTATTTATTCCTGCTTCCAATTTAAATTCTTCTTTTCTTCCTAGGCTCATCTCCATTGGAAGCACATCGGTTATTCTTTTATGATTGGAATACTATGTTTCGTGTATTCAAGGCGGCCATCTCCTGCTCCTCCTTCTCCTTTCTCTCGATTTCTGTATCCATACAGTTCTTCTTCACATGTCAAGTTTAAACAGTCTTATATGTCGTTGTCTGGCTGTCTAGTCTCATCCGCTAGTTAGTTTATACTGCCACACTTCCGCTCCCCAAGGCGGGGAAATCTGGCCTTTCCGCCTGCGATTGGTTCTGTGTACATTCCTCGTGAACGTAGACGGAATTGGTTGCGTGCGTGGGAGTGCGGCGTCCCTCCCCGTGTCTCGGAGTGTACGCTAGTTTTACAATCAACTAAATCAGCATAATTAGAAAGGGTCTCGGCTACCAGACATCAATGTTTGAGTTTATATTCCTTCTATACCACCAAGATGAGGTAAATGATAGAGACGCTAGAGAGACGACTTACATAAGCTATAAGCTTACTGTCGAATCCCTCCTTTCAACGGCAATCTGTGAATCAGTTGATTTATTATATTGTATTCCGCTGTATTTTAATTTATTAATTTCGATTTTTTGTTGTTGTATTTTAGCTTGTGTATACATATAACATAACTTTTCAAATAAATATTGTTTAACCCTTTACCCAACGCAGACGATTTCAAAATTCATTATTTTAAAAATCATTTTTTAATTTTTTTCAAAAAAAAATTTCAACAAAACCATATCATGTGACCCCTGTTTGGAACGAGCTCGACAAGCTCGTTCCAAAGAGGGGTCACATGATATGGTTTTGTTGACATTTGTCGATAAATAATATTTTTTTAGCTGCTCAATTTGCATATTACGCGGGCGGATGCGGGCGATTCGTTGGGTAAAGGGTTAAACTGAATACACCGAAAAACTGATCAGTTACCGATTTCATGGGCATACCGAAAAACCGAAGCGAGCCAATCATTTAATACCGAAACTGTCTGAATTTTCAAATTTTCCTACATTCACTATTTATAAGGACATGTTAAGGCTTGATAGCAATTGAAGGGTTCATTTTCATGAAAGAGGTGGCAGATTATCTTTTCAGTTTTGTTAACCTTCAGAGGCTGGGCAATTGTCCTGAATTCTCAATAGACTACAACCTGCACTTGTCCAGCTGGTTACCAGTGATTTCTAGCCAAGTCTTGGCTGCCATAACTCTTGAAGATGGCATACGCCTTCTTCAAGATATTGCATACGCCTGAAATAGAACGTTAAACGTTAACTCTTAGGAGCCGGGAGTCGAATTTTCTTGCCTGTGATGTAATACGGCAGGTAATGAGGCTGTGACGGTTCGGCTATCTTTGGGCTGGGGGAAATTAAACACTGAGCAGGTGCTTCTAGTCAAGTGTCGTCTGCCTGAATAGGCAGACGACACTTGACTACGAGCACCTGCTTTCTGTAATTTTTTCGCGGTATGCCATGTTCAATAAATTCATTCTTATTCCCCGGTTTCTAAGAGAATGCCACCGTTGAGCTCACTGGCAGTTACATTTGTGGTACTGTCGTAGAATGATACAGAAACAACTTATTCTGTATTTTCCTGATGTGAATTCCCATTTGGTACTATTAGCAAATCACAGTCAAGTCAGATAACGAATGCCGAACCGATACCGAGGTATAGCCCCTTAAAAATACCAAAACAGATACCGAACTCAAAATTCCAATACCGCCCATCTCTTGAAGCCGGCGTACCGGGAGAGAGCCGGTTGAGAACGGATAGTAATTCTCTAACTTACTCACCCCGCACAAGAGAGGGCAGCATCAACTGAACGTATGAGTACCGCTTTTGCACGCTGCGCCAACGTACTCCCCTTTGGACAGTTCTAGAATGGGGTCTTGCTCGAAGATAACGCCGATTGAACCCCTTTAACTATTCAAATCCCCGTGAACACATTGAATTCCAAAAGATCCTTCTCATTAAGCCTGCTACAGTACGTGGAGAGTATATTATCACTAAATCACCTGCAGAGTGGAGATTCCACCCAAGCAATAATTGCAAATTTGTTGCAAAGCATAACCAGCACCAGCAAAGTTTCAGCCAATCGACCTCCGGGCTAAATCCGGAGGTCCATTGGCTGAAACTTTGCTTGTGTTTTGTGTCGATATGTACACGATTTGAAAGTTATAGCTTGGCTGATAACTCCACTCCGCGGGTGATATAGTTACAATCCACTTTCCACGTACTGTGCGTAACATTGTTACAACTTTAGCGGGCGTTCTCTAGAACATTAACACAGTTTAATAGGGCATTACAGGAACGTGGTTTATTAACCGCCCAGCAGGTGTGAATAACAGCCCTTCAGCTTATTAACGGCCCTCATTTCATTTTCATTTATTTATTCACTTTTAACCATTTACATGGTGTGAAGCTAGGTGTCGATAACAAAAATATAATATATTGCATGCCCGGGGTAGTCAGTACATACATTACATGCAACCCCTCCAGCGCTGTATGTCGATCATTCAGCATACTGACATCACGACCGCAATCCTGAGATTAAAGAGAATCAAGGAGTGTTGTCAATAGTACCGTCCCACAACCTATTGGGGTTATGGGACCGCATTGCTGCCAAACCTCTCCACCTTGAAAGTACAGGGTCTTATTTGCCAGTGCAAGCTGCTGGGCGGGGGCGGGGGGGGGGGGGGGGAGGGGGGACACATGAATAAAGTCTGACGGAGAAGGTATATAAACTCTAATTATCTAATAAATTGGGTTATAATGTGTTCTGTGTGTGCACGCTAAAAACTAAAGTGTTAAAAACTACACTTGAAGTGCTGTATTCAACAGTTACTAAGTGCTGGACTAGCACTTTGTTCAAGTGTAGATATCCCAGAACTTGACAGGTGTTACAATAATACCACTTGACAAGTGTAATGTCGCGACACTTAAAAGGAAGCAACGCAGATGACGCGGATCAGGCTCGAACTCTCGAGCCTGATCCGCGTCATCTGCGTTGTGTCCTTTTAATTATGTACCCACCAAGCGCAAATCAAATTATGGACGATTCTGGAAGAACCACCAATGCTAGACACATGGGGAGTGCCATCCATTCAAGTTTCAGATGTCTGACGATTGCAATGTCTAAGTGCTTAAAGCATTGCACTTTGAGTGTTTAACACTTACTAAGTGCTGAACAAGCACTTTGTTCAAGTGTAGATATCCCAGAACTTGACAGGTGTTACAATAATACCACTTTACAAGTGTAATGTCGCGACACTTAAAAGGAAACAACGCAGATGACGCGGATCAGGCTCGAACTCCCGAGCCTGGTCCGCGTCATCTGCGTTGTATCCTTTTAATTATGTACCCACCAAGCGCAAATCAAATTATGGACGATTCTGGAAGAACTACCAATGCTAGACACATAGGAAGTGCCATCCATTCGAGTTTCAGATGTCTGACGATTGTAATGTATAAGTGCTTAAAGCATTGCACTTTGAGTGTTAAAATCATACCCTAAGAGTTAGAATGGGTTTAACACCTTGAAAGTGTCAGTTTTAACACTTTATTTTTTAGTGTGTGGGGGTTTAGGCAGTTATTAAGAATTCGATCGATTATATCTTGCACGACAGGCCCCTATGAGCTCCCACGTGCATGATACAGTCGACAGAGTTCCATCCCTTCTAATTATGTTTAATTTCATGTATGGGCGTTATCGGAAAAGGTCTACTAAGATGCGTAAAAGAGGCATAATGTTGCATGCAGGTCCTTGCATCGAAATCAAAATTCATTTGAAAATTTCTTACATTTCAGCATGCAAGATATGTCCAATCTAAATTGTAGGCACATAACATGTACCCGGGATCTCACCCTCGTGCACAACACTCTTTTTGCGAAACATGACCAGAAGAGTTCTCATTGTCGCGAAAGGGTTGGGTGCGTGCACATTTGCAGGAGGGTGAGCTCAGGGGTGCTAGGCGTTTGATAGTTGATACCTTATATCATTAATATTGAGCGGTGTACAATGCACACGAAGACAAACACACATCCACAACCAAACATACACGCACACACGCGGACACTTTCACATGCATGCACGTGCCCGCGTACATGCACGTAGATACGTGTTAAAGACATATCTGTGTATGCATGATTGTGCACCTCGTCATACACCCATATCACATATGCACCATACACACACCTATAGACTATATGTGGGTGTTCCAGATCTAGAAAGTTTTGTGCGTATACGCTCGCGATGGGGTGGGAGGGGAGGAGGAAGGTTTGTTATCAGTCTAAAGTAAGCGTGAAAATTGATTTCAGGTTTTGTATAAATTTGGAGAGGTTACAGATTTGCATGATGTTTGTACTAGCAAATAGAGAGTGGGCTTCATACATACTCGGGTCTCGTCTATAGTATGGTTTAATGTATTTATTCCTTAGTTCCTTCATCTTGTCACAGACAAGGATATAATGATATTCGTCACCAATATCGAAGTGACATAGGTTGCATTTTCTTTGTGACATTTCTACCGCTGTCCAACTCCCAGTTTCGATCGGGAGCCTATGATTTCTGGTTCGAAACTGGGTAAGAGGAACAGCCAAGGATAATGGTAATTTTCGGAGGTGATTTTCCAAACCGAAGTTAATTTTTATCACGTTATAAAACAGATACTCGTTTGACTTGCACATGTTTGCTCGCCATTCTTGTAGGAAAATATCTTGTAATCTTTCCTTAACTACATAACCGAATAATTTTCAGTCGCTTATGCTCTGATCAATCCATATGTTGATCATACCTAACTTGTATAGAAGAGAGGAGATATAGTTTATCAAAGGGCTTGTACACTACCCATACAAGTGGTTTAGATATAGAATTGAATAAAGGGAAGTGGAGATTTTGTTTTCTTTTCCTGACACTAATTGGGCCCAGAAATTCAGCAGCCGAATTTTAATCTTAACATCAATGGGTATCAGCCCTAGTTCGCCATATATAAAATTATTTCCAGTTGATTTTTTCAATTTTACAATAAATTTGAAGAACCATAGTTCGAATTTCTCTAACGGTGAAGTATTTTCACAACCCCAAATTTCACAGCCAGATTGGGAGAACTGATTTTTCATAAATTTCGCAGACAATATCGATTGTCAGTTGATTTTGTCGGACTTTACTTATTATACATTGCCTCTTTCGCTTCAGCACATCTAATTTTCATTTCTTCGGATAATTTACGAGTTTTAGAAAATGTTACTCCCAAGTATTTAAAATTATCATATGACTCGTCCGTTTTGTTCACTTTAAAACATTTGATATTTTGTTTTCATATTAATCAGTGATAAATAAAGCCTTCCGTCAATTTTATCGGTCAATTTCAAAACTAGACAATTTGATTGGCTGAACAAAATACAACTGGGCCACATTTTCAGAATTTGTATAATTAGAGTTGGGAGCTTTCATTGGTCAATTTCAAAACTGGACAATTTGATTGGCTAAACAAAATACAACTGGGTCACATTTGCATAATTTCAGTAGGGAGAATTTACGTTATCTGTCCTATTTAGGATGGGTTTTATTGTATTAATCTTTTACCTACAAGAAAAACGCCATTCATTTTTTTTTATATATTTTCACTTTTTGCTTTCAAAACATAGGTTATGACCCCTCATTGGAACGAGCTCGACGAGCTCGTTCCAATGAGGTATCATAACCTATGTTTTGGAAGCAATATATGAAATGTTTAGTTATACGAGGATGTTTTTTCCAAGTGCCGTCTGCAACTCAAGTGTTGGGTTAAAAAGTCATACTAAGTGGCTAATTTGTGCGTGTGTGTGTCATATGATAAATAGAATATGAAATGAGTGTTTTTCTCATATAATATTTATGAAACTCGTCCGAATTTTCCGTTTGGGCTCGCCAGAAGCTCGCCAAAACGGAAAATTCTTAGACTCGTTTCATAAATATTATATGAGAAAAACACTCATTCCATATCCTCTATTTATTAACCATTTCAATTATAGTTCCTCCAAAGTAAAATTTATCGTTTTTCCCAACACGTGTCCCAAATTTTATTATTGATTTACTTAAGTTAATTTCCACTCTAAACAGTATTCATAAAATATATTCAATGTGTATTGTAGATCATTGCCATTTGTAGATAACAGAACAGTATCATCGGCATATAATAACACAAGGAGCTCTAAGTAAAGTCGGAAACTATCATGGGGGTTGGGGTATACCATTTGTAACCCACTGCCACTATTATCGTATAAGAATTTTTCTAAGTCATTTCGGTACAAGGCAAAAAGTATCGGCGATAAGTTTTCGCCTTGCCTTACCCCTACGAGGCTTGGGATGAATTTACTTATTTGTCCATCAACCATCACAGTGTACTTTTTATGCATATTTTTAATAACTCGGAGTATTTTTCCTTCTATGTGTGAGCCAATTAGTTTTTTTCCATAGCGCCGCCCGCCAGACCATATCGAAGGCCTTTGAAAAGTCTATGAAAGTACAGTACACAGGTTTTTTTATTCAAACGTAGTAGTTCCTATATAGCCCTCAGTGAAAAAATGTGATCAATTGTGGAGTATTCTTTTCTGAAACCTGCTTGTGATTCCCTTAATAGATTGTTCTCGTTGAGGAAAGTACATACTCGTGCAGTTATAATACTTGTGAGTAGCAGGAGATGTGCTAAATGGACCCCATTGGGAGGATCTCATGGGGGATGCCATATGTGACGTCATAGTCACGTGATCTGGTGGCGCCATGTTGTATTGCCATGGTAACCCGCGTGAACGGCCATCTTGTGACGTCATTTCCATAGTGATGCGTGGTGTTAGTGCGCATGCGCAGCGCGTGTTGTTAGGGTATACGTGTTTCCGTCGTCCATTTTGTATACTGGAGGCCGCCATCTTGGTTTATATGGTAGCACGTGGTTGCTATGTGACCCAAAGGCTTCTTATCGGATAGGGGTATGTTCGTAGGGTATGCTGGATTGAATCGGAGTATCACGAATTACCACAAACAACCCGATAATCCTTCCAAATCACCAAAAACGACTTTATTTAGTACGGATTTCACCCAGAATCCAATTTAGGACCGTCATACCATGGTACCGAGAGGGCCCTATTTACCGATGGGGCCCCTGAGGGTAAGTCCGATAGAACTAGAGTAGTTTGTCTGGTTCGGATTCCCCCAGAATCCCTTTTTATGACTTCTTTGTTCTGTTTATTCTGACTTTCCTAAACATGTTTATGTTCTATTGCACACATTACAGGTAGCACATAGGCACATGTTGGATGTGCCAATATGTGCTTATGTGAAAGAGCACAATGTGACACAATGTGCACTAGCACATAAGTACATGCTGGATGTGCCGATATGTGCTTATGTGAAAAGGCACAATGTGACACATTGTGCACTAGCACATAGGTACATACGGGTATTTCAGGATACCTATGGCGTGGTATTGTATTATTTGAGGATACCTATCGAGGATACCTTCTGGAGAATCCCTTTTGTCGTATGAGACCATGCGGGCCACGAGAAAGGCCCTCAATGAGGCCTAATTTATTATCCCTCTTAACCTCATTTCGATTCAAGCCATGAGAAAAAACCCTTAATGAGGCCTAATTTACTATCCCTCTTAGCCTGATTTCAGTATATAACGGCCATATCCCCAGGCACCCCAATTTTGGCACCCCTTTTTGGAAAACATGTGGCCTTCGGCACCCCTTTTTGTCGTATGAGGCCATGGGGGCTATGTGAAAAGCCTTCAATGAGGCCTCATTTACTACCCCTCATAGCCTCATTTCTTTTGAGGGCATGAGGGCCATGAGAAAAGCCCTCAATGAGGTAAAATTTACTATCCGTCTTAGCCTCATCTCGGTATTTAACAACCATATCTCCAGGCACCCCAATTTCGGCATCCCTTTTTTGGAAAATATGTTGTCTTCGGCACCACTTTTTTGTCGTATGAGGCCATGAGGGCTATGTGAAAAGCCCTTAATGAGGCCTTATTTACTATCCCTCATAGCCCCATTTCATTTGAGGGCGTGAGGGCCAGGAAAAAATCCCTCAATGAGGTCTAATGTAGTCTTACCAACGGCTTGGATCTTATCTCCAAAGATTTCTTTACTTTTGTTTCTACGTACGTCGCAATTTATTTCTTAGTTGGTAATTAAATCGTAGTTTACTTTTTCGAAGTGCAATTTAAATTTTGTATTAAATTCATAAATTATTAATAGAATGTGGCATACCTTTTATCTGGGATACCCAGCTGATAGAACATTACTCTTGGTTCAAGGCGGTTATCAAAAAAAAATTGCAGGATCTGTATGTTCAAGAATGGCTCGGAACTCTTGAAACTTCGGTAAAATTTTGTTTTTATAAAACTGTTAAAAAGCCGTTCGTTCGAGAGGAGTACTTAAATAAACTGAGCCCAATGAAAATTAAAACTTTAATAAAAGTTAGAACTCGAAACCATCGGCTTCCTATTGAAACTGGTGATTGGTACAATACCGAATACAGTGAGAGAAAATGCTCATTCTGTGACTCAGCCGTCGGCGATGAGTTCCATGTGATGCTTGAATGCCCTGAGTTGCTGGATGCACTGCGACGATATATGCCTTCTTATCATTACAAAAATCCCAAAGAACATAAAGCCCACGAGCTGTTCAATGCAAAGTTATCAACAGTAATTAAGGGCCTATATAAGTAATGAAATTTTGTTTATTTTAAAAATTCTCACCTCTGATATTCCTTCAATTCAAATTAAATATACACAACATGTACATCAAAATGAAGGTCGGTGTGTATAGAACACGAAACACATGCGTAATCAACTCATAGAGTCGACTGTAGGCACCACGGTTTCCTGGAAGTCTGCTAGCGTATTCGCACCAGAACTGATAATTTAATAATATTTCACAGAAACAACTTGTGGCCAAATGTGCTTTACATATCCAAGAATAAAGCTAGGGGATAAAAATTCTTCAAAACACGGCGACAGAGCTGCATGGGGGAAAATTCCAAAGCCTTTGCTTTTGTTTACGTATGAGTATACTTTCGATTTCCGGTCGACGTCATCGGACAGAAAAAGCATGTAAAAACAACGCCGTCTAAAATCAAATAATGAAAAAGATCGCCTTCATACAGTATACTGTTATTAGATAGAGATTGCACAGTTGCCATATTCAATGCAAGGTATCGTGATACCTGTTGAAATTTCTTAGAATTACAATTTTGTTTTTTGATGGAAATTCGTGGTAACGAGTGATTTGCGTATGTCTGTCGAGCATGGAAACCATCTTCAATAAAAAATGCAGACAGTGTTGTCCTTTTCCAAAATGCAAACCTATCGCTGTATTCGAAAGTGTTTTGAATGCCTAGCTTTGTTCTTGGATATATGAAGCACATTTGGCCACAAGTTGTTCTGATGAAATATTATTTTATTATCAGTTCTGGTGCGAATACGATAGCAGACTTCCAGGAACCAGTGGTGCCCACAGTCGACTCTATGAGTTGATTGCATATGTTTTTCGTGTTCTATACATCCCATCCGTCATTTTGATGTATAATTTGTGTATATTTCATCTGAATTTAAGGAATATGAGAGGTGAGAATTTCAAAATAAACAAAATTCCGTTACTTATGTAGACCCTTAAAACAATAAATTTTATTAAGTTTATCACAGCGAAACTAAGAAGTAAATAAGCAGAAGGTTGAAAATAGATAATTTATAGGTGCATTTATTCAACTGTATCTTGCACGATTTCCAATAGACATATCGGTGAGTCGTCACCGAATGATCCCAGTTAATGTGAAAGGGTTGTTTGTTACGTTGTTTACAAATGTCCACTGAATGGCGAATTATGCCTAAACAATTCGACAAACATTCACGAAGTGATACAGTCCAATTATTATATCGTCGCCTGAGCGCTAGAATGTTCTATGTCCCTTGTGGGACACAGGACATTTTAGTCCTCAGCCGACGATATGATAAAAGTAAAACCTCTCTGAACTGTGAAGTGATAACACGATCTTAAAAATCTCAAGCAATTATTATAGCTGAATGTGTTACCTCCACCTGAGCTCAAACATTAAGTTTAAAATGATGAGGCGGGTGGGACGGGGTTGGCGGGGGCAAAATGGACGAATGGTGAAAAAACTTCAATTTATTATCCTCGGGGACAATGAATAAAATCAAGGGGCCTGAGCATATGAACATGTTGGGATAAAAGGGTCATAACTTTAAAACCTACCATGTTCAAATGCCCAGACCAATAACCCTGGCACACCGATTGGATGTTTCCTAAATTGAAAGTAAAACCTCGGTGAAGGGGGTGGGGTGAAGGAAGATGGTCTTATGTTTCTCTGGGAAATTCCTTTGCTACATTGAGTCTTTTTTTTCTAGACGCTAACCATCGAAATGAAATCTTGATTGAATGCGAATGTAAACCTGTGTATTTTCTTTGATACCAGGAATCTGGATATAAAGAATAAAATTGAATTGAATTGAATTGCCTACATTCAAGTAATATATCTTTATTATTCATACACGGGTTCATCCTATAATGTTTCGTCGCTTGCCTTAAATCTGTTCTTGACCCAGTGCAGTCTTTATTAAACCATAGTTTCTTCGTCTCGGGTCCTTTATCGGCTGTCAGGCTGTTATTCACACCTGTTGGGCCGTTAATAAACCACAATGCCTCCAAAGTCGTGTTATTGTTATATTGAAGTGAAAATAACAATAAGAACAAATAATAATGACCGCACGGTTGAAATTATTCTTCAAAAAATAGCTCAAAACTGTTCACTGGAATGAGCTTGTATAACTCGTTTCTCTGTATGGCTCATTAGTATCTTTCTTCAGAAAAATTATCTCACCGAATTTGTAAGGTGAGTGTTAACGGTGGCATTGCTCTACGTGGATTGGGGTGACACTTTAGGCATTGTGCTCGCCTTGGGGGTGATACTTTAGATATGGTGCTCGCCTT
The DNA here is from genome assembly GCA_031216915.1 of Pictodentalium vernedei. Lineage (NCBI taxonomy): Eukaryota > Metazoa > Mollusca > Scaphopoda > Dentaliida > Dentaliidae > Pictodentalium > Pictodentalium vernedei. Next base: position 438,477,001 of record CM062293.1, read on the forward strand.
GCGAAAAACTGTTTAAAGGTGCTCTCTCAGCTCATCTGACTTCTTCCAAGCTCTCGGGTCACCAGTCTAATTCTGTTCGGACTTCGACGCTGTTTGGTCTGTTTGTTTACCCAGCTTTGTGGAAATTTGCACCAGACAACCGATGATGTAATTTAATGTGTCTTAACTTACAGCGAAATGTAGGTATTATTTCCTGTTCCAGTTATAAATATTCCAAGCAATAGGTACTTAATCCACCTTGAAAACGTCAAGGTATTAACATATTTTGTGGGTCTACCGGGCGTAGCCATAACAGTACGGCTGTGGGTGTGTCTTCACTTCTGATTGTAATGTCATCAGAATGACGATCAAACACGCCTCGATTGATCCTAATTTCTAGCATCGATTCACAAAAAATGAATTTTTAGTATTTTGTCAGATTCGGTCGTCAGGAATATATCAGTTGGTCGGAAAAGCGAACCATTGGTTCGCTTTTCCAACCAACTGAAATATTCGAGAACAGTGAATCTAATTCGCAGACGATTACCTATTTGAGGGCTAGGCTGGTTCCACGTCATAACAACGTCAAATTCCTTACGAAATTAGACTGGTGGTCTGAGAGCTTGGATTTCTTCATCAAGAATTCCGTCAAGCACCCCCTGCTGGCATTTTTTGTATTTTTGAACAAGTTTAGCAAACAGTGGCGTAGATAAATGGGCGGGGGGGGGGGTCGAAGGCCTCCCACCAGAGGTTTTGTCGAAAAAATTGTTGGGACCATTTTTAGGCGAATTTATGCCTAATAACATTAAAATGCTGGATTTGGGGATAAAAACATGCCATTATGGGTAAATTTGGGGTAAAAAAGGCCAATTGTCAGTACATTTGCAGTAAACTACAGATTCTTTCTGTTTGTTTGGATATTTGTTGTTGTTACACTGTCGGAAAATTTTCGGTCTGTCGGAAAATTTTGGGCTTGCCTCTCCGCCGTAACGCTATCTACGCCACTGTTAGCAAACTACCAATCTGGCCTGTGTGCATGTTCGTAAACCACGGATAAACACGTTTTCGACGAGTTGCTACCTGGGCTGTAAGCAATATATAGCACTTAGATCTGAATTTGAAAACATCCCGAAAATTCGAAAATGTCCAAGTCAATTCGACTAGAATCGGATCATCAGGACAATTTCGAATCGAATCTAATTTCGGAGTTTCTCGGGGGCCAAGCCTACCCTCTATACAGGCTGCAGGATTAATTTTTTACCAACGGTACCCATCAATACAAAATGGGTTCACCCAGGCTGCTGTAGAGATTATTCTATAGGACGATGCTGTTCAGAAACATGGTATCGAAGGCAATCAGGTTAAAAAAGTGTTTTGACTCTCAGGAAATCCCTCATTGAATTTGAACCCCCTCATTGGACATTGTTATTGCCTTTCGATGTCTTCCGATATTCGAACAAACACAGGGAGACCCAAAACTTTTTACATTGTTTTTTTTTTATTGATGCATATTGATTTAGTCTCCAATATGTTTGCCTTGTTATAATTTATGGTAGAGTCTCCCATAAATTGTAACGAGGCAAATCCCATTAGATTAAATACTTTTACTTTAAACATAATATGAAGAAAATCGAACGAATACGAAGCCTTTGAATTGCAGTCCATACAGTTTGTTTTCAGAGGAATGTTTTCAGGCCTTACATTTCGTCTAAATTTGTGAGAATCCATTTGGATTCTCGTGAAAATGGTTGCGAGAATCCATACCTACTATGAGTGTCCCAGGATCCCATGAACCTTTTACCCAACACACCTTTTTAATTTTTAAAACTAAATTTGATAATTTTTAAACAATAAATAATAAATAAATGATCAATAATTAAATGAACAATATTTACCAATAAAATCTTACAAATATGGCTGTCGTTGGAACCGGCTCAATGAGCCGGTTCCAATTACAGCCATATTTGTAAGATTTTATTGACAAAGTGTCAGGATACTTCAGGTCACGTTAGCCTTCTATTGGTTAATTTGTGGCGTTGTGTTAGATAAAGGGTTAAATTGACTCAGTTCTTTTCACGCGAATCCTAGCAGAGGTGCAGAAAGAATCTACATGGATTCTCGCCGGTTTTATTGCGCGAATCTTTGTGCGAATCGATTCTCGGATTCTCGTCGAAATATAAGCCCTGGTTTTATTTTTCAAATTAAAAATGAATTTATTTGTATAAATATGCACTTTCCATATTTCTGTGTGTAAAAAGACTGCCAAAATCTACGTCATGTTCGCTCACTTTTTGCAAAAGAAAAATAAAAACTAAAAATAAAATCCTCCCTCCCTCACTGATTTGAAAAAATAATGCCTGAGAATCAATTAATTTATTTTGTGTTGCCTAATCAGCGGATTATTGTTTTAAGTATTGAATGTAATCTCCGAATATCAAAGTACGTGGCATTACGTCATGTGAGAACCATAAGGTTCTATCTTCCACTGGAAGATAGAACCTTACGGTTCTCATGCGACGATTAGTTTTGCAATCAACAGTACCCCACAATTTTAGAGTCGTATTTATAATTCAGTGATCTCCCCAAACAACACTTACAAAGTTAGATGAATAATCTATCAGCCCAAGGCTCTTAAATCATTAATATTTTACCTGTCACGGACTGCGCATGCCCAGAGGATATAGGTAACACCCAAATGAAGGCACAGAAGGAAATGTTTGAGAATATCACGCTACATCGTCATAAAATGCGTATTAAATATGACTGTTCACGGCAATTTTGATTAGTGGCTGAACATGCAGCTATCGGCATGATTTGATATTCTTTTTCATCAGTAGAGATAAAAGAATCGCTGAAGCTAACATCTCGGTTTATATCAATCGCAATAAAAAAACCTGGCCTCTTGTGAAGGCTAGATGAGTGTTTACATACTTAAGCATCCACTCTCAGAAACCATGTATCAATATTCAAGTCAAAACTGTCTTATAATCAAATCACTGACGTGAAGGTAATTTCACAAGAAGTCCGATTATATTCTGTCTTCTAAAATCCCACAGCAAGAAGTATACCTGGAGCGACGGGAAATGGAAAGTGAGCCATATAACATAAACATACGTCACCCTAGTAAAATAATATTCGAGAGCAATCAGAAAATGCTTGGAAGAGAAACTGATTAAATATTTATTTTAAACAATACAATTGTAGAAAAATGTATACATCACAAATGTTGGAGGACAGAATATAAATGAATAACAATGGGTTTGTAAACATTGCATAAATAGGAAATACAACAGGTGATGGGGATTCAACAGAAGGCCTACACTGCAAAAAATATAGGTTCTCTTTAGAACCAAAACTGGTTCTAATCTTGTCCCTGAGATGGAACCAGTTTAGTTTAAACAGTATTTATTTCAAATCAAATAAATTTACTAAGATTAGCATTCAATTTTAACAGAATAATACATGAACTGAAGTAGATTCAGCAATAAACTTGGAGCTTATTCAACGCAGTCGCCAAAAATTTTGAAACAAAGGAGATATGAACAGTTGGCATATCGAACCAGTTTTGGTTCTGATAAGAACCAAAACTGGTTCGGTATGCCACTGTTCATATCTCCCTTGCTTAACAATGATTTGAGATAACCTCGTATAAGCTCTAAACTTACGGCTGAAACCCCCTCAATTTATGTTTAATTCTGTTAATATTTAATGTTAATCTTTATAAATTTATTTGATTTGAAATAAATACTGTTTAAACAGAACTGGTTCCATCTCAGGGACAAGATTAGAACCAGTTTGGGTTCTAAAGAGAACCTATATTTTTTGCAGTGTAGTCGTATCCCGTTTGATTTTATATTTGAAGTGATCTAAAATCAGTTGATGTAGGTTTTCTTGCATTCAGTTGGAAACTTTGTCATGTGGTTCAGCCCACCAATGTCATCAGGCATTTAGAACGAGTGGGTTGATGGGACAGCGGAAGATCTTATTTCACGTGTAAACAGGAATTGTTTCTCTGTAGCGTGGGCCTTGCAAGAAAAGTGTAATGTTCTTACAATGCTATTGTTACTTACTTTTCTTGAATCGGTGCAAATTACTGCCCGCGAAGACACCTGCCAATGTCATTCCTCCCGTCTTCTCTTTTGCTTGGTCATGAGAGTATGTCCATTTGGTTTATTTGTGGGAGATAGGTGACATAATAATATTGTGTCCCTGCGCTGTGGCGTTACTGTCCTGGACACAAAAGGAACGGACATGACAATAATTACCTATTCCAAGTTCCTCATTAGACATTCGTTATCAACCGATTTTATCGGTTGATAACAAATGCCGAATAGGGAACATGGCATAAGTAATGGTTGTCACGTCCCCATAAAAGGATGGCTACGACGGCTGGTAGATTAAATTACATGCGAAGTGATAACATCCTGGTAGTGCATACCTGATAACCTTTTCATAACATCACGGTCATATCCGGCCAGCGCTATTCACTAACGTCGCCAATTAAATTTTCTCTGAGCATAGCTTAGGACTCCTCAAAAGAACAAGTTCTTTGCACTGAGGGGCTATAACCAATGCTATTGCGGCACAAACATGAACATTTTTGGGGTTTGTTATATGCACCAAAAGCTACACTAGCGTTGTCATAAATTTAAAACTAGTGATTTTTTTTCCTTCAGCCTCTGTTCGCAAATTTCACAAAATGTGATGTACCCAGTTGAAGCCCCGTTGTCCAACAAGGACAATAATTAATCAAATTTGGTTTAATGCCCATTTTAAGGTACACCATGCGATCACTGATTATAATTTTTACGCATGAATCGTTAATTTTGTATTTCAGATTGTGCGTTGGTCACCATCCAACTTCATACACCCCGTTAGAGTTAAATGCGCCGTGCTGGATGCATTAGCTACTGGCCACTCAGGAAGCCTGTATAATTTTAAATGGGAAATACATATTCTGATCACCCTTTGAATTTTACCACCTCGTTACTGACTCTCTGCTGTATGCGCTATATTGGTCAATGGTGCGACAGTCTGCCTTGCTTTATTATATCAAATCGAAGCTTTGCTCCGGGCAAAGTGCAATAAATTGCGATTTGGCATTAGACTCTCATAATCTAAATAGTGGTGCGACAGTTTGCTTTGATTTCGGGGGGGGGGGGGGGTGAGATGATGACTTACCTCAAAACTAAATCATCATGGTGAGTCAACACTGGCCCTGGTCTCCAGAGGGAGATGTGTGAGTCCATGTGTGAATCCATATGGTCTATACCACCTTTTAGAGTAACTGTACGTATGACTTCGGGAGATGACTTACATAAGTTACAAGCTTCCTGTCAAATCCTTCCATCATCCGGCAATCTGATTACTGTTAATACATGTTATATTTTGAGCTATTGCATTAGCACTGTTACTCTTCTGGTATTCAATTCTGTAACATATAGCATATTCCTTCAATAAATATTGTTTAAACTAAATAGTGTTCACCGAATCTCTAAAATAATCAGGTTAAAATTTGTATAAGTTATGATCGTTCGTTTCTGTCTATTTCTCGAGTTATGAACCCCCAAAAAACAAAGGCCAAACAGAGCGCAAATGGTAGCCCATTTACACAATGTTTGGCCTTTGTTTTCTGGGGTTCATAGCGCAAGAAATAGACAGAAATAAACTATCATTCCTTATAATTACACTTGATGAGCAATAAATTTAAACACTCTCTACTTTGCGGAGTTAAAATAAAAACAGGTCGCATCACGCTTCCAAGTGATAAATGAATAAAAAGGCAAAGTTTTATTGGCGTGAGTTTCCTTTGGGGATTATTATGACCGACCATTGTTTACGTTTGATTTGGGTAAACCGATGAACGCCGACGGTCATCTATCGCATATGAACAAATTGAACATGGAATAAAAAGCATAAGGATTTCATTGTTTATTAAATTTTATTTTATAATTTTTTTAATATGATGATATTAATTACTTTTCATTTTGAAACAATATGAGCGTGCAGGTTTATTTTCCATTCACCGTGAGGAACGTAATCTCTAAGACAGATATTGGGGGTGTGGTTTTGGGCGACCTAAATACATTTTTTCGGTTCATTTTGTTATGAAAAGAAGAAAAAAAGAAATACCTTAGCCAGTAATTTTGCCTGAAAATGCATGAACAAAAAAATGGTTTAATTATATTCTGATGACCTTATAAGATTTCAACTATTTTTCGATTTAATGTGCCATTGCCGGTTCCTTTTTTCTACATGTATATGTATTCCCCAACTCTAACTTGGAGAAAGCACAAACATTCGTTTAATAAATGATGAGAGAATTCCAATAAATGATACCATTGGCTGGCTTTATCATCACAGGAAAAATACACATTAAATGATTTCAAGGTTAACTTCGAATTGTGTATATTGTATTTGTCTATCTGACTTAACCCATCACCTAGCATAGAGACCAAAAACGGTCCGAAAATTAAAATTCATCAATAAAGGCCAACACATATGGATATAAGTAGAACCGATTTGACTAGATGGTTCTTATGATATCCATATTTTATGCTTCCATTGAAAAATTGCAATAATGTTTTTTAAAAATGTGGAATTTAATTTAACAGTGATAGATAGGTGGATGTTTGTTTACATAACAACCTGCACTTGATCAAAAGAAAACAAATTCATTTTTCTGCTTGTTAATTCAAAGTACTATTTGTAAGCTTGGATGAAACCACTCACATAATACTATACAGTACGTGGAGAGTGTATTATAACTAAAACACCCGCAGAGTGGAGATTCCACCCAACCAATAATTTCAAATTTGTTGCAAAGCATAACCAGCACAAGCAATGTTTCAGCCAATGGACCTCCGGGTTTAACCCGGAGGTCCATTGGCTGAAACATTGCTTGTGTTTTTTGTCGATACAGTATTTATTTATTTATTATTGATGTGTAGGGTCACATATTTATGCACAATGGCTAATCATGACCGTGACAGTTTTACGGGTGGAGGAAGCCGGAGTACCCGGAGAGAACCGCCGAGTAACGACGAGCAGCTGCCAGCTCCCCAACATCGTAACTCCGCACTGCAGCACAGGCAGAGTTAGATTGGTTGAAGACACGCGTACCATCGGCGTGCAGTACGCCTTAGTACACGGCGTCATCGTGCCCCCACGCGGGCAATGGAGATGAAGTGTCTTGCCGAAGGACACAACGCGGTTGCCGCAAGTGGGATTCGAACCGAGGACCTCTCGGCTTGCAGCCTGCACCTCTACCTACTGAACCACCGCGCTCCCTGTCGATACAGTACGTGGAGAGTGTATTATCACTAAATCACCCGCAGAGTGGGGATTCCACCCAAGCAATAATTGCAAATTTGTTGCAAAGCATAACCAGCACAAGCAAAGTTTCAGCCAATGGACCTCCATGTTAAACCCGGAGGTCCATTGGCTGAAACATTGCTTTTGTTTTTTGTCGATATGTACAAAATTTTAAAGTTACAACTTGGGTGATAACTCCACTCCGCGGGTGATTTAGTTACAATCCACTATCCACGTACTGTATGTACAAAATTTGAAAGTTATAGCTTGGGTGATAACTCCACTCCGCGGGTGATTTAGTTACAATCCACTCTCCACGTACTGTATATGCACAGCAGTGTATCTGTGAAAGCACGAATCAACTGTGTTTAGAACATGTTTAAATATATTATAATTTTATTTAATGATTTGCTCAAAACACATATTAAACACTTCCAGCATCTCAATTGTAATAAAAAAGTAATCAAAAGTGTAATAATTTTTACTCAGTTATTTTTCAAACTATTATATTACAATACTATTACTTGTAATAAAAAAATCTCTATTACTTATTACTTTATATTACCGTACTTTCAAAATTGTAATATATTATATTATATTACGCCAGCCCTGTCGTTTACTGTGATTTGTTTCCCTTTTGATTCGTGATTTTCGACTTTTCTTCGAGTTAAAATTGACTCGCGGGTCAAGTAGCGTCTTTGGGTGGCCTGCCTGATAAAGAGAAGCCTGATTTTGAAGAGTACCTTGATGGCACCTTTGGGGGGTCACTGTTGTTCAAGCTGAGGTCGCGGCCCATGGAGCGGAGGGGAAAAATTGGGAAAAACAGTGAAAAGGAGTGTCAGGTGTGTAACGTGGGCGTGGTGGAGACCCTGGAACACTTTCTTATAGAATGCCCAAAATACCAGTCTAAAAGAACAAGATTCACGGGGAGTATAATGGAGAAGTGGGATGGGAGAATGAAGGACATTTGGTTAGGGGTCGACTCAAAGGAGAGGGTTAATATACTAATCGGAGAGATTGGGAAGAATGGGGCAAGGGATGTCATCAAGCAGTTCGTCTCCGACTGTTGGGAGGAGAGAGGAAGCGCGGGAATAGGGAGGCAGTTGGTAGAACATGGGTAACCAAGGCCTTCTCATACGAGAACCGCGACAAATCAGCGGCCGGCCTAAGTGTTATTGTATAGCGTGCACATTGTGGAAATTACGTATTATTCAGCCACCGTAAGTCGATACATCTCACAAAGTTGGGAACACCTCACGAAAAGAAAGGATATGGAACGCAATGGTCTGCAACCAACGGCACAAAATTGTTCGGTCTGTTGCTAATATAAACAAAGGTTGAGGGCTCTCTTTGGAGGTCTGAATTGGTTACTCAAAATATGTTTTATTACAGATTATTGGAAAGTGCCCACAGGCACTCTCCAATAATTTGTAGTAAAACATATTTATATAAACAAAATGTTGTTTGCATTTGACGGAATATGAAACCTGAGCAAGGAACGTATTGTCTTTTGCTCTGGTACCCTCCTTTTTTGAAAGCCATGATAGTGGCTTCTTGCAGTCAATCAGTTAATCCGCAGAATGAATGCTACCTGTCTCTGATAATCAAACAACCTTCATGAATGCAGTACTGTAATCGCAAAACGGTCCTTTCTCCATCCGATCGAGATCTGGTCGCGACACACTAGCACCGGTGGTTTTAGACGTAAAATATTGCGAAATTGACCATTTACCGAACTCAGACGATATCAAAATTTATTATTTTAAATATTATTTTTTCATTTCTTTCAAAAAATTCAACGAAACCATATCATGTGACCCTTCATTAGAACGATCTTGACGAGCTCGTTCCCATAAGTGACCACATGATATGGTTTTGTAGAAATTTTTGAATTTATTTTTCCACTTCTGAATTGACATTTCACGCGGGAGGATACGTTAGGTAAAGGGTTAAGATCGAATCAGGGATAACAATACCCAATTTAGTGTCTGGGATTCATTGTTATGGTATTTCTTTTTCTACAGGTTATCGTGAAAGGATAATTAACAGACTGTGGTCATGATTAGCTTTTGTGCAGAAGTATGTGACCTTAAACACCAATAAATAAATAAATAAATAAATAAATAAATAAATAAATAAATAAATAAATAAATAAATAAATAACGACCCAGTCTGCTAACAGACTACGACACAGTCGTGATTCGGCCGAAGTTCTTTGTGCGTTTTTATGATCAAGATCCCTGTAAGTGGAATAATATGTTTCGCATAGGTGTAATCTTTGCAGGTATCAGCCATATAAAAAAATATCCATCTTTTAGGTGAGTGTCAGTCACGGAGTTTTCAGGTACTGCGTTCTGAGCTTCGCTGATCACGCCAATCATCTTCTTTGCTGTATAAAAATCCCATTAAACACATTAATTGGTCTACTATTCGTAATTATTGAACAATCTATTGTGTAATCAAGCTTAATCAAATACCATTTCCTAGATTCTGATCCATGATCCAACAACAAACGTCGACACTGTGAACAAACACGGGTTTCAGCATGACATTTACTGTAAAAGCGTCGACAGCTGGTTGGCAGTTTCTTGACCGTGTTTCAACCCAAAACCTCTGGCTGCAGGTGAAACAAAAGAATAGCGTGTGCCTCAAGAATGCATTCTTCTTAAACAAGTCATCTTTCGGCATGGACGATGCCTCTTTGCAAAACTGGAGTTGTTAAATTAGTACCATGCAGTACGTGGAGAGTGTATTATCACTAAATCACCTACAGAGTGGAGATTCCACCCAAGCAATAATTGCAAATTTGTTGCAAAGCATAACAAACACAAGCAAAGTTTCAGCCAATGGACCTCCGGGTTAAACCCGACAGATTCAGAGAGAGCGAGCAAAACTGTTTCAGTGCTTGAAGCCAGTAGTCATGGTGGAAGAGAGATAGCAATGAGTGGAGACAGTGAAAGCTATGACTGTGACCGATCAGTAGCAATGGCTTTGTCTAGAAACCAAGGAATTCTGCTCACATCACCTTCTGGGGTACATCTATATTTATAAAATCCTATCTTCCCTGGTTAAGTCGGAATAGTCGTACGAGGAGCGATTTCTTTAATGACCCTTGTACTCACGTGACTGGTAAGGAAACATTATTTCCACACAAGATAGATGACTATATATGAAGTGGTAGTGGTTGTGGCATAGAGAAGTGGAGTGTTCTGATTGGACCCTTTAAACCTTGGTTGAGGTCAGAATACGAATATCAAAAACATAACTCGGCATGGGCAGAAACAGAGAGTTCCAGGTGATACGGAAACACATAAACAGAATGGTCGCTATGATCGTTTTCGAGATGCTCCCATTATCCTGTACAATAGAACAAACCATTTGGGAGCCGCACACTGCAAAAAATATAGGTTCTCTTTAGAACCAAAACTGGTTTTAATCTTGTCCCTGAGATGGAACCAGTTCTGTTTAAACAGTATTTATTTCAAATCAAATAAATTTATAAAGATTAACATTAAATATTAACAGAATTAAACATAAATTGAGGGGGTTTCAGCCGTAAGTTTAGAGCTTATGCGAGGTTGTCTCAAATCATTATTAAGCAAAGGAGATATGAACAGTTGGCATATCGAACCAGTTTGGGTTCTGTACGGAACCAAAACTGGTTCGATATGCCAACTGTTCATATCCCCTTTGTTTCAAAATGTTTGGCGACTGCGTTGAACAAGCTCCAAGTTTACTGCTGAATCTACTTCATTTCATGTAATATTCTGTTCAAATTGAATGCTAATCTTGGTAAATTTATTTGATTTGAAATAAATACTGTTTAAACAGAACTGGTTCCATATCAGGGACAAGATTAGAACTAGTTTTGGTTCTAAAGAGAACCTATATTTTTTGCAGTGCACGGCCTCAAAACCCTACGTACCACCCTTATCAATCCAAGATGGCGGGCATCTGGAAGATTTTTGGGGACCATTTGGTCAATTTAAGGGAGCTGTGTTGTTTCCGCTGATTCGACATACACACAATCCATCGAATCTAACATACCTTTCGGAAACATCTCCATGTCATCGTAGTACCTTCACATAGATGGTAAAGACGACGTGCCGTCATTGAAACCAAGACAGAAACACGTTTCGCCCTAACAAAACGTGTCGCGCATGCGTACTTGCCGCTCACGAGGGCTACCATGACATCCCAACATGACATCGCTGGTCGGTCACCTGATTAATAACATCACATGCGATTGTCCATGGGATCATTCAACTATTCCCCGAAAAACACATTCCCTGCCGCTTAGAGAAAGCCAACAGCAATCAAACGTTACGAAAAGGCACTATTTTAACCCTTTACCTAACACGAAAAGCAGACGACACTTGCAAAAAAAAATTCTTCTTGCATAACTAATTTTTTTCATTTTTTGTCTCAAAAACCTAGGTTATGACCCCTCGTTGGAACGAGCTCGATGAGCTCGTTCCAACGAGGGGTCGTAACCTATGTTTTTGAGACAAAAATGAAAAAATAATATAACAATAACATGATTTTGGAGGGCATTATGGTTCATTAGCGGCCCTGCAGCAATGATGAACAGCCCGAGGGTTTATTAAAGGCCCGAGACGAAGTTGAAGGCCGTTAATAAGCCCAAGGGCTGTTCATCATTGCTGCAGGGCCGCTAATGAATCATGATGCCTGACAACAATCATGTTATTACTATTATTACCAGGCCGTTGTAACGAACGAACGATGGTTTTATCAGTACAGTGCGACCGTTTCACAGTGCAATGAAACTTGTTTCCATCTGATAGTGCTTCATTTCAGCACAGAAATAATCACTAAAGTCGGTTCGATATTTCTGTTTCGATCGTGCGTTCGACTTCAGTTCAGAAATACAAAGGGACGTCACCCGAATGGGAGTAATTCATTAGACCATGGAATCTAAAAATAGCCGGCCTGGGGGCCGCTAATGGCTATTTATACCATTATCGCTCGCGGCCCGGCTCCGTCGAATGACGTCACTGAAATTATGGAGTTTTAACGGGCCTCCAAACTTATGTTAATCGACTAGTAACTTATAGATTGAGTGGTAATAATGAAAATTAATTGGCGATTTTTGAGAATAGCGCTGGTCGGTTTTGGACGTTACGAAAAGACACTATTTCAAAGACCCACTTTGTGTGGTTTCCTGTCAACTGCACCATACGAACCCATTTTCATTCGACGCTGCCGCATGAATCGCAATTTGGTTCCAAGACAGACGCATGGAGGCCAAATAGTTCTATACAATAAAGCGTAGGTTAATATGTAATAGGTTGAAACTACACAGTAAGATTATTTTTAAATACAGATTAACGAACAGTCAGTTACAGTTTTTCACATTTGTGGACACATTGATCAAATCCAATTCGAACAAACCCAGAGACAACGAAACTGTGCTTCAGGCGGAATTATTAGACATTTGAAGGACTTCTCTTTGAAGTAATTGTTTTGCAATGATAACAATGACGTCCCCATATGACAATGTTTTATATCGTGAACATGTTGTATGGTTTCACAAGGACAGTCTTTGATCACCCTATGACATGTTAACCTTTTACCCAACGAATCGACCGCATCCGCCCGTGTAATATGCAATTTCAGCAGTTGAAAAAAGATTATTTTTCAAACAATTTCAACAAAACCATATCATGTGACCCCTCGTTGGAACGAGCTCGTCGAGCTCGTTCCAACGAGAGGTCACATGATATAGTTTTGTTGAACTTTTTAGAAACATTTGAAAAAATGATATTGCAAATAATAAATTTTGATATCGTCTTCGTTGAGTAAAGGGTTAACCATCTACCCAACTACTCGACAGCATACACCAGCGTAATTTACAAAATAAGCCGTTGGAAAATATTAATTTTTCCAAAAAATTCAACAGAATACTATCATGTGGCCCTTCAATGGAACGAGCTCATTGGGCTGGTTCCAATAAGAGGTCATATGACATGATTTCGTGGAAATGTTTTTTTTTGAATCTGAAAATATAATATTTAAATAATAACTTTCGATATCGTCTGCGTTGGGTAAAGAGTTAACAAGCCATCATGTCACCACGCACCTTGTGTGAAAAACGTGCTGATTACTTCCGAAAATCGTCTCCTTATGAATTTCTTTCAGTTCTTATTTTGTGAAATAATATCGAGACATTGACGAAGAATACGCTGTTTTGACACTTGGTGCAATGAATGACCAAGCCACTAACAACATCAATGAACAGGAGGGCAAGATATTTTTTTCACCCTCGTTCTACTAGAATATATGGAGCCCCGCGGGTGACATGTAAAGAAAAAAAATTCCCAATTCATGCGAACGAACTGAATTCCTGCAGACGAACTGAATTCGTGCAAACGAACTGAATTCGTGTGCACGAACTGAATTAGCGTGAGCCAGTTCAATTCGTGCGAACGCTCTGAATTCGTGCGCAGAAACTGAATATGCGCGAACGAGCTTCATTCGTGCGCACGAACTGAATTCCTGCGAGCGAGTTCAATTCGTGCGAACGAGTTTAATTCGTGCAAGCGAACTGAAGGGCTCCATATCGGGAATCCACAGTTAGGACAGTTCAGACTTGATGGAATTCTGCTATCTCAACAATTTGGTAAAGTTCCCCGACAGTCGATGGTTTAAATTAATATTCCAGAATATTTGAAATTCAAACGTGAAGACAAAGTGGATAGACCAAATGAGTGAGTTAATGGAGAATTATTCAATGAAGATCTCAGACTTAGAAGTGGGTTCAGCCCAGGGCACAAACATCGTCAGAGAAAGAGTCATGGCGGATTGTAACATGAATTGACAAGGGGGGGGGGGGCGGGGGGTCAAAGCTAAGAGGTCTATGGATGGCCTGCGCAGAAAGAGAGTACCTTGCAGTGGCGGATTCAGGATTGAAAAAAGGGAGGTGGAAAATTGAGCACCGCAGGCACGAGTGGGGTGTGAGCTCGTGAGGGGGATATCCACCCCCTCGTACGGGGGGAGGAGGTCCTCCCCCTGAAAATTTTGAAATTTTGATCGCGGGAGACGCATTCTGGATGCATTTCCTTGTGTACTAGAGGAAATTTAATGCTTCGTAAATGACCGATTTTTACACTACATTTCTACGCATTGCAACATGATTTAAGTTTAAAGGTTGAACAACTGAGCGCTTATCGGACCTCGCCGTTATCGCAATGCACGGGTTTGTGTTTCCTGTTTCAAAACAGGAAATTTGTGAACGTTATATTTCCAAGCACCATCGGCGTATGACTACTGACCAGCCAATCATTATTCATCTCATGAACTTATGGTGATAATATTTCATCCAAATAACATATATCAGACTATTTTCGTTGATGAATCGACAGTTATGCTGACTACGATTGGTACAATGTATGGTCTGTAGTCTGTACCTCATGGAGGTACAGACTACAGACCATACATTGTACCAATCGTTTATACGATGGTGTCTAGTCGCGAGAACTCCTCGTGTAAAGATAATTTTAATACAGGTTGAATTAGACTTTGAAAAATTGCTTGTTGTCTCCCCTTTCAAATATCAAAAGGGTGGGGGGTGAAAACCACCCTATCCACCCCCCTCTGTATCAGCCCATGCCTTGATGGCACCTTCGGGAGTGGGTGTCACTGTTGTTCAAGGTGAGATCGCGGTCGCTGGCGCTTAGAAGAAAAACTGGGCTTGACAATGAAAAGCAGTGCCAAATGTGTAACCTAGGCGTGGCGGAGATCCTGGAACACTTTCTTTGAGAATGTCTAAAATACCAATTTAACGGAATAAGATTCACCGGGAGTGGTGGGGAAGTGGGGTGCGAGAATGAAGGACATGTGGTTGGGAGGTGACAAAAAGGAGAGGGTTAGTGTGCTTATCGGAGAGATTGGGAAGAATGGGGTACGGGATGCCATCAAGCAGTTAGTCTCAGAGTGTTGGGGGGAGAGGAGAGGCGCGGGGATGAGAAGGCATTTAGGAACGCAAGGTTAATCAAGGCCTTCTCACATGAGGACCGCGACAAATCAATGTCCGGCCAAAGTGATATACAGTACGTGGAGAGTGTATTATCACTAAATCACCCACAGAGTGGAGATTCCACCCAAGCAATGATTGCGAATTTGTTGCAAAGCACAACCAGCACCAGCAACGTTTCAGCCGATGGACCTCCGGGTTAAACCCGGAGGTCCATTGGCTGAAACATTGCTTGTGTTTTTTGTCGATATGAACAAAATTTGAAAGTTATAGCTTGGGTGATAACCCCACTCCGCGGTGGATTTACTTACAATCCACTCTCCACGTACTGTAAGCAGTAGTTAGACGACCACGCATATTGTTGAAGAAAACGAATCTCGGGCTATTGTAGGGCTCCGTAACCGGGCAGGCATTAGAGGCAATAATCTCTCCAATTATGGAAGTATTCATCTATCCATCGTACACGCAGAGAAGCAAAGGACATGGCCCGAGTTTTGCAATGTTTACCGCGCAACCACCCCCCCCCCCCCTCCCCCGCCACCCGACCACCATCATTCGCGTCTTTAGTACTCTCATGAATTTTAACCCACCCAAGCCCACCCCCCCCCCCCCACACACACTTTTGCAAGGCTGTTTTATTTTTTGCTCTTACACTAGCCCCAGGAAGTCCCTCTCCAAGCCGTCTTTTTTGCAGCGGAGGAAAATTCACTTAACCTTTTACCCAACGTAACGGCCAAAACCGGCTATTCACAAATATTACCATCGAATTTTCATTATTTTTTCCCTTTATGTCTCAAAAATATAGCGTATGACCCCTCACTGAAACGAGCTAAACGAGCTCATTCCAATGAGAGGGCAAGCTATGTTTTTGACGCAAAAAAATGAAACAATTTTATTTGCGTGTGTCGTCTGCCTTTCGTGTTAGGTAAAGGGTTAAATGCTTAATCTTTTCCAATGTCGATAATTATCATATATCATATATCAATTGTATTTTTTTTTTGCCCGCCTCATCAAGTTCAAGAGGTGTGAAGAGTCCATCACCTCATGGAATAAACCAAATTTTAATTCTTTCAGCTTATCGGATTTGCTCGAATCCCCTGAGTCATACTTGTGAAACGTTGGAAGGTTATGTCCTCATCCCAACTGGTTGTCCCTCCTCATTTCCGCAATACATTAAATTGTTCCATATGCCTGGACACGGCATCTTTGATAAAACAGCAGTAATTCTATTAATTCGATTAGTGCATCTGATAACTGTCCGGCCGTGCTGACCAATAAAAGTCCGAGATTTGTATACTTAATAATCTGCGTGGTCGGAACAATAGTCAATACTATCATTTCGTATCAAAACATATCTACAGTACGTGGAGAGTGCATTATCACTAAATCACCCGCAGAGTGGAGATTCCACCCAAGCAATAATTGGAAATTTGTTGCAAAGCATAACCAGCACAAGCAAAGTTTCTGCCAATGGACCTCCGGGTTAAACCTGGAGGTCCATTGGCTGAAACATTGCGTGCGTTTTTTTTTTTTGTCGATATCTACACAATTTGAAAGTTATAGTTTGGGTGATAACTCCACTCCGCGGGTGATTTAGTTACAATCCACTCTCCACGTACTGTATGTGTTATCTTTACGTTTATTGTTATTGTTATGTATATCAGGCAATCTGCCTGTCCTTGGTGTTTTGCTGAATAAACTTATCTTATCTTATCTGTATAATCCTTCAGTTCCTGCGCACGAATTCAGTTCTTTCGCACAAATTGAATTTGCCCGCACGAATTCAGTTCGTGCGCACGAATTCAACTCGTTTGCAGAAATTCAGTTCGTTTACACCGATTCAGTTTATTCGCACGAACTCAACTCGTGCGCATGAATTCAATTTTATTCTTATTTGAATGTCATCTGCGGGGTTCGAGGCTCCACGAGAAAAAAGGATTTAATCGCATTTTAAGTTTCTCAGAGTGGTATTACACGCTGGACATAATAAACATCTTCCCAAATACGCGGAGGAGGAGGGGGGGGGGTTGCAGTGTGACGTCTCTGAAAGGAGAATGTAATGAATTTAACTCTTTAACACAGGTCCTGAACGGTATCGATTTAGGCACTAATGCCGAGAGGGAAACGGACGTTCCTATTTAGTATTTGCATGAAGGGTTGTCAGATTGTGCATTAGCACACAGGCACCTACCCGACACATACCTGTAATGTGTACACGTGACATAAACACATCTAGGGAAGTCAGAATACTTAGTCTGAAGCAGATTAGGCCTCATAACATGGGTAGAATAAGCCTAGGAATAATGAGAATAAGCTATAGTAAGACGAGGATAGACAGAAAAAAAACGAGGATTCTGAAAGAATCCGAACCAAAAAACAACTCTTATAAAAACCAACGTACCCTAGAGTGCTACTCTTATATGCCCGAAATAGGCCTTCCCCAAGTCCGTTTCGGTGAACTGGGGGATTGTTGTTTGTGGTAATTCTAAGATGGAAACTACTCTTATTCAATCGAACACTTCCAACGAACTTACCTCTGTCCTATTGTTGACCTTTGAGTAACATAGCAACCACGTGCTACCATAGAAACCATATGGCGGCTTCCAGTGTACAAAATTGAAGAGGGAAACTCGTATCACCCTGACAACACGGGCGGCACATGCGCACTAAGGCCACGTATCACTAATGACGTATGAACATGGCCGCTCACTCAGGCCACCATGACAGCCCAACATGACGCCACTGGGTCACGTGACTTGACGTCACTTCCGGGGTCACCATTCTGGGTCATCCAAATGGGCCCGTCGGGGTACATGATATACTACTTGAATGCTCGTGTGTCGAATCGACCTACGTACCCGGAGTTGTGTGAGTGTGTCGGGGGGGGGGGGGGGGGCGTGGTTCCCGACCTGTTCAACTGTAATCTAATATTAAGCTAGAGAACCCTATAGATCAAAGAATGTGTGATAATCATAGAGGTCGCTAAACTCCGTTGAGCTATTTTTGATTGTTCAAATGTCTTTCAAGCTTTCAGGTCGCTTTCATGCTGTGTACTGATTACCGTAGTGCACAGGCTTACGGGACTTAATTTATATCACCGAAGCCATTGAAGTAAGCATTGAACAACTAAATCGTACGTTCCATGTGCAGAAAATAATTATTTCCAAATAAATGGTGTCTGATGCTTGTACGTCCCACAAACTTTGTCAAATGACTTCTGACTAAAACGTCTTGCAACTAGTCAAGACTACGCATGTCGCAAGAGTCTTGCATGATCTTGACTGACCTGGTGTCCTCAAATCGCAAAATGACATACCAGATCAATCAATTTTTACTGACAACCTCAGCGGATTTATAGAGATTCGTCAAAAAAACAGTCACGGCAATAAGAAAAAAAAACTATTAAAGGCCAAGAACTGTTTAAGCAATTTCCTGCCTTTTGCAGGAAATCATTTTAACCCTTTGGACCGTTGAGCTTGATTCTCTGCTGGACCAGGATCCAGGGGTGGCGCCAGGGATTTCTCGATAGGGGGGGGGGGGCTGACCTCTCCGACAGGGGGGGGGGGGGGGGCTATAACATTTGACCTCCCAAACGAAGGAAAATGAGTGAAAATTGGTAAATTGGAGAACCAAAATAGAAGCAAATTGAGTATGTTTGTTGATTATTTAACCCTTTTCCTAACCTGAAAAGCAGACGATACTTGCAAAAATAATTCTTAAATAACTAATTTTTTTCATTTTCTGTCTCAAAAACATAGGTTATGACCTATGTTTTTGAGACAAAAAATGAAAAAAATAATGAAAATTAATTGGCGATTTTTGAGAATAGCGCTGGCAGGTTTTTGCCGTTACCTTAGGTAAAGGGTTAAATAAACATATTATAATAAGGTCGGGAAATATTTCATCGATAAAGCCAGTTTGACGAACGACATTAAGGAATTTCGTGAGAATCGCTATTCTCTATCAAAGTTCCAGTGCTGCACGGGTTCGAGACTGACAAGACGAGATATCTACATTCGATTGTCGGAAATTTCTCGTGAAGTCGGGTTTACGAGACTCTCCGACGGACTGACTAAAAATCTCCGACGGGGGGACTGGACCTCTCCGACGGGCGCCACCACTGCCAGGATCTTAATATGTCTCAATTTTATAAAAGTAAATGGCTGCTGAGTGAATTCGTGGGGGTAGAGCAGTCAATATTTCCAACGTGCAGCCCAAAGGTTGCGTATTGAAAATATTAACTGGTCATCCTGAAATAACTAGTATGGGAACTTCCAACTGATGCAAATGAACTGAAACGGAAGACACCATCAGGGTCCAAATAGTTAATCATCTCTGAAATTTGTGTGCAAACCAGTTTGTCTGTTTGTTTATTGGGGTGTAACGATAGTCTCAATGGCCAGTGTCATTTCGCGTTGGACAGTGTTGCGGATGAAAGAATCGTAGTACCCGGAGAGTACCGCCCAGCAATGGCGCGTAACTGTCGGACTCTGCAACTTTCCCGGCCTGACCTGGGTTAGCATTGGTTGAAGGTAGGTGTGCCGTTCTGTGCTTTAGTACCTAGCGCCATCTTGCTCTCACATGGGCAGTCGGCTTGAAATGACTTGACCAAGGGAACTCGGATCGGGATCGGACAGTCGCCTTTTCGATCTCTAGTCTAATGCTGCAATCTATGAGCCACCCCATACATACTAGCTACAGTACGGCAACCGTAAACTCGTCACTTTCCTTTCCACAGGTGGGCAATACTTCCACGGACTCAGTAATATTAGATTCCAAGCCATTATTATAGGAATAATCATCAAAAATTTAATTAATGAAGCTGAAGCACCGGGTTCAATCCGGTGCTTCGTTAATTAAAATTTTGCTGCTGGTGACTTTTAATACTTGGTAAACGCATGCATGGGCATCACTGCCTACGTGTGGATTATGACCAGTCCACGGCGACAGTACTGTACTATTCCTGGAACATGTATTCTAAACCAATACGAACAACTGGACTTGACAGTGATTCTTGTTAATCTGATATCAGTGCAATGTGTAAATATTATTGCAGTGGATACATTTCTTTATATTTACTTGATGGTGTTTAAGGTCACGTGCAATGGCTAATAGTGACGGTAACAGTTTTACGGGTGGAGGAAGCCAGAGTACCCGGAGAGAACCACCGAGCATCGACGAGCAACTGTCAGCTCCTCAAAATTCTAACTCTGTTCAAGCTCCGCTCAAGCAGGGCTACAGCGGTTGAAGGCATGTGCACCATCGAGGTGCAGTACGCCTTAGTACACGGCGTCATCGTGCCCCCACATAGGCATCCGGGATAAAGTATCTTGCCCGTAGACACAACGCGGGTCGTTCCGGACGGAGATCGAACTCGGGACCTCTAGCATAGAAGTCCAACAGTCTACCACTGAGCCACCGCGCTCCCATTACAGTGGATAAAACATTGTCATCTACACTACAACAAAACCGTGCCAAAATTCCAGAGCTTATAATAATCTTTTGGCCAACAAGGAACCAGTCAATTACACCAGTTCATTTTAAAGGAACGTGCCAAACAAGGTTTTATTTTTTGTTAGCACGTTTAGGGGCCTGGCATTTCAATTTTGATATCCAAGCACTTCCAAGGGTTTATTGCCATTTCATCAATTCCCATTTTCATCAATTGCCTCTAAAAATATATTTTCCCTTTTCATCAATTCCCACTTCATCACCAGAATGAAAATATGTTTTAAACTTATGTAAATGCATTTTTTACCAATTATAAAAAATGTTAAATTCAACAGAAATTAAACAGAAATATATTGTATTAAGAAATATATATTTGACACATTAATTTGTTTTTTTTTTTATTTACTCTTGTTTTTGAATGTTGTTTGTTTTTTTTTCTGCTTCATCAACTGAATGAAAATAAGTATTAAGCTTTGAATATTGTTTGTATCTCAACTGTTTAATGTCTGTTCTTGACTCTTTACGTTAATGCATACCATTGTATTGCGCACTCTGTATGACAATCATGTTGTAGTTTATTATATGTATGCATCATATTTTTTCATGAATAAATATTGTTTAAACTAAGGACCCATACAAACCTTAAGAAAGCAGATGCAGGCACGATACCACAAGCACGATACATACACGCAAAAACCTTTCAGAGAAAAGTATTTTATTTGATCTGAAGAAAGTCCAAAAAACTGAAAACTATCTGGATATACAATTCTGTAGTGTACATTCACTACTGTTATTGCATATTGGGAGCACGGTGGCTCAGTAGGTGGAGATGCAGGCTGCAAGCGGAGAGGTCCTCGGTTCGAAACCCACCTGCGACAACCGCGTTGTGTCCTTGGGAAAGATACATTATCCCTATTGCGCACGTTGGGGCACGATGGCGTTGTGTACTAAGGCCTACTGCACGTCGATGGTGCATTTGTCTTCAACCAATGCTAAACCTGCTTATGCGAGCTGGTGCGTTGGGGAGTCTAACAGCTGCACGCCGTTGTCCGGTGGTTTTCACCGGATAAACCGACTTCCTCCACCCGTAAAACTGTCCGTCGCGAGGTGTCGAACGTGTCGTTAAATCCCAATAAAAAAATACTGCTTATTTGCGTTTCGTAAGCCTTGTCGATTTGTCTGGGTAATCCCTATCCCAGGGTAGACATCGGTAAACCTCAACGATTGTAGCTACGGATTCGGGGCTTGGTTCCCTAATATTTTCGCTTCCCCCCCCCCCTCCCTCCCCCAAAAAACAAAACATTGGCCCCATGCACCTTTTATACAACACACAGCCCCAAAGTGGTCTCCAATATAGGGAGTACACACGCTACAAATGCCTCAGATTCGATTCGTGGTGGTTGGGGGGGGGGGGGGGTAGTTGTCAAGAGATGATATTGTTCTTATATGACATATAGATGTGAAATAAACAATCACATATCAGCATTATATGATTGTGCCATAAGACACCGCTCTTTTAAACAAAAAATAGCCCGTTCTTGTAACATATCACTATAGCACAGTGTTGACCACTGTTAGCCAAACAAACTACAATTGAAGCATTGTGTCGCTTTCCCAAGGGACATCTCGTTGTTCACCGAACAATCCGTCCCCTGAGTTCCAATGTGTTCTATGTGCCAGTAGGCACATAGAACACATTTGAACTCAGGGGACGAATCGTCTAAGAATATTGTAGTGTATGTATATACTGTGATCATAAAAATGGATAGTGAATTACGACTCTACTGTGGAATTTGAACAATTGAAAAACGCGTAGTCAGGATTCTATAATATAGGGGTGTCCTGATCAGGAGTAGTAGTTGGGGGTGCCACTATAGACCCAAGCATTTTTAACACGGCGTTTTCCATAGGCCCCATAGGGTTAGTGTTAAATTGTGTAACTTATAGACCCAAGATTTTTAACACTGAATTTCGCATAGACTCCATAGGGTTAGTGTTAAATTGTGAAACTTATAGACCCAAGAACTTATAGGGACAAACCTGAATGCGCTGTGCCACCAGCGCATTCAGGTTTGTCCCTATAAGTTCTTGGGTCTATAAGTTTCACAATTTAACACTAACCCTATGGAGTCTATGCGAAATTCAGTGTTAAAAATCTTGGGTCTATAAGTTACACAATTTAACACTAACCCTATGGGGCCTATGGAAAACGCCGTGTTAAAAATGCTTGGGTCTATAGTGGCCCCCGCATCATGCTTTATGACCAGATCCTATAGTACATTTTTGCTTATAAGTTTTTACTGGAGGATAAGGGAGCTGTTTTTTGTCTTTTTTGTATAACAAAGACTTGGTTGTGTAAATGAGAAGATATCTCTTTCTAATATTGTGGGTAGCCCTTAGAAGGGCTGCCACGAAGGCACATTTTGAAATCACACTCATTTGTGAGAGTAACAAATTATTGATAGGTTGGAATGACAAACAGAGATAATAAGAATTAGGATAAATGAGTTTATAGTTGTATCCTGATTTTTTGTCTAGCCAAAATTCAATAACTTGTATCCAGATTTTTAGGAATCCTCATGAGATTTCACTTAAATCTGGATACAGGTTATTGGATTTAACCTCACATTTTTTATACCGTCGTTCTGGTTGCCAATTAAGATCAGGATACAAGTCAACTTTCTTCACCCGGTATTTCTCCAGTTCATAACCGCGAGCAGCTAAGAACTGTCTTATCCCTGCCTTTCGCTCCAACTCATCAATAAGCTGCTGCCCCCACTGTCGAGTGTATTTCTGAGGTCCGCCACTTCTCCTCATATGGCCGAAAATATCTTCAGCTAATTGGCGTCTCCGTGCTTTCTCTCTCTCTACTCTGATAGCTTCTTCTTCTAATCGGCGGTTCCAATCAGCGTCAGACATTTCTCCGGACCTCCACATTCTGTATTCATTCATCTGTAGCGAGTACTTCATGTTGTCTCAAAATGAATTGTTTGGAATGCGTGTTCGATTTTATAGACAATTGCGAGGATCGAAAATGCACCGAAGAACGCTCACGCGACAATTTTATCGAGTGCGGGAAATAATTGTTGACGTCGGACGGCTGTGATAGTAATCGTCTGTTATCAACAATTTTTTCCCGCGAAAATTGTTGACGTCGGACGGCTGTGATAGTAAACGTCTCTTATCAACAATTTTTTCCCGCGAAAATTGTTGACGTCGGACGGCTGTGATAGTAAACGTCTGTTATCAACAATTATTTCCCGCACTCGATAAAATTGTCGCGTGAGCGTTCTTCAGTGCATTTTCGATCCTCGCATTGTCTATAAAAACACTGCTGGAATATCATAACGTCATTTTTCTTATCATCAATCATGAGAATTGAGCTCTCCATCGAGGTAAAGATTCCATCACTAGAAGGTGAATGTGGGACCCGAGAAGTGAAGAAAGAGAGAGAGGAATGCAATACTATTCCACCGCAAGAAGTGAAGATGGAGAGAGAGGAGCGTAATACTATTCCAAGGAGTAATCTGCGAAGATTGGCAAGAAAAGCTGGGGTGAATAATATCTCACCATTGTCACTTGATGAAGCTGAAGCAGCCTTACACTGTTTTGTTCGAAAACTGATAAGAGATACCTATCATTATACAACAATTAGGAGAAGAGGATCACAACATCTCGTTAATCAAAATGATGTCAAGAGAGCCGCAAAGAGAAATGGAATAAAGTTGGTGAACTAAACATTTTTTGTTTAGTAAAAACGGCCCTTATAAGGGCCACCATATTCTTAAAAAGAGATATCACGTTTGCACACTTTAGTGGCACATTTCAGTGCTCACTTCAAAAGAGGTTAACCTCATAGCTCCCACGCTAGATTTCCCTGTCATGGCATATTTTTATGTTTGCAAATTAATTTTGTTTTCTACCTAAATGTTTTTGTGTGTAAACATTTAGGTAAAAACAAAAATAATTTGCAAACATAAAAATATTTTTTTCTGTTTTGGAAATTATTTTTCTGTCTTGCAAGTTTTTTATTTTATAAGACAAATATTTTTTTGTGTTTGTAAATTAATGTTATGAAAAACTTTTTCATAACATTAATTTATAAACACAAAAAATATTTTTTTCTGTTTGCAAATTATTTTTCTGTCTTGCAAGTTTTTTTATTTAAAAAGAAAAATATTTTTTGTGTTTGTAAATTAATGTTATGAAAAAGTTTTTTTCATAACATTAATTTACAAACACAAAAATATTTTCTGTGTTTGTAAATTAATGTTATGAAAAAAACTTTTTCATAACATTAATTTACAAACACAAAAATACTTTTTTCTGTTTGCAAATTATTTTTCTGTCTTGCAAGTTTTTTATTTTATAAGAGAAATATTTTTTGTGTTTGCAAAATGAATGTTATGAAAAAAAACTTTTTCATAACATTCATTTACGAACACAAAAATATTTTTTGTGCTTGCAAAATAATGTTATGAAAAATGTTTTTTATTTTTGTAAATAAAAATCTTGAGTTGGAAAAAATTTTCCCCTGTTTAAATAACAACAAAATAATATTACCTTTTTTCAAATCCGAAAATTTTATTCCATGAATATTTACAGATTTGTAAATGTCTTTTATGAAAATGTCACTTTCAAAAACTGTTTTCAATGTTTCTTGGCAAGTTTTCCTATTTTAGAATTATTGTCTTTAGCTTTTCTTTTTCTTGTAACTTTCTTTGGTGGTTCCTCTTTCTCTGGAAATAATACTTCTAACTCATCATCTATTTCCATTTTTGTTTCTTTGGGTATATCCATATTATATAATAATGTATCATCATTATCATCAAACTCTGGTAACACAGGTTCTGCTAAGTCAACTTTCTTATTTGTAAAGTTTATATGGGGAGGTGGTGGTAATGGTAGCGTGCTCAGCCCCTGTAAAGTGTGGTTGTCAATGTCTTTTTCATCAAGTTGTAAGTTGAAACCTGTAATCGGTAATCTATCTTCTGTATGCTTTATGTATTCTGACCATGGATAAACTTTTACCGGTCCTCGTTGATCAACAGCTGGTGAACCCCATCTTGGTTGAGACACAGAGTTATTCGATAGCTTTTTCAATCTGCATTCATTTATCCAATGTCCTCTCTGATTGCAATAAAAACATGGCCCTTTGTCTGAACATGTATTCGCCCAATGTCCTTTCTGATGACAAATGGAACAAATCATCTCTTTAGGTGTTGATACCAATTTATAAAGTTCATTCACAAGTCTTCTAACTTCTCCCCATTTAGATGGTTTATAGTAAATACTTTTAGCATCACTTGCTTTTTCTAATCTTGGATCTGTAACTCTATCCATCTTTAACTTTTGGAGCGTTTCAAAAATATGTCTTGTCTTCTTGAAGTCAAAAGCAAGTGTGAAACATCTTAAGATTCTTCCTCCTTTTATACTTTTTTAATGTACGTTTAATTGTACATTTAAATGTTCAATAACGTGCATTTACACACAAGTGTTTAAATATACATTCATTTGGTTACAAACAGTTATGCTATCTCTTACACTCAATAATCTCTGGATACTATATTGCTGTTGTTAAATGTGTTTTAGTGAATTTAATATTGACTGAAAGATACACTAACAAATAAAATATTTACCATAGGAATATTTCCCATAGAGTGAATGGATTACAGTTTATAACTTTTCAAATGTGTATAAGAAAAATTTATTAACAGTATAATTCAGTGGGTATTAAATGTACATTTAAATGCACAATTAAATGTACATTAAAGGAAAATATAAAAAGTGGGGGAATCTTAGGTTGCTTCACACTTGGTTTTTGACTTCAAGAAGACAAGACATATTTTCAAAAGCTAGAAGACGATAGAAGAAAAAGATGAAGAGAGCCATTGACGAATCCAGTGAGACAGAGAGTGAAGTAGATTACAAGAAGCAGAGAGTAGAATCAGCAAGAGACTTATACACCATCCACCCACTCCTACAAAAAACATCAAGAAAATTCCATTCCAAATCACATGTATGCAGAATAACCTTTAAACAATTTAATCAAAAGAATCCATTTGACACCCTTGGAAAAGTCTTTGACAGTTTGGTAGATGATATTAAAGAAGAATGTGGAGTAGAAGACAACGATCCAATGAGAATATCAGTTGACCACCCAGGATTAGAAATAGGTATATTTATCCCATTTACTAAGGCTTCAGGTATCACTGGTAACACCATATTAGATGAAATAGAAAAAGTTGTACAATCAAATGATAACTTTACTATCCATGATGGGCAATTATCTTTAGAAATAACTCACACTTCTCTACCACAAGGGACTGGGCGACATGCACCAATTGCATTTTCGTCTGTTGATAAAATGGTTGGAAACAAGAAAAGTATTATTGAAATTAAAAATGTTAATGATTCATTGTGTCTCGCACGGGCCATTGTAGTGGGAAAGTGTTATGCTGATAGAGATAATTCAGAACTTTTGCAAAAGAAATGGAAAAATATTAAACGTTCTGATAGACCGACACAAGAGTTGGAAGCTAAGGCATTGATGGACAAAGCAGGTCTTGATTATAATATTCCTTGTGGATATGAAGAATATTATAAAATACAAGACTTGCTTTACCCAGAGTATGTCATCAAAATTCATCCACAGTATGCAAAAACCTCCAGTTACCACCACTGGTAGTAAAGTTATTCATATTTACCACCATGACCAGCATTTTGATACTATCACATCAATTAAAGGTTTTTTAGGATGCCACTACTATTGTGAACTTTGCAGTAAAGGGACTAATAACAGAGAATGGCACATGTGCCCTTTTGGTTGTGTTTGCTATGCTCCAACAAAATGTATTCCCGAACATCCCATCACCTGTTATAGTTGTAATAGACAATTTAGAAGTTTATCATGCTATAATAACCATATCACTACAAAGGGGGAAGAAGAAAAAATAATTTGTCAATTAGTTCAAAAATGTAAACAGTGCAATTCATTAATATATCCAACAAAAGGAAAACACATCTGTGAAGGATTCAAAAAATGCAAATATTGTCAACAAGTAGTTAATTCTGATCACCAATGTTTCATTCCAAAATACACTTCACCCGAGGATGGAAAATTACCAAACATTCCATTTGTATTTTTTGATTTTGAAACCACACAAGACTCAGGAGTTCATATCCCAAATTTCTGTGTTGCTCATCGTGCATGTGGGGAATGTATTTGCAAACCTATAGATCAAGAATGTATTTCCTGTGACAAATTTGGATATCGGCAATCAATTTTTAAAGGGGAATCTACTTTATCAGATTTTTGTGATTGGCTTTTCAGTAAGGAACATAAAGGGACAACAGCTATTGCTCACAATTTAAGAGGTTTTGATGGACAGTTTATTTTAAGGCACCTCATTGAAACTGGTACAACAACTCCTGATGTAATTATGAACGGGAACAAAATTCTTTCACTTAAAGCTTGTGGTATTAGACTTATAGATTCTTTAAATTTTCTTTCAATGAGATTGGCACAATTTCCTAAAACATTTGGCTTGACAGAATTAGCAAAAGGTTATTTCCCCCATTTGGCAAACACACAAGCTTATCAAAACTATGTTGGCCCTTATTTAGATTCAACATTGTATATGCCAGATTCAATGTCTCCATCAGACAGGGAAGATTTTATCAAGTGGTACAACAAAAAATTTACTAGTAATGCCAGATTTGATTTTCAAAAAGAAATGGAATTATACTGTAAATCAGATGTAGATATCTTGCGTAGGGGGTGTGGGGAATTCAGACAAAAATTTATAGATAGTGATGGCATAGACCCCTTGAGAGAAGCATTTACCTTAGCCGATGCATGTACAAAAGCCTGGAGAAAAAATTCACTTCCAGATAACAAAATGGCAATCATTTCAGACATAGGTTACCCTGCTAAAGTCAAATACTCCATTAAAGCCATTAGATTTTTACAGACACTTGCACAGGAAGAAAACATACATATTCAACATGCACTCAATGGTGGGGAAGTTAAAATAGGGGGGTATTATGTTGATGGGTTTCACAAAGATACAAATACAATCTTTGAATTTTATGGATGTATGTGGCATGGGTGCATGACATGTTACAAAGACAATACACATGAGGAAAATCCAATCAATTTGCTAAGTTACCAAACTCTATACAACAATACACAGGAACGCATACACCATTTAGAATCATTAGGGTATAACATGAGAATAACATGGGAACACGAACTTGATCATTTTTGCGAATCAAATCCTGAAGTAAAATCAACAATAAATTCATTTTTTCCAAACATGGATCCTATTAAACCACGTGAAGCATTATTTGGGGGGAGAACAAATGCCATTAAATTACATCATAAAATAGACCAAAATACAGACAATGAAATAAAATACATAGACATCTGTTCACTCTATCCTTATGTCAATAAACACAGAGAATATCCAGTAGGTCACCCAGATATACTCACAAAGGAAAACATAAACATGAATAATATAAGACAGTACAGGGGACTTATCAAATGTAAAGTTTTACCACCACAATCTCTACACATGCCAGTATTACCAATTCATTGCAACAAGAAAATGGTTTTTACACTTTGCAATACATGTGCAGAACAAGAATTAGACAAATGTGAACACACACCAGATCAGCGTAGTATTACAGGTACATGGACATCTGTTGAACTTTTTAAAGCATTGGGGATGGGGTACACATTACTTGACACTTATCAGATTTGGCATTGGGAAGAATGGTCTTCAGAAATTTACAAACATTATGTGAACAAATATTTAAAAATGAAACAAGAAGCTAGTGGATATCCAGATTGGGTGAAAACAGAAACAGACAAAGATACATTTAAGAAAGACTATGCTCAAATTGAAAACATACATTTGGAAAATATTGAAAAAAATCCGGGACAAAGATCATTTGCTAAAACCATGTTAAACTGTTTATGGGGGAAAAGTGCACAAAACAATTTAAAAACAAAAACAGAATACATACAAGACCCATCAAAATATTTTGACCTGATACAAGATAAAGACATCATTATTAAAAATGTTGAATTGTTTGATCATGATAAATGTATTTTAGTCAATTACACAAAGTCTACAGATGTTTATGAACCTCACAAATCAGCTAATGTTGCAGTTGCATCTTTTGTCACAACTTATGCACGAATGGAATTATATAAAGTAATAGGACGTTTGGGTAGACGAGTATTATATTTTGACACAGACAGTTGTATCTACATTCATAACCCCTCACTTTGGAATCCGCAAGTTGTAAACAGTAGGTTAGGTCAATGGACAGATGAACATCCAGATGCAAAAATTATTGAATATGTAGGTTTAGGTCCAAAAAATTATGGTTACAAATACATTAAAGATGGTCAAATACACACTTCATGTAAAGTCAAAGGAATAACATTAGATTACAATACATCACAGAAAGTCGATTTTGAATCCATGGTGGAATGTGTACAAGACAGACACAATTACAAAATGAACATTGAATACACACATAGAATTAAACGCAACAAGAACAGACAAGTCACAAGTGAAAAACAAACTAAAACATTCAGATCTGTGTACACAAAACGTTTTGTAGTGGATAAATATGACACAAGACCTTATGGGTTTAAGGTATAAAAGCACCCTTCAGATTTCTCATTTCCACTTTGAACACTGAACAGGCAAGATGTCTCTACCACTTAATCCTACTTATCTTATATACTTGTCAGAGTTAAGAAGACTTTCGAGTTTTAGTATGACTACAAATCCTATTTTAAAATCCAAGAAAGAAGACTTAGCTAAAGCTGGATTTTTCTATGTGGGAGATGGTAAAGTAAAATGTTTTGTATGTGGACAAGGTTTAATGAATTGGGAAGAAAAAGATATTCCATTGCAAGAACATGTTAAGTGGTCACCAAATTGTTCTTATATTCAACTGATAAGAAATTGTCAATTATACAATCCACCAACAAGTATGCAAACACCCCCAGATAAAATATTATCAGTGATGGATTATGGATTCACTTTAAATCAAATATTTTCAACAATGAAAAAAATATGACAAGTGTTTAGATGATTTTCCAGATTCTAAGTCTTTATTTGCACTCATGGTATTAAATGATCAAAGTACATCATTTAGTACCATAATTGCAAGACAAGCTGCAGGACAATTCAAAACTAAGTTAGATAAAATGTTTTCAGATAATGCAGGAAATGATTTTCCTGATCGTCCTGAAGTACAAAGTGCATGCTATAATATAGTACCTGATGCACAAAATACATCAGAAGAGACAAAAGAAACATCACTTTGATTTCAACCATGGAATCAGTAAGACGTATCTTAGACAACAAGATTACACGTAAGGCATTATTATATGCATTTCAATTGATCACTCCTGGTTATCTAACAATAACAAAAGAGTTTATTCATAATCAATTGGGAAAAGATGAAATGTATGGGGAATTTTGTAATGCATTACAAATCATGAATGCTTTTTACAAAGATAATATAGAAAATATTTGGACAAGAGTTGTGTGGGGTAATATAATTTATGATAAGGAAATCATTAATTACTTGTACAGACAATGTGTACCACAAATAGATAGAAGAATAGATTCTTCAGAAACTGTATTTGAGTAAAAAGCACCCTTAAAACGAATACCTACTAAAAGACATGAAGAAGGTATGGAATCAGAAAGTATATAAGTGAATGATTTGACAACTCTTATTCACACAAATACAATTATGGCATCGAGTGAATGTTTATTGTTTCAACACCCTTGTAATATCTTTATTTCGGGGCCTAGTGGTTCAGGAAA
The DNA here is from genome assembly GCA_031216915.1 of Pictodentalium vernedei. NCBI lineage: Eukaryota > Metazoa > Mollusca > Scaphopoda > Dentaliida > Dentaliidae > Pictodentalium > Pictodentalium vernedei. Next base: position 438,508,597 of record CM062293.1, read on the forward strand.
AACAGAATTTGTCAAAAAGCTTATTGATATGAAACATGACTTATTTCAAATTACCCCACAAAAAATCATTTGGTGTTATAAAGAATGGCAAAATACATATACTTTACTTAAAGAAAGTGAAGATATTAAATTCATAGAAGGTATCCCTGATGATGAATATGAAATTGTCAGTGATGTCACTATTCCCCATCTTGTAGTTTTTGATGATATGTTAGGAGATAAAGATGAAGAAAAAATTAAATTATGGTTCACACGAAAAGGACATCATAGAAATGCAAGTGTCATTTACATTACACAAAATATGTTTCAACAATCTAAATCTAGTCGTACCATAAGTTTAAATGCACATTATATGATTTTATTTCAAAATACCAGAGATAAAGGGCAAATTAAAGTATTGGCAAATCAAGTTCAATTACCACATTTAAATGCATGTTATCAAGATGCAACAAGTATTGATCATGGTTATTTATTAATTGATTTTCATCCTAGAACTCCTGAGTCTTTGAGATTAAGAACTGATATTTTTCATCCTTGGGTAACACAAAATGAACGTGGTCCCATCATTTATACAAAACTATAAATTCCCCATGTTCTAATGAGTTGATGTTAGTTAGTCAAAGTTTGTCAACGACTACACATCATCATGGTATCATTCATACAATCTTTGGAACAACTTGGTCAAGAAACAAGTCCATTTGCAAGACAAAAATTACTTAAGAAAGGTTTTAAGAAAATTTTAAAATGGTTTACATTAGCAAGTAGAATCATACTTAATAAGAAAATTAAATTGCCAAAACAAACTTTAACCTATATGGATAAACATAAACAAGATCTTGAACAACTTGCAAACCCCAGAGTTGATCTTGCAACAAAATGAAACATTATTTTAAAACCAGGAGGTGGTGGATTTTTTGGTGGTGTTATCATTCGTAATTTAATTCGATGGGATGGTTATAAGACAAGTAGATCATTCTATTCACCATTCAAAAAAACAAAGAGTAAGAAACAAAAGTCACCTAAAAGGAAACGAAAATCCCCTAAGAAAAGATCAAATAATTCATCAAGCTCTAGAGAGATAAAAAATCAACGAAAGGTAGGACCTAAATATATGTACACAAATTTTGAAATTGCACCTCATAGATCTCCATCTACAAAAACAAAAGCATTACTTGTGAAAAATCTTCAAAGACAAAGAAAAGTATCACCACTTAAGTTAACACGTGTAGTGTCAATAACAAAAGATGGTGTTAAAAATCATGAACCAATGTATTCTCTACAAAATACACAACATGTACCATTAAAAGAAAAGATTCCCACAATGGCACGTTTTACAGCTTTAAATACACCTAAAGCTGTTAAAGGGATAAGGTCTTACTTTAAGTGAAATAAATAAGTTTGCACATGTATAAATAGCATTACATTTTTATATTTGTTTCATTTAATCATTAGATTCTATAAGAGCAAGATGGTGAGACAAAATAAGAAACAAAAAATTCCTTTAGTTAAAAAATATGGTGGTATGTTAATAGGTTTAAGTCAAACTCCTCCAGCATTTCAAAAACAAATTATGAAAAATGCACCTAAAGAATTAATTAATTGTGTGTCAGAATGCTGTCATAATCTTTTAAAAGGCAACATACATCTAACACAAAGTCAGAAACAAAAATTACATCCAAAGCGTCAACAACTATGAGCAGTCGCTAGTAAATCAATAACTCTTAAAAAGAAAAAACAAATTTTAAATCAAAAAGGTGGTTTTTTACCATTACTTGGTTTACTTGGACCTGCTATAGGAGTTGCAACAAATCTTGCAAATAAATTAGTCAGTAAAATATGAAAAAGATGGCTATTGTACCTTATCAAATGTTAGAAGATATGCAACGTTTTAGAAATGAAAAAGCTCAAAGACCAAGATTACCACCTAACCCACAAGTTACAAATACTGCACAACTTCAAAATGATTTATCATCTGTGTTAGGAAATTCAGAGTTGTCCGAAAGTGAGAAAGAACAAAAGTATGGGGAAACTTTACAAAAATTTCAATTGTCACATAAGAAGGCATTACAACCAACATTGGTTCCATTGCCTGAATCAGGAGAAAAATCATTATTTTTACGAGATCGTATTATAGAAAGTGTCCCTGTTACAATGAGACGTAAAGCAACTTCATTATTATCTGCTTTATCATCTCATCCACACATGAGTTGGGATGATCAGGGTGTATTAAGTTACGATGGAGAAGTCATAAAAGGTTCAAATATCATAGATTTAGTGAATGATGTTCTTAGACACTGAAAAGGTTTTAAACCGAGTGGATGGGAAATGTTTAGTCGTGGATTAAAAGATATAAATATCCCTCAAGATTTTGTTGGTAATCGTGAACATTGGTTATGGATGAATAGACAACCTATACCCAAACCCAGTAAATATCAAAGTTCTCCAGAAGATAGTTGGTCTGAAACTCATCAATCACCCCCTCCAAAACGTAAAGTTCGTCGAGGTCATAGAGTGCAGTGGAGTGAAGACACACCAAAGTCAGCACTAAAGCATAAATTGACAAAACGTAGATTATCTGAAAAATGGGAGGCTTATTGAATGATTTATTAACTGAAATATATTACAATACAAAACATCCTGCTGGTTATGGTGGTATACAAAAATTGTACAAAGCAGCTCATAGTAAAGATAATTCCATCACAATTGATCAAGTGAAAAAATGGTTGAAAGGAGAAAGAACTTATACTTTACATAAACCCATCCGTAAAAAGTTTTCAAGACGAAAGACTATAGTGGGTGGTATTGATCACCAATGGCAGATTGATTTAGCAGACTTACAAAGTTTACAATCTTACAATGACCAATTTCGTTATTTAGTTTGTGTTATTGATGTATTTTCCAAATATGCATGTGTAATACCCATTCACAATAAATCAGGAGAGATCTTAACAAAATCTTTTCAGAGTATTTTGAAAACTTCTGGACGTAAACCTTTATCATTACAATCTGATAAAGGTTCTGAATTTAAAAATAAAGATGTACAAAATTTTTTAAAGAAACAAAACATTCATTTCTTCACAACAGAAAATCCTGAAACCAAAGCTAGTATTGTTGAACGTTTTCAACGCACCTTGAAAACACGAATGTGGAAATATTTTACACACAAACGTACATTAAGGTACATTGATGTGTTGGAAAATTTAGTTGATGGATATAATCATAGTTGTCATCGAAGTATTCAGAGAACTCCTGCTTCAGTATCATTAGAAAATGAAGTAGAAGTATCTCAACATTTGTATGGTAAAAAAAAATCTAAAAAGAAAAAAATACAATTTAAAGTTGGTGATATAGTACGTATTAATAAAACCAAACGTACATTTGAAAAAGGGTATTTACCAAATTGGACAAAAGAATTATTTAAAATTACTCATGTAAAACATACAATACCACCCACTTATAAACTTGAAGATATGGGTGGTGAAAATATACAAGGGACATTTTATCCACAAGAAATTCAAAGTATAAAAGATGATAAAAAATATATAATTGAATCAGTTCTTAATAGACGGTCAAGATGTGTGGGAAAGAAAATTATTAAAGAACTTAAAGTACATTGGGAAGGTTATCCAAAGAAATTTGATAGTTGGATAGCAGAATCAGATTTGATATAAAAAGAATATGTCATCAAATGAAACCTCATTACCTAATGATACCACAAGTGTTGATGTACAAAGTCAACAATTTAAAACTTGTGGAAATCGTGTTGCAAAAAATCAAGTCACTTATTTCACACAGATTATTATCATTTATGGTATTATAATTACTGCCATTGCACATTTGAGTTTACAAAGCCCTGATAAAGAACTGTGGTTAGTGTTATTAAGTAGTTCATTAGGATATATTCTTCCAAGTCCAGGTTTAAAATATTTGAAACAACCACAAGATAAGAAAAATGAATTCATTTTACGTAACACTTCTGAGTGATAGTTCTATGGATATGTTTCCAAATAATAACCAATGTTGTTTTCAAACACAATTATCTAAACCTATTCATGTTGATAAAGAACATTGGGAAGTGGGATTAGTTGAAGTAATTTTACCTTCGGAAGCAAAAAATATTACAGATGAAGAATCTGTTTTTAAAATCATTGTGACAGATAGCAAAATATCAAATCGTATTAATAAAACGAATTTGAAACATACATTACACAAAGGTGTTACTACTGTCGAATTAAATATTTTATCAGGTGCATATTTAAATGGCGCTCATGTCATAGATGCAATGCAAACAGAAATTCAAGAAAAACTTGGAGACATATTTAAATCATTTGATGTATTATTTCATGTTGGATTTTCAAGTCTCCAAGGCCGTGTAAAAATAGTAGGAAATAGTATTGGGAAAGTGGGTATTGAAATGTCAGAAAGTTTATTACAAAAATTGGGATGTAAAGATATTTTTCCTGTCATTTTTCCTAACACATCAAAAGGTGCATTTAAATATAATGTGGACTTAAATGTGGATTTCAATCAAATCTTTATTTATGCTGACATAGCAGATTATACATTTTTAGGTGATATTGAAGCACCTGTTTTACGTGTGATTCCATTTGAATCACATAAAGAGTCTCTACACACTCATATAGAATTTGATAATGTACATTACGTACCAGTATCAAAATCTTATTTTGATCAGATCACTATAAATATAAATGGGAACACTGGTAAACCCATTCAGTTTGCAAGTGGCAAGACAGTTGTCAAGTTGCATTTTAGACAGAGACATAAATTAAATTTGTAAAAAATGATGCCGGTGTATCAAGGTGTACCACGGCAATATGGATATGGATTAGGGTCTATTTTTCGCACAGCAATAAGAACAGCTGCACCCTTTATAAAACCAATTGCAAAAAATGCATTTCAAACATTAAAGAGAGATGGATTAAGACATGGTTTAGAAATAGCAAATGAATTGATGAAAAAACGTAAAGCACCTAAAGACATTTTATTAACTCATGGAAAAGATCTTTTGAAATCAGTTGGTGAATCTGCTTTAGGTATAAAAAGACAAAAACAAGAACGAAAACGTCAGTCTGTGGTTCGTTCTCGTAGAGGTAAGACACGTCAAAGACAAGCTTATTTAAAACGAAAATCAAGACCACTTGATATATTTGATTAAAAAATCATGATGTTACATGGATCTTGCGAACATTTTGGTAGTAGTTTTGATCCAGATAATGTATCACCAACATCAAGTGGTATAGAAAATATTGGTGAAATTGAACAATTTCCTATTGCATCTTTAAATAATTCTTCACCAATAGAATTTTTAATTCCAAGACAAACAACCAAGTGGTTAGATCTTGCAGCATCTACACTTGATGTTCAATTTAGAATTACAAAACAAGATGGGAGTGTTTTGGCTGGAGATACACAAATTGCTCCTATCAATAATTTTTTTCATAGCATGTTCAGTAAAATTGATGTTACACTGAACGGCAATCTTATCACCACCAATACAGATCTTTATCCTTATAGAGCATATTTTGAGAATTTTCTTAGTTATTCAAAAGATGTGAAAAAAACACATCTAGCTGCTAGTGAGTTTTGGTATAGAGATACTCCTGGACACCTCACATAAACTAGTAAAGCTTCGTCTAACAAAGGTTTGACTGAGCGAGCTAAAATAATTGGTGGTAGCAAAAATGTACAACTAAGAGGAAAACTGCATTTAGATCTGTTTGTGCAAGATAAGTATTTACCAAATGGAGTTGAGATGAGAATTAAATTGCATCGTGCTCCAACTAAATTTTGTTTGATTGGTAGTGAAAATGGAAAAATAGAAATTCAAAAAGCCATATTCAGAATACCGGCACTGGATTTATTTCCAAAATTTGCGAATGATCTTAATGCACAAATAGATCGAACAAATTATAAAATGCCCATAAGACGTAGTGAAATTAAAACTTTTACTATTGGAAGTGGTCTTCGTTCAAAAATAGAAGACTGTCTGTTTCATAAACAGATGCCAAAACGAATTATTCTTGGTTTAGTTAGTAATAGAGATATAAATGGAGATATTGGCACTAATCCATTTAATTTTCAACATTTTGATTTGAATAAGTTGGAAATCACAATAGATGGACATTCCATTAAAGCACGTCCCTTTGAACCGAATTTTGAAGGTGGACTTTATCTAAATTCATATTTATCATTGTACGAAGCTATGGGCTATTTTGGACAAAATCAATCATTTAATTTATCTTTGCAGGATTATGCAAAAGGATATACCCTTTGGGGTATTGATTTGACACCTGATCAGAGTAGTAGTGGGCCCTTGGCTCACCCAATAAAGTCTGGCAATCTTAGGTTTCAACTTCAGTTTGCTCAAGCTCTTCCAGAGGTGATCAACGTTGTTGTCTATGCAGAATTTGATAGTGAGATAGAAATCAACAAATTCAGAGAAGTGATATTTGACTATTAAACAAGATGAGTCAGTGTGAACAATGCAAGATGTGTAAAGAAAAAATACAAACATTATTTCAAGAATGTGTAGTGATAGAACTGACAAAATCCATTCAACAGAAAATGAAAAATATCTGTGAAGAAGAACATCGAACCAACACAACAACATTAATAGATATGAACATTGCAGAGTGTTTACAGAAAGTGTGGCCAGTGACTATACTATATAATCTACACAAGAGAGCAAGAAAAATAAACTTATTAGAATATTGTGCGCATATAGACTTTGAAATAGACTGCCAAAAAGACATTCAAAAGTGGGCAGATTTAGTGAAAAGAGACTGGTCATATTATACAGCATATCTTGATTAATGGCTCCGTGCCAGCCTTTTTCAAGGCTAAGAAGATGGAAACCATACAATTACAAACTATACTTGACAGTTCTCAAAGGTTATCATCCTTAAATGGAAAAGTGTGTTCAAAAGACTTGTTACCAAAACGAAAACCTAAACACACACAAGCATATATTGTGAACACAGATTCATCAAAAGAACCAGGAGAACATTGGATAGCAATATATTTTAAAGACAATCATTCTGCTATCTACTTTGATTCATATGGTTTACCACCAATAGATAGAGTCATATACAATTTCATAGTGAAAAATACAGATTCCTGGACAATAAATACAATGAGACTACAAAGTGAATTTACTGTTGTGTGTGGAATGTACTGTATATTTGCTTTAGATCATCTTGCAAGAGGATATGATTTAGAGACAGTTCTTACTATCAAATTTGATCCAAGAAATTTCCAAGAGAATGATAGAGATGTTCGACGATGGTTTGAGCAAACTTATAGACATTATTTGAAATAACTGTAAATATCAGGTGTCAAAACAATCCCACAGAGGTAATTGTTTACATCTTTTAGTTTTTTAAGTTTTTTTATTAAAAGTCAATCATCTATTATATAATTTTCGCCAGACATTTGTGTAACAGAGAGCTAGGGTTTTTTAGTTATTTTTTATATTTGTTTCAAAATCAGATCACTTGAGTGATATCAATTTTTATCTGACACCCAAGATTGTTTTCAAAAAACAATCTTGGGTATCAAATAAAAAAGCTAGCATAAAAAAGAATCTTGATGTAAATAGGTTTTCTCATGGATAGGCAAACTCAGATCTCGGTGTATATATGTTCAGAGTTCATTTCAATATAATGATTCAACTTTAAATACAGTTTTGTTTTTTGTTAAAACCTCTGTGATAGTTTTGTCGATTTTGTTAGGTTAGTCCTATAATCCCTTTTTTATCACCGTGTCCCTATTATTTCCCAACAGTAAAAAAGAGTTAAGAGTCACTTCTCTTTTTCACTGAGAGTATTAGGTTTTAATATTGTATGCATACTTATCAAAAACTTTTATAGTGTAACCTGATATACAGTTTATTCTGTAGAGAAAATTTTGATTGCTAAACATACAATGAATACTATTCTTACTATAGAAAAAACAACTATCACAGAGAGTTCGACCACAACGCGAATCACTAAGTTTTTTTTATTTTGTGCATGTGTTCTTGTGTTTTATTGTGAGCATAATTTCCTTATGCTCACAATAAAAACACAAGAAGACACACAAAATTTCCCCATTTATAGAAGTTGTATACACAAAGTGGAGAGATGACAACCCAAACCACATGGATACCCCTAATATAAAATGATTTTAAAATAATATAGACATTGGGTCACACTCTAGGGAAGGAACTGTTTTTTTTTGTCTTTTTTATAACAAAGACTTGGTTGTGTACATGAGAAGATATATCTCTTTCTAATATTGTGGGTAGCCCTGAAAAGGGCCGTTTTTAAAAATCTTCAAATCCGTAGAGAGCTATGTGGTAAAGCCATCTCTTCTTCGGTGAAGAATTCACCTTCCCACACATCTATGGTTGTTGCTAGCATCTCTTCATCTGTAAAGCAATCTTGCTCCCATGTGTAGCTTTTCCCCACAAGAGCTTCCTCCTGCAAATGTACGGGGAGATCAAACCAGTGTTTAGGTCGATTCTTGTACTGGATCTCCCCGAACGGACGTGTGGCGGCTTTAACGAAAGGGTGGTCTTCAATCTTCTTATGTTGTTCTTCCATCGAAAGTGTTGCCGACCACCACTTTCTCAAAGCCAAGGCGAATTCTTCATCGGCCCTCTGTTTCTTGGTTCTCTCATAACTCTCTACGGAACTGTAATCAATCTTTGTTGCCTCCATGTCTTTTTCCTCTCTGTCAAAGATAATTTCTTGAGTCAGATAATGAAATGTATCCAAATCCTCAACTCACCTTCTTTTTATAGACAATGCGAGGATCGAAAATGCACTGAAGAACGCTCACGCGACAATTTTATCGAGTGCGGGAAAAAATTGTTGACGTCGGACGGCTGTGATAGTAAACGTCTCTTATCAACAATTGTTTCACGCACTCGATAAAATTGTCGCGTGAGCGTTCTTCAGTGCATTTTCGATCCTCGCATTGTCTATAAAATCTAAAACGCATTCCAGACAATTCATTTGATAAAAAGCAATCGCCTGTTCTGCATTCAATCATGGACGAATACAATATATTAGCTGATTTTAACGATTTAATTCGTATTGACAACTCATTGATGGCACCGCAGAGAATACCAAACCAAAAGGATACCATACCAAGTGAGAGGGTGAATAATTCTTTTTCACAAGATGAAAAAAATGAAACATTATTACAGAAAATCCTGGAGACTCTACAAGACATGAAATCATCTCACCAAAAGATTGTTCTCTCCGCTGATAAGATTACAGTTCCTATAGAATTCAAAGTGTCGTCTCTTCCTTTAACAGTACCATATGAGTTGACAGAACCGATACCTCAACCTCTGAAAAAAAGGGGACGACAAGCACGAAAACAGTTAGTAACTACATCCACACAAACAAATAAAGTCATTCAACAACCTATTCCAGACAATCAGAGTGAGGAAGAATCTGATGATATTGTTAAACCTAAAAAAACGAAACGGGTACGATTCGATGGTCATGGGCGATATATGAAAAATATTGCTAACTGTTGAGTGACTTACACTACATCAAATCAAAAACAGCCCTTTTCAGGGCTACCCACAATATTAGAAAGAGATATCTTCTCATGTACACAACCAAGTCTTTGTTATACAAAAAAGACAAAAAACAGCTCCCTTATCCTCCAGTAAAAACTTATAAGCAAGAATGTACTATAGGATCTGGTCATAAAGCATGATGCGGGGGCCACTATAGACCCAAGCATTTTTAACACGGCGTTTTCCATAGGCCCCATAGGGTTAGTGTTAAATTGTGTAACTTATAGACCCAAGATTTTTAACACTGAATTTCGCATAGACTCCATAGGGTTAGTGTTAAATTGTGAAACTTATAGACCCAAGAACTTATAGGGACAAACCTGAATGCGCTGGTGGCACAGCGCATTCAGGTTTGTCCCTATAAGTTCTTGGGTCTATAAGTTTCACAATTTAACACTAACCCTATGGAGTCTATGCGAAATTCAGTGTTAAAAATCTTGGGTCTATAAGTTACACAATTTAACACTAACCCTATGGGGCCTATGGAAAACGCCGTGTTAAAAATGCTTGGGTCTATAGTGGCACCCCCAACTACTATCAGGGATTTTTTTTTTGCAAGTGGGGTGGCGGTAGGGGACAAACATGATATCAGGAAAGCTGTTGGGGCTAATCCTCACCATAACTCCTTGTTTTCACTCTGAATGGAAGTGGGAGGAGGGGTGGTGGTGGTAAAAGTCGGAGGGTCTGAGTTCTGGCTAGGCTCCATCTCCAGCCCAGTCAGAAAATTTTGTAAAATTCAGTGCTCTAAGAACGACTCTGATGAGTTTGTAGCCTATGTAGCCCTATAGTGTAGAACCATTTTAAAGCTGTATGTTATGTCAAAGTTGCATTGAACAATTTGTGTGTGTGGGGGTGGGGGTGGCAACGAACGATTTAGTGGGCAGGGCTACGCCACTGAAAAGAAGTGCACGGACATTGAATATCAGATTTTTTTAGTTTTCCTTCCTCCTGGCTTGGAGAAGCGCGGTGTTTCGGTGGTTAGAGCATTAGTCTTCAGACAGAAGGGTTGACGATTCGATCTTGAACCGCGAAAACTACGTTGTGCCCTTCGCAATCCTCTGGTGCCCACTGGAATTTGTGTTCGGTGCGAAATGAATGTTTTGGGTGCAAAATGAAACATTGCAGTGTAAAATGGAATCTGAGGGTAAATGAGAACAAATTAACTATGTGAAGGATTGCAGATGGCGCTCGTTGCACACAAAGCACGATGTTTTAATTTAGTATTACCTTGCTCTTTTAAAACGTTGGTTGCAATCCCCCCCCTCCTCCCCATAAATGCTAAAAATGTAGATAATAAAAAAGTTAAAAGCTATTATGAACGTTTACAAAATAATTTCATGATTCTTGTCTACTCACTGTTTATTCACTCCAAATAAACCAGTAGCAAATAATGTATTATCTTCCAGAAGGATTCTATAAGGGATTAAACAAGGTAAAAAATATTAAGTAACAAATATATGTTTTGATAAGAATCAGATGAAATTGATAACTGTTAACCTTTTACCTGACATAAAAAGAAGACGACACATGCAAACAAAATTCTTGAATAACATTTTTTTTTCATTTTTTATCTCCAAAACATAGGTTATGACCCCTCATTGGAACGAGCTCGTCGAGCTCGCTCCAAAGAGGGGTCATAACCTATGTTTTTGAGACAAAAATGTTTTTAAAAAAATAATGAAAATTAATTGACGACTTTTGTGAATAGCGCTGGCCGGTTTTAGCCATTACGTTGGTTAAAGGGTTAATTCAGTTCACCCACAAAAAAGAGCCGTGATTATTTCTGTTGACTACAGATTACTTGACAGGTGTGAATTTTTTCTCGCCCGTGTCGTCAGATATCGATTTGTCGAAAATTAAACATTGAAATAATAAACAACAAAGTCTTCGAGACCTTCCAAATGTATATATTTAGTGCTACATTATGGTGCCCGAGTCTGTATTTTTGATGCCAAACCATTTTCAGTGCAATTCACACCATTCGCACCCGAGAGCGTGAATACTGGTCCTTGGGCAAGACTCTTATCACGATTGCCTACATGAGGGCACGGTGGCGCTATGATGTAAGGGATAATGCACATCGACGGTGCATTTGCCTTCAACCATTGGTAACTATACGCTCTGAGTGCAGTATCAATACGGTACGGCCGCCGTTAACAAGTTAGATTACAAACACCAATTATAGGAATAATCATTAAAAAATTAATTAATAAAGCACCGGGTATAACCCGGTGCTTCATTAATTAACATTTTGCTGATTATGATTTTTGTTACATGGTACACGCATGCGTGAACATCACTGCCCATGCGTGGATTACGATCAGTCCGTGCCGAGTGTACTGTGCTTTGGTGAGTCGAATAGTTGCCCGCCGTTACTTGAAGGCTCTTTCCGGGTACTCAGTATTCCTTCACCCGTAAACCTGTTCGTCACAATGTAACACCGACGGCTGAAAGTGTAGTTAAGCGCAAATAAACAAACAAAAATTATCCTAGGTTGAAATCTCCATATATATTATAATATGAAATGTAGGAGTATCGCGTCTGGATCGGGATGTCATCGAGAAAGAAGGCTGTATAACTGTATCGATTGCTCAATATCAAATTGTAATTGGTCTTAAGATTCATTGACCAAAATCTCCTTTTGTGAGGATAATATGATAGACGGCGTTCTTTCTTTCTATTTTAGTATTTATTTCATTCAACAAAATAGCGAAAGTGGAAATCTTTAAAACATGTTTGTGTTTCGATTTTGTGAGATTCGTGCTATTTGTGATTATTTCATAACTTTAAATATCCGATGATAATAAACTATTTTTTTCTCTCTGCAATGACGTAACTTGTTACGTAAACGTCGGGTCTCTGTTTGAAATCATTACGGGCAGCATGCAGTCTATCATTTTAATACGATTTATATATATCGGGGACCGCGGAACCACCTTGAAGATGGAGGAGCTGATTCTAAGGTTCAATGTGTTATCCATAATTATGTTTTGCAGGGCTCAAAATAAATGGTGTCGCGTCGCTTTTTGATATGCAAAACTTGCAAAAAGCTACGCAATGTTCAGTTATGTATAGCATTTTGCAGTTGATTATCTTGTATTGCAAAATGTAAATGAAAATTTGCAAACAAATTTGAAAACTAGTTCACTGATGCTTTACTTCTGATTGTGGAACATTCCAGGCATAACCCAGATTACCTCTCCATCAAGCATCATTTGCAACTTCATATGTGAGATGAATTCTATTGGTTTAAATTCTTCCTGTTTTTACAACATTTTGCATAAAATGTCCATGAAAAATAACTTCAAGCCCATCAATTTAAAAATCCCAACTTCCATTTTGGGAACTCAGTTGAACAACCAAGACGCCATTTGAAAATATCCAAGTCCTTGCAACCCTCAAAGGCAGTTCAGTTAAAAAAAAACATAGCAAATGTTTCATGTGTTGCAGATCATTTGAAAATGCCCAGAAATGGATGGAAAGTATTCTATCTACTTAGAAGAAGTCAATACAAAACAGCATAACACAACTCTTGTACATACAAAAATAGCTATGTAATTTTTACAAAATGCTATTCATTTTTTTGGAAATGTATAGCATTTTGCTTCGCAAAGAAAAAAAGTTATTTTAAGCACTGATGTGTTGTTGGGAGAGGGTGAGCTTGGGTATGCTTCTGTGGTTATTTTATCCTTTATCCACCCTTTACCACTGCAAAGATATCAAAATTTATTATTTTAATTGTTTTTGTTTTTTTCTATTTTTTTTTTAAAAACAAAATCCATATCATGTGACCCATTATTGCAACGAGCTCAACGAGCTCGTTGGAATGAAGGGTTACATGATATAATTTTATTGAAATGTTTTTAAAATGTTTTTTTTTTTTCAAATGCTTAATTTGCAAATTACACGCGGAGGGATGCGTCAATTCGTTAGGTAAAGGGTTAAAAAAGTCATTCACTTGAGTTGACGATCACTTGACTTAAAGTCTGAGTGGAATCTTTAAAACAACTGTGAACTAATGTTGCTACTCAGCAACGGTTGTATGGAGTTGTTTTAAACATTCCACTCAAACGTTAAGTCAAGTGGGCGATTTTACACAATGCCATGCGCAGCTGCAGGTAAACTGAACACCACAGTTTATATGTGGTTAGAAGTTCTAAGAGAACATTTCCATTTGCTTCCACCTGTTACTGCCGTGTTGTGGCACTCTTACGAAAGTTAGTATTAATTAGATTTTATTCCTTCTAAAAACATCGACACGTTCGGAGAAAGTGCCAGGGCTACATCCCCTCACCCAAGACCCACCGGCTCCGCGGTTCCTGATCATTTAGGAGATTTAACCCTTCTCATGGTCTTGTTTAAAATAGCACTTTTTCTACAAAACTGTCCATTACATCCTAAGATGCCACGGATTCGAAATTAACAATGCATTCTAATTTAAATAACGTAATAGCACATCACGAACACAATGGCTAATCACGGCCGTGACAGTATTACGGGTGGAGGCATCCGGAGTACCCGGAGAGAACCACCGAGCAACGACGAGCAAATCAGTTGTGTTAAAAATGAACTCAAATCAACAGCGTTGAGTGAATATGAACCCATTTGGTTTCATATTCCCTTAACCCAGTTGATTTGGGTTGATTATCAGGTCAACATGACATATTAAACAAAGATTATTGGTCGAACACCAATTTTCAATGGGATTCTATTTATCGTATCACTCCCCTGAACTTCTACCTTGCGACTACTGGCTTCAAAATCGATTATCACCAGGCCACTGACTGCTTTTGGTTTCAACCATTTCGATCGCTATTCCTCAGAATTCGCTCCCAACTTCGTTGTAGTCCTTCGAGGGCCATGCTAACCACGTGGCACCATAGAAATCAGGAAGGCGGTCTCCACCAAATGGACGACTGAAATATGTATTTGCCTACCAACACGCGCTACGTATGCACGTTAACATCAGGTATCACCAAGATAATGATGTTACCACAACATGACCACTCATGAGGGTTGAAGCGTGCTATTTACACCTTTTACTTCACACATCACCCAAACTGAAACCGTTGTGAACAAATCTCCCGGGGCGGGTTTATAGGATTTTGAATGTTTTGTCCTGGGGTAATGCTGCAAAGATTAATACCAAAATTGTTAAACTCTTGGACAGCCAAGATTTGGGGTATGCCCGTCAAAAATCACAGACGTGCCGATATTGTTAAAATAAATCAATTTGTATTAGATTTCTAGATACGTGTGGTTGGTAGCACTTTCTCAATGTCTGCATATCCAAACCCACCTAGTTTGAACAATCATATATTGAGGCTGTAAAAAGAGCGTTGTTGAAACCTTCGTTTGCGCCCCCTGTATTGTGATAAAAAGACTTTTGAGTCGGTTTGTTACAGTTAAACGTGTAAATATTATCCCGAAGCGTCGAAAAGTGTTTTATTTCACGGCTTTTCTTTGAAATCTCCATCTACAGCAACACTAAAGCATGCTGAAAATGAAAGTCCGTTCCACACATAACTGCGGAACAGGAATCGTCGACAATATATTTAAGAATTGAATGCAATTTTTATAATCTTTATTGGAGTATGAACGTGTGGGAATGGGTACAAATTATGTATGAATCCCGAAGGGATTCATACAATTTGTACCCATTCCCACACGTTCATACTCAAATAAAGATTATAAAAATTGCATTCAATTCTTATAATTACATTCCGTAACTGTTTAAACTACTTTCTACCAAACAACAAAGCAGAAAGACGAAATAAAACATGTACGAACGAACGAGGACTTCAGTTCTTGGAATCAAGAACTAGCGCAGGCCTTTGGTCCGTCTAAATGATACCCCAAAGGCAAATAAGTTTTAATTTTCACAACTTTAGAAATGGAAACGAGTATTTTAGTGACGGGCTTTATGCCACAGTTGGGAAATGTCACCAAAGAAACAGCAGCGGAGTTGATCACTGCGAGAGGCGCTAAAAGTTAAAAACCCACCCAAACACCGCCCGAATTACATTCTGTCAACTGGGCTCTACCGTAAATGCGGGTCAAAGTTCGACCAAATGTATTCATTGGAAAATGAATTACATTTGGTCATGACGTTTTCATTCAGCTGACCAGTGGGGATTGAGTATTTGGACCCAAAACGTACAACTACATTAACAATGTAATTATTTTTAAATAGAAGCGAAATTTCTCTGAAATTTTCGACAAATAGTGCGACGCAATTACAGTTTCAATTGGCAGCGACAGCTAAATATTGTCCCTTGAGTTCCAATATCATCTATGTACCAGCCAGCCAGCACATAGAACACAATGGAGCTCAGGTGACGAAATAGTAACATGGTTTCCCCTCGCAAATTTGGTTGGCGATAAAATGTGTTCTTTTTGTTGATAGTTGTCAAATGAATTGCTGAGTGTTCTTCTAATAATTGTTTTATAGACGTGAAGGCGTGTTATAAACACAACGACACACGCGTGTGAACGGGATAATCGACATGGCACTTGTGCCATCGTGGAAGGATAAAACTCAAAGCCTGTGCCCTCTCGTTGTATCCTTCCGCGCTGGCGCTCGTGCCATATCGATTAAGCCATTCACACGCGTGTGCCGTTCTGAGTATTTATCGAACATTTTGTCTTTATTCTTTCATGAAAGGGGGCGCGGTGGCTCAGTTGGTAGAGGTGCAGGCTGCAAGCCGAGAGGGCCTCGGTTCGAATCCCACCTGCGGCAACCACGTTGTGTCCTTGGGCAAGACACTTCACCCCGATTGCCTACATGGGGGCACGATGACGCTGTGTACTGAGGCGTACTGCACGTCGATGGTGCGCATGTCTTCAACCAATCTAACCCTGCCTGTGCTGCGATGCAGAGTTCAGAGTTACGATGTTGAAGAGCTGACAGCTGCTCGTCGTTGCTCGGTGGTTCTCGCCGGGTACTCCGGCTTCCTCCACCCGTAAAACTGTCACGGTCACGATTAGCCATTGTGCAGAAGTATGTGACCTTAAACACCAATAAATAAATAAATATAATTCTTTCATGAAAAGCGAAAGTACATTTTCCCTCCTGCTAGGAGAATGAGGTAAAACTATTTTGAAAACAAAACTGAAAGACACATTAGCTCTTCTGTGCAAGGTCTAAAATTCAATATACAACTCATTAACTACACCCTGTGTATTCGCACACGTTCAGGTCGTTTGAGCTCACCCATCTAAAAGTCAGAATGAGCTACTCTTTCTTCACCCGTTCGTAAAAATAGCAATCACAACTTCACCTCCAAACACTCGAGCCGCATTCAGTGAATATGAGGGAATTGTTTGTTGATTGTGTTAAAATTGAGTCACTGCTTCAGACATGAAGATGGTGAAGGAGAAACCCCTTTTTAATATTCTCATGACCTAATACATGGATTTAATTATACCCACCAAAACGAAGTTTGCTGGGGATATACAAATGGGGTCCGTCCGTTCGTCCGTCCGTAACGACTTTGGAACTTCATATCTCAGTCAGTGGATGTTGGATTTAAATTATCTTTGGTATACTGATAGACCACGAGGGGGAACGGATATTCACAAGCAACAGGTTTTGTCCATTTTTGTTTCTACAGTTTTGGGCCATTTTCCGCCTTTTCAACTTAGAAAGCCTTGTGCGGTGATATCGGTAGCGTTGCGCCTTGTTGGTATTTGAACTGCAGCTTCCTTATTAGGTGTACACTAAAATTTGGTCATAAACGGTTTAAGGGACAATGTTCTCAATTCTGAGAGGGGAGAGAGTTTTCGGCCCCGCCAGAATTTTCAACTTTCCGAACCCCTGAACCGATATGAATGAGATCTGCAATCCATCACAAGTGGGTGACGTGTACTTAATTTGTGTCAAAACAATTACCCATGTTTGTCGTGGTAACACTAGTCTTGAAGTTAAGAAATACAACAAAGTTCCAAGCGTATTTTTCCCACAACTAACACAAAATAATCTATTGCGTTTAGGTTCGAAGCATACTTAGGATGGGCATAATCAGAAGGATGAAAATAATCTTAACTGGCTTTTTGTGGACCCATTGTGGATGGGGAGGTAATTTTACCACTGTGGGTAATAGGGGGAAACATTAAATGATCTTCTCCAAAATAAATTCTGCAAATGTTGCACTTTTGTTATATCTACACTCCAAAATCAGTTGGGTTAAAAATTGACCCGCATCAACTGGGTTGAGTGAATATGAAGCCAGTTAACCCAAATGAGTTTAGAGTGTAGATACATCACGCGTGGAATCTAGATTAAGTGCAAGAACGTTATGCAAGAACGCATCTGATTTTGCTTTACGCGTCTGCGTGATGTTGTGACGTGAATGAAATGCTTCGGCACAAAACAGTGCCAAGCAAGAAAGTTATTGACCCGCTGAAGGTGATAATTTTCTTTATAAAAAAAGACATCAGTTTCAGTCACTTAATTCAAGTTTAATCGTGATAAAATACAGAACAAATGGGGAAGAGTACAGGTGACAGGACTCTACTACCCTTGGTGTTTTTTTCCTCTGTATTTCAAGCGAGTGTTTGGTGCTCGTAAAATATAGGAAAAGCTCCACGTTAGGTCGTTGATTCTAGCCCCCCCCCCCCCCCCCCACACACACACACACACTCCACCCTCGTCGTATTCTGTCACCGTATAGAAGATCCTTGTAAGAATGATCATACTTTGTATGAGTAAAGCCGATGGGATCATATTCAAGAGTGTTACGCGGTCGAAACGTTTTTACAGGGTGGGCAATGGAGAGATATTTGAAAAGTCTTCTAATAATAATAACTCTTTGGCCAGCCGCTGATTTGTCGCGGTCCTCATAAGAGAAGGCCATCATTCCCCCTGCACCCCACCCCCTCTTCCCCTCCTCTCCTCCCAGCATTCAGATATAAACTGCTTAATAGTGTCCCTCACTTCCTCTTTTTCAATTTCTTCAATAAGCATTCCTACCCTCTCCCTCGTGTCCCCCTTCAGCCATCTATCCTTTGTTTCTTCACCCCACTTCTGCATTATTCTTCCAGTAAATTTTATTCTATGAGGTATATACTGTGGGCATTCCAAGAGAAAATGTTCCAGGGTCTCCACTACTCCAGAGTGGCACATTTGGCATCCCTTTTCCCCATCTCTCCCAATTTTTCCCCGAAGCTCCAGTGATCTTGATCTCAGTTTGAACAGCAGTGACCCTCCAAAGGTGCCATCTAGGTACTTCTCAAAAGCTGGCTTTTCTTTATATTGTAACCCCTGCAGTGATCTTTTCACGCTAACCCCTGCTCGCCAGTTTCGATTGCAGTCTTCCATGACTCTCTCTTTGACAAACCTTTTGCCTTCTTTCATTCCTACTTCTATGTTTGTGACATCTATAGAGTAATTGTCCATTAGTTCCCTCACATGTTTTGACCACCCCGTTTCTATATTAGAATTCCAAATGGTATCGAGCATCAATTTGCACCACCGGTTGTCAGGCAGGTTTCTCAAGTAGTTAAAGTAACACAGTTTTCCCAAATCTACCCTGTCCTTGATTTTCATCCACCCAAGCTCCCCCCTTACTGCTTCCAAAGCTGCAGCATTACTCGACCCTGTTATCCATCTGCCGGCATCATTCTGAGTACTTTCCAACTTCTTAATAACGGTTTGGTTTAATGGAATCACGTCCGTGCCATACGTTATACTTGGTAAACCCACCCTCTCCCACAGTGTTTTCCCCACTAAGACCTTATTGAAACTATTTTTCCCTAAAAGTTTTAGTTGGTTAAGAATTCTTTTCCCCTTCAGAATCAGTTTGGCTGAGTAATTTCTGTACACCCCTCTTCCCGTTATATTTATGCTTACCCCTAGATACTCATACTCTCCCGTTTCTCCTACAGTGATTTGTTTGCTTTCCCCTTCGGGGATTGAGAACTCCCCCACTCTCCATCTCTTCGTCATATCTACCTTGCGTCCAACGGGTATTACCTTGCTTTTATTTTCATTTAGTTCGAGCCGCCAAGTGTTCCCATATCTACCAACAATTTCCAGCAGTTTCTCTAGCCCCTGTTCAGTTCTAGACATTAACACCATGTCGTCCGCAAAGAATAAGCCTGGTATCTTTATGTCTCCAACATTTACCCCCTCCGCACTCTGAATTAGTTCGTCCCCTAAATCTTTCTTCTCCCAAACTATTGTTCACATTGCCACCATATTTGACATATACATAGAACGACACACGCGTGTGAATGGGTTAATCGATATGGCACGATTGTCAGCGCGGAAGGATAAAACGAGAGGCCACAGGCCTCGGGTTTTATCCTTCCGCGACGGCACAAGTTTCATATCGAATCGATTAACCCATTCACATGCGGGTGTCGATTTAAATTGTACTTGCGGTGCACGATTTGTAGAAAAATCCAGCGAAATTTCGCTTCTTTTTACAAATAGTCCTTCAACGATTTCCGTTTGGCACATATGTGCGGAACAGATTTTCATTTTCCGCATGGTATAGTGTTGCTGTTCCTATTGGGGATTACACAGAACAGGCGTGTAATAAATAACATTATTGTAACGATCATTTACACATTTGTTCATATTTAGGGGGTTATTGAGCCCCTAAGTTTTAACACTAATGGTAATGGGAGAACTATCTTCTCACACACTGTTGGGGCTAGACGTTTTTATTTGTGAAATATAGCATCTTTGTAATCAAGACTTATCTGTTTGTTCTTGTCAGACCTTAGGATCTTATTTGGGGGTGTTACGTGTCTCGCGGGTTTTAATGCTGGGAGTGGCGAGAACATTTTGAAAATCCTCATCTCCCAAATCATTACACCGAAACTATAATATTTGACATACAATATATTTGTAAGGATTATTCTCAGATTTATTGAAATCGAGCCCGCAGGACATATTTAAGGTTTTATGTTCTCCCTCCCCCACCCGCAAATTTTGACATTTGGGCTAATGAAGAGAACATTTTAAACGTCTCCCACTGCAATACTCCAAACGCCACCACCTTTGGTATATAAAAAAAACCACCACTTTAACGTAGAGTACCAAGTTTGTTCAAACCAGCACATACTCAGGGGTGTCAGGTGGCATCCGATTTTTATCCCCGACAAATCTCGTCATGAAAATCGACTTTCGATAAAGTTATCTCCCCTGCAATTACCTGACGAACGAGGAAGGTCCAATTTAGAAGCGTGTAATTATTGAGAAAACACATAGGACATCAGTACAAAACACAGCAAAGTGCCATTCTGTTACTTTTAATAAATAAAAACAACAGAGCTGTCTGTTGTTTTCGTTTCTTAAAAGATACAAAAGGAAACTTGGCTTTCTGTGGCAAGCTAATTAAAAACAACTATGTAACTGTCCACGTTTTTACAGTAATCTTAGCAAATCTAACCTCCTATAATTTTATATTAATGGAAAGGGCAGATGCGGCTCGTGCCCCTCCACCTTTTCCCACATATATGTTTCGCAGTTACACAGTGAGTTAAAATGGGCGCATGCAAATGTGTCAATATGCAGGCATTCCTTTATATTATTTGCAAATACAAATAATATTTAGCCACAGAATACCACATTCGGTTGCTTCGGTTCGTTTCTTTTACTTCAACTATCTTCCATCCCGAAGACTAGTCTTCGGGTTGGAAGATGGTTGAAGTAAAAGAAACATACAGTACAGTGACAACACAACGGCATATTCATCTAAACGAGAGACAATAGCGAGTTATGGTGTATTCACCGATACACACTAAAAACTAAAGTGTTAAAACTGACACTTTCAAGATGTTAAACCCATTCTAACTCTTAGGGTTTGATTTTAACACTCAAAGTGCAATGCTTTAAGCACGTAGACACTACAATCGTCAGACATCTGAAACTTGAATGGATGGCACTTCCCATGTGTCTAGCATTGGTGGTTCTTCCAGAATCGTCCATAATTTGATTTGCGCTTGGTGGGTACATAATTAAATGGACACAACGCAGATGACGCGGATCAGGCACGAGAGTTCGAGCCTGATCCGCGTCATCTGCGTTGTTTCCTTTTAAGTGTCGCGACATTACACTTGTCAAGTGGTATTATTGTAATACCTGTCAAGTTCTGGGATATCTGCACTTGAACAAAGTGCAAGTTCAGCACTTAGTAAGTGTTAAATACAGCACTTCAAGTATAGTTTTTAGCACTTTAGTTTTTAGCGTGTATACGATTGTAACCTTTCTCACACTGGGTCGAACCATGTAGTGTTGTATATTTGTGCCCCTCGCTTTTATCCAGCTTCCGCCGCCCCTGGAAAATGGTAGTGTCTGTATTTCCGACAGTAGGTGACTCTGTCTGTCGAAAGTATTATTAAATCCCAATAAATAAATAAATAAATAAATAAATAAATAAATAAATAAATAAATAAATAAATAAATAAATAAACTGTTGATCTAATGAAGAAAATAAGTTTCAAAACATAAAAGATGATGAAAGCGCCGAGTTCTTATTTTCAAATAGGTCTAAACTGAGACTAATAGTCAAACTGACTGGGGAGAAAAGTGTAAAATGACAGATTCTTATTTTTATAGTACTCTGCAGAAAAATGCCTGAAGTTTGTGAAATGGTGCGCATATCGATGATACAAATTTGCTAACATTTCGAAATTTCCAGTTGTATATGAAATTCTGACAACTTTTGAAAGTTAAGGGGATATAACCTTCCTGTTCCAATGACGAAAATTGTCAGCCATGAACATTGCGCGTAAAGTGAAACCATTTAAAAGTCACTTTCTCCGAAGCCACTGCTCTAACAGATTTCATATCTGTAATGGAGCGTATTTATATGAATAATTTATCGATTTGTTCAAGTCAATTTTAGGGGATGGTTCGGGGTTCCGGATTTTAACCCTGTCGGTAATGGAGAAACATTAAAAAATCCTCTCATCCCAAAAGCTTTTGTATTTAACACAGAACATATTTGTAATGACTAGTTTGAGGTTTCTCCAAATCAAGAACATAAGGTCATATAGAGTGGTGTTATGAACCCACAAATTTTAGCACAGAGGGTAATGGTGACAATATTTTAAACATAATTATACTGGTAGTTGGAGACCGATGAAAAGACCCTTGTTGGATGGGTCTCATGGAGGATATCAAATGTGACGCAATAGTCACGTGACCTAGTTACGTCATGTTAGATTGCTCTGGTAGCCCGCGTAAGCGACCATCTTGTGACGGAATCCACATACTGATGATACGTGGTCTTAGTGTGCATGCGAAACGCGTGTTGTTAGGGTGAAAAGTGTTTCCGTCGTCCATTTTGTATAATGGATGCCACCATCTTGGTTTCAATAACGGCATGTGACTGCTGTGTGATCCAAATCCCCTCTAATAGGGTGGGGTGTGTTCTGAGAGGGTGTTCGATTGAATATGAGTAAATCTAATCACCCAAAAGAAACCGACAACTATGTTACCAATTCGGATTCCTTCGGAATCCTCAGCTCTGTCTGCTTCTATCTATGTATCTACAAGCTGTGTTATTGTTTCTGTCTAATGAATCCTATTCGTTTGTTCTGGGTTATACTCCAGTAGCGTAGAAGAGCCTCCCAGTTGGACGAGTTTAGCTTTTTGTTATTACATTTAGCTTTCCTGTGCTGTTCTTTCCCGTTCTAACCCTATTACGGGTTCTCCTGTTTTATCTGACAGGATAAACCTGTTTCGTTTATCCAGATCATCCAATCAAATTATTTTACTGCAACTAACTAGCCAATCAGATCTCCCTATTTAGCTTACCCCCCACCAACTACCACAACAAATTGTACGAAGACCGAGACGTACGTCTTTCATCATATGAGGCCATGGGAACCGCGAGGAAAGCCCTTAGCAAGGTCTAACCTCCAGGCCCTCTTGTATCTGGGTATTTAACTACCACGTTCTGTGGAATCACTTTTTGGAAAACATCTGTGGTCAGAGAATCCCTTTTTCTGATGTATGAGGCCATACGGGCCATCAGGACATACCTCAGAGAGGACTTATCTCATACCCCTCTTACCCACATCTGGGTATTCGAAGACCACGTTACGTGGAATCCCTTTTCATAATCTGTCTGTACATGCAGAATCACCTTTTTGTCATATGAGGACATGAGGAAATCCCTCTACGGGGTCTCATCTCAAACCCCTCTTGGCCTCACCTGGGGCGTTGGAAAACACCTATGACGTGGTAATGTACTATTGGGGGATACCTGATAGTGGTCGTAGACAGCTGTGGCTTCTACATCCGGGTATTTGCAAGGACAGTTTCAAAAGACAACATAAGAAGATATAATATTCAATTCATTTTTATTCTGTCCTCTGATACATTGTTCACAATATATAATCACTTTGTCCATTTATAGTTCCATTGCCCAAGGTATCTTCCTCACCGAATTCACCATTGAGTGGAATGTAGTTCTTCAGTCCTCTTCTTCCTGGAGAGACTGGCAACCATCTGATCAGAGACAACGAACCTTCTTTCTATTGTTTGACTCTTGCTGGGTTCTATATGCTGTGCGTTAGCTTGTTGAACACTGGCAGCTTGACATTCTTGGTTGATCTGATTTCTGGCAGAGGATATCTGACAATACATTGACGACGGGCTTTAGTAACTTCCTTAAAAAAACCTCCTTTCGGTATGATTCGCCTTCTTTTTCGACAAGATAGTTTCCCCTGTGGTAAAGCTGCCCTCGTAATCTGGTTCTTATATAGAATCAGGAATCAGCTGTGTGATCTCGGATTTAGTCACAACGTCGCCTGGGTGCTAGAATGCCCTATGTCCCATAGGGGGCATAGGACATTCTAGCACTCAGGCGACAATATTATAATAAATAGATTCCTGGCACAGTCAAATGTAAATTCAATCAAATCATCGTTGGTGATATTGATCATCGTCTTGACTTCATGTCGGTCAGCATGAGATAAAAAAACGCTGTGTATTTGAATTTCCGTTCCGTCTTTCGGTTCCAGTCAGTCATCTTTGGCACTTCCGATTTCCACATGGGTAGTAATCATGTTCGTGTTGGCATGTTGTCTAACCTGGAAAAAGCTTTTCCACAATATCTGCATCAATGAACTTCCATGTCTTCACTCGGCGAAGGTCAGGAAACAAATGAACATGACTCTTTTTTATATCGTTAGAAATACCTTCATAATGTCAACAGCTTTAATACACTGTCGTGTTCTTGTGGGTCACTATATTCCATTGCATTCAATGGTATCTTATCTTCGAGGATGTTGACTGCACATTTACATGAATAGACTGTCAAATAATTACAGGGTCCTTGTAAATCAGCCTCTGTCCCTTCTTTGTCCGCATCACACAAATATTCCAATGCTGCTTTGTTTCGGTAAATCATCGTTCACAAGTCTTCCTCGTCTCTCTTTCCATCTTTTTGTGGTATATCTCTGTGGACAGTAATGGCTTTCATGCCTACGAGCATTGAAGAATCAGCAAACACATTAGCACAATATCGGCAAAGCCGAGAATTGTTTGTATCTTCACTCGACGTTGGTCAGGACAAAAATCAGCTGAAAGCTGAGCTCGCATCCTTTTTATATCTCTCAAACTGACGTACCCGGATGTAGCGTGAAGTACCCAGATGTAGAATTCTCAAAAAGGGATTCCATAGAACGTGGTAGTTAAAGACCCAGATGTGGATAAGAGGCCTTAAGGTTAAATCTTACTACGGAATTTTCTCACGATCGTCATGGCCTCATATGATGGAAGACGAACGTCTCGGTCTTGATACAATATATAGTGGTAGTGGGTGGGGGTTTAAGATAAATGGCGCGATCTGATTGGTTAATTATTTGCAGTACAGTAAATTGATTGCATGATCTGGATAAACGAAACATGACTTATGCTGTTCGAAACAAGAACACAAGTACCCGGAATAGGGTTTGAACTGGCCAGAGCCGGTCAGAAAAGCTAAATAGAGTAACACTAAGCTAACATTTTTTCAACTTAAAGATCTTCTACGCTACTGGTGTATACACTAGAAAAGAACGAATATGGTTTGGCAAAAAGAAGCAATCATATAGCTTGAAGATACATAGACAGAAGCAGGCGGAGCAGAGAATTCAAAAGAAATTCGGACTAGCAAAATAGTTGCCGGGTCCCTTTGTGTAAATATATTTACTTCTATTCAATCAAACACACCCTTCGAACATACCCCATCCTATTAGAGGGGTTTGGCTCACATAGCAACCACGTACCATCATAGAAACCAAGACGGCGTAATCCAGTATATAAAATGGACGACGGAAACATGTGTCACCCTAACAACACCTGCTGCGCATGCGCACTAAACCACGTATCTATGTCTTTGACGTCACATATGAGATCAGCCATGAGATCCATCAAAAAGGGGTCGTTTCATCGCTCTTCAACTACTTAAATTCAAAACTACTATTTCAAATGCCACCACATTTGTTATTTTTAACATTAATGTATGGGTGATTACTAAGTTGTTCAAACAAGTCCCTGGCAGCATATTGACTGGTATTACGTGACATCAGACTTTTACTGTGGGTACAGGAAAGTAGCCAGAGGGAGACTACAATGGAGTATTTGAAAAGTTAGATTTCAAACTGGGGATTGGGGTCCCAGCACGACATGTCGCAGGCATGTCCTGAGACTGCAGGCCCGATTTGGGGAGAGTTCGAGGGTGGATATTCCCCTCCTCTCGATGGTACGGGGTTCGAAAAAAGGTTTTTTTTAACCCCCTGAGATTCAAGCTGAGACTTCCTTCTGGCTTAAATGTAGTCATTTTACCCACAGCGTATTACATTTGCACTTATTATCTCCTCGTCGCAAAGGTGTCGGAAATTCAATGTTCGAACTTCGAGTCGGAAAAACAGAACGATGAAATCGAAAAACAGTACCAATCACACTGATTCGAGTCGGAATGTCGGAAAATCAGAGAAAAGTCAGAGAAATTGATCGAAGATTGAAAAATTACTTTGGCTCGAACAGAAAAAAATATGACAAGAGCAAGTTAAATTGATACTGAATTTTTAACTTTTCGTATTTACATCACCGAGTTTCCAACTTTTTAAATTTTAAGCGATAATTGGGTGGGAGGGGAGGGGGCACTCCTCAAATCCCCTCTAGCTACGTCCCTTTGTGGATAATGGGGACAATATTCAAAAATCTTAACCCTTTACCCAACGAATCGTCCGCATCCGCCCGTGTAATATGCAAATTCAGCAGTTGAAAAAATATTATTTTTCAAAAAATTTCAACAAAACCATATCATGTGACCCCTCGTTGGAACGAGCTCGTCGAGCTCGTTCCAACGAGGGGTCACATGGTATGGTTTTGTTGAAATTTTTTGAAAAAATTTAAAAAATGATGTTTAAAATAATAAATTTTGATATCGTCTGCGTTGGGTAAAGGGTTAAAAACTACGCATTTGTTTGAAAAACTAATTGAAAAAACAACACAGTCAGGTGTTGGATTTAGGTGTGTAACGGTGTCGCCAGACTTGAAAACTATCGGTAAAGGAAAAAACAAAAATCTCCTATCAAACCACTGTTCCAAAAGGTTTGGTATTTGATATGACCCAGGTGTAGATCCCTGGATCAGTATTTGGAGTTTCCATGAGGGTGCATTTTGTAGCTCTACCCCAATTTTCTATTTTTACAAATCCTCGGCCACATTGAACAAATTTGGTATGCAGTATTTATTAACCATTTACCTAACATGAAATGCAGACGACACTTGCAAACAAAATTCTTGAATAACTCACTTTTTTAAATTGTTTGTCTCATAAACATAGGTTATGACCCCTCAGTGGAACGAGCCCGACAAGCTCGTTCAAAAGACAGGTTATAGCCTATGTTTTTGAGACAAAAAATGAAAAAATAATGAAAATTAATTGGCGATTTTTGTGAATAGCGCTGACCAGTTTTGGCTGTTGTGTTGGGTAAAGGGTTAATGGGCCATGTGTACTTGGCTGATAAAAATACCCTTTGCTTCCGTGGAGATTCCGTAGGCTAAAACTAGAAGACAAAACGTTCAAGCGCCTATATTTTCAAATCTGTTTGGTCATTGGTCCAGCTACGTGGCACTATTGTGCACTATAAGGGGCCGCCATTTTAACGCTTAACCCTTTACCCAACGCAGACGATATCAAAATTCATTATTTTAAATAACATTTTTTTTAAATTTTCAAACAATTTCAACAAAACCATATCATGTGACCCCTCGTTGGAACGAGCTCGACGAGCTCGTTCCAACGAGGGGTCACATGATATGGTTTTGTTGAAATTGTTTGAAAAATAATATTTTTTCAACTGCTGAATTTGCATATTACGCGGGCGGATGCGGGCGATTCGTTGGGTAAAGGGTTAACTTTATGCATTCACATTATTGGATACGTCGAGTCGAGAGAGGCCATTGTGGGACGGATCAAAGAGTTCAAAAATCCGGTTAAAACAATTAAATAACCTTTCGATATTTGGTATTTAGACTCCATTTGAACCAACGATATTAATTTGTTTCAAACTGTCTTACTCTGTTGGCTTTCGGTGATCATAAATGGAATGAAAATTAACACAAGTCCCCAAAGATATTTTTTACATTTTGGGCTTCCTACAAACTGGAATGGCTTTTTGGCTTCCACCAAACTCGAATGGCTTTTGCCAAGACAAAACAATATCTCTATATAGTTACTGAAAAGTGGATATGACTGGATCAACAATAGACAACAGAGGCCAAATAGTACAAAAGAGTTTTACAATTTTAATGTAAAAAATTATTAATAATCACCAGGCAGAATCATTTGATAATTTGCGATCACTCCCGCTGAGGTATCATCTTTTCTCAGTGTGGGAAGTAAACGTGTATAAACGTTTTATGATATGCTGGAGGTCATGGACAACCGCGTTCATCCCTCACTTCACCCCTCTCTAGTTCTTGTGATATGGCGATAATTTAGTGACTAAATGTTGGCGGTTTTTCGTTCGGCTATTTTAAGCTTCTTAAAGGTTCGTGCTTATCATTATAGCCCTTACAATACTAGGGGTATGCGAATCACATATTTTCGATTTGACTCGAATCTCGAATCAAATGGAGCCTATTATTCTAATTCGATTCGTACCAGCGGCGGCGGAAGCTCGATAAAAGTAGAGGGGCACATATTTACAATGCTACCCTGGTTCGACCCAGTGTGAGAAAGGTCACAATCGTATTTTGGTAAATGTATCATGACTCGCTGTATTCTTTCGTTTAGATGAATATGCCGCTGTGTGGTCATTGTCCTGTCCGTTTCTTCTACTCCAACCATCTTCCAACCCGAAGGCCAGCCTTCGGGTTGGAAGATAGTTGAATTATAGAAGAAACGGACAGAAGCAACCGAAAGTCGCAGTTCTGGGAAAGTTATGTTTTTTTCCGCTAGTGCACTTCTGGCGAAAAGGGCAGGCGCTAACCTCCTTGTCCCCCACCCCCAGGTTTAGGGCAGCCACCATCCCTCCTGTCTAGCTCTCTTGTGTGTAGGTTCGCAAGGAAACGAATCGAACAACTTAGCAACTTAAGATTCGAAATAGAATAGAATCTCGAAGCTTTTGCGCATGCGCCCTGTATAATACCTCATTGGCCTGAATACCCGAAGCCAATCCGTTTTCTAATTCCAGCGTACCTTTCCATTGTGTCCACCAACTTCCCGCTTGTAAATTCTACACTGTGGGGAAGCTGCAACAAAAATGGCGTTGTGCGTAATAGATAAATTCACACACAAAATTAATCCTTTACCTAATAGGAATAACAAACGACACTCGAAAACAATCATGCCAGCTAGTTCCACTGAGATGGCATAAGCTATGTTGTTGTTTTTTGTTTTTTTAGTTTTTTTCTGCGGGGGGGGGGGGGGGAGGCAATAAAATGAAAAGTTGATAAACTGTTTGTGAAGACTGCTGATCTTGTTATTGCCGTTACATTACGTACATAAATAATTAACCCTTTACGGAACAGGAATAGGAACCACACTTTCAGAATTAATTCTTGTACAATAAAATATTTTCCTTTTGACCACAAAAATGCGGCTCATGGCGCCACAACGCAGCGAGCGAGCTCATCTGAGGGGGCATAAGTTTTGCCATTGGGGAAAAGAATGAAAAATTAATAAAATTTGAATAGCTATGTTTGTTCATTGATGACGTTGTTTTGGAAATTGGTTATTACATGCGATTTTTGTTGTTACATGGAGAACCTTCAGGCCCGAAAACAGGATCGCAAAATTTTCCGACATGATGGGACGCGAGTTAAAATTTTTTGACAGTATTTTCGGGTCGTTGACGTCGGTACGAACTTGAAACCTAACGCACCATGCTTCTATAACCCTTTACCTAACGGATCGGCAGCATTCTCCCGAAAATTTACAAATTAAGCAATTGGAAAGGATATTTTTACCAAACTTTCAACAAAACCATAGCATGTACCCCCTCAATGGAATGCGCTCGACGAGCTCGTTCCAATGAGGAGGTCACATGATATGACTTTTTTCAAAACCAAATTTGAAAAATAGAAGAAAAAAATAACGAAAATAATTACTTATAATATCAAGTGCGTTGGGCAAAGGGTTAAATGGTTAAATTTTTTTTTTCAAATAAGCGGCTTTCGGAGAAAATGTTGGTAATCGAGCGACCCACAATTTTTTCGACACACATGGACATGGGGCGGAGCGGGGTTTTTTGTTGTTATTCTAATTCCTCGACGCACAACGTTGGATCGCGAACTTTGTAGGAAATGGGCTAAACTGTCATCGTTTTACCCACAATGAACATCGTTACAGGGCGAGTAATCTACAGGCGTCATGTCTTTAAATGGTTAAGGGCTATATTATGTTTGGTGGTCTGAATTCGTTCTTCAAAATTTGTTTTATTACAAATTATTGGAGAGTGCCTACAGGCACTCTCCAATAATTTGTAATAAAACAAACTTATATAAAGAAAATATTATTGGTGTTTGACTGAATATTAAACACGAGCAAGGAAAATGTTGGCTTTTGCTCTGTTACCCTCATTTTGGAAGCCCTTCACAGTGAGCACTCGACCAGTTAAAAATAGTAAAAGATTAGGGTGTCTGAATCAATTACAATTACACCGCTGTGTCTCCTCTGTTACGCCACAAGCCCGGAAGGAAAAGGACATGTGAGTGAAGTAAGGTCCGGTAAACCCATCCGCTACCTTACCTTCTCTTTTTACAGCACAGAGATACAAACTATTTAGCGGAGCCAGGCTATCTGAGTGGGGGAGACAAAATGTCTTTCTGCTGAAGATTAGCCCCCCGCCCCCTTTCCCCATCATGCACACATTTCATTATACCTTGTGCTGTGTTAAGTGTGGATGTCCTGCAGGTTAAGTGTCATGGCATCATTGGGGAAAAATAACTTTTCATATCAATTGGAGCACTTTGAGATTTTTTTAATGGCTGAAGTACGCAGAGAGTGAAGACATAACTATAGCAAAATGACCCAATAAATATCGGGTGTGAGTACATGAACTTGTTCTTGTGATTTCGGGAATAGGTGTATATAATATATGAGAATGATATTTTTCAGGGAAAGTGGTGGAGGGGGGCATCTCCCCCACACCCGGCCACACCGCTGCTCGCGTCCTTAAAGTATCAACAAAACTAATAATCAGAACAGTCATGTCCATTCCAAAAAAGTTTCCTTCAGATTTCAACTCCTTTTCTTATTTCCATCACACTTGTCTTAAAAATTACGGACAAATTTAATTTTCCGTTGGCTTCAAACCTTCAGCTCGAGTCCTTCTTTAAATGGCGAAGCATCCCTTCAAGTTCATGCGGATATGTTGAGGCTGTTCTCCTTGTCAATCTTTGTACTAGTATCAGCTCTTGGAAAGGGTGGGGGGGGGGGGAGAAGGAGGGCTTTGATGCAGTGTTCATTTGTAGAACTGGGAGACTTTCTAAACGAATGTATTGAGAATTCACTGATGTCTTGTGATACATTGTTGGAAAGATCCCTGAGAGTACATTCCAACAATCTGTCACAAAATGAATCTCATCATCTTGAGAGGAAACACTCGAGGAGACACTCCATGATTTATCTATAATATTCCTGACCAGTCATTCTGGTCTTGGCATAAAACACTGTTTACAAAAACCGTCATTTCAAATTAATATTGTTCTCAATATTTGCCTCCAAAACATAGCTTACAATCCCTCATTGGAACGGCTGTGTTTTTAAGGCAAAAACAAATAAAAACTGATAGTTATTGACAGATCCATAGCCAAGATTCTATAATGGGGTGCCTTGACTAGGTTTTTTTTTGGGGGGGGGGGGGAGGGGTGGGTCAAATGTGATATTTGGATGGCCGTTGTGAGGGGCTGGAGGCTTCTCCTATTCTTACCTATTCTTAACTGGGACCCTCCGTTTGTTACCCCATCCTTTTACTTCCCTTTAACCCTTTCCCCAACCTAACGGCCAAAACCGGCCAACGCTATTCTCAAAAATCGCAAATTAATTTTAATTATTTTTTTTCATTTTTTGTCTCAAAAACATAGGTTATGACCCCTCGTTGGAACGAGCTCGTCGAGCTCGTTCCATTGAGGGGTTATAACCTATGTTTTTGAGATAAAAAATTAGTTATTCCAGAATTTTTTTTTGCAAGTGTAGGTTGCTTTTCATGTTAGGTATAGGGTTTCCCACTCCCAAGAAAATATTCAAAATTCAATGCTCTCAGAGCAAATATGGGCCATTTATAGAGTGTGTAGCCCTATATTGAAACCCATTTTAGGGCTCTCTATATGTTATCTGAAAGTGGCATTTCGCCAATGTTTATGGGGGCAGTGAAAATTTTCGGGGGCCAAGGTCTGCTCAAGGCCCCCATGTGACTACGCCACTGGTTATTGAAGTAATGTTTTACAAGTGTCACCTCCAGTTGTGTTTGGTGAGGATTTAAATAGAAATTCTTTTGACAGCGTCTGTACTATTTTGCATCAGATGCAGCAATATGAACAAATTACGACAACGAACGTCCTTAACGCGCTGCTGTTCATCCCCCACAGACGGTGCTGTTGATTTATGTCGTCCAATCGAATTACAGCTTCTGTCTTGGAGTGGCCTGACTAACAAGTGCGCTCAGTGGCATCAGTAGAAACATAAGGAGTCAACCTAAAACGATGACGCAATAACTGGAACCTCTTCGAACCGCTCAAACTTCACCCACAAGTAAAGATGTTTCACGAGGCAAAATCTTCTGTTTCCAGTCTCTAGAAATGCATGGCTCTGGGATCTAGATCGTGAGAAAATATGTTGACATATATTCGAAAAATATGGGACAGTTGTCGAGAACAACACTATGTCATTTTGAAAACCTTGGCTCTTTTGTACAACCCGATCGATTCTTTTATTGAAGGCATTTCAACAACGCACAACAAAACATAATTGTGAGTACACCTAATTTTTTACCACATTAAAACTTGTACCTTTGTCACCTGACAGAAGGACCCCAACTGTAATACAACAGACGACGTTTCTTTGGAAAATCCACGATATGGTTAACCAAACAACAATAATGAGAGCATTCTCCAGCGAACATAAAAAAATTACTTCCCCGTGTTCAGTCTGCCGTAACAATATTTTTTTATCAATATTCGCTAACAACATGTAAATGAAAAATTTATAAACCATATGTCGGTCCTTAATTCAGTGGAAGCTATATAATTTAGTTTTAATAGCTGCAGTCTGAAGCTCAACATAAATTCGGCATCCCTTTGATTCCCATTCTTTCATTCAGTTCGCAGCAGGCTTGTTGATGAGTTTGCAACTTCTGGAAAATATCTTTATCGTGAGTATTATTTTGTAGAAACTGTGATAAAAACACAACGGTAATACAACTTTCAACTCCTGTTTGGAGAACATTTGATAAACCTTGAAATTTGTAATAGGAATTATTTCACGCATTCATTTTAGAAAACTAGCGCCGCGCCATTTTTAATAGATTTGCACAAAAAGCTATTTACAACATGAAAAAATATTTTGAAGGAAATAAAAAAAAAATGTTGCTGTTTTCTAATAGTGCAGGCCTGGCATTCTCAACCCTTTACCTAACCTGAAAAGCAGACGACACTTGCAAAAATAATTCTTGAATAACTAATTTTTTTCATTTTATGTCTCATAAACATAGGTTATGACCCCTCGTTGGAACGAGCTCGACGAGCTCGTTCCAACGAGGGGTCATAACCTATGTTTTTGAGACTAAAAATGAAAAAAATAATGAAAATTAATTGGCGATTTTTGAGAATAGCGCTGGCCGGTTTTGGCCGTTACGTTGGGTAAAGGGTTAAAAATGCAGGAGGGCTAAAAATCGCTTCCCTTGCATAGCCTTGGGGAGCGATAGCTTTCCTCAAGCTTACAAAAGCTAAAAGTGGTAAAATAAAGTTTTACTATTAAACCTAGTGGGGTTTGTACGTTTGTTGCTGCTAACAAAGTAGTCCCTGTGAGACGGCTACACTGCCCCTCCCACACCTCCAGGCCTCCCCAAGGCCCGGAGGTGTGGGAGGGGCAGTATGGCCGAATTACAGCGACTATGTTCATAGCGGAAATCTGAAAAGATGTTGTTTTTTGGAATAGGCTATTGTGATTATCATTATTTTCGGAGGCTAGGAGCGCTAGTTTTCGCCCTCCTTAATTTTTCTAAGGCGAGCAGTAGGCAAGCGAATAAACCGCTCTCCTGAAAATGCCAAGCTTGGCGCCGCGCCATTTTTAATAGTTTTACAGAAACTGCTATTTACAACATGAAACAATATTGTGAAGGAAATAAAAACAAATCCTTTCAGTTTTCTAGTAATAATGTGGGGGGGGGGGGGGGGGGGTGTTCCCTTCGCATGGAAATGGCGAAGTTAACTCTTTCCGGGAGTGATCGGCAAACATCCCTGAAAATGTCAAAAAGCACTTTTCCAAAACATAACATAAAATCTCTCAATGGAGCCAACTCACCGAGCTCGTTCCTATGAGAGGTTTTTTAATCTCTAAAACAATTATATTGATGCATTTTGTCATCAACGTGAACTAGATCGTTGATAACGTAGATACATAGAACAGTTGTCTTAATGTATTTTTGATTTGTTTCGTTGTTGCCATGAAACAGTCAATAAGATATACACTCAAAAATCAGTTGGGTTAAAAATCAACTCAAATCAAATGGGTTGAATGAATATGAACCCATTTGGGTTCATATTAACTCAACCTCGTTGATTTAGGTTAATTTTCAACACAACTGATTTTAGAGTGTGGTAATGAACTAATACCCCAAAAAATGTTTGTACCATATCACAAAATACAAAATTGGAATAAATCCAGATTCAATGACGTATAATCCGTTAATTTTGTTCAGCTTCTTATCTTTGTGAAACAGAATATAACTAGTTAAATAACCGAAAATACACTGAAAATACACTCTAACATCGGGTGGGTTAAAAATTAACCCAAATCAACTGAGTTGAGTGAATATGAACCCAATTGGGTTCATATTCACTCAACCCAGTTGTTTTGGGTTGATTTTTAACCCAACCGATTTTAGAGTGTATAAAGATTAATATTTTCCAATTTATTTCGCAATGTAGCAACAGTGGCCAAATATATTATTTGGGATCACAAAATCCCCACATTTTCGCATTATTTCAGAAAATATTTTGATCTTATTTCAAGTGTAAGCTAATTATTTTGATAGTGGTATTCATATAATTAAGAAAGTTTATGTTTTCTCCTCGCGTGCATGGCACTCTTTACTCACTGATAAAAAATGTCACCAAAAAATAAATCATTTTATTAAACAATTTACACAAGACAAAACGGTAACACTCCCAATATTTACTCATAAAAATCAACGAATATTTTTCCATAAAAAACATACTTTTTCACAGAACATGAGCAATTCCTCAATGTTCCTTAGCAGAACGAGCTCGCATGCCCATCTCACGTCAGTGAAGGTTAGGAATAATATTCTTTGAAAAACGAATGAATTGCAAAAAGAGAACCCTGCATTCTGGAGATCGTTTTAATTTTATTTATTTATTTATTTATTTATTTATTTATTTATTTATTTATTTAATTATTCAAGCGAGTATTACGATATAGTCCATTCAACCGGTTACATCCAGAATCATCCATACCGCTGGATTTTAAAGATCACCGAGAGAACATCGTCGCCAACAAACTATATCGAAAGCTTAAAAGCGCGTGTAGATGATACTATAAACTGTTTAGGACTCCGCCTCTCCCGTGCCTACCTGGGCTTCCGGGAGCCCAGGTAGGCATGGGTGGGGCGGAGGCTAAAATTAACAATTTAATGTGTTGGAGATTGTGCGTTAAAGTTATAATACAACGCAAGTCCCTCAACTGTTACTGTTATTGCAGTTTACTCAACAAAACAGCACAGGAAGGCAGAAAGATTCGACTGTCCTCCTCTCTCCGGATATAAAATATTCCCAAACGTATTGACTTGTGTTCCGCGTTAATAGGCTCTCTGGTAGACACATAAAAGAAAATTTTGATAGATTAGAATTTTTTCCACAGATTTCCTCGCTTTTTTAGTTCTATTCACATTTAAACACACGAATGAGTCACTTTAACACGTGATAACACCATCAACCCCGATTGTACACTTTAATTTTTTACGACTTTTATTTTGAACAGCCGAGTACTAGACATAAGCTTAATTTCAAGAAAGTAAAAAAAAATTAATAAAAAAAAAATATAATAAAAAAAAAATATATATCTTGGACAAATAAATCATCTTTAGTTTGTTTTATACGAAACGGTTGCTTATAGGCCTGGTGTTATTTTTTGTTTGTAGTTATTTTTTATGTGAGCTTGAGTAAAGTAATTCCCTCGTTTCTAGCACCTTAGCCCTCGTACGTGGTTTGAAAACTGTGCATGAAGAGATATTTAAGAATTCCGATGCAACTGTGAATTAATATTAAAGACAGGGACGATCGCCTGGTCGGTTTTTCACTAATCCTAATTTTTTCTGTTTAAAAGCACCCACACCCCACCCCACCCACCCCACCTCCCACCCGCGCTTTATTTTTAGATTTTATAAAACTGGGTGATCATGAGGATTGAGAAAATCGAACATAAAATAACGCGGTAACATACTTTTCATATTTCATATTTCCTTTTTAATATTTTTTTAACCGAAGGGTATAATTCTGAGTTTAAAAAATTTAGTCGGAACATGAAAATGTATTTTAATCTAGTATGTTCCAGGAACGGCGTGTTGGATATACACGAACAGAACAGCGACAATTTGTATTTTCTTAATGAATATCACACACCGAGGGTTCATTTTGAACAATATACTCTTCATAATATATGTAAAAGATGCAGGTGTGACCAAACTTCACGCAGTCGAAAGAGACCTTGTGAAAGTTGACGTCACTGAGTACAGAGCGATGAAGAAAAAAAACATGCCCTATACAAAATACCAGTTTAATGGACGTCAACATCAACTAATGTCTCTATTTCTTTGAAAACTCTCGTAGATGGTTTTCCTAAAAGAATGTCAGGTTGCAGATTTATTAAATTTTATCAAAATAGATTAATAGGGTAGACATTTCCTGTGTGTACTTTACAACTTATTTCGACTGCCACTGTATCATACACAGCGATTTTGGTAGCATAAGATCATGGCTAATATAGCACCGAAACCGATCAGCGATATTCACAAATCGCCTCTGTCAAATTTTATTATTTTTCATTTTTTTCCCGAAAACATAGCTCATGACCCCTCAATGGAACGAGCTCTACGAGCTCGTTCCAATGAGGGTTCATGAGCTATGGTTTTGAAGAACAAAATGAAATTATAGTCATTCGCTAAATTTATTTCGGGTGTCGTCTGCTATTCACGTTGGACAAAGGGTTAAAAGCTGAAAATCACAGAACACGTATCTCTCTTCTAAGTAACAACAGTCCTCTGTTATTGTAGGAAATATTTCCTTAGTGGGAGGCTCCCTGGTGGTAGTGGCTTCTTCTGAAGCTTCAACTCCGAATTCTCCATTTACAAACATGTTCATTAAACGCTGAAGCGGTGGGTTCAATTGCGGACAGGTTACTGCATGACGCACGTAAATGTTTACGATTATAATTTTATTTTCTTCACCGTACGACTTAAACAGACAAAGATAAGTTATGTGGGAATCTTGAAGCATCACATTTGTTTCCTTAGGACCGATTAGAAAACTGGTATGTACACATTTCTTTTGTCGGAAATTGTTTACATGTTTGAAATGCATATTTTATAATGGCTATTTTGTTTTTACAAAAATGCACTGTGAGTCTTACGAAGTCGTATCCAGTTGGATCATAGTGATGAAAGTTCATTGTGAATATACGAACCTCTTCCATCTCTGACATTTTTTTTTATAAACACCTAATGTTTATGATTTCGAACGAAGAAACAAAAAGCGTAATCAATTTGATTTGTCGCTTGTTCGGATGGAATTTGATGTGTATGTACGGGTATTATCTTACTGAGCAAGAACACTGCGTACATTTTTCGGAGAGAGAAAGAGCGAGCGAGCGAGCGAGAGAGAGAGAGAGAGAGAGACGACGACGACCTTGCCAAGAGCTGAGACATTCCATTCAATGCATTTAAAATATTTTATGTCATGTCTTGACTCTGAAGTTACTGGGCACTTTTCAAAAAGCCACCTTCTCGCTGAGTTCCACTGAAATGAAGTGTTTAGAGTCATTATAACCCTTTACCTAACATGAAAAGCAGACGACACTTGCATAAAAAATTCTTGAATAACTAATTTTTAAAATTCTTGCTCTCAAAAACATAAGTTATGACCCCTCATTGGAACGAGCTCGTTCCAAAGAGGGGTCAGAACCTATGTTTTTGAGACAAAAAATGAAAACAATAATGAAAATTAGTTGCGATTTTTGAGAACAGCGCTGGCCGTTTTTTTTCCGTTACGTTGGGTAAAGGGTTAATGGTACTTAAATATAGGGGAGAAGGTAAACTAAATGAATTTGGGGACAATTTTTTTTAGCAGAACCCCCCCCCCCCCCTCCGCCTCCCCACTCACACACTTCATTTCACACCGACTTCGGTTAAGAGAGTCTGTCCCCTTCACCCAGAAGTGAAAGTCAAGGGTTTTCCTGGATAAGTAATTAATTTTGAAATACATTTCCATGGCAACTGGAGCACTCTTGAGTACTGTTTGAAGGCTTATGTAGAAATATGTACCCACTAAGTTGAAGTATAACTATAGGAAAATGATCCAAGACATGGGGAGGAAACATAAATTAATATAAACAAGCTATAAATATAACAATAACATGTGTTTGGAGGGCGTTACGGTTTATTAACGACCCGCGAGGAATGAATAACAGCCCGTGGGTTTATTACCGGTCCGAGACGAAGTCTAGGGCCGTTAATAGGGATGTTATTCAGTCCACAAGGGCAAGTTAATAAACCTGGACGCCCGACGAAATCATGTTATTACTGTTATTATCATGACCGAAAGCGGGTGGCGGACTGTTAATGAATTTTGTTTTTATTAACGCCTACCGCTCGCTTTCGATTGCATGGCGCCATGGATTTCTGAGTTTTAACGCCCTACTAAACTCCGTTAATATACCAGAGAACGCTCGCTAAAGTGGCAATAATTGAAAATAGACGGTGCTCTCATTTTTGGAATTCGCATTAAAAAATTTGCACAATCAAGTATATAAGTGTTTCCATTTGTTCTTTGAATCATGCACCCTTGGTAACATGTAACCAGCTAACCCTGTTCATTTTTACAGCATTTGTCCGGTTACATTTTCATGTAGTGTGTGATATGGCAGCCTATCTAACTAATTATGTGCAATGGCGATGGCCAGTGCATGTCAGCTTACTTTCTAACTCCGTGCAATGCACGGGGTTAGTCACTCATTTCTATCTGGTTATGAGTTAGATCATTATATTACGCAACTAACCCTATGCGTTGTACAGCCTTATAGTGAGTGTACATTTTCATGTAGTGCGTTGTATGACAGTAACCAAGTTTTCTAACCAGAAAATGTGACTCACCCTGTGCATCGCACAGGGTGAGTCACACTTTCTGGTTATAAAAAAATATTCATTATTAACTGAGTAACTAGGGGGCGCGGTGGCTCAGCAGGTAGAAGTGCAGGCTGCAAGCCGAGAGGTCCTCGGTTCGAATCCCACCTGCGGCAACCGCGTTGTGTCCTTGGGCAAGACACTTCACCCCCATTGCCCATGTGGGGACACGATGACGCCGTGTACTAAGGCGTACTGCACGTCAATGGTACGCATGTCTTCAACCAATCTAATCCTGCCTGTTCTGCAGTGCGGAGTTACGATGTTGGGGAGCTGGCAGCTGCTCGTCGTTGCTCGGTGGTTCTCTCCGGGTACTCCGGCTTCCTCCACCCGCAAAACTGTCACGGTCACGATTGGCCATTGTGCATAAATATGTGACCTTAAGCATCATTAAATAAATAAATAAATAACTGACTAACTATGTGCATTGTAAAGCCTTGGTGTAAATCACAGAGGACATCAACGCCGTTTTAGTGAATATCAGTGGCGTAGATAGCTTTTCGCAGGCGGAGGGGCATGCCCAAAATTTTCCGACAGACCGAAAATGTCCCGACAGTGTAACAACAACAAAAATCCAAACAAACAGAAAGAATCTGTTGTTTACTGCTAATGTACTGAAAATTGGTCTTTTTTACCCAAAAGTTACCCAAAATGGCATGTTTTTATCCCCAAAGCCAACATTTTAATGTTATTAGGCATAAATTCGCCTAAAAATGGTCCCAAAAAAATTCCGACAAAAATTCTGGGGGGGCGCCCCCCCCCCCCCCCCCTCCCGCCCCCCCCCCCCCTTCATCTACGCCACTGGTGAATATCAAGAATTATCTCATGAGTGTGGACCTGAAAGTTTCATACTTTCAGGCCCACACGAATGAGATAATTCCCAATATTCACGAAAATAGTGTAGAATTTATTTTCATTATATGCTACGTGACATTTTACTGTGTAATATTCAGCCCAGTTTCACTGCAAACACGTACGTTTCAAGACAATAACAAAGACCAGCTGATCGTTCATTTAAGGCGACGTCATGCGCCGAAGCCTAACGTTATTTAGGAAGCTACCGGAAAAAAATTCATCAGTTGAAACTGGAAGTTTTATTTTTCACTCGCACTACACTCATGAGATAATTCCCGATACTGACTAAAATAAAGTAGATTTTCTTTTTATTATATTCAACGAGACATTTTAGTGTACAATATTCAGTCCAATTCGAACCCAAATGCGGCGTTTGAAAACAATAACAAAGATCAGGTGATCGTTCCTTCAAGGCGACGTCATGCGCCGAAGCGTGGCGTTATTTAGGAAGCTACTGAGGGATATTTCGCGATATCCATTCACTCGATGAAATATCTTTTAGATAATTTACGATAATTCACAGGCTAGCGTATAATAAAAAATCAAGAGCAATTCTCTCCCCAACATCTAATGGCCAAACCCAGCCAGTAATATTCTCGATAAGCATTTAAACTCAGCTTATGACCCCCCTCATTGGAATGGATTGTGAAAAGGGTTTTTTTTTGTGAAATCCAAAAATGAAAACATCTTCTATTTTCAATTAGTGGCTTGTTTAACCCTTTACCTAACGTGACGGCCAGAACCGGCCAGCGCTATTCTCGAAAATCGCCAATTAATTTTCATTATTTTTTTCATTTTTTGTCTCAAAAACATAGGTTATGACCCCTCGTTGGAACGAGCTCCTCGAGCTCGTTCCAACGAGGAGTCATAACCTATGTTTTTGAGACAAAAAATTAGTTATTCAAGAATTATTTTTGTAAGTGTCGTCTGCTTTTCGGGTTAGGTAAAGGGTTAAAGAGGAACAGTTTCGTTGGGAATCTTTCAACTTTTATGTTAGAATTAGTTACATTTTAATATGGAATGGCAAGCAGACATCCCCTAGAGCTATCGTATTTCAGCACTCCGTACCTTTGCCTATATTCCTGTAAATTGTTCATTACTTGTCATGTAAAAGTATACAGCAAAGAAAGTTTGATTCATTCATCCATGAACCAGTTTAGGGGATTCCTGGCATGAATGTATGTAAGGTTGACATTTTTCATGAAAAGTGTGCGTGTGTAATCCCCTCCAAATCCCCCACTCCATGGCTACACACCAGATAAAATATGTAATATAATTTTACAGCCATTTTAAAATTTTAATTACATTAAGTCTGTGACTGTTTGTATCTCATTTGGACACTCAAGTCTAAGAAACGTAGTCAGGGTCTCCCATTTGGTACGAACAGTTACTTTTTGTCCCGGGGAGATCCTCGATCTTTACCTATGGAATACCCCCTCAATCCAGCATCAGGTAAAATGAAGCGGGGGAATTTTTTTTTTCTGTCGTTGTTGACAGCTGTAAAATATTTTGTCCACAACGTCATTTAGCCTGGCAACACAACTGTTCAGATTAGAAGAATTTCCGTTGATCTCAAATCATCCACTGCCCTCAATGATTTCAATTTAGTAATCTTAATGACCACCTCTTCAAAAAATCATCTCTGATCTACAGGGACGTGCCTAGAGGTTTCCGATTGAGGGGGGGGGGGGGTGTAGGGTAGTGAATTTCCAACTAGGGTGAGGGACCCCTTCCCCTCCCGGTCCCTTCCCATAGTTGGAAATTCACATCCGAGAAAAAATTTGAAAATGTAGCCATGAAAGGGGGCATAAAATTGATTCTAATAACTGAAATGCCAACACATTTAAGATAGAATTATCAGGTTGTTATTATTATTTGGTATTATTCTGGGAATTGCATATGTGCTAAACAAATGCTCAAGCTGAGAACTTTGAGCAATTCATACTCTCCTAACATTAAATCAGATCTTATGCAGGAACGATCAATTTTCGACTTTTCATATTTTTGTAACTGTGAATGATGGAATTAACTCAGGATAACGATTTTACATGATGCGATTTTCTTGAAGTACATTTCGAGGATTTTTTTATTACGATAAGTAAACGTACTATAGAAATCTCGTACTGATTTGAAACCGAGTTGGAATTTTGGGAAGTAAAGGAGACGTCACCCTTGCAGCTCTAAAATCCATATAGATGTAATTTCCAACTGCTCATGACTTGCCCTCCGAATTTCCAACTATAGGAAATTTTAGCCAGGATTGGGAGGGGGGGGGGACACCCCCACCCCCCACCCTGTCGCCACGTCCCTGCTGGTCTACTTTTCTTTTGTAGGTGTGGCGTCCGTAAAACGAATAATCATTACTTTTTCTATTGTCATTTTTTACTGAAAGAACAAATACTTTCAAATTGCTGACCAACTTCATCAATGCAGACATCCTTCTGAACGGCAACGATTCATACCGTAGCTGAATTAATA
Source organism: Pictodentalium vernedei (assembly GCA_031216915.1). Lineage (NCBI taxonomy): Eukaryota > Metazoa > Mollusca > Scaphopoda > Dentaliida > Dentaliidae > Pictodentalium > Pictodentalium vernedei. The sequence goes on from CM062293.1 coordinate 438,551,618, forward strand.
AAGATATTTTTCAAAAATTAGGCCTAAACAGCTTAAAAACCTGTTTCTCATGCCTCCCGCGTGGTCCTTTTGGCTGTCACATGCCTCTTTTTATAACCAATGCAGACTTTAAAAAATAAAAATTAAATGGTTTATGTCCGATATTTTACTAAAGTTAATAAAATTGTTAAATTTGTCTCCTGAGTGCAACAAGGCTTTGCAATTCTTTAGCATTGTAAGACCTTGTACTCAAGGGACGAAATACACCACCACGGCATCACCCAGTCTATTCTGTAGAGTATGAGGCCTAAAACATAAAACATGTCAAGAACATGAACTTTTGATTGTAAAGAAATAATCACAAAAATAAAAAATAAAATAAAAAACCGTTTGCCTGCATGCAATTTTACAAAAAATGGCCCGAGAAACAGAACATCTACTTTATAGGCCTTACATGAATATATTTTTGTCACGAAACGATTCTAAAATACACTTCACTTAGTACTCTTAGACCACACAAAGTAGATCATCTGGTTCTCAGACCACTTTTAACCCTTTACCTAACATGAAAAGCAGACGACACTTGCAAACAAAATTCCTGAATAACGAATGTTTTCCATTTTTTCTCTCAAAAACATAGATTATGACCCCTCATTGGAATGAGCCCGACCTATGTTTTTGAGACAAAAAATGAAAAGATAATGAAAATTAATTGACGATTTTTGTGAATGACGCTGGCCTCTTTTGGCCGTTACGTCGGCCAAAGGGTTAAATAGAAATGCATGCAGGTGGGTTTTATTTTTATTTTTGTAAATATCATTTCTTTACCCTTGGAGGTTTACAAACGCGGTTTGCTTTATGTTTCAGGCACACTGCTGTCAAAATTTCGAAACTCCAAGCAAGAATTTTTCCCCATAATGCAATTTGGAATTTAACCCTTTACCTAACATGAAAAGCAGACGACACTTGCAAAAATAATTCTTGAATAACTAATTTTTTTCATTTTTTGTCTCAAAAACATAGGTTATGACCCCTCGTTGGAACGAGCTCGACGAGCTCGTTCCAACGAGGGGTCATAACCTATGTTTTTGAGACAAAAAATGAAAAAAATAATGAAAATTAATAGGCGATTTTTGAGAATAGCGCTGGCCGGTTTTGGCCGTTACGTTAGGTAAAGGGTTAACGAATTAGGTCTTGTTCTCAATAAACTGTGTCTAGTGTTATGCTTCTTGAAATTTCAATATTATGGAAAGAGTGTGTAGTTGTATAACGTACAGAATATACATGAGCTGTGGTGAACATGGGCAGTGATGTAATTTTTCCATTTGGCGAATTTATCTATTACATAGATGGGAGTGTGTGATTCCTTCCGTTTCCGCGTCTGCGTCCAGCTAGAATTTCAAACTTCATCATATGCAATACAACTGGAAATTTTCCGTCGTATGTGCGGGGATGCCCGTCAAAGGACGGATCGACCTGCTAGTTTGACACAAATCAGTTACTCGTTTTCATTTTTTAAGTAAGCAAAAATGGGAATAAAAGAGTCGATGCGACAGCTAACATGACCGTGCGCATGGCCTGAAAAACATATTTTAATCAAGTTTAGGCCTTGCGGGTCTTGTAATGAACAATGTACACATAATATAACGAGCTCGACGAGCTCGTTTCAAAGAGGGCTCATAACCTATGTTTTTGAGACAAAAATGAAAAAAAAATGAAAATTAATTGGCGATATTTGTGAATAGCGCTGGCCGGTTTTGATCGTTACGCTGGGTATAGGGTTAACCCAAATAGCACACAAAGTTTAAACAAACAAAAAAATCCAGAATAATTAAAAAAACAACATTTTTTGCCTACACAATACAGCTTTTCTCCCCTCGTCGAGCTCCTTCCAGTGAGGAGTCATATGCTAAATGCTAGAAGGAAAAATTGAAAGATGATTTGTGTGAATAGCTCAAGCTGAATATATTTTACCGTCACGTCAGGTAAAGTGTTAACAGTTAAGTGTAGTATATAAAAAAGTAGCCATTTTTCTTAAAATTTCAATGACACACTCTTTGTATTGTGAAATGCATTCATGTTAATATACATTATTTGATAGCACATCAAGTGGAAATGAGAATGTTTTGTTTAACATTTTACTCAACGAATCGCCACATCCGCCCGCGTAATATGCAAATTCAGCAGCTGAAAAAACCCCACTATTTTTCAAAAAATTTCAACAAAACCATATCATGTGACCCCTCTTTGGAACGAGCTCGTTCCAATGAGGGGTCACATGATATGGTTTTGTTGAATTTTTTTGAAAAATTTGCAAAAATAATATTTAAAATAATAAATTCTGATATCGTCTGTGTTGGGTAAAGGGTTAAACACTTTGATGTTGCATGATAATACAAAATGAATATGATTTGAAACGTTGATGTTTTTTTGTAAATGTGCCCTCTATGTTGTTGAAAATGTCTCCCTCACAGTCACCGATTAAGGTCACTTGCAAGGTGCCAAAGTAGGTTTACAGGTTGGACAACACATATCTCAATCAATAAATAATTAAATAAATAAATATTTTGAAAATATTCTTCATCAAATCTAGTCATGGCTGCTTCAAGCCATGACTAAATTTTAATAACAATATTTTCAAAACATTTATTTATTTATTTATTTATTTATTTATTTATTTATTTATTTATTTATTTATTTATTTGGTGAAAAATTCAAATTGAACTTGCTGGGGAAAATGTCAATACCATTTGCAGGGGACAATTTGGTAAAATGTACTCGATTTTTACTATATTCGTGGCAAGAGATTTCATGTCCTAGGCCGGAATATCTGGGAAGGGGTTAATAGCCACAACACCCAACAAAGCCGTGGTAAAAACCGTGTCGGACTGCAGTGGCTTTAACCACAACATTGTCGATTACCGTGACCATTTTCTACGGCTGGAACGAATTAGATATCACCCAACTACCAACCACCTGGGCAGTTTATGCCAATGGAGAGGTCTTTGAATATATCAGTTTTCAGGCAATAGTAGTTCGGCATCCCTCTCCTCCCAAGATCCCCACTAATTTACACTCAGTATTCAGCGAGAAAATTTTGCTCATGAACATTGCGGCGAGATATAATATTCATAAGCGCCAAAACTTCACGCAAATATCATCTACACAAAGATGTACAAAATGGTACATATATTGCCTCCGGGAGAGTGTGGAGTCGTATTTTGAATTTGTGACGTTGGGTGAAAATGGACAAGCTGGGACAATCCTCAGGGATGTGGCGACAGAGGGGGGGGGGGGGGGGGGGGGGGGGGGGAGCTAGGGGTATTTTTTTCAATAGTTGGAAATTCCGAGGTCAAAAATCAAATAGTTGGAAATTCAATAAATTAACATTGTTCATGAAAAATATTAAATTTCCAACTAATGAAGAGAAATTTTGACCTTTTATTTCCAACTGGAAACTTGAGTTTCAAATTTCCTACTCTAAAATTGACATGGCCTCAAAATTTCGACTCTGACATCAATCCGGTAATCTTCTGACCCAGACACATTATAAATGATGCTTTTTCCGTTTCAGGACTAGTGAAAATTTTCAGAAGGGTTCATAACCCTTTACCCAACGAAGACGATTTCAAAATTCATTATTTTAAATATCATTTTTTTAATTTTGTTTTCATAATTTCAACAAAACCATATCATGTGACCCCTCTATGGAACGAGCTCGACGAGCTCGTTCCAAAGAGGGGTCACATGATATGGTTTTGTTGAAATTTTTCGAAAAATAATATTTTTTCAGCAGCTGTATTTGCATATTACGCGTGCGGATGCGGGCGGGTTAAAGGGTTAAAAGATATCACCCAGCGATGCAGTGCAACCACCTATCGAAACCACTCACAGTTGGAATTTACACCGGTGCCACCCCCAGCTCAAACCCTCTAGCCACATCCCTGACAATCCTCCATCCTCGCGCAAGCTTCGATGCTGATGTAAACTAATCATGTTCATTGCGATGCTCTTGTTTGAGAATTGTCGTTTCCAGTCCAGATGTTAAATTGATATGTGTTCTATTATTTTTGAGTTGTGAATTCTCTCAACTAACTCCGTTTGCGCGAGAACTGCGTCTGTGACATTGTGATTTTTTTCCCGATGCATAACATGCACTCTGGATAGGCACGACGATATTGCCCAGTTGTGAAGAAAAATACTGGATCCACCTCTACGCCTTGAGCAAAATTATGCAAAGCGTCTGTGCCAGTCACAAACACCTCACTTCTGTATTGCGACGCGTTTGCATACATTATGATTATGTAAAATGCGTAGGTGGAATTTTTAATTTTCCTTAAAAAGGGAACAGAAAAATAATTGTCTGTCCCTTTTGTCGTCGTATCACAACATGTTCGGGTGTCAGTGTATACGTGCCCCGAACTGATTGACTTCAAACACAGAAAACTGATGTTCTTTACGAAATCAATAGAAGTGAGCTATTCCGGAATGCGATTATAATTTATTCAACGAAATCGATTGGGGAGTGAAGTCATGCAATTTATGCAGAGAAATGTTAATACTTGAGAGAGATGAATTTGTTTTCGACCTTCCTGGTTAAATCTGACTCTATCATTTCAGAAATTTCGAATAGAAAAAAAACAAGTTTTATTTCAAAGTAGTTATTTCTTTCAATCAAGCGTTTAAAATTGGGAATGATAAATAGAGGATATGGAATGAGTGTTTTTCTCATATAATATTTATGAAACGAGTCAAAGAATGTTCCGTTTTGGTGAGCCTCTGGCGAGCCCAGACGGAAAATTCGGACGAGTTTCATAATTATTATATGAGAAAAACACTCATTTCATATTCTATTTATCATATGACACATACGCGCACAAATTAGCCACTTAGTACGACTTTTTAACCCATCACCTAACGTGAGTTGCAGACGGCACCTGGAAAAAACATCCTCGTATAACTAAAAATTTTCATTTTTTCTCCCAAAACATAGGTTATGACCCCTCATTGGAACGAGCTCTTTCCAATGAGGTGTCATAACCTATGTTTTGGAAGCAAAAAGTGAAAATATATAAAAAATTGAATAGCGTTTTTCTTGTAGGTAAAATATTAATACTATATAACCCACCCTAAATAGGACAGATAACGCAAATTCTCCCTTCTGAAATTATGCAAATATCACCCAGTTGTATTTTGTTTAGCCAAGCAAATTGTCCAGTTTTGAAATTGACCAATGAAAGCTCCCAACTCTAATTATGCCAATTATGAAAATATGGCCCAGTTATATTTTGTTCAGCCAATCAAATTGTCTAGTTTTGAAATTAACCAATGAAACTGACGGAAGGCTTTATTTATCACTGATTAATATGCAAACAAAATATCAAATGTTTTAAAGTGAACAAAACGGACGAGTCATATGACAAAACTATTTAACCCTTTGAATCTGAGATGCCACTTTTCGGACCTGAAGCATGATACATCATAATTTCACGAAGTAGGATAGATGCCACGTGAATGAGTGGGGTACACAAATCAATATGTTCAACGTGCAGCCCTAAGTCTGCACGTTGAAAATATTAATTGGACTACCCCCAAATAATGAATATGGACTCTTCCAATTACTGCTATTGAACTGACACGACAGATACCACTAGGTTACACCTCCCTGGGAAGTGAATCAGTGAATGTTCAGAGTGATAAACAGGTTCTGCTTTACTGGTACAATAGGACCCCGTCACCAGGGGTGGAAGTCCTCCAAAATGTGCAACATGGGTGTAAATGAGTGACTAAATTTGACTTCACCTCCATGCTAAGGTCACAATCAGCCATTGTTCAGAAATATTGTGACCTTAAACACCAATAAATAAATACTAAATAATAATAATTTAATCCAGGCCTGGCATTCTTGACAAATCAAGGAGGGCTAAAAATCGCTTCCATTTCATGGCCTGGGAGGTCGATTAGCTCTCCCCAAGCTTACAAAAGCTAAAAGTGTTAAAATGAAATTGTACTATTAATGAATTCTGCCTAGTGGGCTTTGTACATTTTATTTGGTGCTGCTAATAAAGTAGTCTCCTTAATATGGTTACACTGACCCTCCCACACCTCCGGGCATCGGCAGGGCCAGGAAGTGTGTGTGTGTGTGTGTGTTACGGAGACTACGTACTACGTACATAGCAGAAAAAGATGTGGATTTTAGGAATAGGCTATTGTGGTTATCATTATTTTCAAAGGCCAGGAGCACTAGTTTTCGCCCTCCTTATTTTTTTAAGACAAGCAGCAGGCAAGCGAATAAATCGCTCTCCTGAAAATGCCAGGCTTGTTAATCCCACGGCACCAAAAGTGTTGTTCGATTAATTTATTACTGAACTTCTCAGCGAATTCGAAAAAGATTCGAACACTGCATTTTTATTTAATATTATGAGGATGATGTAATCCAACACAGACATATCATTTTAAGGGACATGTTGTGAAAAGTTTTACATTCTGCCGTTTTTCTGAATACATTTATACAGTTTATAAGTAATTCATAAATATATGCTTCCATTTTTTTCTAGGGAGGGAGGTATGGGGGAACACAATAGGCGCGGGGCTGATTTGTCTGCATTAGCCATTCTTTTTTACAAGCACATCCCACACTTATATTCATTTTTTGTCTTCTTGATTGCAACAGATATGTTGACAGTAGTTCTCTTTCTAATTGAATGATTTATTTATTGGGGTTTCACGAGACTTTCAACAGCCAGGGGCAACACTTATCTGGTAGCTTTTTTACCCGGAGAGAATCACCGGGCAATGGCGGGCAGCTGTCAGACTCCTTTACGTACCAACTCCACACAAGCAGGGTTACCATTGGTTGAAGACAAGTGCAGCATCGGCGTACAGTACGCCTTAACTAGTACACAGCGCAACAATACCCCCACGTCGGCAATCGGGATTAAGTGCCTTGCAAAGGACTCAAGGCAGTTACTGTTGGTCAGGGTCGAATCATCGACCTTTTCGTTTGAAGTTATATGCACTAACTACTGAGCCACCGGACTTCCCCTCTTTCTTCTAATAATAGTCAAAACAAAAATATGTAGCAGACGACACTTGCTAAACAAAATTCGGATTTCTGAAAATTTTCATTTTTGGCCTTACAAAATAGCTTATGCCGCCTTCCCTGAAACGGCCCAAAGAGCTCGTTGCAGCGAGGAATTATAAGCTATGTTTTAAAGGCAGACATTTAACTGGTTGAGTGCTAGAAGCCACTTTCATGGCTCTATTGAAATGTGCTGAAAGCCACTTTAGTGGATTTACACTATTTGCATTAGCTTATTTCTTATTGCAAGCAGTAAGATAAAACTATTTGTATAAAATTGCTTTGCTAAAATTTATTGGAGAGTGCCAATGGGCACTCTCCAATAAATTGTAACAAAACAAATGTTTGTGAAACAAATATTTTGCTAAGTTAATTCTAAACTTGCTCATAGCATGGCATCTTTGAAAAGAAATATCCATGCTACAAATTACATTAGAGAAATAATACAGAACTGGCCCAGTTAATAAATAATAAAAAGGGGAAATTGTGATAGCGCTGATTGTATTTGATCGTTAAGTTGGTTAAAGGATTATACCAAGTTATGGGGCGTAAAATTCATGCTAGAGTCTTAAAGCTCTGTCAAACTGTCCAAAATATATTAAAGATTAAACGCCCCCATTGAATGTACTGAGACCAAATAGGAATATAAAAATATTATTATTATTATTATGAGAATCACGGTGCAAAATCACACCATATTCTCAGACTCTTCGGCAACATAGACTCAAGAACAGCTAAGAACACACACAGCCAGCCACGCCAAAGTCGATACAGATAGACAATAGCTATGAACTGCATAAACTCGGTTTACTGCCCCAGCCCCAGACCAGATGCCAGCATGGCTTCTGGGTGCTGCTCGTGGCTTGGCCCTGTCCCAAATAATCACACTGCAAAATCACACTAAACTCGCGTACTCTCCAACAACATCGACTCCACAACAGCCACACACACTCATGCAGTCACGCCAGAATGGATACAGACAGGCAATGGCGACGAGCAGTATAAATTCTGTTAACTGCACACCGCCCACAGCATGTCTGCTGTAGTGTTCAACCGATGATCGGAATCGGCCAACACAATCGGCCGATTGTGGGCAGTCGGATGACAACGGGAATGGCTCTTGGAACATCGGCCAAGCATTTTGTGATGATTCATTAACCGCATTTTATTATCTTCTGCAAATAGTTCAATTGTTATTGTAAAATGATGTCAATGCAATAAAGTTGAGAAAGAATCACAATGTGTATTCTTAATCTCGTTTGACGCCCCTTTACGGGATATACAAGTTAAACGACATGTAAAGCTTACAACTGAGCTTACTTGTTCGACCAAAGAGCAAAAATTAGATTTGGTTTCTTTTGATCCGCAGGAAGGGTGTTGTCATGAAGGGCAAACCAACTAAAATATTTAACCAGAAGCCGGATGGCCACAAGTTGAAGACCTTAATTTATCTACTTTAATCCTTTACCCAACGAATCGGCCGCATCCGCCCGCGTAATATGCAAATTCAGCAGTTGAAAAAATATTAGTTTTCAAAAAATGTCAACAAAACTATATCATGTGACACCTCGTTGGAACGAGCTTGACGAGCTCGTTCCAACGAGGGGTCACATGATATGGTTTTGTTGAAGTGTTTTGAAAAATTTCAAAAAATAATATTTAAAATAAAAAAAATTGATATCGTCTACGTTGGGTAAAGGGTTAAACTCCAACTCTTCTAAAACAACCATCTTGCGACATGGAAGATGCCATGTTGCAAAAGCCGGAATTAAAGACTTGGAGGCGTTCGATCTGAAAATAAATTTACGCCAATGTATATTAACACTGCTCTATTAGTTTTCATGTGATGAAACTGGAACCCTTCACCCAACGTGACGACCAAAACCGGCCAGCGCTATTCACAAAAGCACCGTTCAATTTTCATTAATTTAATAATTGTTTGTCTCAAAAACATAGCTTATACGAGGGGATAATTAGCCATGTTTTTGATGCAAAAAATGAAAAAAATTGGTCATTCAAAAATTTTGTGTGCAAGTATCGTCGGTCTCTCGTGTTAGGAAAATGGTGGTACAGTCATTACCGTATAGGTATACGTTTGAAGTAACGGCAGCATGTTTCCAGTTCTTTTTACTGTCTTTTAAATACATATTGTCACAGTGTAGGTGGTAGGATGTGTAGTGTAATCAACGAGAATGTGAGGTTCTCTGTCAACCACGACCTTTTTACAGTAAAAATTGCAATGGCATGTCTCCTTTCTTGTGTACAGATATGGCATGACTCCCTTCCCATGGCGTTTTTATTCATAATATTTTATCAACTTTCTGATGGACAATTTTTATTGCAATGAAGAAGAAAATTACGCTGCATGTCTAGATACGTACAATGAGATTTCCATTTTTTTCACATTGACCCGAGTTTCAGGAAATTTAAAAAATCACGACCTTCACATAATTTATAAGTAACCAAGAGCATATCATCGTCACAAAAATAAATCATTAATAGTCGGCGGGTGGATATGACCGAAGAGTTCAAGAAGTCATCTTATCTTTCAGAATTTATTTTCCATTGCACTACTCAACACCTACCCGAGGCGATATCTACCTCGATGTATAACCTGGCTATTGTGACCTGATAGTAGATGTTTCTGGCTTTAATTTAACCATTTGCCCAACGAATCGCCCGCGTAATATGCAGATTCAGCAGCTGAAAAAATAATATTTTTCGAAAAATGTCAACAAAACCATATCATGTGACCCCCTCGTTGGAACGAGCTCATCGAGCTCGTTCCAACGAGGGGTCACGTGATATGGTTTTGTTGAAATGTTTTGAAAAATTTCAAAAAATTATATTTAAAATAATAAATTTTAATATCGTCTGCGTTGAGTAAAGGGTTTTAAACCAGTCACTGTGACCCTACTCCCTTACGACCATCACCCACTCTCGCTTAGAATCCAAAACACATCCATTGCAGTACGTGTAGTGAGAAACTCCTCTAAAACACCAAAATATTGGATTTTCCATCCAAGCAATAATCTCGTCATTCGTGAAAATGTTACAAAATACGGGGTTTTTTTATTGGGGTTTGGCGACATTTCGACATCCAGCGCCACCTTGTGTTAGACAATTTTACGAGCGGAGGAAGCCGGGATATCTGGAGAGAACCACCGAACAACTACGAGCAACCGTCGTACTCCCAACGTACTAACTCCACACAAGCAGGGTTGATATTGATCGAAAACAAGTGTACCATAGACATTCAGTACGTCTTAGTCCACAGCGCTATCGTGCCCCCACATGGAAAATCGGAATTAAATGCCTTGCCCTAAAAGCCACGTAGTTACCCCTGGCGGGGGTCGAGCCGTGGATCTTTCGGCAGGTACTGAGCCATATCGCCCCCTTGCAAAACACAGATAATGTTCTAGATATTGGACCTTACGACTCAGTCAGTTTTCAGAAAGCAATCATCGTAATTTCTAATTGCTTTTTCAAGATTGTATGTATTTTTTTAAAATATACAGTACGTGGAGAGTGGATTGTAACTAAATCACCCGCGGAGTGGAGTTATCACCCAATCTATAACTTTCAAATTTTGTACATATCGACAAAAAACACGAGCAAATGTTTCAGCCAATGGTTTAACCCGGAGGTCCAATGGCTGAAACTTTTCTTGTGCTTGTTATGCTTTGCAACAAATTTGCAATTATTGCCTGGGCGGAATCTCCACTCTGCGGGTGATTTTGTGATAATACTCTCTCCAGGTACTGTACCTTGTAATTGTTTGTTGGAACGAGCTCATTGAGCTCGTTCCAATGAAATATTATTAGCTACGTTCCAGGAGAAAAACAAATGAAGTTTGTAAAAAGTTTACAATATGCCTTCACATGAATAGTTTGACGAAGTTTGTCTGCTTTGTATCTTTGATAGACAAAAGGTTAATTGTAACGTTTGATAGCACTTTGAGGAATTTGTACAAACGGATCTTTGTTCATAACATAAAGGACACAGGAGAACGCTCAATAACTCGCCACAAGTGGCAACATCATCAAGAGCTTCTTCCGGTAATAGATATAGTATTCGCTCGTGATACAAAAACCAAAACCATTTAACCCTTCTGAGCATAATGTACCGATTATGTTGTTAATTACCGACGAGTCCTTCTGGTCCGTTTACAATATATGTAGGCTTCTATGATTTATGCTGATGAATCAAGGTGTAACTACTGATTTTGTAATAATGAAATTCGAGAACGATAAGAGAACATTGAAGTGAATTTGAAATCATATTCTCCACAGCATGGGTCAAACAAGGAACATATGTTTTTTTCCACTTTCTATGAAAAACTGTGGATATGTGAAAGAAATCAACTTAATCAGCGACTCCTGTTAAATGAGAAAACCTGTTTTTCATTTTTCATCTATTTTAGGTTCCTCATCTTTGGTACTTGTCTCTGGAGAAGAACTTTCGAGTGAACAAAATGTATGCCAAACCAGATTTATTTATTTATTTATTTATTTATTTATTTATTTATTTATTTATTTATTTATTTATTTAGTTGATATACGTCCAGGGTTCTCACGGGAGTGGGGTGGGGAATCATATCTGATATACTTACATGTTCTGCGACGTATTTGCTCCGAATTTTCTCCTATTGTTAAGAATATATTCCCCTCAACCCGAGCCAAGTATTCATGCACATAAAAAAGAAATGATTTGTATGCCCGGAACACCAATTTTGAAACCAAAGAAAATGGCTCAGATTATGCTAACTGGAACTATACATTGTAATTCCCACATCTAATTTTACTGCAGTGATATCTGGGTGAGGGTGGGTAACATCTTAAGAATTGCTGTGCTTAAGGGGTAAACAGTCCGGTTTTCAGAACAGATCTGTATAATGTTTCTTGAAGGTTAATATCGCGTGTTTAAAAATAATTTGTGAGGTACCCGCAAGAAAATGTATTTGTTTATTGCTAGTGCTAGTTTCTAATAACAATACTTGTAAAAAAAAAACCCGCAGGGATGCAGCCAAGATTTTTTACAGTGAGTAATAATTTGTGTTTTATGGTTTTATAGACTCTCGATGAACGAAGGTCATCCGTGACTGCCAATCGCCCCCGTTGCTGGAAGTCCGGACGGCCTCCCCAGTAAATGTTTTGATATTTCAAGCACAAATGAGTGAATCTGTGGTCCGATTGCTCTTTTCATGGAGTTAAAATGTGTAAATTTCGTTGACTGAAATAAAGTCCAACTGGTTTTCTTCAGCATTGCCAGGGAACCTTAATCAATGTTTACCAACTCCAAACTTGGACACAAATGCCGTCATATCATTTTTAGCAAAGCTTATATTTCAAGGAGAATCCGAGAATCGATTCATGCAAAGATTCGCGCAACAAAACCGGCGAGAATTCAGGTAGATTCGCGTTGCACCTCTGCTAAATTGGCTTTAGAGTGGAAGAATTTAGTTTGGCTGAACCAGAAAGAGCGAACCCAAAAATAAAAAAGAAGAGTGAAAATGTAAACAAAAATGCTCCAGGATGCTTATAGATTTATGAAGTTTGTAAGCTAAAAAATAGCGCCTTGCTTTTGAAAAAAAATGTAACAGATCTGAGGACATATTCAATGAAAGAACAGTAATTAAATGTAGAAATACATCTGTCAATTCAGTTTTTTTGTTATTTACAAGTAAAAAGATAAGCGGGTATAAGAGCTCTTACGTTCCCAATACTTGTCTTCCAACAAAAGAAATGAAACGATATGAATATCTTTTCTAGTTCAATCAAAACCAACAACTGACTTTGATAATCTGTTTGTCATAGGAAGTGTACGGATACAAAAAAGTTTTTTTTTTCTCAGAATGTATTGTAACCCTTTACCCAACACGACTAGGAGATGACACTTACGGGGCGCGGTACACACTAAAAACTAAAGTGTTAAAACTGACACTTTCAAGGTGTTAAACCCATTCTAACTCTTAGGGGTTTGATTTTAACACTCAAAGTGCAATGCTTTGAGCACTTAGACATTACAATCGTCAGACATCTGAAACTTGAATGGATGGCACTTCCCATGTATCTAGCATTGGTGGTTCTTCCAGAATCGTCCATAATTTGATTTGCGCTTGGTGGGTACATAATTAAAAGGACACAACGCAGATGACGCGGATCGGGCACGAGAGTTCGAGCCTGATCCGCGTCATCTGCGTTGTTTCCTTTTAAGTGTCGCGACATTACACTTGCCAAGTGGTATTATTGTAACACCTGTCAAGTTCTGGGATATCTTCACTTGAACAAAGTGCTAGTTCAGCACTCAGTAAGTGTTAAATACAGCACTTCAAGTGTAGTTTTTAACACTTTAGTTTTTAGCGTGTATCTCATTGGTCAGAGCACTGGACTTCAGATCTTAAGGTGATAGGTTCGATCCTCCCCCGCCTCATCTGGCCCGTGTCAATGGATAAGACGCTGAATCCCAACTGGTCAATTTGGAGCACGATGGTGCACTTTTCGAAGGCATGCTGCACGCCGATGGCATACATGGCTTCACAACTTCAGAGTTAGTAAGTTGGAGAATCTTTTAGTTATTCGCTGCTGCTGGGTGGTTTTGTCATACACGTCGCATGTAGTCTGTAATATTAGTGTCCAGGCCATTTTGGTGGTGGTGGTGGGCGCATGAAATCCAGAAGAGCGTTGTGTGTGTACGGGGGGGGGGGGGGGGGGGGGGAGTATAACTAGTACTCGGTCTCCCCGGAGAAAAGTTTGCAAGACCCAGTGTTCTATCCCTTTACCCAACGAATCGGCCGCATCCGCCCGCGTAATATGCAAAATCAGCAGTTGAAAAAATATTATTTTTCAAAATATGTCAACAAAAACATATCATGTGACCCCTCGTTAGAACGAGCTCGTCGAGCTCGTTCCAACGAGGGGTCACATGATATGGTTTTGTTGTTGAATTTGTTTGAAAAAATGACATTTAAAATAATAAATTTTGATATCGTCTGCGTTGGGTAAAGGGCTAGGGGAGTATCTGGGTCATTTGTTGCGTGTTTGGCCATATATTGGAGACCATTTATTTATTTATTTATTTATTTATTTATTTATTTATTTATTTATTTATTTATTTATTTATTTATTTATTAGGGTGTAACGACATTTTAACAGCCAGGGTCATATCATGTCGGTGACAGTTTTACGGGTGGAGGAAGCCGGAGTACCCGGAGAGAACCACCGAGCAACGACGAGTAGCTGTCAACTCTTCAACATCGTAACTCTGAACTCTGCACCGCGGCACAGGTAGGGTTAGATTGGTTGAAGACATCCGCACCATCGACGTGCAGTACGTCTTAGTACACAGCGTCATCGTGCCCCCATGTTGGCAGTCGGGGTTAAGTGCCTTGCCCAAGGACACAACGCGAGAGCGAGAATCAGTCGATGAAATGATCACCAAACCAATTACCAACCGCGCTCGACGCTGCTCGGCTTCGGTGATCTGACGAGAACCAGTTACCGCGACACCACCGCGCCCACATGGAGACCATTTTGTGGCTCTGTGATATATGAAACTTGCATTGGGCCAATGTTTTTTTAGGGGAGGACATGGCCCCAATCTCCCCCTTCCCCTGGTCCGCCACTGGGTTCTGTGAGGGTACACCGGCTTCCTCTAGCCGTAAAATTGTGCATTTCTTCCCAAACATTAAAAACTACCTGCCTGAATCATACTTGTTTCTGCACTTTACAGAAACTTTTCAACTCACTTTCAATTGAAGCACATATGTACTTCTGTAGAATTCGTCTTAAATGCAGTCGATTTGACGATCATCTGTTTTAGAACGAACTTGTCGAATTAACATTTTGATCTGGTGGAGAACGTGAAACTACTGTAATCATTTTACTGAGATGTCCAATTTCTTTTTGAGCGCGAAGTGACATAAAATGCTGCCACATCCCAACGATAGTGTTGTTCTTCTGTGTGGATCTCACGAAGTGACCCAGGAAGGTTTTATTGCTCTCCATAATTATATTCTTTCCTGCAAAAGGTTCCAGTGGTCGCCTTCTGAAGCGCCATTCTGTGCCCACCTTCTCGTAGCTGTGCTTACCGGAAAGGGAAGGGTGTACTGTAGCAGTTGTTTGGTAGAACAGACATGACTTTTTCTTCTTCTTTTTCTCCATTTCTTTGATGTGTTTGCTTTTGGTAAGCTGTCAACGCTAAGCTGCATTACTGTGCATTACTGGAGTATGGTGACATGAATATTTAAACTATTTAGAGTTCTCTCTCTCTCTCTCTCTCTCTCTCTCTCTCTCTATCTCTCTCTCTCCCTCCATCTCTCTCCCTCCCTCCCCCTCTCTCTCTCCCTCTCTCTCTGTCTCTCTCTCTCTCTCTCTCTCTCTCCAGTCTTTAGATTTTGAAAATTGAAAGCACGCTGTATAGTGCTCGCTAACATTTGAAGTGAAGCGGGCGATTGTTGAGTCCCGGTGTAAAAGGAATGGAAGTCCGTAGGAACGTTAGTCCCTCTGGACTATTATTCCGCGGAATTATAGTCTTAGGTCTAACATTTCTAGGAATAGTAGTCCGGCGGACTACTATTCCTAGAAATGTTAGACCTAGGACTATAATTCCGCGGAATAATAGTCCAGAGGGACTAATTTTCCTACGGACTTCCATTCCTGTTACACCGGCATAACTCATGGTGAACTGATCACATTTTCATGCACGCGTTGTATTATTTGGCCCGTTTCCCACGAATAGATTTGAACTCTTTACAGAAAGCACATGATATCAAAATTTTTATTATTTTATTTTTGTTCACCCAATTCTTAAAAAAAAAAAAATCAGCAAAGCCATACCATGCGACCCCTCACAGTAATGAGCTCGACGAACTCGTTCCAATGCGGGTTCATATGATATGGTTTTGTTGACATTTTTTCAAAATGTTCTACTGCATAATTTAGGTATTACACGTCGGATGCGTTCCATTCGTTAAAAAGGGTTAATCGCTCGCTAAGTGGAACCGAGGCGCGTTGTTGCCTACACGCAAAAAGTAAAAATTGCAGGTGCGATGACGCCCAAGACAGACCGCACGTTTCCGAATCGAAAGATTGCTCTCTCTCTCTCTCTCTCTCTCTCTCTCTCTCTCTCTCTCTCTCTCTCTCTCTCTCTCTCTCTTATGTATTCTTTTCCAAATGACTTCAGTGTACTGCACACTTGCAAGCAAGTTACTGTCATTGGTGTTTGTTAAGCTGCCAGCCAGTACCATGCATTGTAACAATGTTATGTATTCATATTCCTGTTTGAGGAAACGATCACTTATAAGCTTCCGTTTCTGCCGGATCCACCAAGTTTTTCACGTGCACAGTTCTTTTGCTTATCTTACTATTTTGGGAAATAAATATTGTTTAACCCTTTACCTTACATGAAAAGCAGACGACACTTGCAAAAAATCTTGAATAACTAATTTTTTTCATTTTTTGTCTCAAAAACATAGGTTATGACCCTCATTGGAACGAGCTCGACGAGCTCGTTCCAAGGAGGGGTCTTAAACTATGTTTTTGAGACAAGAAATGAAAAAATAAAGAAAATTAATTGGCGATTTTTATGAATAGAGCTGGCCGTTTTTCCCGTTATGTGGGGTAAAGGATAAAACTAAAACTGTCCGACGCCACACAGCCATGGCATGCGAGCGCGTGTCGTTAATCCTCTTTAAATAAATGAGATAACCCTTGTAAAACATATCATATTTAAGTACATTTTTTTTTATTCTGTGCTATAAAAACACAGTTCAGGATCTCTTTTTGGAACAAGGTCGTAGATGGCTCAAAAGCTTTGTTTTTGGCAACATTGAAAAATAATCAAATTTGAACGGCGATTTTTGTGCGAATAACGATGTCGGTTATGGCCGTTATGCCATGGGGGAGTTACTGACAGCATCACGTTTAACCATTGAAATCAAACATTTTCTATAATGCATCTAGAGCTCACTGAGCGCTGTCAAATAAGATTCAATTGGTTCAATTGCATTGTAGGAAAATAATTCCGTATTTTATTTTTCTTTTGGATTGTTTTTGTCTTTTTTGTTTTTCAACATCAATTTGCAGAGAGTTAATCCATTGAACAGGACACAAACAATTTTATAATCACTTGAATGACCACACGCCGACTTTGTTGGGCGGAGGGGGTGGTCAGTTAAGTGCAAGGCGACCTCAGCTTGGTTTACTGAAGCAAGAATGGCACAGTTGTGACTGTATTCGGCTGTGAACAAGTTATTTCGATATGGCATTTTGGAGTACTTTGTGTGTCTGCGATCTACCGTAACACAAGTAATAATAATAATAATAATAACACTTAGGCCGGCCAATGATTTGTCGCGGTTCTCGCGTGAAAAGGACTTGGTTACCCCAGTGTTCCCAACTGCATCCCTATTCCCACGCTTCTTCTCTCCTCGCAACACTCGAAGATGAACTGCTTGATGACCCCCCAAGCCCCGTTCTTCTCACTCTCTCCGATAAGCATACCTCCTTTGTATCACTCACTAATCACATGTCCTTCATTCACCCATCCCATTTCCCCACTATACTCCTAGTGAATCTTATTCAGTTATACAGGTCTTTTGGGCATTCTGGCTCTCCTTTTTACTGTCCTTTTCCAATTTCCCCCCTCTGTTCCAGGGACCGCGACCTCAGCTTGAACAACAGTGTTCCCCCAAAGGTGCCATCAAGATATTCTTCGAAACCCGGCTTCTCTTTATCACACGGGCCGGCTTCTCTTTATCACGCAAGGTGACGAATTACTGGTTGTTTTCTCTGTGTTTAACTCCTGGCAAAGACTCGAGACTTAAAATGGTAACACACAATACTCCTGTTGGTTCTGTATAGAAGCATGATCTTTCTTTTATTTTTTTTTTTTATCCATTTCGAAAAGTAGACGGCACTTGCAAAACATTAATGAGCACTTTATTTATTTATTGGTGTTTAATGTCACATACTTATGCACAATGGCTAATCGAGACCGTGACAGTTTTATGGGTGGAGGAAGCCGGAGTACCCGGAGAGAACCACCGAGCATCGACGAGCAACTGTCAGCTCCACAACATTCTAACTCTGTTCAAGCTCCGCTCAAGCAAGGTTACAGCGGTTGAAGACATGTGCACCATCGACATGCAGTACGTCTTAGTACACGGCGTCATCGTGCCCCTATGCAGGCAACCGGGATAAAGTGCCTTTCCCAAGGGCACAACGCGGGTCGTCTCGGACGGGGATCGAACTCGGGACCTCTAGCATAGAAGTCCAACAGTCTACCACTGAGGCAACGCGCTCCCTTATTGAACAATTAAAATTATTCTCAAAAACATAGTTTATTGCCCTTCATTTGAACGAGCTCAACGAGATTGTTCAAATGAGGGGTCATAAGCTATCTTTTGGAGAAATAAAAAACATAAAATAAATAAATAAAAGCATTTTTTGGTGAATAGCGTTTGTCGCTTTGTTTCTTAAGTTTGTTCTGGTAGGGGAACCAAATGTGGTTACATGGACCCAAATATACACGTGTTTTGCTTCTGAATCTTTCACATGTACTGGACTGTTTTTTTTTATAAACAAGACAGGCAACCCTATATGAAATACACTGGTCCTAGATCACATTACGTCTCTTTTGTTTAGGTTCTTTTACGGATTTGGGTTCTACTTGGAAGCAAATTTCACGCGGACTTCTCTGTGTATTTTTTAAAGTGTTAATGCGAATATAGACTACGACATGCCATTATGGAAATATTGCGTTCAGGTAATGGCTGGTATGGACGTCAAATTGGTAGGAAAATACTGTAACGCGATGACTATTACATAAGAGAGAGTTCGTTGAGCTCATTCGGATGCGTGGTCATGAGCTATGTTTTTACGCAAAAATTAAAAAAATAGTTATTTAAGAATTTTGTTTGCAAAGTCGTCTGTCTTTCATGTTGGGTGAAGGGTTAAAAAATTGATAAAAGATTGACAACCATATCCTTGTATACTTCTGCTATACAACAGTACGGTAAAACTATCTTGTTTTGAGCGACGACAAGACTTGTTTATGTCACGGAGAAAAACCGAGGAAGTGATATTTGACTGAGCTTCATTCGACACTGATATAGGACAGACTAATTAATATTTTTAATCAGTCATCGTGTGGTTTCAGGTTAAAAATTAATTTGTTTACCTCTCAGAAAGCACTTTACTGCAGTTTGTCACCTTTCAACATGGGCAATGATATTTCGCAACAGAAGATAAAACCAACGACAGTTTCATTCGCCAAAAGTACTTTCCAAAACAACAAATGACAACCCATTTTCCATTCGTCTCAGCCTTAGACAAATTACAATAACATGGGTAGATTCAGAGGGGGCGTGCCAGTCCTAAATTTTGTATTTACGTCTTTTTAACCCTTTACCTAACACGAAAAGCAGACGACACTCGCAAACAAAATTCTTGAATAACTAATTTTTTTTCATTTTTGGTCTCAAAAACATAGGTTATGGCCCCTCTTTAGAACGAACTCCACGAGCTCGTTCCAAGAGGGGTCATAACCTATGTTTTTGAGACAAAAAAATGAAAAAATAATAAAAATTGTTTTGCGATTTTTGTGAATAGCGCTGGTCGGTTTTTGGCCGTTACGTTGGGTAAGGGTTAACAAGCAACTCTACCAAGGGACACGATAATATCGGTGATAAAAATGGACACTCACTACCAAAGTTAGTGGATATCCATGTTTTAATGCCGATAATACCGTACCACATGCATACAGCTATGGGCCTAGCACATACGCGGGTCGCATTGGATTCGATATAGCTTTTCTTCAAAATTTGAATGCTGGAATATTGTGGTTCAAAACATCGTATTCGTGTGTAAAAAAGCCAGCGAAGGACCACCCTGACCTTCCGTGTGCCAACGTTTTCTCACTAAGCTCGTCGTGTGAGGCTTCGCATTATGAGCCAAGCGAAATGGGTAACATCACAGCATATGAACGGCTCATTGGCAGAATTTTGTAAAATGAACCACGGTAGGCCTATTCTAGGTGGGCCATCTTAACACATCAGTCTTTCTATACTTTTCTCTTCATAAACGGTTAACCGAAAAAGGCACCTGAAAAATATAACGTAATGCTTTTTTTCAGACTGCCTCAATTTCTAATTTGTACACAATTGTGATAAACGGGGTGACAACCCTTTAATCTTGATGAGATTGCTCTTATCCGAAAGCATGAAAATGCATCTTGGACTAACCTCGTTATGGAAATAGACTTTCGGTAAAGTTATCTCCCCTGAAATTACCAGACAAGCGAGGAAGGTCCAACTTAGAAGCATGTAATTGTTGAGAAAACATCTATGACATCAGTAAAAAATAAAGCGAAGTTTCCCTTTGTTATAATTAAATAGACGAAAATGACAGACAGCTCTTTGAGCTGTCTGCTGTTTTTGCCTATTAAATTACAAAGGAACACTGATAAGTTTTTTTTTTATTTTTGTTTCGTGAATGTGCGTTGACAGTAATTTGCGAGTCTTTATTTTTCCCAGGAAAACATTTTAGTAAACTTTACCTCCTGGACTTTTAGATCACTGAAAAGTATAGTGTCTGTATGTATGACAGTTGCACACCGCTGCTCGGTGGTTCTATCCGGGTACTCCGGTGTACTCCACCCGTAAAACTGTCCGACATGAGGCGGCCCTGGCTGTTGAAAGTATCGTTAAACCCCAATAAATAAATAAATAAATTGTGTCAGTATTATATGTTACGATAAGCACACTGTTGATATAATGAACAGGAAAAGTTACAGAACATCAAAAGATGGAGGAAGCGCTGTTTTCTTATTTTTAAACAGGTTTAACCCTTTGACCTCTTGTGGTATCTTCCATGCCAATTCAATGGAACCACTTGGAAGAGTCCATATTCATAATTTGGGGTAGGCCAATCAATACTTTCAACGTGCAGCCTCTGGGCTGCACGTTGAAAATATTGATTGGTCTACCCCACGCATCTACTGAACAGCCATCCTATTTAATGACTTTATGACGTATCGTGTTTCTGGGCCGAAAAAGGGCAGCTAGGGTTCAAAGGGTTAAATAAAGAATAATAGCAAACGTTGAAACTGATTGGACAAAAAAGGCGACTGTATATTTATACAACTCCACTGGAAAATGCCTGAAGTTAGCGAAATAATGCACACATCAATGATACAAATTCGCTAATATTTCGAAATTTCGTTTTTTTTATGACATTCCCACACCCCTTGCGTTAAATGTGCTGACAACGTTAGAAAATTAAGGGGAGCTAACTTTCCTGTAAATCTCTTCCAGGGACGAATATTATCAGCCATGGATTTCTCGCATACATATTTCGGGTCCTTATTTCAAATATTTCTTCAAAGCACTGTTTAATGATTTAATATATTATACTAGTGAATATAAGGTTTGAAGACGGAAAATAATTTTTGTTGAGCCAAAATGAATAATATGTTTATGTAAGATAATCCTTTATATTATCTGGCACTACAATGAGAGTGAACTGCATTTGAAAACAATGTCCTCTAAAAACTAACAGTTTTGATTTTTTTTTGCTTCAAAATCATAGTTCGTCATTCTTTATCTGAGCGAGCTCAACAAGCTCGTTCCAGTGAGGGATCATAAACAATTTTGGGGACAAAAAATGAAAAAATGATAAAATTTGAATGGCGATTTTTGTGAATAATGGTGGTTATTTTTATTATGCAAAGTAAAGGATAAAGTAAGGGTCAACCCTTTGGACGCTGGTAGTATATTCCCTGCCAGTTCAGTATCCTCAGCTGGAGGAGTCTATATTCGTTACGTGGGGGAGCACCAATCGATATTTTCTACGTGCAGCATTATGGCTGCACGTTGAAAATTTTGATTGGTCTACCGCACAAATTCAGCGAGTAACTATCTACTTTACGAAATCAGTTCGTATCACGATCATGGGCAAGAAAAGTGTCCTTTCGGATTCAAAGTGTTAATGGCAATTGTCTTGGGAATAACAGAAAGAGCAACGTACTCCGTATTTTTTTTTTTTAATTATCAGGGGTGAGGTGTGTTGTTCAATAGCCAACAATTTAAGGAAGGCTAAAAAGACCTTCATTCCTGCAGGTCTTGTTGAGTCCATACGTTGTAAGAAAATATTGCGTTCTAGTCGTTATTAGTTCGTTCGGGAACAGCTTGCACTGGCAAAATGTTGGCATATAAATCGTTGCACACGTTATTTAGTGCCTGGAAAACTGCAGTTATTGAGTGTTTAAATAATTACCCAGTTCCGTGTATGGCAGAACGTCCCACTCATGAACCGAGGTCACTGGGTGCGAGTCAACTTCGTTTCAATTATTTCCTCATATTCATTCATGCCAAGGGGTGCAAAATGGGTATGATGACTACTAACAAATAATGTGGAAAATTAAGCTATGTGAATTCTCTTAATTTGGCTTCCGCTTGGCGGCGCTTAGAATCTGACGCTTCAAGCAACTATTTTCCTGTCATAATGGACCTACGATATAAATGTATAGGAGGTTTTCCCGAAGCGTGATGTATAAATAGCTGAGTGAGAAGAACGAAAACAAACAAGAGACGCCCAGAGTTTTGTTGCCAAGGTAATTTCTAACATTTTCATAAAAAAGTAGATTTTACAGCATCTAGTCATTTAGACAGCGACAGCACTCAGAAAAATCAGAACCAGATTTAGTTCCATGTAAAACCAAACCCATCGAAGAACCAGCACAAAATTTATTTCTTCGCTTGATCAAGAACCAGGCAGTTTCATATTGATTTGCCTGTCTTCTGTATTTGAAAACTTTTCGTTATTACAAATTGAACACTTACAACAAATATATTTTTCAAAAACCTTCAACAAAACCATTATGTGACCCCCTCATTAGAACGAGCTCGTTCCAGTGAGAGGTCACATAATATTGTTTTGTTGAAACTGCTTTGAAACAATTTAAAAAAAAAACAATAATTAAAATAATTAATTTTGATAACGTGTGCGTGGGCAAAGGATTAACGCATGCGTGATGCGACAACGGAAGACGTGTTTCTAACGTTGCTTATTCGCCATTTTGAAACGTCAACTTGACGCGACTTTATAGTTTACAATTTATACACTTCCGGGAGCCCTGGCAGTCCATTTAATGTGACGGATTGAAGAACAAAAGCATGTGTGTGTTTGGTTCCGTTTGACCAAATTTGGTTCGACTACACACTAAAAACTAAAGAGTTAAAACTGACACTTTCAAGGTGTTAAACCCATTCTAACTCTTAGGGTTTGATTTTAATACTCAAAGTGCAATGTTTTAAGCACTTAGACATTACAATCGTCAGACATCTGAAACTAGAATGGATAGCACTTCCCATGTGTCTAGCATTGGTGGTTCTTCCAGAATCGTCCATAATTTGATTTGCGCTTGGTGGGTACATAATTAAAAGGACACAACGCAGATGACGCGGATCAGGCTCGAGAGTTCGTTGATTTATTGTAACACCTATCAAGTACTGGGATATCTACACTTGAACAAAATGCTAGTTCAGCACCTAGTAAGTGTTAAATACAGCACTTCAGGTGTAGTTTTTAATACTTTAGTTTTTAGCGTGTACCCGGACAAACTGAAGAACCTTAGAGCTGCCAGAGCGTAGTTTACAGCATAAGGAAGATTTTCTTCCTTCGAGCCTTATCTGAAGAAACTGATGAAATGGGTAGAACTTGTTCGTGTCAGTTCCCAAGCATGCTAAAAAGGCAAAAATAAATGTCTTTATCCGTGTCAATACACGCAAAAAACTAAAGTGATAAAAAGTACACTTGAAGTGCTGTATTTAACACTTACTAAGTGCTGAACTAGCACTTTGTTCAAGTGTAGATATCCAAGAACTTGTAAGGTGTTACAATAATACCACTTGACAAGTGTAATGTCGCGACACTTAAAAGGAAACAACGCAGATGACGCGGATCAGGCTCGAACCCTCGAGCCTGATTCGCGTGATCTGCGTTGTGTCCTTTTAATTATGTACCCACCAAGCGCAAATCAAATTATGGACGATTCTGGAAGAATCACCAATGCTAGACACAAAGGAAGTGCCATCCATTCAAGTTTCAGATGTCTGACGATTGTAATGTCTAAGTGCTTAAAGCATTGCACTTTGAGTGTTAAAATCAAACCCTAAGAGTTATAATGGGTTTAACATCTTGAAAGTGTCAGTTTTAACACTTTAGTTTTTAGTGTGTAAGCTGATGCAGACGCAGCATTCGCCTCTTTCGCTGCAAGATTTGTGTTGGAAATATGCTGGTGTGGGAAGGGGTCAAGAGCATGCGCAACCGGAAAAAGTTGGTTTATGTACGCCATTAGACACTGTCAGTTGAGCTTTCGTCGGGAACTATACAACTGTTAGAACCCTGTGATTATCTACAGTATAACTTATACTAACAACATTGAGACAGCTAATTGCTTAAGTATTTTGAGAAGAAAACATTAAAAGAAACGTTACCCACATTGTTAAAATGAAATTATTTATTTTCTCCTGTCTGACATTGATGACATTCAGTGGGGTGCAGTGAAGGATGAGATGTGCGCCCCCCCCCCCCCCCACCCTCCTATATTTCCAGCCGAGACATTTTCGGCTGGAGAAGAGTCCTCGATATCGTTTCGTTCTCTTTGGCAATAATATAGGCCTACTTTTTAGGTGATTAGATTTGGCACCGATTTATGTCACACATCCAGCTGGTCATAAAATTTGGGTCATGGCGGACCCGGTTTGAGCTGACGGGGGTGGGGGGGGGGGGGGGGGCAAGCATGACAAATTTCAAATTTGGAGTACGGTACGTATTTTAACCAAACTCACTAGTGACTAATATTCCCACTACACCATCAAATCCATGCCTTTATCATATGACTCGTCCATTTTGTTCACTTTAAAACATTTGATATTTTGTTTTCATATCAATCAATGATAAATAAAGCCTTCCGTTAATTTCATTGGTCAATTTCAAAACTAGACAATTTGATAGGCTGAACAAAATAAAATGGCCCATATTCATAATATCCATTATTAGAGTTGGGAGCTTTCATTGGTCAATTTCAAAACTGGACAATTTGATTGGCGAAACAAAATACAACTGGATGAAATTTGCATAATTTCGGTTGGGAGAATTTACGTTATCTATCCTATTTTGGGTGGGTTATATTGTATTAATCTTTTACCTACAAGAAAAACGCCATTTATTTTTTTTATATTTTCACTTTTTGCTTCCAAAACATAGGTTATGACCCCTCAATGGAACAAGCTCGTTCCAATGAGGGGGTCATAACCTATGTTTTGGAAGCAAAAAATGAAAATTTTAGTTACACAGTGATGTTTTTTCCAAGTGCCGTCTGCAACTCCAGTTAGGTGATGGGTTAAAAAGTCCTACTAAGTGGCTAATTTGTGCGTGTGTGTGTCATATGATAAATAGAATATGAAATGAGTGTTTTTCTCATATAATATTTATGAAACTGGTCCGAATTTTCCGTTTGGGCTCCCCAGAGGCTCGTCAAAACGGAAAATTCTTAGACTCGCTTCATAAATATTATATGAGAAAAACACTCATTCCATATCCTCTGTTTATGATGTAATTGAAATATTTGATCAGTTGGGACTTGGGACATGAAAGTTTGGACAAATCAGGTTTGCCCTCACCCCCAAATCCCGAGACACCCCGGACGACATTGGTTAAAACCGTCAGTGAGTTGTAACAAAATGGATGTGGTTTACCATCAGTCCAAAGCTTCACATGGCTTATAGTTGGTCACCAAAAATAGCGTTTGTGACATCATCAATTAAGTCTCCATCCCTGATATTAAGATGCTGTGTTCTTTTATCTGTTTGCTTACACGAACTAGAATATACAGTATTTAACTTGTTAATTGATATATAGATATTATCATAACAGTGTGTTGATCCGTGTCGTAGTATCACGTCTGGATGAGGTGGCGAGATTTTCGGATCACACGAGCTGCCTGCGGCAGCTCGTGTGATCCGAAAATCTGGCCACCTCAACGAGACGTGTTGCGACGACACGGATCAACACACTGTTATGATGATATGTTTATCATATGACACGCAAATAGTAACATAATTTGCTAACTTCGATTCACTGGCCGTTATAAATTAGATACCCAGATTCTTCCCGGCTGATACAGGTCTGGACTCTGCCGATATAAATTACCCGGGCAATAATAGAGGGAGTTTCTTCCATTAATTAATATGCGGTGAAAAGCCGGTTACAAAATAGCAGACGAAACAACAACGACTTCCCTAGTTACGAAAACTATTCACGGAAACTCTCGGATATTTCCGTGGGAGTGTGATATGGATTTTTGATTTCCGAAAGAGTGTGATATGGACTTTTGATCCGGAAAAATCTCACCCGGTGTGATACAACAGTTTGGAAAACATCGTCAAACAGTAGTGATGTTTAGGGAAAAAATGTCATAGTCACATGATAAAAATCTTTATACAGACTCTCTGTCGAGTTTGATCCGGAAGTCCACATTTAAGTCTTATAGAAACGTTCGTTAAATGGACATTTACCTGTTTTTTTTACAACATTTACTTTTGGTAATAATTTATTAGAGTGCCTCCAGGTACTCGCTACCAGACTTTTCTGGAGAAAAAATTAAACCAGAGAAGTGTGCAAGCCCATAAATATTTAGAGGTTATTACTTGGTTAGTTTCATATCGGCCGAGATGTCAACCCGGGGTAACTTAATATCAGTTTGAGACCGAAGGTCGATGGATGTTTTGAATGTACCGAGGGCTGATATTTCGGCCGATATAAAATTGACCAAGTTATTACCTCTCTATTTATTGACGCAAAACAGATAATTGCACACATTTTCAGATCTGTAGGGGTGTAGGCATCATTTGTTTAGCCCTTTACCCAACGTAACCATGTTCAACTATTCTCGTTATTCGCATCTATTTACCAAATAGTTATCTCCCCTGATTGCTAGGAATTGGCTTGCAAAAATTAGCACTAATTGAATGGGGAATTTTTATATTTCTCAAAATTATATAAAACCCGTGAAAGTTATATTTGCTCTGCGCATCAGACGTTTAAGAACAATATATATGCTCTCACTTGGTGATATAATCGAACCATTTCATTCGACCAATTTTTTTCCCCTGTTCATTTAAAAAGGTACGGTTATTTCGTGTAGAGTGCCATGTAAAATAATGGAAAATTGCGTTTTCGTCAACTTTTAGAGATTAAAATATTTTTTAGTCTTCATATTAGCAATGCTCTGCGCATATGTGCATATAATATAGATATTGTCCTCTCTAATCATATAAAAATATATAATCTGACATTTGCCCATTTTTTTCCTTTTGATGTTAAAACCAAGACAAATTTGATTGTTGTAAAAACAGTTGAACCCACAGTCCACAATATGCAGAAGGTTTCGGTGTGAATAAAAGGAAAGGTGCGATAGCCCTATTAATTACTTTCAGTTCAGCCAGAAATGTGAAGCTTGTCGCTTATTTAACTAGTATGCCTCATTGTCCATTGAAGTCCATAAATATATGTATGTGTGTGTTTTTTCTACAATAAGAAGATAGTTTGCGTTGCAATTTGTAATGTCACACAGATACTGTTGACTCTGTCCGGAGGTTCCTTTAATACCTGCTTTAAAAGAGATGGCTCACACTTTCACAAGCATGGCCACTGAAAGACAGCTACGTTCACATTTGCATATTGACTGGAAAAAAATTGCACAGGGAGAAAAGCTGCCACGCCCTGTACGAACAAGTACCTCGGTGCCAAGAAATATTCTGCCCACCAAATATGAAGTTGAGAGACTAATAGAAAAAGATGGAAAGGTAAGATTTATTTCAATAATAACTCAATTATAGTGCATGTACAAACGGGTCAACGGGTCAATAAGCCACCGGTCAAAGAACCGCCGTCCAAACAGCCACCCGATTAAAATTCCCTTTTTTAAGATCGGACAAGAAAAAAAGCCACAAAAATGCGGACAAAAACCCAGTTAATATTTTCCGCCGCTACGTTTACAACTTTCATTATAGCAACAAATAATTATTTATATATTGCATTTTAGAAGGAATTTAGTTATTTCGCTATTTAATTTCCAATAATTTAGTACGAATATTAAATAATTTATTTGTAATAGATAATTACACCGGGTCGGAGAAAATCAAGCTTATCGAGACGTTTTCAAAATTTTTAGGGCAAGTTTTGAAATGTAATTTTAAAAATTCAGGCTATTGTCATCACGTGTTACGTGTTTTTAAATATATATACTGTTATAGGTACTGTATGTATATAGTGATATATATTTATAAATTTATGTGTATTATATCCATTTTTATAGTAGGCATGGTCAGTTTATTATTTTTTCTCATACGCTGCACACTTGGCATCCTCTTTTGTGGCTTTTTTTATTTTCTCATCAGCTGCAATGACTTTGATCCAGGTGTGCCGGAAGCACTACAGGGCTGGAGGGGCAGACCTATGAAGAAGGGCATTATGTATTTTTTTCATTCTCTTAAACCGTTACCTATCGTAACGGGAAAAACCAGCCAGCGCTATATATACACGAAAATCCCCATCCAATGTTTTTTTACTTTTTTCATTTTTTACTTCCAAAACATAGTTTATGACCCCTCATCGTGTCGCGCTCGTTCCAATGAGGGGTCATAACCTATGTTTTGGAATAAAAAAATGAAACACTTTAGTTATACGAGGATGTTTTTTCCCAAGTGTCGTCTGCAACTCACATTAGGTAAATTGTTCAATAAGGCAATTTTTGCACAGTTTGAAAAAAGGGCCAATTCTTTGAAATTTTCGAAGAAAAAAGGGAAATCCTTGCGCCCGCTCGCCCCCGTAGACTGAAGGCAGGAGGGACCCTCGTTGATTCGGCGCCCCTGCCTTGATCTCACAACGGTCACTCAAATGATCCACCTAAGTTCTGATAAAACCGCTGACGCATTATTTTTCATGCGTGACTTCTGCTTGCCATTGATGTTAAAATCTTCGAAATCTCTTCCTCTTCCCTCCCCCGATAAACCTGTTCCGTTTCTATACCCCCACCCCAACATCGTAGTTGAGAGGACAGTGTAAAGTACCAACATTCTCAAAATCAAAACAATTCTCGATTATTGTAATCAAATTAACAATTCTCTTAAATGATTGCACAATAAACTGTCTGACGCCTTCATTCTCAACTTACTTCTCTCGCCGCTTGAGAAAACGATTTCCCGACAAACAAGATTTTATTCACACCTTTCAGTGGATCAATGCTAATTACATTACAGTCAGACTCCAGTATTCACAGGGGGAGATAACTTTTCGAATAATACATCCCTACGACGAATTAAGTTGAGTATGGCCAAAACCGGCCAGCGCTATTCTCAAAAATCGCCAATTAATTTTCAAAATATTTTCATTTTTTTCACAAAAACATAGGTTATGACCCCCTCGTTGGAACGAGCTCGGCGAGCTCGTTCCAACGAGGGGTCATAACCTATGTTTTTGAGACAAAAAATGAAAACAATTAATTATTCAAGAATTTTTTTTGCAAGTGTCGTCTGCTTTTCATGTTAGGTAAAGGGTTACTGTGTGTTTAGGGGGCGGGGGGGGGGGGGGGGGGTCAACAATGCAACTCAAGGATGAGAATGTCTTGCAAGTAAAAACTTGGCCAGGGGTCAAACCCTGGCCAGAGATCAATTTGCAATTTGGAGGAGATTATGCGTGGGGGTGACTCCCTTCCATAATCTCCTCCAACTTGGGCTTTTGCTGGGTGGTGGAAAGTGACTTGCAATGGCATGTATTCATGCATTTTTGCAGGTTGAAGTCTCGCATTTGCCACTAAATTATTTCAATCACATTCAGATTATTTATTTCTACTTGGTCAGATAGTGTTATATGTTTTTAGTGGATTTGGAAAATGTAATACATGTTATGGATTAGATAACTTATTTAAAGAATATTCACATCTGAAGAGCGTGTTTGGCATGTAATTTTGGGAAATACCTGGGCAATTGTGGAGCGGAACCTAATCTCTTCTACCACAAGAAGTCTACAATCACTGAAATTAGTCAGCGGAATGGGCAATGTTGTGGTAAAAGGAGTGGCAGAATGCCACGCCATTTACCGCGACATTGTCGATCAATGTACCGAATATCAATAACGCTCCCGACTCGATTTTGCCAAACTAGCAACAACCTGTTACAGTTTTACGTGTATGTGTATATGAAGGTCTTTGATAGCCCAAGCTTTAATCCCGATTGTCACGGGGGGACGCGATGGCACTAAGTACTAAGGCACACTCCACGTCGATGGTGCACATGTCTTCAACCAATACTGACCTGCTTGGGTGGAGTTAGTGCGCTGGGGAGTCTCGTGAACATGTTTTGCGAGAATCCATACCTGCTTTGAGTGTCCCTGGATCCCATGAGGCCGTCATGGGCAGGGACCGACCTGGGCATGCGCCAGTGCGTATTTGGTTCTGAAACATCAGGACCTGGCTCTTAAATCTCAGAAATAGGCTTCTCAGTTGGCGCGTAACTTCTCAGATCATATTTTGATATTCTTTCGATGGATAATCGAGAGAGACACTCTTACATGTATTATATATATGATTATGATTTATCATTGTTGTAGAGTGCTTAAGTTAATACCTCAAGTCTTAATTACCAAGCATTGATCTTCACTGTGGTTTCTGATCAAGTCTTGGCTGCCTACATAGGCAGCCAATACTTGATCAGAAACCATAGTGAAGATTAATGTTTTCTATAGTGTACTAAATGAAAATGGTGAGAGCTATTACATACTTGCAGTGTGTGTTACAAACAGCAGTGTGACTCCGTAAATTGAAATCTGGCGCATGAATTGAAAAAATAGGCTCCGAGGCTAGAGCGTATTTTAAATAGTCCTGATCGGTCCCTGCATGGGTGAACTACTGTTGTATACTGATAACACATGTTAAACCTTTAGCAACACAACTTTTAATGTTTAAAGCATAAACTGAGTTTGACATTTTTTATTATGAAAATAAACAATATTTACCAATAAAACCTTACAAATATGGATGTCAATGAGCCGGTTCCAATGAGAGTCATATTTGTACAATTTTATTGAAAAGTGTCAGAATATTTCTTGTCATGTTAGCCTTGTACTATAAGTTGCAGGACCTTTACTTGCCAGGAATGGCGTCATGTGAGGCTCAGCTCGATCAATATTAGGCGAGGCCTCGCCTAATATTGATGGCGCTGAGCCTCACATGACGCCATTCCTGGCAAATATGCGTCCTGTAACGTATTTATAATGCCACCAAATGAATGAAATAATAAATTAAAAGATCCAAATCGCTTCATTTTGAATATTTATCAGAAAACTGTCTTTTATTTGCACGAAAATAGGTAAAAAACTTGAAGTGGAAAAATTAATTCGGAAACAAAGTGGCGCCTAGCAGAGGAGATGCATGGGGTCATACACGGTCGCTGGCAGTGTATGGACTCAATCCGATTGCCGGTTCCCCATCGAATAACCTAATGTCGCATAGTCCACCGATGCTATTAGAGCACGTTAACTGGTCAAATTAAACAGGCGGCATAATAATGGTCATGTTGCTGCCACTACGTTGGGTAAAGGGTTACATTGTCTCAACTCTTTTCACACGAATACCAGCAGAGGTGCAGCGAGAATCTTTGTGGGAATCATTTCTCGGATTCTCGTCGAAATATAACCCGTGCCCACTTCTGTTCGACAGTGGGTTAAGAGGCTACCGTGAATGCGGGATATCGTATTTGACTGATTTAATTAGAAATATTTACTCTACATACATAAATACAAGATTTCACATCATGGGAATTTTTTTCAAAAGTAGGTTTTATGGCACCTGCCAAAAATGACAATCTTTGTATGAAATCCACGCAACTGACATACTGACACCGCTTTAGCGATCTTAAAATATATACACTTCGGATTAATTGGCTTAAGGAGTTCAGCAAAACAAGATATGATACATGGAATATGCAGTTCTACACTGCTTGTGTACAAACCATTTAAATTTGCATTTGCACGTTAAGTCACATGAAAGTAATGAACAGAAAAATAACATTTACCCCTACTAGGCTTTGGGTAACAACGTAATAGATTTATGCCGAGACAGTCCACAAAATCACGTTAAGATATAATTCATGCGATAGAACGAATCGCCGAACAAAATGCCATGTGCTAAGGGAAAATAACCCTGACGCCATATGTTGTCAGCCATTCATGTACTGATGCGCTAGAAGCACGATTGAGGTAGGGGATGGGGGCATGGATGTCGAATACACGCGGGTTCGACCATGGCTCGACCCGGTGTGAGATACGTCGAAACACTGAAGCACAGAAACATCATTTCTTGATTTTCAGATCTTCATAAATGGTGTTAGTAAGTGGGATCAGAGAGGGGGAAAAAGGCCATATTACACCCTCGCAACAGTTGACTACCGCCTTTCTTGTCACGCCACGTTTTATCGTTCCTGTCCTTCAGGGGAACAAGGCGCTACTGCAATGCCTCGAGGAACGTTAAAAAAGTACAGCAACTAATGTACAAATATACATCCTAGCATATTTTTTCTCTTTTTCTTGATGTCATAGGGTGGTTGTGGAACGCTCGTTTTACGACAAAGTACTAACGGGAGATGGCAGAACCAGCAGAGATCTGTTGGCCTTACAGTAATGTGGCTCTCGTACAGTTCGAATGCTGTATAACAAATTAACTCAAGCACTGAAGTTATTATTATGTGAATATTTAAAAATTGCAAATTATGTAACAATTCGTTGGTTCGTTCGTGCGTTCCGTTCATTCTACTCAAAAGCATCTGGAAGATAATGGGACACTGAGGGATGAGTCTAAACTCAATTTGTCACGACTGTCATGACTCATGTCCCGCTGTTAAATAATCAGAACGACACGCGAGTGTGGATGGGTTAATCGATATGGCACTTGTGCCATCGCGGAAGGATAAAATTCGAGGCCGGTAATAAAAATCATCAAATTTTAATTAATGATTATTCATATAATAAGTGTTTGGAATCTATATAATATTTCTGCGTCCGTTGGAATATTGCCCACCCGTGGAAAGTGACCAGTCCACGGTAGCCGTACTGCAGATATCTAAATTCATTTCTGTTACTCTCCGTTGGACCCACCCAGACAATGCCAGTCCACCCACTATAATATATTACATAGCCCACCAAACCACTTACACCGTCGAACCAACTAATGTGCTTTCTTGCACTGTGCATATTTGCATTGCTCATAAAGTTTTTCGGTTTTTTTTTTGCTTGAGCAATGTTTCATCTTTTGTAAATATGTTGTTGAGACACGTAACCACAAACAAAAACCTACTTCACATTGTCTCATCGCCCGATCGCTACATCTGTTTCCCTTGCAAGTGAAAACGTTCAGTAAATAGTCCAACAAACACAGTCATAACAAAATATCTTCTTCAATGTACTGATATTACTGCTTACCTACTTATCGTTGCAGGGGATAGCAAATCCAACCTAGGCCCAAATGATTTTATCCCTTCTCTGTCAGTCTCCCATGATAATGTTCACAGTTTACGTTTTAAACTAGCACGGATTGTTGATCTTTTAGAGGACATGCTTCAACGAAACACATTTAAACGAAGAATTTGACTCAAGTGATATCAAAATAGTCGACCTCTCTTTGCCCGTTACAGAGACAGTTTTGGTGGTGGCAAATATATAATTAGCAAAAGGACTCACATATAGAAACATTAATTATGAATCAGTGGGGGCACATTCTATGGGCCAGAGTGGCCGAAAGCCAGAGCCCCCACCCATAGGAATGGGCATGAGGTATCGTAGAAATGTCTACTTTGAAGTACAGATTCGGAAAAAGTTTATAACTTGAACGGCTACTGTACATAATGTCTGTCTTGTATCCGACTATCCCGCTCTCATATTCTCCTTCTCGCTGCTTAGAGACTCAAATCATATACCGTCCACTGAGAGCAACAAGGCTACATCTGGAATGCTAAAGCATTCCAGATGGCACCTTGTTCTACTGGAGGGATGATATATTCGACACCTAGAGCGAGGAACTATAAAAGGGACGACTGAATTTATCCCATGACCCTAACTAAATCCTTTTCGTCGGCCCTGATTCCGTCGGCCCTGATTCTCTTGGTGGGTGGATGAGACTCAAAGCTGGCCACGGTAGTAATATTCTATTACAGCAAGTAGACAGTGACACGACTAGCCAGATGGGTGCATACAATGTCATCCTGTAACCAAAATAAACGTCCACCAAACCTACGTGCAAAGTTGCAAACGGCACATCATTGGGGACTGGGGTATTGTCGCTGTATACTATAACCAACAATATTAACATGGCAATGTGTAGAGTTACTCGACCATTCATAGCGATGCCGCCTACGCCGAAATGGATCAACCACTGTATTGTTCATGGAGTCCATCGCTGACATTTATAAAACGTTGCTTGCTACAGGATCGCGGGAGTCTAGTGAAGATTTATAGGCCCACCTGAAAATATATCGTTGGCTTGCTTCTTTTCTCTTCGTTCTTAGAGCTGGCGTTGAAACGTATATTTTCGGAGGTTACAACAGAAATCTCTTCACGGGTGACTGGGTCTTGTTTAATCGACACTAATTTATTATTTTAGCTTGCTAATTAACTGATCATAACATTTCAATATACACTTTTTTTCTTTTTTTTTTCGAAAATATTTCTGTACGTGATCATTAAGAGAGACTATTATCTGAAAGTCTAATGGAATATGTTGCAGTATTAACCTCACTAAACGTCGCGGTATTTACTTATCATGTCATTCAAGGCAGTAAATCTTCCAAATCGATGGCGTGTGATGACGTGGAGGGTGTTACGCTGTGACTGCAGTAACAGCGTAACAGCTTTCACTTCGTCACACGCCATAGTGTTTGCCTATCACGAAAACTAGTAACACACTTTTTCAACTGTCCAATCTCGGCATGTCAATAATAACTAAAATGTGTCCCAAATATGTTCCCTTTAGGCCGAAAAAAGTTAAAAATCTGTTTCTCAGGCGCAGCCGCATGGTTCTTTTGGCTACCGTGTGCTTTCTTTTTATAACCAATGCAAACTTCAAAAAATAAAAAAAATAAATGGTTTATGTCTGATGTGTTACCCAAGTTAATAACATTGCACCACTACCGATGCTATTCTGTAGATTACGGGGCCTGAAACATCAAACAAACAAAGAACATGAATTTTTGATATTAAAGAAATAGGTACAAAAATAAAAAAAATGAAATAAAAAAACGCTTGCCCACACGCAATTTTACAAAATGGGCCAGAGAAACAGAAGATCTACTTTGTAGGGCCTTATCAACATATTTATTTTTAACAGACATACATTCTTTAAAAATCAATCGTTGATTGCATGGCGTTGGACAACCGAAAGCCTTCAAGATTTTTTGTTGTTGCTGAGCTTTGTTAGTTTATATTGACTTTTCTTTTTGAACCCAAGAGCTTTCCAGCAACACAATTTTAAACCATGACTACCTACTGTACTATATATGAAAAGCCTATGATATAAATTTTAGCTTTACACACGAACCGTGGTGAACACGCCTGCAATGGGATTCCATTAGTTAAATTTTACACCTCCAGTAGAACTACATCCAAGTTGACCTTTGGTGACGTCGACCTCAATGCAAACTTGTCTAAATTTACCGCACGTCGCCTAGCAAAGAATGAAAAGAAACCGGCAATTATTTATTATGTTTTTAAATGGGTTTACCGCATGAGATGCCAAAAATTAATAAACATGCATTGTCGCATGTTAATAAAGCACCCATAACTCGAAATAGTATGTTATCATGTTATTAAAACGAAAAAGGCTCCGTTTCTTTTTCCATTTCGTTTCGGCGATAAAATTGACTGCGGAAGTACCGCCCACCGATGCTCAATTTTTTGACTATGCACTGAAACTTATGATCTAGATGTGTACCGATCTCATAACCTTACAAAAATAACTAACTATAACCCTCCGGTCGTTGCCCCTCCGCCCCCACTCCCGAGACATTTTGTAAAATTTAATGATCTAAGACCGAATCTGAGTCATTTGTAGCTTGTGTATCCCTTATTTTGTAGACCACTGGGGTGGGTGGGGGTAGAGGGGGGGGGGGGGGATAAGCTACGCCACTGTATTTGGCCAATGAATTCTAGTTTAGGTCGATTTGAGTCATCACTTCAGCTTCAAACATCTTACAAACCCGAAGGCTGACCTTCGGATTGGAAGATGGCTGATAGATCTAATTATGGCTGGACTATAGAAAGAAAAGACAGAATAAGAGAAAATAGTGTCTATATAGCGAGGTACGACTATTATACGTGGCTTGGCGGGCAAAGTAATGTTTGCCGGTAAGCTCTCCCTCCCTCCTCACACACATACACACACACACACACATACACACATTTTTTATACCTTTAGTCGTACTCGTCAAGACCCGAGAATCAAGGAAATGACATTTATGAGGATCGATTTTTCAAATTTTCTCCCTCGATGATATAAGGTCGGACGACTCTTAGACAACCGTATCGCCGCACTTCCGCTGTGCTTCTTCTGTCTCTGTAGTTAACAGGCGTAAGTTTTCCATTCCTACTGTAGCCAAATGGATGTTGACAATTTGTCTTCAGATATTCCATTCACAACCCTTTGAACCCTAAAGACCGCTTTTCGGGTCTAGGATCATGATACGACCTGCATTCATAAAGTAGATAGTTGCTCAGTGAATTTGTTTGAGAGACCAATGAAGATTTTCAACGTGCAGCCCCAGGGCTGCACATTAAAAATATTGATTGGTCTTCCCCCCAATAACGAATAAAGACACTACCAGTTGAAGGCTCGGAACTGGCCTAAAATATACCATCGGGGCTCAAAGGGTTAAGGCAGACTAATATATTATACTGTTAACCCTTTACCTAACATGAAAAGCAGATGACACTTGCAAAAAAAATTCTTGAATAATTATTTTTTTTCATTTTTTGTCTCAAAAACATAGGTTATGACCCCTCGTTGGAACGAGCTCGACGAGCTCGTTCCAACGAGGGGTCATAACCTATGTTTTTGAGACAAAAAATGAAAATATTTTGAAAATTAATTGGCGATTTTTGAGAATAGCGCTGGCCGGTTTTGGTCGTTACGTTGGGTAAAAGGTTAAGATGTCCATACACCCGCTGGTAAAATATCTATTTGGTCCACTTTAGGGACCCGAGCAGCTTCGAAATTTGACTGGATTTGAAAACGTTTCGGTAAATCTATTCGTGTACCGTTGATTCGGTAATTTTCGAATCGTCGCTATGCTCTCAAGCTCCTACCAGATGTGTCTTCTTGAGCTCCTTTTTCTATGATTAGATATCCTGTATAGAAGATCTGATGAAAGAAGAAGAGTTCATGGAGGTTCCTCATCCGGTGACTACTTTGACTCCATTCCGGAATATTCTGCCTTTTTGATTGGTTTTTCCAAACTGATGATTCGCCGTTGCGAACAGTACTTGAGTGGGGACAGACGATAAATACGGTTCTAAAAAGGTGTATCTACAAATTCAAGAGCCGTAAGATTCAGATTGGTTAGAGATCCCATTCTATTCAGAATCCTCTGCGGGATTCGACACAACCCGAAATTTGAGATTCGCGCGGGTTTTGTCTACTTGCTGTGACCAATGGACTGCTTTCTGGTGGATTGTAGCATAGCCAAATACCAAATTCTATGTTATATACGCCAAGTACCAAAAAGCGTTGCCGTTGCATAAAATACGTTTTTCCTTCCATACGATCGCCTGTCGATCTACCTGCAGCTAGTTGTCGGTCTTTCCTCTGCATTTTACCAGTGATGTCGTGCAGTATTTGGTAGTTTAGTACCTAAAACCATCGCCGTTGCACAAAAATAAGCTTTTCCTTACATACAATTTTCCGCTGGCTATACCAGTTGCTGGTTGTCGGTCTTTCTACCGCATTATTACCAGTAATGTTGTAGAGTATTCGATAGTTTGTTTCAGTTTGGACCTATTTTTGACGTCTGCAATCCGACACACTTTAGGGCTTCGCGATTTAACTACGTATTCGGAACAACATCCGTTCAGGAAAAACTCGCCAAGATTTTTGTGACTCACGATTTCGTGTTGACAGTATGCTGTAGAGGATGACACACTAGGGTCGCTTGACTAGTTTTTTTTTCTAATGAACATTAATGGGCACGTCCAAAGCATAAAACTGCTACTAGCTTGGTGTTTGTCTGTTGACTTGACAGACGACATACTGAAGGAGGTGAAAGGTAGCGCGGTTAATAACTTATAAAGAAAAAAACGTGTTTGAACAAGCCTCGTGGCACTGTTAAGCTCGAGATCCCTAGGTTTAGCCTTATTAACATATTAGATAATTTGCGAGACTGCATGCCTAATTCTGGGGATACCATCAAAATTCCCAACAAAATCGCCCCACCCGACATCCTCTCCACTCGATAAAA
Source organism: Pictodentalium vernedei (assembly GCA_031216915.1). NCBI lineage: Eukaryota > Metazoa > Mollusca > Scaphopoda > Dentaliida > Dentaliidae > Pictodentalium > Pictodentalium vernedei. The sequence goes on from CM062293.1 coordinate 438,590,236, forward strand.
TCCATTCCATCAAAATCACCCCTAACAAAATCCGGCCTCGGTAAAATTCCTCCCTCCCTGACAAAATCCCCCATCTCTCCATCTGCTGACTTGGACCTGGAGCCAATACTATAAAACGTTTACAATTGTATTTTCTAGAATTGTATTTTCTACCTATTAATATAACCGACTAAAATGAATCATTAGCATTTTAAAAGATATGGCAGTTTACTAACTGGCAAATTGCCAGATCTTTGAAAATGCTTCTTTTAACCAATTTAAAGTCTTAACTAGAAAATACAATTCTAGAAAATACAATTGTAAAAGTTTTATAAGCTCCTGGTCAGGGACGAAAAATACAAGTGCATTTTCAGTTAATGGACAACTGTATTGAAAAAAGTAGTTCAAGGTTTGTTTTACATATATATACAAATTAATAGAGTTTAAAAAGTTAGCTTTAACCTTCTGCACACTGATGTGTAAAAAACAAATTTTCAAGTCACAAAAACTCGGAATTTAACCAATTCAATCTTGTTTGACAGAGCTCGAGGAGCTCTGTCAAACAAGATAGAATTGGTTAAATTCCTAGCTGCATGATGGGAAAAATTCTCTGTAAAACAAGACTGAATTGGCTAAATTCCTAGTTGCATTATGGAAAAAAATGGTGTATTGAAAATTTGATTTTTTTACACCAACATGCAGCGGGTTAAATAAGTTGTTGGATCATAGATGAAGACTAGCACACAATACATTCACAGAGCACTTACTTAACACAATATATTTGTTTATGTATAAATCAGTGAGTAATATTAATAAGCATTTTTAGTGAAAGGGCTTTTGTCATATTTTGCAATTATTGAAAGAGATTTTGTCAAGGGAAAGGGGCGGTATTTTGTGGTGCGGAGATTTTGTCGTGGACCCTAATCTTGATATGTCTCTTTCCCTCTCCAATGAGCGATCACCCTGCCGATCAATTTTCGAAAGCCGATCCTGACATGGCTGTGTCAAGTCATATCAATCAATATGCATATCTGGAGTGCAAACTTGTCCATTGTACAACATTAGCCAGGAGGTCGCATGGCATCACCTGAATTGATGTGATGTATTTCATCTCGTCAATCCACTTTTGTTCTGAATTACTACTCGCAAACCAGCTAACAAAAATAGACTGACACATATAAATAGCATTGTGTAAGTGGCTGAAATATTTATAAGAAGGCTATTTTAGCAATAATATGCACAATGTAAGTTTTGGTTGTGAAGCATTTATTAGGGAGTGTCACCTGCACTTTCAAAAGACCACCTTAACATTTATGAATACAGGACTAGTAACCGTGAGTGTGGGAACATTGTACGTTCTCAATAAAGAACAGCTGAAGGTGGAACTCGTTGTCTCATGGACAGAACTGCAAATTCAGCGTCACAAGTCAGTATCAGGTGTGGGGGTGTGTGTCACACCCTAGATTTTTTTTATCTGGTGGGACAGCAGTAGGGCAGAAACCAATACGTCCCCTGAGTTCCAATGTGTTCTATGTGCCGATAGGCACATAGAACACATTGGAACTCTGTAGGCTAATTGAACAATTAATAAACACGTTCAAAGACAGACCACCACAAAAACATAACACTGGGTTGGTGTTTATCGGTTGATAGACGACATACTGAAGGCGATGGAAAGGTGGAATGGTTATTTGCTGGTTACAGCATTGGACTCTAAATCGTAAGGTGGTAGATGTTTACCCAACGCAACGGCAAAACCTACTTGCGCTATTCAAAAAAAAATGCCATTCTATTTTCATTATTTTTTTTAAATATTTGCATCAAAAACATAGCTTATAACCCCCATTGTAATGAGCTCGTTGAGATCGTTCCAATGAGGGGTCATAAGCTATGTTTTTCACGCAAAAAATGACTCGAAAACAATAGTTATTCAGTAATTTTACTTGCAAGTGTCGTCTGCTCTTCATGTTAGGTAATGGGTTATTCCCACAGTGGGAGCGCGGTGGCACAGTGTTTTAAGACGCACTGCACGACGACTGCACACATACATTCACCCGATGCTAGCCCTGTATTTGGAGCTCGTAAGTTGGAGAATCCGTTAGTTACTAGTCGCTGCTCGGCGGTTCTCGCCGGATACTCCGGCTTCCCCCATCAGCACAACTGTCCGACACAATATTACCATGGTTGTCGGAAGTGTTGTTAAACCTCAACAAATAAATATATAATTACAAAGATAAATAAATGAATGGAGGTGGGAAGAGCAGGCGATATTCCGATCGACGCTTGAGAGGATCAGAATAACTTAAGAACCTTTACTCTACGCATGTTGATATTTTCATTAATGTTTTTCAAATTGTTCAAAACTATACCATGTAACCCCTCATTGAAACGAGCTCATCGAGCTCGTTTCAGTGAGTGGTCACGTGATATGGTTTTGTTGAATTTTTTTCAAATATATTTTTCAGCTGCTCAGTTTATAAATTAGGCGAACGGATGCGACCCATTCGCTTTCGAAAGGGTTAAGCCCAAACCCCCATCAATTTATTGCTAACCCTCTCTGCAAATAACTAACGATATTGCACATTTGTCGGTTAGGGTATTATAAAATTCTTCAAGGAGTCCAAGTCTGGAAGGGTTAAGTTTTGCGGTGACTAAACTGTTGTGTAATGTCAGTACCGTTCTTAGCGCGTTCATACACCATCTCAGAGAATCAGAAATTAAAATGTTTTCCTGGGAGGGTGAAGACGTCATTCGGGCATCCCGGCCTAGCATTTGTACCCCTCGCCCGCCTTCTGTATTTTGCCATCAGCTTGAAAAATTCCCCTTTACTATGAAATCGTGGATACGTCCCTGATGCGTGCGCATTAAATTGCTTAGGGAGCCCAATATAGTAATCTCGTTATTAAATTACCAGCACCAATTATAACATTTTCACTTGTTTATATCCATGGTAACTGTAAATTTTATTTCATTTGTGTCATTTCCATCAATCAGCAGTCTGAAAAGTCCCCACACGCCAGAATAATGTTCTAAACGATCGTTATCTGTTAACGATTAACTTTTATCAGAAAATTGATCAACATAACACTTAAGTTTAGTAAAAACAAGCAAAATACAAAGTTATGGAAAACAAATTTAACTGATAAACAACCAGTGAATATAATGTATTTTTTCTCTCTAAACTGCAAGTAACACTGCTTTTAAGTGACATTAGGGATGCCATATGTTGATGTCAAAGATTGCGACACAAGGAATTCCACATGTTGGGGTACATCTGGGTTTTATCCCAAAATACACCGGTATGCCCAAGTAAGCCATATTATGCTAGTCTATTATTAGTTACACAGTTTGTTGGTGGCCTAATATGGTATATATGGTTTCAGTTAATTTCATATTGGACGAGAGCCTCTCGTCCAATGCGAAATTAACTGACACCATATATACCATATAGGGCCACCAACAAACTGTGTAACGAATATATCTTACCGACTGCTGCATCGATGCACAGAACTAATAACAACAACGATCAAAATTAAATGAGAGAATTCTCACAATATGTTCACGTGTCTTTGCCTTGTTACAATTTATGGGAGAGTGCCCATAAATTGTAACAAGGCAAATCCATACATACCATATACTACACCAAATATAAACCAGTGGTGGCTCCAGGGGGGGGGGGGGAGGGGAGTTAGGGGGGCTACATTCTCCCCCCCAGTCGGAGAAGTCCAGCCCCCCTCCCCTCCGTCGGAGATTTTTAGTCAGTCCGTCGGAGAGTCTTACGGCAATCGAATGTAGATATCTCGTCTTGTGTCGATCAAGAACGAGGTATATGGTTCTTCTTTGTAAGACATTATGACAGTTGTTATCCAACTGGCATTCCATTACTTCCATACCTAATCATCGGTTATCGTCATGGTAAAAGTTTGGAATCTATCGGAATCTAAACAACAATGGCGTCCCGCTATAATGTGCGGTGTTCTATTTGCAGCAAAATATTTCAAACCGATTATGCAGTTAGGCAGTCGTTCGTCAAACTGGCTTTATAGATGAGAAAGAAATGGTTTCGCGCGCCGAATTTATAGATGAAATATGTTCCGACCTTATTATAATATGTTTACGTTACATAATCAACAAACATACTCAATTTGCTTCTATTTTGGTTCTCCCATTTACCAATTTTCACTCATTTTCCTTCGTTTGGGAGGTCAAATATTATAGCCCCCCCCCCCTCCCTTGTCGGAGAGGTCAGCCCTCTGTCGAGAAATCACTGGCAACACTCCTGATATAAACAACGATATACCCTCCCCACCCCACCCCCTGCTGTAAACGCCCATAGTTACTTCTACCATTCGCCAATGCACATTTTATAATTATCTTCGTTTTTCAGGTTTTGATAAATCATTATTGTCCTTATTGAGAATGGCAATGCAACTTTCACCATCAGCTGCAGCATCAACATTTCCGGGAACCATTCGGGGATGGCTGGTAATTCTCTCATCCAAGCTATGCGATTCTGGTTCGGCGAACAACAGATATCTAATGTATTTTTCGCGATGAAATGCTTCAGCGGCAGTCCCACATTAATGATTGGCTCCAGCTGTACGAAGAATGGCGAAATGATTTGATGAACGGATTCACGGTAAGTAACAATAGCAACATGTTGTGAACATAAACCTCAGTGAAAGTTATTGATTTCCATTAGATTCATTTAACAGAATCTACACCGTGATCTTTGAACTTTAACTGGTTTAGTACAATGTCCTGTTCTAAAATGGTTTTAGGCGCATGTTTATCTTAGCATTTAACAAAATGCTGTACAGTACAGCCGCCGTGGACTGCTCGTAAGCCACACGTGAGCAGTGATGTCCACGCATGCGTTCACCAGGTAATAACAATCATCATCAGCAACATTTTAATTAATGAAGCACCGGGTTGTATCCGGTGCTTCATTAGTTAATTTTTTGATGATTATTCCAATAATTAGTGTTTGGAATCTAATATTATTACGTCTGTGGAAATATTGCTCACTCGTGGAAAGTGACCAGTCCACGGCGGCCGTACTGTAAAGTAACACACCGGTGAAAAAGGCTGTCCGAGGTCTTCACAATAATCTGGCACACAACAATATTTTATCATCCATAGAAGATTAACAAAAGAAAATCCAAATCCTCATGCAGTGTCTGTAGAGCATGAAATCGTTCTTTGTATAAAAGTTAAAAAACAGATAGAAAAAGCATACTGCACAAATAACACATTGTACTTTTACGTCTTCCTTTCTGACTCCTCCTCCTCCTCATCCCCTCTGCTACTACTTCTACTACTGCTACTACTACTCTGCTACTACTACTAGTATTAGTATTCATAGTAGTATATTAGTAGTAGTAGAAGTAGTGGTAATAGCAGTGCTACCACTCCCAATAGTAGTTGTTTAGTGCTGTAGATTCTTCATTCTACGTAGTAGTAGTAGTAGTGCTACTACTGCCAATTTTAGTTTTCAGTAGTGCAGATTCTGCATGCTACGTAGTATTAGTTGTGCTACTACTGCCACCACTAGTAGTCTAGTACTGTAGTAGTAGTAGTAGTAGTAGTAGTAGTAGTAGTAATAGTGCAACTACTGCCACTACTAGTACCCTAGGGCTGTAGATTCTACATGCTATGTAGTAGTAGTAGTAGTCTGCCGATGATGCTGCTTCTGCATGCTTCTCCGGCAATTTCACCTGTTGCTGCCCACCCCGCTGCCTATTCTACTACCAAGGCATACACAATACCACATTACTACAACGATTACGACATGTATGTTATTTTCTTTAAAGAATTATTTGTAATTTCTATATCCAATTTAAAAATTAGATATAAATTAAATAAAATAAATAAATTGTTACCACAACTGATACTGTTACTACCACCACTTATATTACAACTGGCAGTACTACTAGTTCGCGTGAAAATAGAGTGCATAGTAACAAAATATCCGTCTTATTTTGTCTAAGAGCTCGTTCCATCGAGGGGTCACATCATATGGTTTTGTTGAAATCTCTGGAAAAATATTTACAAACAAATAATTAAAATACCAAATCGTCGCCTGGGTGCTAGAATGTTCTATGTCCCCTATGGGAGTACTCTGTCCCCTATGGGAGTACTCTGTCCCCTATGGGAGTACTCTGTCCCCTATGGGACATAGAACATTCTAGCACTCAGGCGGCGAAATTGTGATATGGGTTGCGGTATGAAACGAGTCAACTAGCATTTTAATTTCAGAATCCAATTTCAGACACGTAATAATTCTTGTTTTGGTTGAAACATGCGGCTACATTGAACGTTTGCAATCCTCGGATAAACTTATTTTGCGCGTACATGTTCAACATTTCCAAAATACTTTGCGCTTTAACGGTATAACCGCATGTTGTTCTTAGTTGATACAAAAGCATAAAAGCAACGTGGTTCCATAATTTAATAATCATAATTTAAGAAGTATTTTTCTCTCATTTCGTATATAGAAACGTACAGGTTCCCTCGCAAACGCATTTCTCGTGCTTGAGGTGTTCTATAAATAGTAACGTAATATTGTAACCAAGCATACGCTTGTATTAAGCAGCTGTAAGATACAGATCTTGTATCAGGTGTAAGATACATATTTTGTATCAGGGCCTCTGATACACGCTGTATACGGGTAATTGTGGCCTCAATACATAATTATTGTAAGATAAATTAATAGAACAGAAATCTGGTTTAACCCTTCTACTGTAATGCACACTTTTACCCATATATGGAGGACCTCTATGTACGCCTATATGCGAGAAAGTTTAATAAAATTTACGACATACTTGAAACTCTATCTCTGAGCCCTTTCCAACAATTAATCAGATGGCAGGTTTGACCTACGCATACCAGAGCGTACAGATATTCACCATAAAATAGGTGACAATAGTGCTTTCGGCAGCGTAAGTGTTAACATTTAAATCTGCCCCCCCCCCCCCCCCTACCGAGATAAAAAAAAGAGAAAAACGTTTCTGCAATGTCGAGGAATATAACTATTACATTATGCGTACTGAAGAGCTGAAATTCAAACCTTGTATTCATAATATAGACATTTCAGAATATCTATTCTTTGTTACAAATAATTAAAGGTTCCTATTTGGTTACTTTCATATCGGCCGAGATATCAACCCCAGGAAATTCCAGTCAGCCCGGGATAGAAGGTCGAAGGCTGGTGTGAAGTTACCGGGGGCTGATATATCGGGTGATATGAAACTAACCAAGTAATAACCACTTATTTGTTAAACCAAAACAAATAATTACAAAATACTCTCTGTTTTGTTACAATTATATGACAGTGTTCCTCTTCTCGTAGTTTTGCTGTCCGAACGTCTTGGCCTCCCAATGAATACCTGAACTATCTGTTGTCTCAGTTCGACAGATCTCCTCTTGTGACTCTGAGTCTTAGTTTGCGTTGAATATGTGTACAACTTTCTTATTCTATTCGTCAACCCAATCAATTCCCCACAATACCAAAACGCACCTCAAATTGCTCTCGTATGCCTGGCAACGCCAACTTTCCTTAGTGCATTCGACGAATAATGTTGAACGATTTCGATGAAAGAAAATCATATTTAATAAATAAAATAAAATTATTGTGCGACAAGAATAAAACGAGGATTTTACTAAATCAAGGGAGATAACTATGGCATTATTCATACTGGGAATCTGAAAATGAAACCTCAGACCTCGTTTCGTAACCATGACTGAAGTTGTGAAGTTTCAAATTGCTGAGCCGAGAATAACAAACGTTTTTTGTGCAGAGACTAAAGCAACAAGAACGTTTATGTGACATGGGGGGGGGGGGGGGGGGGGGGGGGGGGGGGGGGGGGGGGGCACAACTACGACATTATTTGTACTAAAGTCTTGGAAATCGAACTGTCCTTTCTTTTTGAATCTTAGGCGAAGCTGAGAAACTGAAATTCAAATCATTCCGCACCACAGTACGGTCGCCGTGGACTGGTCGTAATCCACGCGTGAGCAGTGATGTCCACGCATGCGTTTACCAGGTAATAACAATCATCAGCAAAATTTTAATTAATGAAGCACCGGGTTGTATCCGGTGCGTCATTAATTAATTTTTTGATGATTATTCCACTAATTAGTGTTTGGAATCTAATATTATTACGTCTGTGGAAATATTGCTCACCCGTGGGAAGTGACCAGTCCACGGCGGCCGTACTGTAAAGTAACACACTGGTGAAAAAGGCTGTCCGAGGTCTTCACAATAATCTGGCACACAACAATATTTTAGCATCCATAATTAGTAGTGTTTGGAATCCATGGGCGTACGAGCCAGCCCCCCCCCCCACCCGCCCCCACCTCTGGATTCGCGCAAAAAAGCTTAAAAAATCAGGGCAAGGAACGACAGAGAGAGAGGGAGGGAGAGAGAGAGAGAGAGAGAGAGGGTCATGTATATTTGTATTCCACCAATGCAGGATTTCGGGCAAATGAAAAGGTTTGCCCCCTCCCCCCCACCCCCATATCACAAAAGCCCTGTACGCCCATGTTGGAATCGAATATTATTGTCTCTATGGAAATATTGTCCACCCGTGGAAAGTGACAAGTCCACGGCGGCTGTACTGTAGAAAACAAACATTACTGCCTAGAAACAACAAATGGGCATTTTAGACTCAATCAGGTGACATGGGTAACAAAAAATATAAAATGTAAAACCATTCCGCCAAGGGAAACTAGAGCTGTCGCGCGGAGACCAAAATAAGAACAAACGCAAGGATACACGGACGAGACGGACGCGGCAAACTCTTAATACTCATTCTTCTAATGGCGAGGGCATAAAGAGAAGAAAAATACGCACAAATGTTGTACACGAAAAAAGTCTTTTGATGACCAGGAAACTTTTTTTGAGGATAATCACGAGCAGCGAACTGAATGAGTGCCACGGTAATAGTGAACGTTTGCATCGTAAAGTCTCTTTTTTACAATTGTTGAAAGCTTGAGTGAGTATGTAATCATGTTAGTCCGTGTAAATACCCTCTATTATTAAGATGACAGGCTGACAAAGGCAACCTACAATAAATGAAATTAGGAAAAAATAATCTGCAGATTTAAATTGTTATCAATTCAATAATACAATATTGATAACAACTGTGATGTTGGAGTCCTGCTGTGCTGAACACGACATACAATTTTTTGTGGCAATTGTTCCGCGTGCTTGAGACCATCACACGCGCATGACACACATTTATGAGATCTGATGGCAAACGTGCTCCATTGTGTGTGCATATTTTTGCAAGTTAACCCTTCTTCCGTTGTTTCACAAGATCTTTGTTGCACTGTGCATACAAATTCATGGGTGGACGCGGGTTTGTGGGAGGGTTTTTTGTAAAGAGTTGCAGATTCTTAGTTTAATTGGTTTTATAAACAGAACGCACAATTTGGAACTCAACCCCAGGTGGATACACATTTACTATTTCGTAGGGTGTCGCATTTTTGTTAAAGAATTAACATGTTATCGTATTAACACTCTTTACACTTATGTTAAAAGACCGAGATTTTAAGCAGCCAATTCTCTCATAAGGCTCCACAAAGTAGATCTTCTGTTTCTCAGCCCATTTTTGTGAAATTAATGTGGGCGGGCGGTTTTTTATATTATGTTTTCTTTTTGTAACTATTTCTTTGCCAGCAGAAGTTCATGTTCTTGGTTTGTTTTATGTTTTAGGCCTCATAATCTACAGAAAACCATGGGTTGTGGTGTATTTCGTTCCTTCGGTCAAAAAGGCTTTGCAATGCTAAAGCACTGCACAGCCTTATGGCACTCATGGGGCAAATTATCAGTTTTAGTAACTTATGTAAAATATTAGACATAAACCATTTAATTTTTATTTTTTCAGTTTGCATTGATTATAAAAAACGAACATGGGGCAGCCAAAAAGATCATGCGGGAAGGCTTGAGAAACAGATTTTTAACATTTTAGGCCTAATGCAAATAGGAATTTAAGCAATTCAGTCATGTTTGCCTGCGCTCGATGGGCTTTGTCAAACAAGATTGAATTGATCAAAATCCTATTTAACCCTTTACCTAACCTGAAAAGCAGACAACACTTGCAAAAATAATTCTTGAATAATTTATTTCAGTTTTTGTCTCAAAAACATAGGTTATGCCCCGTCGTTGGAACGAGCTCGACGAGCTCGTTCCAACGAGGGGTCATAACCTATGTTTTTGAGACAAAAAATGAAAAAAATAATGAAAATTAATTGGTGATTTTTGAGAATAGCGCTGGCCGGTTTTGGCCGTTACGTTAGGTAAAGGGTTAAACAAAGGTTGAGAAGTACACCATGTACCCGATCGTGCCTGTTCGGCCGGACCGGGTCCGACCAAACAGACACGATAGGGTACATGGTATACTACTAGGGTTAATGAACAAATGCTACAGAAAGATTGGCTCTTTTTTTTTGCAAACTCAATTATTAGATGTACGCGTTTGCAGTTGTTTTTTCATCTCATCAGAAAAACAAGATCACGCCATCTTGCAACTTCGATCATAGTTCACATGTGGAGCGTCTGAAGAAGTCATTAAAGGTTCCCGCACTTATACTCCTGGCCTCTCAGAAGCCAATGAGAAGTATATTTAACTTAAAGCTACATGTACAAACAACTATCTCTGTATCACCAAACATTTTAGTTAGCACCGGTGTTATTCCGTATGTACGAATCAAGTTCGGACGAATTGGTACAACATCCCAGCTGTACTATTCCCGTGGTGATGGATTTTCATATTTATTATATATCGCCTTCATATATTAAAAACAAACAGATACCCGTGGTGCCAAAAAAATATGTTGTTGGATTATAACCACGAGAAAAAGTTAATCGTATTTTTCTTTTGTCGACAACTCCAACACTTGACAAAATTTCATGGGAAATCCTACCCCGAGCCCTCCAGATTTCAAACGTGGCAATTGTAAACAGTGGAAAATTGTAAAACCGAGTCTTCTTGTGACTGGCCCAAAGTCATACGAATGAAGCAGGGTTCACACAGCCTTGAAAAGCCCTTGAATTTTACCGTAACTTCTTGAATTTGGAATATTCAGAAAATGCCCTTGAAAATACTTGAAAAGCAGTCAGGCACCTTGAGTGTCCTTGGATTTTTCTTGCTATCATTGCAGCTTGTTTAATTGAGTCCAACTTTTTGCCAAATTTTCAATTTTATTTGGTTTAATTTTTATCAAAAAGGCGAGGAAAGAAAACATGGATATCAGAAATAACGGGTCCAGTGTAGGAAGCCACTATCAATTTAACTGAAAAGTGAGAGTACTCCAGTCTTTCTATTCTTTGCGCGGACTTGGCACGCACTCAGTAGTAAATGACACTTTCTTCACATAAATTTACTTTATTATAAATCATTGGAGAGTGCCTGAATGCACTCTCCAATGATTTGTAATAAAATAAATATTAAATACATTATAACCACCATACATAATCTTACATCCTGCTAATTCTGAAAGAAACATTTTAAAAGCAAGTGAGATTTTTGAGAAATGGCAATCACGTCAGAAAACTGCTGCTTAACAATACTTATTTGTCCTTGAAATGTCCTTTGTCCGTACTTGGATTTTTTTGTCCTTGATTGTATGAACCCTGTGAAGGAATATAAAATATTCCACCAGGTCTTGCATATTGTTGGATATGCGCTTCACAACAATAAATCCTGTCAACATAAAAGTAACAAAGCTATTTTCGATCAAATAGGATTTGTTCAGTAGCGATCACAATATTCGATATGCATCGAAATGGATTCCCCCAGATGGGCATTAAGCCAACCAATAGCCGAAAAATGAAAATAAGGGTTCCGGAAGGGAGTGGTGGCAGCTCTCCCTCAGCCCTGAGACTTCGGGAGCAAGGGCGCAGCGCGTACCCTTTTCATCACGGCTGCAGTAGTAGATACGATTTTACTTTCCGGGAACCGTAACTGAGAAACTTTCGAGTATTCGTTCCTGATGTGCTTTTCGTGTGCCAGTGCGAATGGGGTGAAGGGTGTATCATGTATAATGACGCAGTCAGGTCGACGATCACCAAAGAAGTTATACAATCGGCGAGGTGAGTTCTTTTGCTTTAACTGTATAATCGTCCCTTGGGTGGAATAAGGAGCCGTCGGCAATGCACAGCAGGGTAGCACCACTAAATTTACCCTCTGTGAACCTCAGCCTGAATCAAGGTCTCAAACAAAATCAGAAAGAGGTACCCAGAGGATAAACTGGCCCACTGTATGGGATAGCATTAGCAAATTCCCCCTATGGGGACCTAAGGGGAATTGGTATTTTGTAAATTGGCCTCGTGGGAGTTGGTCTAAAGGGAATTGGTCTAGAGGGAATGAACCAGAGGACGGTGTATCGGGGTAAGTTGTTTTAAAACACAAATGTTCTCGTTTGCATGTAGTATATGTGAAACGCCTCTGCATTACATTGATACTTTTTATAGCCTCGGCTATAAAACAGTATCAAAGTTCCAAGGTGTTTCACAGAAACTGATTGCATTGTCCTGGTGTTACAGGCTCCACATGTTCAGGGCCGGATTAAGGCACGGGCTTTATGGACTGCAGATCAGGGGCCTCCGCCAACTGAGGGCCTCCAAAGATGATTAAGTGAAATTAATTTACTGTGAAAAGTTACTTCATTTGTAAATGCAGAATGCAAATATGTATAAGTACGCTGAATTATCTCTTTAAAAAGGGCTCAAATAATATACTGTATAATATACTGGAATTTTTTTCTTGCCCGTTATTCCAACTCGTTGGCACTGGCAATCCTGATTACAATGAGACGATCTCATACTCGCTTAGGGCCTGTACAAGGAATCGCTCATTTCATCGAAACTTCCTTTCTTCTTCTTTCGTCATTGGTTTGCGGTTGTTCTTGAACCAAAGACAGAAGTACTGATAGAGGGTAGATTAGCATTGTTCTGTGATGTAATTTAAATTTGAATATCCTATACATTTTGTAGAATTCTGCACTGCGTGCTTTTGATAATTATCACTGGGGGCCTCACAGTCATAGTATCTGTATCCCACGGGCCTTCAAAATCGTAATCCGGTCCTGCACATGTTACGCTGAGCTTATAGATGTTTAATTTCTGCAAGAATCACATGTTAACCCTTTACCCAACGTACTGGCCAAAACCGGCCAGCGCTATTCTCAAAAATCGTCGATTAATTTTCTGTATATTTTCATTTTTTGTCTCAAAAGCATAGGTTATGACCCCTTATTGGAACGAGCTCTTCGAGCACGTTCAAATAAGGGGTCATAACCTATGTTTTTGAGACAAAAAATGAAAAAAAAGTTAATCAACAATTTTGTTTGCAAGTGTCGTCTGCTTTTTATGTTAGGTAAAGGTTTAAATTTTTAGGTATAATATATATCTGGAAAATAAAATATGCCTATCTACTTTATCAGTCTATTTTGTATATAACTCTTTGCCTACAATAATGCCTGTATTTTAGATTCTAAAATCCACATAATACTTTCCCAGATGCTTCCACAGAGCTCCACTTGATACTCGTTTTTTTTAAATTTTCTCCCTCACTGCCATCTATGATCGCCTAGGCATAGTCGATGATCGTCGATCGCCACTTAACGCACCCACCTCCACCCCCACCCCCAGAATTAAAATTCCAGACTACGCGTCTGAGACACTTAACTTTAAGAACACGATTCTTTCCATTTGTGAGATCTGGCAGCTTGAGGGTTGAAGAGTTTTAGAGCATCGAACTTTGATCACACTGCATTCAGATGACGTCAATGTGAATTAGTTGGTAGCAAGAAACTGATACGATATGCATAACGTCATAATAATATAAGTTACAGGACGTTCAGGTGGCGGATACAGTATCATATGAGGCGAGGTGAAAACAATATTGGACGAGGCGGTACGCCGAGTCCAATATTGTTTTTGCCGAGCCTCATATGACACCGTATCCGCCACCTGAACGTCCTGTAACGTATTTATTATGCCGCGAAAACAAAATAACAATCAAATTTGAATGCCGGCACATTTTCAAAACTGGTGCAAAACGCTATGTAAGTTGTAACAAACGTGTACAGTTGTCTCCCTGTTTGTGTATAATTTCCTTGACAACACCGACAACAGCGATAGACGCTTTTCTTCGTACTGTCACTTTGTCTTGAGTGTGCAGAAAATGTCCGAAACGTCCGATTTTATAGAACTCGAACAAAATAAATGTATCTCGCATCTTTTCCCATTGACTTTCATTTTCCTAAAATTTCATCATTGTGCAATCTTATAATTATTCAATGAAATTAAATCCATTTTCGAAGCGACGTTATCCATTTACCACAACAGAGACTACAGAATGAGCTCAACGAGAGAAAATGAAATTAATCTATTCCCGGGATAAGACAATTTTTTTCTCAGTTTATTTATTCACACTATATATATTTTTCAGCTTTCTAACAACGCATTTATGGGTTATATATTTTTTCTAAAGCTTTTAAAATATCGAGGCGAACACTGTACCCAAACTGTTGTGTGTTAGCCTCAATAAGCTTAGACCCTATGTCAAGTTAGGGCAAGGCCGACTTATCCGTTATCGGTAGATCGAATACAGTAGTATTTCTCACTTCAAATAATTAAATTTACATTTAGAAAATAAATTTCACAATAAATTTATTATAAAACGAGAGAAAATGAGACATATAGACACGGAGGGACGTTTGATTGTACTGCAATTTCTTCAATATGGATATAAAAGCACCGCGAGGTGAGGAATTTCCACGTCGAAACAAAATGGCGGTACTGACCTAATACGAGTTTCGTATTAGGTCACCTCGGGATGCAGGTGACCCAATACGGCTCAGTACCGTCCCACTATTCAGGGACTGTGATTGGCGAGTTTCATTAGCTGGCATAATAAAGTATCATATGAGGCGAGGTGAAAACAATATTGGACGAGGCGGTACGCCGAGTCCAATATTGTTTTTGCCGAGCCTCATATGACACCGTATCCGCCTCCTGAACGTCCTGTAACGTATTTATTATGCCGCGAAAACAAAATAACAATCAAATTTGAACGCCGGCACATTTTCAAAACTGGTGCAAAACGCTATGTAAGTTGTAACAAACGTGCACAGTTGTCTCCCTGTTTGTGTATAATTTCCTTGACAACACAGACAACAGCGATAGACGCTTTTCTTCGTACTGTCACTTTGTCTTGAGTGTGCAGAAAATGTCCGAAACGTCCGATTTTATAGAATTCGAACAAAATAAATGTATCTCGCATCTTTTCCCATTGACTTTCATTTTCCTACAATTTCATCATTGTGCAATCTTATAATTATTCAGTGAAATTAAATCCATTTTCGAAGCGACGTTATCCATTTACCACAACAGAGACTACAGAATGAGCTCAACGAGAGAAAATGAAATTAATCTATTCCCGGGATAAGACAATTTTTTTCTCAGTTTATTTATTCACACTATATATATTTTTCAACTTTCTAACAACGCATTTATGGGTTATATATTTTTTCTAAAGCTTTTAAAATATCGAGGCGAACACTGTACCCAAACTGTTGTGTGTTAGCCTCAATAAGCTTAGACCCTATGTCAAGTTAGGGCAAGGCCGACTTATCCGTTATCGGTAGATCGAATACAGTAGTATTTCTCACTTCAAATAATTAAATTTACATTTAGAAAATAAATTTCACAATAAATTTATTATAAAACGAGAGAAAATGAGACATATAGACATGGAGGGACGTTTGATTGTACTGCAATTTCTTCAATATGGATATAAAAGCACCGCGAGGTGAGGAATTTTCACGTCGAAACAAAATGGTGGTACTGACCTAATACGAGTTTCGTACCGTCCCACTATTCGGGGGCTGTGATTGGCGAATTTCATTAGCTGGCATAATGACGTTATACATAATGTAACGTGTCCCGCGCCACTTGTGTCCATGGTGACACTTGTGAAGCTTTCGTCCCTGAGACTGTTAATGTCTTGTATCCTATAGATATAGGACATATTTATCCGTACACTCTAAAATCAGTTCAAAATCAACCCAAATGAACTGGGTTGAGAGAATATGAACCCAACTGGGTTCATATTCACTCAACCCATTTCATTTGGGTTGATATTTAAGTTATTTAAGCCAACTGGTTTTAGAGTGTAGAGCTTTTATCCTATCCTACATTTACTAAAACTTAATGTGAAAACCCAGGGAGCACGGTGGCTCATTGGTTAGAGCTTTGGACTTGAGATCGAATTGTCGGCGGTTCGACCCTGACTCGATCGATTCGATGCCCGCGTTAGTTGTGTCATTGGGCAAGACACTTCCGCCCGATTGCCTGTGTGGGTGGGGGTGGGGGTAGAGATCTGTGCCACTGTTAGGGACCAGCGATTCGATTCGGTTTCGAGTCTTTTCGCTGATTCACTTCGAATTCGAAACCATCTCCATTATTCGAAAAAATTCGAATCCCGGATAATTTTGAATTTCATAATTTTGTCATTATCGACTTGGTGAAGATGACAAGCCATCCTGCAATTTCTGAAGAACATGATCCAGTCCAGCTTAAGTAAATTACACAAATTTAGTCGGTAAAATCCTACAACTGTCATTTGAAGCGATCGCGGAGATCGCATTACGTCTGTTTTGCACATATATAGCTCCTTGAGAAGAATAAAGCGCTATCGGCAATGTTAAAGCATTGCAGATGGCTCCAAGTTCTTCTAAAGTGGCGATGCATGGTTATTTCTTTCTCCACCTTGGTGATACCCGGTGAACTTTCGCTTGATATTGTCCTGTTGCTAAGATAACTGCAGGAAGAGTTGTCACCACTAGAATACTGAGAAAACTCGGTATGACACTGATAAATTCGAAGCGATATCTTCACAGCCCCGTCTTTTGCAGTTATATATGCAAAATAAAAAGCAAATTAAACAGATGGTATATAGGCCCAAGTGGGCCGGGTGCTGTTTCAACACTACATTCATGTTTTGTGCTTAATTACCATAGCACATGTCACTGAAATAAAGATATATACTGTCCAAAAAAAGTTAAGCCCCCCTCCCCGCCACCTCCCTATAATACCAGTGGGTAATATATAATACAGTAAATGGGTAAATTCTCCTGAGAAAACCTGCTATTTGCAGTAGGGGGAATATGCCTTATTAGTGACGCAAGAATTTCTAGAGCTTCCTTTTTTATTGAATGAATATTAGGCACCGCCGAGGTCATCACAGCGTTAAAAAACGTCACGTTGTTCAGTACCTGATGGAACAGCCTCAAGCATATCTAACTCACCTTATTATGCCAGTAATTGTTATTGACCAATCAGCTTCAATATCTAGTGACCGTATATGAGACTGTGTATGATCCAGCTGACCGTATATAGAGCTTATATACGGTCAGTTCCGACATTTTGTGTTTGACATCCAATGCTCGCTTCGAGGTTTTTCCTAATTTCGCGTGTTCAACGAACAACAAATAATTTTGCATGTGTGTCTGTTGAGCAACGTACAACTATAATACGTTTCTTCCAGTCTTTGAGAAATTTTAATAAACAAATGTAAATAAATACAATAAATAAACCACTACAACGACATGTATAGAAACATTAATGTCACCATCAATAACAAATAATGAATGAAACTGTTCCCACTTACCTTCTTGAAAGAATTGTTAATCCATTTGCTCCAGCTGTTTCGGCCTCGCCTAATATTGATCTCACTTCGCCTTATATCACACCATATCCGCCCACTAAAAGCCCCATAACATATATTAACCCTTTACCTAACATGAAAAGCAGACGACACTTGCACACAAAATTCTTGAATAACGCATTTTTTTCATTTTTTTGTCTCAAAACATAGGTTATGACCCCACGTTGGAACGAGCACGAGCTCAACGAGCTCGTTCTTAACAAGGGGTCATAACCTATGTTTTTTGAGACAAAAAATGAAAAAATAATGAAAATTAATTGCCGATTTTTTAGAATAGCGCTGGCCTTTTTAACCGTTACGTTGGGTAAAGGGTTAATCGGCGTGGCATGCTGTCCATGACCTTCCGAATTTCTCTCACTGTGATGTTGTCTCATTTCTCTATAATCACACGGCAGTAATGTCGCCAATAGCCAACAAATACTCACCTGTTTTAAGGATGTATACCCGATCCGATAGAGGAACGCAGAATGTCACAATATGAGCTATTCGTATACCCACAGGTATTATAGGGAGGGGGGGGGGGTGCTTAACTTGCTTCGGACAGTATACTTACTTATATAATATTAATGAAAATGCGCTGCATATCACATTTCTGCACGGAATATCATGTGAAGCTTTCAGAAACAAGACCATTCACCTATACTTGCGGTTCGATAGTACGAAATAGTCAAATCGACAAACATACTAACTCTTTTGGCGCGGATTATCCCGAGAAACAGAATTCTCAGCGCGTAATAATTTTCAGGAACGTTACTAAAGAGTTATAATTCTTAACGCGTTCCAGGGATCTCACAGAGTGTTTGTTTTTCAGAATTGGATAATGATTTGTTTTATATGTATTTTATGTATATATTGCCCTACATTTTAGTAGGATTTTGTGAGGCCATTCTCTACTGTTTTCTGTAGTTTTGCAGTCAAAATAACACAGTAGGATCTACATTATTAGAGACAGTGTGAAATAGTCATTTCAAAGCGTAAAGGCATCAACTGCGTTGGTGTTTGATTGATAGCACTTGGCGATGGGCACACACAGTTGTCTAAAATGCCGACTATAGTTGCCTACCGCGGGTTGGCGTGCTGTCGACTTTACCTGCCTGTCGCGCCAAAAGTGTTAATAATGGGGTTCACGTGAGAGAGAGAGAGAGAGAGAGAGAGAGAGGGGGGGGGGGCAGAGAGAGAAAGAGAGAGAGAGTGTGGGGGGGGGGGGGGAGAGAGACCGAGAACGGGAAAGTGTCGTAAGAATTGGAAAGTGATTGCGATTCGGACCTTTAGGCTGCTTCGGTTCGAGCGAACAACCGTGATTCGCCGTGCCCTATAATCACTCTGTACCAAAGCGTAGGACACAACGTCGGTATACTTCCATTCAACCACTTCTAAACCTGTTTATGTTGGGTTTGTGCGCTGCAGGGGCGGCGGAAGCTCGATAACATTAAAGGGGCAAAAATTCACAATGCTACCATGGTTCGACCCAATGTGAGAAAGGTTGCAACCGTCTATCGGTAAATGTACCATGACTCGCTATTTTCTCTCGTTTAGATGAATATGCCGCTGTGTGGTCGCTGTCCTGTCCGTTTCTTCTACTTCAACCATCTTCCAACCCGAAGGCCAGCCTTCGGGTTGGAAGATAGTTAAAGTAGAAGAAACGGACCGAAGCGACCGAAAGTGGGATTCTTAGGCTAAATATTGTCTGGAATTCCAAATAATGTTACAGGAATGCCTGTATATTGACACGTTTTTATGCGCTTATTTTAACTCATTGTGTAACTGCGAAACATGTCGGTGGACGAAAGTGGAGGAGCACGTGCCCCCGTGCCTCCGCCTCCGCCGCCACCCCTGGTACGCGGGAAAACCCGACAGTTACTCTCCGTTGCTCGGTGGTTTACTCAAGCTCCTTTCACCCTTAAAGCTATACGACACGACACGACATTGGTTGTTGAAACAGTCGTTAAATCCATACGAACAAACGAACAAACAACGTGAAAAATTGTCAGTAGATAAAGCTGCCGGATTTCTATTTCATGTTTGAAATAACAAAAATGGGGAGTCTCCTAACCGGGAGTGGGTTACAGGTTTGCTTGCACGGTTTTGCTCGAGTGAACCTAGGAGGGTCATAATCTTTGAAGGACGCAAAGTAATATGAACAATTGAAGAATAGCTTGATTTAATCGTCGGTTTTAACAGTCATTCATTTTCATATTTTAGAAATCCGGTTTTACCTGTTTTGGCTATTAGGGCGGAAAACTTCAAAGACCGTTGATGTGTTTTTAAGAGGTGTTTACGGTCACCTCACTTGAAAGAAATTAGATTATAAAGTTGGTAGTTTGATGGATTGCATGCGGAACGTACCTACCATTTTTAAATTTACGATTGTATAGATATAGATCAAAACATCCCATTAAAATAGACCACACTGTTGACCCCTTACAACCATAGCAGTATTTCTTTTATGCAAAATCGACTTGTTTAAACAAGTTTAACGCTCTAGACTCCTACATGATTTCCCAGCATCTATTCTGCAAGACTGACTCAACGAATTTCGCAGCATCATTTTTAATCCCTTCAATGCGATACACATGTATTTTTCATTTCGAAATAATCGGAGGTGTGCGAATATTTATTTATTTATTTATTTATTTATTTATTTATTTATTTATTTATTAATTTTTGTTTTAATGACACTTTCACTAGCCAGGGACATAGAGAATTAACAACCAAGTAGAACTTACTAACCCCGTACAAGCAAGGTTATCATCGCATGAAGACAAGTCTACCATGAACGTGCAGTACGCTTTGACACACTAATCCAACGTGGTCTCACATTCCTAATTTTGTCATGATGAAAATCGACTTTCGATAAAGTTATCTTCCTTGAAATTAATAGACGAGCCAGGAAGGTACAATTATGAAGGAAGTAATTGTTGGGAAACACGCATTAGGAAAAAATAAAGCCAAGTCTCCCTTTATTACTATTAATAAACGAAAACAACAGGCAGCTCTCAGAGCTGCCTGTTGTTTTCGTTTATTAGAAGTAACAAAAGGAAACCTTACTTCTTACGACAAGCTAATTACAAACAATCACTTCACAGATAATCCGTATTCAAGAATATCTATCTGTGTCACACCTACCAACACTTAGCGTCTATTTTGACTCTTTGTTTGGCGAATATATTTTTACAGTAGTTTACAAGATTTTAGTATTCCCAGGAACAAAATATGCAAATCTCACCGCCTTGACTTTTATAATAATGGAAATGTTTGTCTGTATTATATGACGCGATGCCCACACTCTGTGTATAATGAGCAGCAAAAAGTTACAAAACATCGAAAGATGGTAAAAAAGGCCGTTTTCTTATTTTTTAAATGGGTTTCAACGGAGGGCAATTGTCAAACGTGGAAACTGATTGGGAAAATAGTAAAAAGCCACCATTTCTATTTCTATACTACTCTACAGATAAATGCCTGAAGTTTGTAAAATGATGCGCAGATCGATGATACAAATTCGCTAGCATTTCTAAATTAAAATTTTATATGAAATTCCAATAACCATAGTGTTAAATTTACTGACAGCTTTGGGAAATTAAGAAGAACTAACTTTTCCGTAAATCTCTCCCAATGACGGAAATTGTCAGCCATGATTGCTGAATGGTTTCGCACAATCGCTCTAAACATTATTATACGCGATGACCACATTCCGGAACAGGCATGTCAACCGGTACCGGTACTGAAGCTTTTGTTCCGCCGGGACCGGGACAAAATTATTTTATGGTGAAATTCCTAATTGAACCCGGGGGGGGGGGGGTGGGCACCAAAAATTTGCAAGACGTGACGTGGGGGTGGGTGGGTCTCTTGAGTGCGCCAAAAATGTGCATTTCCAACTTGTGCAATTTTTTGAATTTTTAAAAAATATACTCTCCCAAAAAAGAAAGTGTGCATGCTAAAAAATAACACTAAAAACAGATTTATATCATTTTCATTCATGGAAATTTTATTCAATCACAGATGAATCAATTTTGTGATCAACACGAGAAATTTCATTACGCTACGACGAATACTCTTGGTGCCATGGGGAGTCAAAGACACTAAGAGTCAAACACAAAAGTCACACACTCAACATCTGGTATGACCTCCGTCTGCATTGACAACTGCTGTGCATCTACGCCTCATGGAAGCGAACAAGTTAGCATGGAAGTGTTGTGGGATGTTGTTCCATATTCTGATAAGCTGTCTTTGGAGTTCCACAAGCGTTGACGGTGCATGGGGAAGCCGGCGTAGCTGACGTTTCATTTCGTCCCATACGTGCTCAATGGGTGAGATATCGGGCGAATTTGCGGGCCAGGGAAGAACATCCACTTGTTGTTGCTGCAGATACTGTTGAACAACACGAGCTGCGTGGGGTCGGACGTTGCCCTGCTGTAGAATGACGCCGGGGCCGTGACGTTGCAGAAATGGGACAACAACAGGTGTAAGCACTTCATCACGATATCTGGCTGCATTGAGATTGCCATCAATAATGACCAGCTCAGTTCTGTTACGGGCAGTGATGCCACCCCACACCATGAGAGACCCTCCCCCATAACGGGTTCGCTCCACGACACATGGATCTGCGTAGCGTTCGTTTCGACGTCTGTACACTCTCTGGCGGCCATCTGATGATGAAAGATGGAAACGACATTCATCTGTGAATAAAACACGTCGCCACCAGTGTAAGGGATGCCAGAAAAATGTGTATTTTTACAGTAGTTTACAAGATTTTAGTATTCCCAGGAACAAAATCTGCAAATCTCACCGCCTTGACTTTTATAATAATGGAAATGTTTGTGTGTATTATATGACGCGATGCCCACACTCTGTGTATAATGAGCAGCAAAAAGTTACAAAACATCGAAAGATGGTAAAAAAGGCCGTTTTCTTATTTTTTAAATGGGTTTCAACGGAGGGCAATTGTCAAACGTGGAAACTGATTGGGAAAATAGTAAAAAGCCACCATTTCTATATCTATACTACTCTACAGATAAATGCCTGAAGTTTGTAAAATGATGCCCAGATCGATGATACAAATTCGCTAGCATTTCTAAATTAAAATTTTATATGAAATTCCTATAACCTTAGTGTTAAATTTACTGACAGCTTTGGGAAATTAAGAGGAACTAACTTTTCCGTAAGTCTCTCCCAATGACGGAAATTGTCAGCCATGATTGCTGAATGGTTTCGCACAATCGCCCTAAACATTATTATACGCGATGACCACATTCCGGAACAGGCATGTCAACCGGTACCGGTACTGAAGCTTTTGTTCCGCCGGTACCGGGACAACATTATTTTATGGGGAAATTCCTAATTGAACCGGGGGGGGGGGGGGCACCAAAAAATGGCAAGACGTGACGTGGGGGTGGGTGGGTCTCTTGAGTGCGCCAAAAATGTGCATTTCCAACTTGTGCAATTTTTTGAATTTTTTAAAAATATACTCTCCCAAAAAAGAAAGTGTGCATGCTAAAAAATAACACTAAAACCAGATTTATATCATTTTCATTGATGGAAATTTTATTCAATCACAGATGAATCAATTTTGTGATCAACACGAGAAATTTCATTACGCTATGACGAATACTCTTGGTGCCATGGAGAGTCAAAGACACTAAGGGTCAAACACAAAAGTCACACACTCAACATCTGGCATGACCTCCGTCTGCATCGACTACTGTTGTGCATCTACGCCTCATGGAAGCGAACAAGTTAGCATGGAAGTGTTGTGGGATGTTGTTCCATATTCTGATAAGCTGTCTTTGGAGTTCCACAAGCGTTGACGGTGCATGGGGAAGCCGGCGTAGCTGACGTTTCATTTCGTCCCATACGTGCTCAGTGGGTGAGATATCGGGCGAATTTGCGGGCCAGGGAAGAACATCCACTTGTTGTTGCTGCAGATACTGTTGAATAACACGAGCTGCGTGGGGTCGGGCGTTGTCCTGCTGTAGAATGACGCCGGGGCCGTGACGTTGCAGAAATGGGACAACAACAGGTGTAAGCACTTCATCACGATATCTGGCTGCATTGAGATTGCCATCAATAATGACCAGCTCAGTTCTGTTACGGGCAGTGATGCCACCCCACATCATGAGAGACCCTCCCCCATAACGGTTTCGCTCCACGACGCATGGATCTGCGTAGCGTTCGTTTCGACGTCTGTACACTCTCTGGCGGCCATCTGATGATGAAAGATGGAAACGACATTCATCTGTGAATAAAACACGTCGCCACCAGTGTAAGGGATGCCAGAAAAATGTGTATTTTTACAGTAGTTTACAAGATTTTAGTATTCCCAGGAACAAAATCTGCAAATCTCACCGCCTTGACTTTTATAATAATGGAAATGTTTGTCTGTATTATATGACGCGATGCCCACACTCTGTGTATAATGAGCAGCAAAAAGTTACAAAACATCGAAAGATGGTAAAAAAGGCCGTTTTCTTATTTTTTAAATGGGTTTCAACGGAGGGCAATTGTCAAACGTGGAAACTGATTGGGAAAATAGTAAAAAGCCACCATTTCTATTTCTATACTACTCTACAGATAAATGCCTGAAGTTTGTAAAATGATGCGCAGATCGATGATACAAATTCGCTAGCATTTCTAAATTAAAATTTTATATGAAATTCCTATAACCTTAGCGTTAAATTTACTGACAGCTTTGGGAAATTAAGAGGAACTAACTTTTCCGTAAATCTCTCCCAATGACGGAAATTGTCAGCCATGATTGCTGAATGGTTTCGCACAATCGCCCTAAACATTATTATACGCGATGACCACATTCCGGAACAGGCATGTCAACCGGTACCGGTACTGAAGCTTTTGTTCCGCCGGTACCGGGACAAAATTATTTTATGGGGAAATTCCTAATTGAACCGGGGGTGGGGGGGGGGGGGGGCACCAAAAATTTGCAAGACGTGACGTGGGGGTGGGTGGGTCTCTTGAGTGCGCCAAAAATGTGCATTTCCAACTTGTGCAATTTTTTTAATTTTTTTAAAAATATACTCTCCCAAAAAGGAAAGTGTGCATGCTAAAAAATAACACTAAAAACAGATTTATATCATTTTCATTCATGGAAATTTTATTCAATCACAGATGAATCAATTTTGTGATCAACACGAGAAATTTCATTACGCTACGACGAATACTCTTGGTGCCATGGAGAGTCAAAGACACTAAGGGTCAAACACAAAAGTCACACACTCAACATCTGGTATGACCTCCGTCTGCATCGACTACTGTTGTGCATCTACGCCTCATGGAAGCGAACAAGTTAGCATGGAAGTGTTGTGGGATGTTGTTCCATATTCTGATAAGCTGTCTTTGGAGTTCCACAAGCGTTGACGGTGCATGGGGAAGCCGGCGTAGCTGACGTTTCATTTCGTCCCATACGTGCTCAATGGGTGAGATATCGGGCGAATTTGCGGGCCAGGGAAGAACATCCACTTGTTGTTGCTGCAGATACTGTTGAACAACACGAGCTGCGTGGGGCCGAGCGTTGTCCTGCTGTAGAATGACGCCGGGGCCGTGACATTGCAGAAATGGGACGACAACAGGTGTAAGCACTTCATCACGATATCTGGCTGCATTGAGATTGCCATCAATAATGACCAGCTCAGTTCTGTTACGGGCAGTGATGCCACCCCACACCATGAGAGACCCTCCCCCATAACGGTTTCGCTCCACGACACATGAATCTGCGTAGCGTTCGTTTCGACGTCTGTACACTCTCTGGCGGCCATCTGATGATGAAAGATTGAAACGACATTCATCTGTGAATAAAACACGTCGCCACCAGTGTAAGGGATGCCTGAGATGTTGTCCACACCACTGCAGTCGAGCACGACGATGACGTAACGTCAAAATCGAACGAATTGCAGGTCTTCGAGGTCGTAAGCCGTATTCTGTCAGCCGGTTGATTACTGTTTGATGATGTATCCGCCTCAGGTTAGGGATGTTCCTGGCTGTCGTCGTTGCCGTTTGTTGCCGGTTCCGGAGATGGACGACACGGATATACCGATCTTGTGCAGGGGTGGTAACTCGGGGTCTCCCGGAGCGGGGTCGGTCTCGAACGTCATCATGTTGTGCATGTCGATTGTGCATGTCTACATTGTTACGGTGGCAGTTCAAATGCTGGGCAACCTCTCTGTGTGTTCCGCCAGCTCTAATCATACCCAGGGCAAGAAGACGTTGATTCATTGTCAATCTTGGCATGCTAATGTGGAGTCGTTTTAACAGCAGCGCGAGTTTGAATGTGAACGATAGGAAGGTATTACTTTAGTGTTTAAATACCCAAGGATTCACACTGCTGCATGAATGTTCAGACTCTCCACGTGCAAAACATGCCTTTTCACAAACGTGCAGCACGTCATTTAACGTTAATGCAATTTTAACGGGGAAAGCTGTTTTTGTGTTCAATATAACTTATTCATGAACAGGTTAACACTCTTTACACCTAAGAAATTATTTTTTTGGAGTTTGATCAATTTCTGCAATGCACACTTTCTTTTTTGGGCGAGTATATATATATCAATATATCAGCTAATATATACCATCATTTGTGTTTCAAACCTTAAAGATGATGTTGTACATCACACTCTTAACTTAAATACAACATCAGGAGGCTTTATATGTGAGAATATTGGGCTTAATCCGGGAAAATGTCACACGTTAGTAGAGGATGGGTGTCTTATTCGAAATGTAGAAAATGTGCAGACAATATTTTGGGAAAATTCTCTCTGATGCACAAAATTCAACCCAAGTTATTTATTTATTAATAGAATTTGTATGGATAGAAGAGGAAAGTAGCAAACACCCGAGAATCTGACAGAACAATTCAAATGATAATTTGTTCCCGTATATGTACACCTGCTCTGGTCAAGCCTGATAATGAACAGCTTGTCATTTGTAGATTGGGGCCCACAGCAGCTCACAGCAGCCCACAGACGTTTAAATTGGTGGTACCAGTTTAAGAACATTATGAAATCCCCCTAAAGACAGCTGTGCCTACTAAGTTTATTAGTTTATTTTGGATTTTAATGGGAGAGTGGGGGTGGGTGACTGAGAACGGTAGTAGAAAACTTGCACTTTGGGGTGGGTGGGTGTAAAAAGGAGCTGAATAAAAAATAGGACATCACGTCTTGCAAATTTTTAGTGCCCCCCCCCCCCCCCCCCCCCCCCCCCGGGTACCGGGACAAAATTATTTTATGGGGAAATTCCTAATTGAACGAGGGTAAACGAGCTGATAATCGTGTTATGAATATATCAAAAAACTCTAAAGGTGTATGTTCTGTCTGCACTATGATCTCGATAAGGCCGACCATTTGAACTTTTCAAACGTGGCATCAAAAACAATGACAGTGCCGTCATCGGCTACTTCAAACAAGTTATTCTGTGGCGACATCAAAGTAATCATAAAGCACGATATTCCTTCTTTATGATTACTTTGATGTTACCGCAGAATAATTGGTATGATGGCATGATTGTCTTTGCGATCTTGGGGACTGGGGTTGTTTAAATGCTAATTTCTCCCGTCTGATTGTGATATGTCACCCATTGTTGATTTGTCCCGATACCGGTACCGGTTTCGGCGGGACATCCTGCGTCCCCTCACAGTACAGGTTATGTTGGTAACGGCGGTACTTTGACATGCCCGTTCCGGAACAAAGAATTGAACTTGCTAACCCTTTAACTAACGTCCAGCCCAAACCACTCTGCAGTATTCACAAAAATAAAATTGTCATTCAAATTTCTTTATATCTTCATTAGTTTGTATCAAAAGATAGCTTGTGGTACCTCGTTGGAGAGATCTCGTTGAGATCATTCCAATGAGTGCCACAAGATACGTCATTTAGACAAAAAACTGAATTGGTGAAATTAGTCATTTTTTTCTCTTTTTTTGGCACTGTCTGCTATTCATGCAGACAAATGGCTTGATCTAACTTACAGCAATTTAAGGACAATATTTTTATGGAAAAACGGTTTCCGTCTAGAGACACACCTTTAGAAAGAACTCCAGTAGTGGCTCTTCCGAAGTTTGTTGCGTCTGGAGACACGCCTTTAGAAAGAACTCCGGTAGTGGCTCTTGCGACGTTTGTTGCCGTATGGAGACACGCCTTTAGAAAGAACTCCGGTAGTGGCTCTTCCGACGTTTGTTTCCGCCTGGAGACACGCCTTTAGAAAGAACTCCGGTAGTGGCTCTTCCGACGTTTGTTTCCGTCTGGAGACACGCCTTTAGAAAGAACTCCGGTAGTGGCTCTTCCGACGTTTGTCGCCGTCTGGAGACACGCCTTTAGAAAGAACTCCGGTAGTGGCTCTTCCGACGTTTGTTTCCGTCTGTAGACACGCCTTTAGAAAGAACTCCAGTAGTGGCTCTTCCGATATTTGGTGCCGTCTGGAGACACGCCTTTAGAAAGAACTCCGGTAAGGGCTCTTCCGACGTTTGTTGCCGTCTGGAGACACGCCTTTAGAAAGAACTCCGGTAGTGGCTCTTCCGACGTTTGTTGCCGTCTGGAGACACGCCTTTAGAAAGAACTCCAGTAGTGGCTATTCCGACGTTTGGTGCTGTCTGGAGACACGCCTTTAGAAAGAACTCCGGTAGTGGCTATTCCGACGTTTGGTGCCGTCTGGAGACACGCCTTTAGAAAGAACTCCGGTAGTGGCTCTTCCGACATTTGTTGCCGTCTAGAGACACGCCTTTAGAAAGAACTCCGGTAGTGGGTCTTCCGACGTTTGTTGCCGTCTGGAGACACGCCTTTAGAAAGAACTCCGGTAGTGGCTCTTCCGACGTTTGTTGCCGTCTGGAGACACGCCTTTAGAAAGAACTCCGGTAGTGGCTCTTCCGACGTTTGGTGCCGTCTGGAGACACGCCTTCAGAAAGAACTCCGGTAGTGGCTCTTCCGACGTTTGTTTCCGTCTGGAGACACGCCTTTAGAAAGAACTCCGGTAGTGGCTCTTCCGACGTTTGTCGCCGTCTGGAGACACGCCTTTAGAAAGAACTCCGGTAGTGGCTCTTCCGACGTTTGTT
Source organism: Pictodentalium vernedei (assembly GCA_031216915.1). NCBI lineage: Eukaryota > Metazoa > Mollusca > Scaphopoda > Dentaliida > Dentaliidae > Pictodentalium > Pictodentalium vernedei. The sequence goes on from CM062293.1 coordinate 438,619,003, forward strand.
TCCGTCTGTAGACACGCCTTTAGAAAGAACTCCGGTAGTGGCTCTTCCGACATTTGGTGCCGTCTGGAGACACGCCTTTAGAAAGAACTCCGGTAGTGGCTCTTCCGACGTTTGTTTCCGTCTGGAGACACGCCTTTAGAAAGAACTCCGGTAGTGGCTCTTCCGACGTTTGTCGCCGTCTGGAGACACGCCTTTAGAAAGAACTCCGGTAGTGGCTCTTCCGACGTTTGTGTCCGTCTGTAGACACGCCTTTAGAAAGAACTCAGGTAGTGGCTCTTCCGATATTTGGTGCCCTCTGGAGACACGCCTTTAGAAAGAACTCCGGTAGTGGCTGTTCCGACGTTTGTTGCCGTCTGGAGACACGCCTTTAGAAAGAACTCCAGTAGTGGCTATTCCGACGTTTGGTGCCGTCTGGAGACACGCCTTTAGAAAGAACTCCGGTAGTGGCTCTTCCGACGTTTGTTGCCGTCTGGAGACACGCCTTTAGAAAGAACTCCAGTAGTGGCTATTCCGACGTTTGGTGCCGTCTGGAGACACGCCTTTAGAAAGAACTCCGGTAGTGGCTCTTCCGACGTTTGGTGCCGTCTGGAGACACGCCTTTAGAAAGAACTCCGGTAGTGGCTCTTCCGACGTTTGTTGCCGTCTGGAGACACGCCTTTAGAAAGAACTCCAGTAGTGGCTATTCCGACGTTTGGTGCCGTCTGGAGACACGCCTTTAGAAAGAACTCCGGTAGTGGCTCTTCCGACGTCTGGTGCCGTCTGGAGACACGCCTTTAGAAAGAACTCCGGTAGTGGCTCTTCCGACATTTGTTGCCGTCTAGAGACACGCCTTTAGAAAGAACTCCGGTAGTGGGTCTTCCGACGTTTGTTGCCGTCTGGAGACACGCCTTTAGAAAGAACTCCGGTAGTGGCTCTTCCGACGTTTGTTGCCGTCTGGAGACACGCCTTTAGAAAGAACTCCGGTAGTGGCTCTTCCGACGTTTGGTGCCGTCTGGAGACACGCCTTCAGAAAGAACTCCGGTAGTGGCTCTTCCGACGTTTGTTTCCGTCTGGAGACACGCCTTTAGAAAGAACTGCGGTAGTGGCTCTTCCGACGTTTGTCGCCGTCTGGAGACACGCCTTTAGAAAGAACTCCGGTAGTGGCTCTTCCGACGTTTGTTTCCGTCTGTAGACACGCCTTTACAAAGAACTCCGGTAGTGGCTCTTCCGATATTTGGTGCCGTCTGGAGACACGCCTTTAGAAAGAACTCCGGTAGTGGCTCTTCCGACGTTTGTTTCCGTCTGGAGACACGCCTTTAGAAAGAACTCCGGTAGTGGCTCTTCCGACGTTTGTCGCCGTCTGGAGACACGCCTTTAGAAAGAACTCCGGTAGTGGCTCTTCCGACGTTTGTTTCCGTCTGTAGACACGCCTTTAGAAAGAACTCCGGTAGTGGCTTTTCCGATATTTGGTGCCGTCTGGAGACACGCCTTTAGAAAGAACTCCGGTAGTGGCTCTTCCGACGTTTGTTGCCGTCTGGAGACACGCCTTTAGAAAGAACTCCGGTAGTGGCTCTTCCGACGTTTGTTGCCGTCTGGAGACACGCCTTTAGAAAGAACTCCAGTAGTGGCTATTCCGACGTTTGGTGCCGTCTGGAGACACGCCTTTAGAAAGAACTCCGGTAGTGGCTCTTCCGACGTTTGGTGCCGTCTGGAGACAAGCCTTTAGAAAGAACTCCGGTAGTGGCTCTTCCGACATTTGTTGCCGTCTAGAGACAAGCCTTTAGAAAGAACTCCGGTAGTGGGTCTTCCGACGTTTGTTGCCGTCTGAAGACACGCCTTTAGAAAGAATTCCGGTAGTGGCTCTTCCGACGTTTGTTGCCGTCTGGAGACACGCCTTTAGAAAGAACTCCGGTAGTGGCTCTTCCGACGTTTGGTGCCGTCTGGAGACACGCCTTCAGAAAGAACTCCGGTAGTGGCTCTTCCGACGTTTGTTGCCGTCTGGAGACACGCCTTCAGAAAGAACTCCGGTAGTGGCTCTTCCGACGTTTGTTGCCGTCTGGAGACACGCCTTCAGAAAGAACTCCGGTAGTGGCTGTTCCGACGTTTGTTTCCGTCTGGAGACACGCCTTTAGAAAAAACTCCGGTAGTGGCTCTTCCGACGTTTGTTTCCGTCTGGAGACACGCCTTTAGAAAGAACTCCGGTAGTGGCTCTTCCGACGTTTGTCACCGTCTGGAGACACGCCTTTAGAAAGAACTCCGGTAGTGGCTCTTCCGACGTTTGTTTCCGTCTGTAGACACGCCTTTAGAAAGAACTCCGGTAGTGGCCCTTCCGATATTTGGTGCCCTCTGGAGACACGCCTTTAGAAAGAACTCCGGTAGTGGCTCTTCCGACGTTTGTTGCCGTCTGGAGACACGCCTTTAGAAAGAACTCCGGTAGTGGCTCTTCCGACGTTTGTTGCCGTCTGGAGACACGCCTTTAGAAAGAACTCCAGTAGTGGCTATTCCGACGTTTGGTGCCGTCTGGGGACACGCCTTTAGAAAGAACTCCGGTAGTGGCTCTTCCGACGTTTGGTGCCGTCTGGAGACACGCCTTTAGAAAGAACTCCGGTAGTGGCTCTTCCGACGTTTGTTGCCGTCTGGAGACACGCCTTTAGAAAGAACTCCGGTAGTGGCTATTCCGACGTTTGGTGCCGTCTGGAGACACGCCTTTAGAAAGAACTCCGGTAGTGGCTCTTCCGACGTTTGGTGCCGTCTGGAGACACGCCTTTAGAAAGAACTCCGGTAGTGGCTCTTCCGACGTTTGGTGCCGTCTGGAGACACGCCTTTAGAAAGAACTCCGGTAGTGGCTCTTCCGACGTTTGTTGCCGTCTGGAGACACGCCTTTAGAAAGAACTCCGGTAGTGGCTCTTCCGACGTTTGGTGCCGTCTGGAGACACGCCTTCAGAAAGAACTCCGGTAGTGGCTCTTCCGACGTTTGTTTCCGTCTGGAGACACGCCTTTAGAAAGAACTCCGGTAGTGGCTCTTCCGACGTTTGTCGCCGTCTGGAGACACGCCTTTAGAAAGAACTCCGGTAGTGGCTCTTCCGACGTTTGTTTCCGTCTGTAGACACGCCTTTAGAAAGAACTCCGGTAGTGGCTCTTCCGACATTTGGTGCCGTCTGGAGACACGCCTTTAGAAAGAACTCCGGTAGTGGCTCTTCCGACGTTTGTCGCCGTCTGGAGACACGCCTTTAGAAAGAACTCCGGTAGTGGCTCTTCCGACGTTTGTGTCCGTCTGTAGACACGCCTTTAGAAAGAACTCCGGTAGTGGCTCTTCCGATATTTGGTGCCCTCTGGAGACACGCCTTTAGAAAGAACTCCGGTAGTGGCTCTTCCGACGTTTGTTGCCGTCTGTAGACACGCCTTTAGAAAGAACTCCAGTAGTGGCTATTCCGACGTTTGGTGCCGTCTGGAGACACGCCTTTAGAAAGAACTCCGGTAGTGGCTCTTCCGACGTTTGTTGCCGTCTGGAGACACGCCTTTAGAAAGAACTCCAGTAGTGGCTATTCCGACGTTTGGTGCCGTCTGGAGACACGCCTTTAGAAAGAACTCCGGTAGTGGCTCTTCCGACGTTTGGTGCCGTCTGGAGACACGCCTTTAGAAAGAACTCCGGTAGTGGCTCTTCCGACGTTTGTTGCCGTCTGGAGACACGCCTTTAGAAAGAACTCCAGTAGTGGCTATTCCGACGTTTGGTGCCGTCTGGAGACACGCCTTTAGAAAGAACTCCGGTAGTGGCTCTTCCGACGTCTGGTGCCGTCTGGAGACACGCCTTTAGAAAGAACTCCGGTAGTGGCTCTTCCGACATTTGTTGCCGTCTAGAGACACGCCTTTAGAAAGAACTCCGGTAGTGGGTCTTCCGACGTTTGTTGCCGTCTGGAGACACGCCTTTAGAAAGAACTCCGGTAGTGGCTCTTCCGACGTTTGTTGCCGTCTGGAGACACGCCTTTAGAAAGAACTCCGGTAGTGGCTCTTCCGACGTTTGGTGCCGTCTGGAGACACGCCTTCAGAAAGAACTCCGGTAGTGGCTCTTCCGACGTTTGTTTCCGTCTGGAGACACGCCTTTAGAAAGAACTGCGGTAGTGGCTCTTCCGACGTTTGTCGCCGTCTGGAGACACGCCTTTAGAAAGAACTCCGGTAGTGGCTCTTCCGACGTTTGTTTCCGTCTGTAGACACGCCTTTACAAAGAACTCCGGTAGTGGCTCTTCCGACGTTTGTTTCCGTCTGGAGACACGCCTTTAGAAAGAACTCCGGTAGTGGCTCTTCCGACGTTTGTTTCCGTCTGGAGACACGCCTTTAGAAAGAACTCCGGTAGTGGCTCTTCCGACGTTTGTCGCCGTCTGGAGACACGCCTTTAGAAAGAACTCCGGTAGTGGCTCTTCCGACGTTTGTTTCCGTCTGTAGACACGCCTTTAGAAAGAACTCCGGTAGTGGCTTTTCCGATATTTGGTGCCGTCTGGAGACACGCCTTTAGAAAGAACTCCGGTAGTGGCTCTTCCGACGTTTGTTGCCGTCTGGAGACACGCCTTTAGAAAGAACTCCGGTAGTGGCTCTTCCGACGTTTGTTGCCGTCTGGAGACACGCCTTTAGAAAGAACTCCAGTAGTGGCTATTCCGACGTTTGGTGCCGTCTGGAGACACGCCTTTAGAAAGAACTCCGGTAGTGGCTCTTCCGACGTTTGGTGCCGTCTGGAGACACGCCTTTAGAAAGAACTCCGGTAGTGGCTCTTCCGACGTTTGTTGCCGTCTAGAGACAAGCCTTTAGAAAGAACTCCGGTAGTGGGTCTTCCGACGTTTGTTGCCGTCTGAAGACACGCCTTTAGAAAGAATTCCGGTAGTGGCTCTTCCGACGTTTGTTGCCGTCTGGAGACACGCCTTTAGAAAGAACTCCGGTAGTGGCTCTTCCGACGTTTGGTGCCGTCTGGAGACACGCCTTCAGAAAGAACTCCGGTAGTGGCTCTTCCGACGTTTGTTGCCGTCTGGAGACACGCCTTCAGAAAGAACTCCGGTAGTGGCTCTTCCGACGTTTGTTGCCGTCTGGAGACACGCCTTCAGAAAGAACTCCGGTAGTGGCTGTTCCGACGTTTGTTTCCGTCTGGAGACACGCCTTTAGAAAGAACTCCGGTAGTGGCTCTTCCGACGTTTGTTTCCGTCTGGAGACACGCCTTTAGAAAGAACTCCGGTAGTGGCTCTTCCGACGTTTGTCACCGTCTGGAGACACGCCTTTAGAAAGAACTCCGGTAGTGGCTCTTCCGACGTTTGTTTCCGTCTGTAGACACGCCTTTAGAAAGAACTCCGGTAGTGGCCCTTCCGATATTTGGTGCCCTCTGGAGACACGCCTTTAGAAAGAACTCCGGTAGTGGCTCTTCCGACGTTTGTTGCCGTCTGGAGACACGCCTTTAGAAAGAACTCCGGTAGTGGCTCTTCCGACGTTTGTTGCCGTCTGGAGACACGCCTTTAGAAAGAACTCCAGTAGTGGCTATTCCGACGTTTGGTGCCGTCTGGGGACACGCCTTTAGAAAGAACTCCGGTAGTGGCTCTTCCGACGTTTGGTGCCGTCTGGAGACACGCCTTTAGAAAGAACTCCGGTAGTGGCTCTTCCGACGTTTGTTGCCGTCTGGAGACACGCCTTTAGAAAGAACTCCGGTAGTGGCTATTCCGACGTTTGGTGCCGTCTGTAGACACGCCTTTAGAAAGAACTCCGGTAGTGGCTCTTCCGACGTTTGGTGCCGTCTGGAGACACGCCTTTAGAAAGAACTCCGGTAGTGGCTCTTCCGACGTTTGGTGCCGTCTGGAGACACGCCTTTAGAAAGAACTCCGGTAGTGGCTCTTCCGACATTTGTTGCCGTCTAGAGACACGCCTTTAAAAAGAACTCCGGTAGTGGGTCTTCCGACGTTTGTTGCCGTCTGGAGACACGCCTTTAGAAAGAACTCCGGTAGTGGCTCTTCCGACGTTTGTTGCCGTCTGGAGACACGCCTTTAGAAAGAACTCCGGTAGTGGCTCTTCCGACGTTTGGTGCCGTCTGGAGACACGCCTTCAGAAAGAACTCCGGTAGTGGCTCTTCCGACGTTTGTTTCCGTCTGGAGACACGCCTTTAGAAAGAACTCCGGTAGTGGCTCTTCCGACGTTTGTCGCCGTCTGGAGACACGCCTTTAGAAAGAACTCCGGTAGTGGCTCTTCCGACGTTTGTCGCCGTCTGGAGACACGCCTTTAGAAAGAACTCCGGTAGTGGCTCTTCCGACGTTTGTTTCCGTCTGTAGACACGCCTTTAGAAAGAACTCCGGTAGTGGCTCTTCCGATATTTGGTGCCGTCTGGAGACACGCCTTTAGAAAGAACTCCGGTAGTGGCTCTTCCGACGTTTGCTTCCGTCTGGAGACACGCCTTTAGAAAGAACTCCGGTAGTGGCTCTTCCGACGTTTGTCGCCGTCTGGAGACACGCCTTTAGAAAGAACTCCGGTAGTGGCTCTTCCGACGTTTGTTTCCGTCTGTAGACACGCCTTTAGAAAGAACTCCGGTAGTGGCTCTTCCGATATTTGGTGCCTACTGGAGACACGCCTTTAGAAAGAACTCCGGTAGTGGCTCTTCCGACGTTTGTTGCCGTCTGGAGACACGCCTTTAGAAAGAACTCCGGTAGTGGCTCTTCCGACGTTTGTTGCCGTCTGGAGACACGCCTTTAGAAAGAACTCCAGTAGTGGCTATTCCGACGTTTGGTGCCGTCTGGAGACACGCCTTTAGAAAGAACTCCGGTAGTGGCTCTTCCGACGTTTGGTGCCGTCTGGAGACACGCCTTTAGAAAGAACTCCGGTAGAGGCTCTTCCGACATTTGTTGCCGTCTAGAGACACGCCTTTAGAAAGAACTCCGGTAGTGGGTCTTCCGACGTTTGTTGCCGTCTGAAGACACGCCTTTAGAAAGAACTCCGGTAGTGGCTCTTCCGACGTTTGTTGCCGTCTGGAGACACGCCTTTAGAAAGAACTCCGGTAGTGGCTCTTCCGACGTTTGGTGCCGTCTGGAGACACGCCTTCAGAAAGAACTCCGGTAGTGGCTCTTCCGACGTTTGTTGCCGTCTGGAGACACGCCTTCAGAAAGAACTCCGGTAGTGGCTCTTCCGACGTTTGTTGCCGTCTGGAGACACGCCTTCAGAAAGAACTCCGGTAGTGGCTGTTCCGACGTTTGTCTCCGTCTGGAGACACGCCTTTAGAAGGAACTCCGGTAGTGGCTCTTCCGACGTTTGTCTCCGTCTGGAGACACGCCTTTAGAAAGAACTCCGGTAGTGGCTCTTCCGACGTTTGTCACCGTCTGGAGACACGCCTTTAGAAAGAACTCCGGTAGTGGCTCTTCCGACGTTTGTTTCCGTCTGTAGACACGCCTTTAGAAAGAACTCCGGTAGTGGCTCTTCCGACGTTTGGTGCCGTCTGGAGACACGCCTTTAGAAAGAACTCCGGTAGTGGCTCTTCCGACGTTTGTTGCCGTCTGGAGACACGCCTTTAGAAAGAACTCCGGTAGTGGCTCTTCCGACGTTTGTTGCCGTCTAGAGACACGCCTTTAGAAAGAACTCCGGTAGTGGCTCTTCCGACGTTTGTTGCCGCCTGGAGACACGCCTTTAGAAAGAACTCCGGTAGTGGCTCTTCCGACGTTTTTTGCCGTCTGGAGACACGCCTTTAGAAAGAACTCCGGTAGTGGCTCTTCCGACGTTTGTTGCCGTCTGGAGACACGCCTTTAGAAAGAAATCCAGTAGTGGCTCCTCCGACGTTTGTTGCCGTCTGGAGACACGCCTTTAGAAAGAACTCCGGTAGTGGCTCTTCCGACGTTTGTTGCCGCCTCCGGTAGTGGCTCTTCCGACGTTTGTTGACGTCTGGAGACACGCCTTTGAAAAGAACTCCGGTAGTGGCTCTTCCGACGTTTGTTGTCGTCTGGAGACACGCCTTTGAAAAGAACTCCGGTAGTGGCTTTTCCGACGTTTGTTTTCATTTTGCTTATTTAGGTTTAACGACTCTTCCAACTACCAAAGCATCGTGGAAAGACGGAAAACCCGAAGAAAATTATCGTTCAACGGAAATTATATCTCCGACGTTTTTTGTCTGATTATCTTTCAGAGCGTTTTGCTTTTCGGAGCGCTTGCTTTAATGTGTACACGCTAAAGTCAGTTGGGTTAAAAATCAACCCAAATCGACTGGGTTGAGTGAATATGAACCCAATTGGGTTCATATTCACTCAACCCAGTCGATTTGGGTTAATTTTTAACCCAACAGATTTTAGAGTGTATGGGGAACCCGAACACCCGGTTAGAGCAATCAAAGGTCGACAGTTATCTTGACACTTACTAAACTTTTAACCCTTTACGTAACACGAAAGGCAGACGACACTTGTAAACGAAATTTTTTGAAAAACTATTTTTTTCATTTTTTGCGAGAAAAATATAGCTTATCACCCCTCATTGGAATGAGCATAATGAGCTCATTCCAATGACGGGCCATAAGCTATTTTTTGGAGACAAAAAATGAAAAAATAATTAAAATTGAATGATGATTTTTGTGAATGGTGCTGACCAGTTTTGTCGTTATTTTAGTTAACCCTTTATCTAACCTGAAAAGCAGACGACACTTGCAAAAATAATTCTTTCATAACTAATTTTTTTCATTTTTTGTCTCAAAAACATAGGTTATGATTCCTCGTTGGAACGAGCTCGACGAGCTCGTTCCAACGAGGGGTCATAACCTATGCTTTTGAGACAAAAAATGAAAAAAATAATGAAAATTGGCGATTTTTGAGAATAGCGCTGGCCGGTTTTGGCCGTTACGTTAGGTAAAGGGTTAAAGGGTTAACCCATCACAAGCGGAGCACAACATCAATTTAAATTAAATAAATACGCGTTTGCGACTTTGCGCCGACGCAACAATAAACGAAAATAAGTCAGTTTAGACTGGTGTTACGAAAGTAAACAATATCCATGCCTGATAATATGGACCGTATGCACCCACAACAAAATGCCACAACAACAGCCATTGGGTAATATTGCATCGCAATTGATTTGAAGAAACATTTCATCTGTATTCCTGCAGAGTCCATTCAATAAATGCTATGTTCATTTTCAAATATTACGAAAAGTTACTCATTATTCTCCCCGGTAATATGCACTTACGAAACAGTGCATCAAGAAAAAAAAATGACCAACGGAAATTGAGGTCAAACACATTATAGGGTGAAGACATACATTTTCCTAAAATGTTCCCCTGGGAGTGAGAAGGGTACACCAAGTCAAGTTGAGGGTGTTAAACAATAACATTCTCGAGGGAAACTTCTGACGGTTCACTAGTTTCTGTAGGACTAACTACAATCACAGATTTTCGTACCTTATCGCGGATTACTCCGAGTTTCGCGGTCTCGTTACCTGAGTTACGAAGATAGAGGGGTCGCAACGGATGCCCCCCCCCCCCTCGAATCTGCCCCTCTCAATGGACGATACAGCCTTTAGCATTGCAGATGACACACTGTTCCTCTCAAGAGACGATACGGTCATTGTCTATATATCCAGCGTCCGTGTGCAAATCCAAGAATGTGGCATCTGTAAAAAGAGCGTGGCGTGTGACATGGATTGACATGCGTGCAACTATACGCGCTATACACCGGTAGATTCACACAGTTGTCATATCGCATATTTGCATTTCTCTGAAGACAAAACTACATGTCGTTTCTGACAGAGTTGCCTCGCGTTGTTGAATATGTCTCCAAGTCGAATACATATGCACAGCATTCGATGATGGTGTCAAGGGCGGCGGAAGCTCGATACAAGTCCAGGGGCCCAAATTTACAATGCTACCATGGTTCGACCCAATGTGAAAAAAATAATTACAATCGTATATCTGTAAATGTACCATGACGCACTATAGTCTCTCGTTTAGATGAATATGCAACTGCGTGGCCACTGTACTGTCCGTTTCTTCTACTTTAACCATCTCACAACACGAAGGCCAGCCTTCGGGTTGGAAGATAGTCGAAGTAGAAGAATCGGACCGAAGCGACCGAAATTGGAATTCTTTGGCTGAAATATTGTTTGGATTTGCAAATAATGTTACAGGAATACCTGTATATTGACACGTTTGTATGCGCCCGTTTTTAACTAATTGTGTAACTGCGAAACATATCTGTGAAAAAAAAAGTTGAGGGGTACGTGCCCCCCTGTGCCCACTGGCTCCGCCACCTCTGGGTGGTATCCAGAGCGCGAATATCCACAAAATTTCAGACTGTTCCGTTTTCAGAGCCTGTATTATTGTGTCCGCAGGCCGAATAATAAAGCTGAAAAAATTGTGCTGATCTTCTCCACAAACCTGTGCTGACCACGCCCAGACCCAATTAATGTGCCTTTCTGCGGGTCGACCAAGTAGAAAAACACGCACCCGCTGGGTCTCGAAGAGCCTTCCTACGCCGCAGGCAATACACAGAATGACACGCGCGTGTAGATGTGTTAATCGATATGGAAAAAGTGCCAGCGCGGAAGGATAAAACGAGAGGCCGCAGGCCTCAAGCTTTATCCTTCCGCGATGGCAAAAGTGCTAAATCGATTAACCCATTCACACGAGTGTGTCGTTCTGTCTTTATTACACGCCTTCACGTCTATAAAACAATTATTAGAAGGACACTCATCAATTCATTTGACAATAATCAACAAAAACAACACATTTTATCGCCAACTAAATTTGCGAGGGAAACCCGTGTTACTATTTCCTCCCGTAAGTTCCAATGTGTTCTATGTGCCTATTGGCACATAGAACACATTGGAACTCAGGGGACGATTTTTAGCTATCGCTAACAATTCAAATTACGTTGCACGATTGGTAAAAAGTTCCAGTGAAATTTCGCTTCTATTTAAAAATAGTCCGTCAAGGATTTCCGTCTCGCACATGTGTGCGGAACAGATTTTGATTTCCCGCATGGTTTACTGTTGTTGTAGATGGGGATTACACAGAACAGGCGTATAATAAAATAAGAGTCGGCAGTGATCGGGTGGTGAAAATTCAAGGATTTTGTATGACCTTTTTTATTTTTGTTCTACATATTTACGCGTGACATAACGTTAATACGGTTTGTTCTTATCTCTCTAATAAGTAGAATACCGAATAATTCGCTTATGATCTCTATTGACAGATCTTCAAATATTGAGCCATTAAATCTATGCTTTCTTCTTTACTACGTCAACACTGTCAATAACCATTCTAGACGACTGATGCCTGCATTAGACACGTTGGCTTTTCAGATTCTCGTTGGTCCATTATATTTCAGCTCGAGATTCATCTTTAATACTTGGTTTTGACACATGGATAAACTTTTAGCAATAATTTCATTGGAGATACTGCCATTGTTGACATAACAAGTACCAAAGCGAACAGGCGGGTAGAGATGTTTACCAAGAAGGAAACGCAAGAAACGTTTCGACGTATTCAACTCTGACATCAGTTTGCTAAATCATTGCTTGAAGTTTATTCTTATTCACATTCTTATTTACGTAGATGAATCATCTTGACTGCAACTTCACTACCACCCGAGCTTTTGTGGGAACAGGCTCTTCCCCCAGCTTCATAACATGCAGTACACTTGAAAAAAAATCAGTTAACCAGGGGAAGGGCGTTGCAAGAGGAGGCATGGGGGACTTGACCACAGAAAAAAGGATTTGCCCCCCCCCCCCCAACTTGCCCCAATTCCTAATAATCGGCCAGATCTATTCACCTTTCAAATTTTATTGCTATTTCAGTTTTAGCCGCAGGGACATAGTTTATGAACCATCGTTGGAACGAGCTCGCTGAGCTCGTTCCTCTGAGGGTCATAAACTGTGTTTTTTAAGGCAATAATGATTTTTTTAGTTATTCGAGGAATTTTATTGCAAGTGTCGTCTTCTATTCGTGTTGGGTGAAAGGTTAAAATCAACTATAAAACTGCCCATCCCCGCCAAGCAGAGCCTCTCCCCACTTGCTTGCAACCCCCCCCCCCCCCCCCCCCTAAACACACACATAAACACCAATCACTGTCCAGAAAGGAATCCAATAATCACGATTGTTAGATCACCTTACACCGTCAATCTGTGACAGCCGTATAACTGCAGTTTCAAATTATTAATTGGACTACCTTAACAATTAACTCTTTCAAGACAAGATATCTTTCAACATGAATGATGTCCCTTTTCAAAAATAGACAGTACCGAGTTAAATCCCTATCGAGAACCTGACCGCCTATGAACAAAGGTCTGACGACGCCAGTGTTGTCAACCACTTGTCCGTACCCCTCCTGCAAATCTGAGTCCGCCTCTGCTATCAGCTTGTTGCCGATACTGCATCGGTGAATATTTTCGAAAAGTGTAAAGCGCTTTTTCTGTGATTTTCTTCGACCCGGAAGTGGAATCACTTGGTGTGGCTTCATTTGTTTGCAGAATGCCCTTCAGAAGTCACGAAATGATAATCAAATGCATCTCCAATCTACGAGCCATATGACAGATGCTCACAATTATTAATTAGTCTGCCTTGAGATTAACCCTTCCTAGACAAGTAATTTTTCAACAGAGATGATCAGGCACACCGGAAGCACGGGGACAGAGGGAGCAGCAGCCCTCTCTGCCATCGGACCACGGGGGTGAGGGGGCAGACAATGCCCTGCCGAAGTTCGTCACTCATTTTTCTTCAAAGGTTTATTCTCGAAATAAAGCTAAAATATATTCCCAAATCCCTTCTGGGAGCTTTCAAAATTCAGTGTGGGGGGAGCGGAGTGAGATGGGAGGGGGCACCTCCTTTCAAATTCCCCCATATCTGGCGTTCGGCCTTCGAGACATATATGCTTCGGCATGTCATGGCGGGACTGCTAGTGCTAGTAAATGCCCTTTATCCGGGGTCTTCCCCCAGCGCTGAAGTGCTTTTGGCGCCCCTGGAGATGATTATCTTTGGATGTCTCTAACGGGACGGGATACGATTTAATATCTAATTTTGGAACCTCGTTCTCTGAAACCGATCCGAGCCGATTTTTTTTTTAAATAAATAAACAAATAAAATATATGAGATGATTAATTATAGTCTGTCTCAGATAACATCTCACGTTGTTACCACATCGACGTTGATTTTTAACGTCAGGCGTTTATTAGACGTGTGGCGGACGATATTTTCGTAATGGGCTGATTGATCGTAAATATGTAATAAACACTCTTTTAATATTATTTGTTCTTATTACACCTTAAGCAGGGGCCGCGGAACCGGGAGGTGGGGGGGGGGGGGGGGGAGGCTTCAGACACACAAGTATCAAATCCACCCCAAGACAAGATAATCCACAGACAGTATACTTGCTGTTAATGTCTGGTAAAGCATACAGGTGAGATCTATCTATCAGCTTTGGTCGTTACGACCAAAGCTGATAAATAGACCTCACTTGTATGCTTTACCCCCCCCCCCCCCCCCCCCCATCCCCCATCCCCCCCCCCCTCCACACACACACACATTTTGAAAATTGTTCCGCCGCCCCTGTTAAGCAGTAAAAGTTGTTGCCGTGCAAGTTAGAGTTACAGAACCGGTATCTTGTTGCAGGTCTTTATACGGTATTGTATTTTAAATGACAATTTAAGTGTACGTGGAGAGTTGTTGCATCTAAAACTTCCGAGGAGTAGAGTCTTCGCAGAGGCAAAACAAAACTTCTGCGAAGAAACCTTAAGTTGATTGATGACAGCATTTTTCGTTACGCAGAAAACGTGCATTTTCATAGCAATTTTCCACAAAATGACCATTGAAAAATGATTTTCTTGTGGGCTATTGGACGCATGTCTAATGCAGTTAGAAAATGCTGGTTTTCAGTAACAAACGTTAACAAAATAACTCATGGCAGACAATTTTCGTCATTGAAAGAGATTTAAGGAAAGTTAGCTCCCATTAATTTTGTTGAAGTTGCCAGTATATTTGACACAAAGGGTATGAGAATTTCTCATAAAAATTGAAATTTCGAAATGTTACTGAAATTGTATCATCGATGTGTGCATCATTTCAGAAACCTCAGGTATTTTCCTCTAGAGTAATATAAAAATACAGAAGCTGGCTTTTTACAAGTTTCTTTCCCAATCAGTTTGAACGTTCTCTGTTAAAACCCATTAAACCCTTTACCTAACATGAAAAGCAGACGACACTTGCAAATAAAATACTTGAATAACTAATTTTGTTCATATTTGTTTGTCTCAAAAACATAGGTTATGACCCCTCATTGGAACGAGCTCGACGAGCTCGTTCCAAAGAGGGGTCATAACCTTTTTTTTGAGACAAAAAATGAAAAATATAATGAAAATTAGTTTTTTGTGAATAGCGTTGATCGGTTTTGTCCGTTACGTTGGGTAAAGGGTTAAAATTGGAGTCGTGTCATGAAAACAAGGTCTGGAATGTACATAGACATATACCCGTGTCATTCTTCTCTTCGCAAGAGTGCAGCCGAATAGCGTATGTGTGTGGTGGGGGAGGGGGAGGATTTATCTTTTCTTAACCCTTTACCTAACATGAAAAGCAGACGACACTTGCAAATAAAATACTTATATAACTAATTGTTTTCATTTTTTATCACAACATCATAGCTTATTACCCCTCATTGGAATGAACTCAGCAAGCTCGTTCCAATAAGGAGTCATAAGCTATGTTTTTGTGATAAAAAAATGAAAAAAATAATGAAAATTGGATAGTATTTTTTTGTGAATGGCGCCAGCCGGTTTTTGCAGTTACGTTAGGTAAAGGGTGAAAAATAAGAAAATGTCGTTTTCGCTATCTTTTGATGTTCCTTAACCATTTCTGTTCAATATATCTACAGTGTGTGCGTCGTGACACATAATACAGACACTGTCCTTTTCATTAACCCTTTACCCAACGAATCGGCCGCATCCGCCCGCGTAATATGCAAATTTAGCAGTTGAAAAAATGTTATTTTTCAAAAAATTTCAACAAAACCATATCATGTGACCCCTCGTTGGAACGAGCTCGTCGAGCTCGTTCCAACGAGGGGTCACATGATATGGTTTTGTTGAAATTTTTTGAAAAATTTGAAAAAATGATATTTAAAATAATAAATATTGATATCGTCTGCGTTGGGTAAAGGGTTAATATAAAAGTCTACGAGGTGAGATTGGCTATTTTTTTTTTCCTGGGAAGAAGAAAAACTTCCAAGTTACTGTAGATTAGATTAAACATATTTTATTTGTTATAATTAACAAAAAGGATTGGATAACAAGTGCCTAGCACTTAGATAATATCCTTTCCTTAATATACAATTGAACATTACAATTTATAATCACATATAATTGCAAGTAGTTACATAAAAAGATATATGCAATGGCGAAACAATGTATGTATAATATTAACCAATTTTGTGTATGTACAAAGTTCGAGAAGGAAGCTGATAGTTAATCAACTTTACGAGAGTCAGAAAACAGAAATAAGAAGGAGAGAAGAAAAGTAGAATGCCACACTAAAACACATCAAATTTGAGTCAACATGCCTATAGGCATATTTCAACACCACCACAACCCCAAAAGTCCAAAAACCAAAAGTCCAAAAAAGCCCCCTACCACTGCCATAACCAGGACAGGCAAGACAGATATGCTGAGAGTACTGATTCGCGTGTGAGGCAACAGCGATGGCCACCAATCGCCATCGGTTTCAAGGTCGGACCGTCAGACGAGCAACCAAGTCCTAAAGTGACTAAGACACTTTACGGCTCGATTACTCACCCAGTGAACCAGTCTAAAACCGTTTCGTGGACTTAATGAAATACTGTACACTCCGAAAAAGGTGAATATTGACGGAATCCGGTAAATTGGGGATACCATAAAGAAGATCGTTGACCGATGATATTGTCAGATGCGCAAGATTTCTTTGTAGGACTTGTCTTTCATGTGAATAGTTTCTACAGACAAAGAAGTAATGATTCGCGTCTTCACTCTCATAACCACATGAACAGTTAGGTGTTTCACGAATGTAGTTCGAAAATTTATCAGAATTTAGGTCGCTGCAAAAATTACGCAGCTTGCAGTGTATTATATTGGACACCCTGTCGCCGTTGTTGAAGTATTTAGGTGGTCTAAGCACGCCTCTGTTAAAATATGTAACAAAGTCATTCAGTGAACTCGACTGTCTAACTCTTAGAGGTAATGCATTCCATTCCGCAACACACGAAGGAATAAATGAGCGCTTAAATACTTCCGTGTGTGTAAATGGTAACTGGAAGTTGGAATGTGACCGGGTGCTATACGAGGAAATATCTTCAAACCTTTGAGGTAATAGGTCACAAAGATATGCGGGAGCCTGGTTATTTACAATTTTGTAAAACGTAACCTTTTTGTGGAGATAGCGTCTCTGTCTAAGGGTCTCCCAGCCAAGTTCTGCGAGTACATTTGATACCGAGGTAGCTCTCGTAAGTCCGGATATTATTCTGGCTGCATCCGCGTGGATTCTATCCAGTTTGGAAAGTAGGTAGTCCGGTGCACCAGCCCATACCACATCCGCATATTCCATGATAGGAAGTATGAAAGACTTGTATAAAATTTCCAGACTTTTTCTTCCAAGGATATACTTGAGTTTTCTGAGCTGTGACAGCCTGCTATTAGCCTTTTTACATAGTCGTACAATTTGGGTATGCCAGTTTAAGTCCCCCTGTAAGGACAGACCGAGGTGGGTGTGTGACATTTTAAGTTCAAGTGGCGACCCACCGAATGTCACCGCAGTACTTAGGTTAGCACGTTTCTTGGTGAAAAGAACAATTTCAGTTTTTGAGGGGTTAAATGTAACTAACCATGTATTTGCCCATTTGGAAACGGCTTTAAGATTTTCGTTGGATTTTGTAGCAATATTATCCGGTTCGTGCCCACTTTCTGTTATACTCGTATCATCCGCAAATAATCTACACACTTCCGGTGAATGTAAGTTTTCCGAAATGTCATTAATGTATATGAGAAAAAGAAACGGACCTAAGACAGATCCCTGGGGAACACCATAATTAACAGGTAGGTAATCGGAGGAAATTGAGTTAACCGTTACCCTTTGTTTACGATCAGACAGATAGCTTCTTGTCCACTCAATGAGTGGACCCGATATACCGTTTTGTCTCAGTTTGTAAATTAGTCCTTTATGCCAAACCCTATCAAATGCTTTTGATATGTCGCAGAATACTCCAAGAGAAAACTGGTTCCTATCAAAGGCCAAGCAGAGATTATGATATATTTCAATGAGCTGATAAACGGTGCTGTGCTGGGGCAGGAAACCGGACTGATATTTAAAAAAAAGATTATTAACACAGCAGTGTTCATACATGCGGTTAAAAACAATCCTCTCCATAACTTTGCTAACACAGCTAAGGAGTGAGAGGGGTCTGTAGTTATTGGGATCGTGTGCATCGCCCTTTTTAAAAATCGGCACGATTGTTGCCATCTTCCATTCTGATGGGTAGACACCTGAGGAGAAAGAGAGCCCGAATAATAGTACCAATGGCTTGCATATTGTTGTTTTGGTTTCTTTGAGCATACGGTTGCTAATACCGTCGTGTCCAGTTGCTTTTTTGGCATCAAGATTGCTGAGGATCCGAATCACTTCATCTTCAGCGAAGTCAATCTCAGACAGGCCCACAGAACACTTCGGTCTGAAATCGGGTAGGCTATGTCCAACATCGTGTATTTTACTATTTGATAGGAAGGTTTTATTGAGCAGATTAGCTTTGTCTTTGTCATCTGTTACCATTGCTGTGCTGTTCGCATCATCTTTGTCGTTTAGAAAGGGGACAGAAGGCTTACTCTCGAAATTGTTCAGCAACTGTTTAACAGTGCGCCAGAAGACTTTGGGGTTTCTATTCACTGCAAGTGAGGTATCTAGATTTGAAAAATAAGTGGATTTGGCCTTCTTTTTCATATTATTCACTTTGTTTCGAGAATGTTTATATTTTTCAATTGTTTGTGGGTTTGGGTATTTCAGGGCTCGTTTCCGAAGACGATCTCTGTGGCGAATTTCACGGCGAAGAGCCGAGTCAAACCACGGTTTATCATTAGGGCGGATGACCACCTTATAAGAAGGAATACATTCTCTTGCAATGTCAAAAAATTTGGTTACAAATTTATGATATGATGTATCAAGTGTTGTAGTGTCTGAAATGAAAGACCAATCTGTTTCGGAAATCAAATTGTTCATTTTGGGGAAGTCAGCTCTGTTGTAGTTCCAGATTTGTCGGATTTTTGTTTCGTGCTGTGTTTACTGTAAAAACACATTAGCTAAACAAAGAGCTAAAATGGACGGTGACTTGGTTAATGGTTTATGTTTATTTCCAATCTTTCAACATAGTTTTGGTGATGAGGTTACAGTATACAAGTGAAACAAGTGAAAAAGAAGTGTTGGTTAGGGTGCTGCTGATGGATATTCTTAATGTCAGATTACCTGTGAAGTAGTCGCTTGTAATTAGCTTGAAATAAAAAAGCCAAGTTTCCTTTTGTAACCTTTAACTCTTTTGGTGCGGAATAATCTGAGAAACATAATTCTTAGCGCCTAATATTCATCAGGAATTTTACAGAAAGTATAGGTTATTAGACTAAAGCGTTATTATCTCGTCGAGCTCGTTCCAACGAGGGGTCGCGTGATATGGTTTTGTTGAAATTTTTTGAAAAATTTGAAAAAAATGATATTTAAAATAATAAATTTTGATATCGTCTGCGTTTGGTAAAGGGTTAAAAGCACTTAGAAATGGACACACACAGTTGGCTAAAATGACTTCTGCAGTAGCTTTCCGCGGTCTGCCATCTGTCGACTTTAGTCGCCCGTCGCGCAAAAATTGTTAAGAAACGAAAACAACAGACAGCTCTCAGAGCAACAAATGAAAACTTGAATTTATTTCCACTGATGTCCTAGACTTTGCTCCATAATCACATTCTTCAAAATATGACCTTTCACATGTGTCTAACAATTTCAAGGGACATAACTTTATCGAAAGTCGATTTTCCAGACGAGATAAGTCCGAAATAGACAATAACCGTCTTGAAATTTCTCTTCAGGTCGTTTATTTGTAAATAATTAAACCTTTTTCTGTTCATGGATTTTCAAGCAAAATGATTGGCGAGAGTATTTCTTCTTTTTTCATAACACAATGAGCCAAAAACAACGCATTTAGGCCTGTCGTAAACCACGCCCCCAATGTCTGTCTTAAAGACAGTGTGGATGGAAAAGAACCCCTGCACGCTCATGCTGTTTCAACATGAAAAGTAATTAATATTTATCTCATTATATTAAAAAGACTTTCAAAACAAAATTTAATAAACAAAGAAATCCTTATCATGCTTTTTATTCCACGTTCAATTTGTTTATATGCAATAGATGATCGTCTGCGTTCATCGTTTTACCCAAATCAAACGTAAACAATGGCCTGTCAAAATAATCCACAAACGAAACTCACGCCAACAAAACTTTACAATTTCCAAAGAGCCTGAACGAACTCTTTCTGAGACAAAGTTCTACCAACTTCAACTTCGTGTCATTTGGGTTTATATCTAACTCCACATTTACGAACTGCGTTTTCAATTTTTCAGGAAATGGTCAAAATCAGAATTAAATTCTGACCTGTAACTTTTTAATTTTTAATTTTTTTTATTAAGCCCTTATTTTTAATATAACAATAACATGACTTTGGAGGGCATTGTGGTTTATTAACTGTCCAACAGGTGTGAATAACAGCCCGACAGCTTATAAAAGGCCCGAGACGAAGTCGAGGGCCGTTGATAAGCTGAAGGCTGAAGGCCTGTTATTCACACCACAAGGCCCGACAAAGTCATGTTATTACTATTATTATTACCACTCAATCTATAAGTTACTAGTCGATTAACATAAGTTTGGAGGCCCGTTAAAACTGCATAATTTCAGTGACGTCATTCGACGGAGCCGGGCCACTGGCGATAATGGTATAAATAGCCATTAGCGGCCCGCGGCCTGACTATTTTTAGATATAAGTTAGCTGTAACAGGGAGTGGTAATAATAGTAATAACATGATTGTTGTCAGGCATCATGATTCATTAGCGGCCCTGCAGCAATGATGAACAGCCCTTGGGCTTATTAACGGTCCTCGACTTCGTCTCGGGCCTTTAATAAACCCTCGGGCTGTTCATCATTGCTGCAGGGCCGCTAATGAACCATAATGCCCTCCAAAATCATGTTATTGTTATATTACCACTGCGATTCTGACAAAAGTTTTGACCCTGTACTTTACATGCCAGCTACAAACAGCCAATTGGTCTTCATTCAATTCGCTTGATTGAGACATTGTTAACGTTTTCAATTTTGGCAGATGATATTATCGTCTGTTCTCAAACAAACTGGTGTCACATGATTATTACGTGATCGACGCCGGTACGCTTTCAATGGCAACGACGTTAGAAAACTTAAAAACAGACCCGATATGTACCGCTTTTAAATCAGGAATAAAGGCTTAAAATGTCTGCAGACTTACTTACTATATACAGCTGCTTGTTCTTATGGGACTAACTTTGCTGCACATTTTACATATTTAATAATTTAAATAAAAATCACATTGTTTACTAGTTGAAACCATTTCTGGAAACTGTTTTCATATTCGAATGTACGACAGGGAGGAGCAAAAGTCACTTGACGTGTTGGGCTGTTAATGAGATGTTCAACCCATTAACGGCCCCCGACACATCACACGACTTTGTAAGTTAAGCGTTGCGTTCTTGTAATGCCCTGTTAAACTTTGTTAATGTGCTAGGGATCGCCCTATAAAGAGGTAATAATAGGAAGAAACACCACATTGAAAACTTATACGACATGTGGAACACCACTATGCGGCGTGTCACGTACAAAATTAAAAACCGACCCACCAGGGCCAATGTCAAAGATACAGGTCAACACATGGTATTGGCATGGACACAAAGTGTTTCGTGTCTGGGACGTCAAGGTTAAGTGGAAAAAAGTTACCATAATGAAACTTACACAACATATTTACCACCTCTAGAAGGTGTGTTGCATACAGAATTCACAATCTACCTGCCAAGGTCAAGATCACAGATTGCAATCAGCACTCAGCACGCTCATCGTCACATCCAGCAACCCAGCCCCCACCCCTACCCTCCCTCCAAATGATGATATATAACGGACGTTTGATGTTTTTGTTTCGTACGATTTCGAAGTTAAATTCTATTATTGAATGCTAAAAGATATTTATGCCCCTATGGATTATTTTCGTTAGCAGACACTTTGCCTAACAGTTTCATTGTATTTAATGGCGTAAATTGAAGCCTTGTGGGGAATGCGGTCTATTTGGACATCTTTTGTCGGAGTTTGTATCACGTAAATAAACAGAACGCGATGTGTGTTTGAATCGGTGGGTGTTTTACATAACTCGTTGGAATGACGTAATAATATTTCGCTCGAGCCGAGCAAAATATAATTACGCCATTTCAACGAGTTATGTAAAACACCCACCGACACAAACACACATCGCGTTCTGTGTTTATTACACATCCCATGCATTCAAATTCATTTAAATAAACAAATTTTAATTCCGATGTTTAAACCCAAAAGTGAAGAGTCCATTTGTTTTGACTGAAGCTGTACTGACCAAATGGATCGATAAAAAATCAAAACATTTTCGGAACCAGTGTTTGTTGAAATTCGTGTCGCTGTTTCTCTTCGGCTGGTGCCCATTTACGCCTAACCTTTATTACTGTTAGTAAAAATATAAGTACAAATGTGTCCAGCTTTGCAAAACAGATGGGAGAAACATTTTTAAAAGAAGTCCGAAGCATGTCAAGATGTACGAAGATTTACCGAAATAAAGTTGACCAATTCAGATATAACGGATCCACAAAACGAAACGTCCACGGGACTGGGTTAATGTTTTGGTTGGAATTGATTGTGTTTTTTTTTTAAATATTATCTCATTTTTGGTTAACAATTTTTTTGTGAACGGACTTTATTTTGCTTTGGACGTTTTCATTTCACACTGCGACAGACTGGCGATAATTGTATAACGAAATTTGGAAACTGTTCGAAGCGTAACTAATGACTCGATGGGAAAGGAACTAGTATGAACGGTGCTGGGAAAAAAGTTCCGGCTTGTACCCATTGAATACAGAATCATTTATGTCATCGCGGCTATTCCATTAACTACAAGGGTTTAAAGTTGAATGGATGTGTAATAATAAATAGAATCTTCAACTGGTACTCAGTTTAAACTGAAATTTACGAAACACCTTTCAGTAAATAGCAATCCGCTCGGTCCGGGCCTAATTTACTGAAAGAGTTTCGCAAATCTATTACATTAAGGAGGAGTGTGTGGTTCAGACCTGCTAGGAATCCAGGCTTTGATTATCTCCCTTGATATGCAATGCAACTGGACACTTTCCGTCTCGCTGGGTGGACCACCCGTCCTGTGACATGTCGGCTCGCTAGTTTCAGAATAACGTGGAGACTCGTTGGACGAACCACTATATTCAGGATAACACTTGAGACTCATCCTTTCACGCTTTCACAAACAAACGTAAAACCAGGGGGGGGGGGGGGCGGTGGCTCAATAGGTAGAGGTGCAGGCTGCAAGCCGAGCGGTCCTCGGTTCGAATCCCACCTGCGGCAACCGCGTTGTGTCCTTGGGCAAGACACTTCACCCCCATTGCCCACGTGGGGGCACGGTGGCGTTGTGCACTAAGGCGTACTGCACGTCAATGGTGAATTTGTCTTCAACCAATGCTAACCCGGCTTGTGTGGTGTTAGTATGTTGGGAAGCCTGTTAGTTGCTTGCCGCTGTGCGATAGTTCTCTCCGGTTCACCGGCTTCCTCAACCGTAACGCTGTCCCACACAAGGTGACCCTGGCTGTCGAAAGTGTCGTTAAACCCCAATAAATAAATAGTATAATACTTGAGAATGGCCCTTTCGCGATTTCACAAACTAATCAACCCGTAAATTATAGCCACACAGAGTGCCTCTTCAGTGTAAATGCGAAATGTACAAAAGTCCCCATCTCCAGAAAACAACCAACGGCGAAATTTTCCACACGGACAGTAGCAAAACGTCCGTGACAGAAAAACCCGAAAAGCTCAAAATGTCAGCTAACGGAACGTCAGTTGGAAGCCTCGGGTTCTTTTACTTGAACATTGCTTGATGTGCAGTTTCGCCGAATTTGATCCTTTTATGTGTGAGGGGACGATACAGGAAGGTCTGACTTGTATGTATCAGCTGCCCAAAACATCTGGCGTGCTTCTATTAGTGATGAATTGAGGGGCGTGATTAACATATATTTTGTAACGTGCTGCCATCAATCAATTTTTTCTGAACCGGGGCTACTTTATTTTCTTTAACCCTCAAGTCACCATGTAGCCACAGACACCTCCCCTTTTATTGCTCTGAAAACATTGTCCCAAATATATTCTTCCTTGATAACTCTTCTGGTTGGATGCATTTGTCTTGATAGAGTTTTTACATCATTGTTGGCTGCCTGCACAGGCAGCCAACAATAATGTGGAAACACTGTTAAGTGATCTGCAGCCGAGCACTTGTATATACCGTAGTTATTAACCTAACCTTAATCTGAGGAGTTGAGGTTTAACTCTTTTGGCGCGACAGGCGACTAAAGTCGACAGACGGCAGACCGCGGAAAGGTACTGCAGTAGTCATTTTAGCCAACTGTGTGTGTCATTTCCAACTGTTTTTAACCCTTACCCAACGCAGACGATATCAATTTTTTTATTTTAAATGTCATCTTTTCAAACTTTTCAAAAACTGTCAAAAAACCATATCATGTGACCCCTCGTTGGAACGAGCTCGACGAGCTGGTTCCAACGAGGGGTCACATGATATGGTTTTGTTGAAATATTTTCAAAAATAATTTTTTTTTCAACTGCTGAAGTTGCATATTACGCGTGGGAGGTAGTGCGGTCGATTCGTTGGGTAAAGGGTTGAACAAACATACGTATTCCTATGTTTCATACACCATTTATGCCCTATCCATGAACAACGATATCGTCCCTTCAAAGTATAAAGGTGCCATTTAAATATATACAGAAAATCATTTGATAAACTGTCAATGAGATAGATCATTAGAACATCTTTGAACATAATAACGCTTTAAATTTAACAACCTATACTTTTTGTAAAATTCCTGCTGAATATTAGGCGCTAAGAATTCTGTTTCTCAGATTATTCCACGCCAAAAGAGTTAATCTGTTGATAACCTAATTGAAGGCCTGTCAAAACCCTGTTCTCGTGTCGTATATTTCCAGTTCCATCATCACGGATCAAAGTATTATAAAGAAATTATACCAATCATCATCGCATTCATTTTATCCTTGCTCCATTCATATTTTCATTTGGGGGTTAACACTTAATTTTTATTGATTGCTTATGTTCGCCTGGTATCGAATTATATTCTGTAGTTTGCAGCAGACAGCCCACTGGCTATGTCTCTAAATGTCTCGTGTTCTGTCAGATGACTGTGCTTAACTTTTTACACTTGCTTTCTGCTTCAGTTCAGGTAAGTTCCGTGTTGTTTAATATCAGTTGAGATATATATAAATATATATATATATATGAGTACCGTTGTAGGCAAAATACGTTGTCTCTTGATTGTCAGAGATAATGTCGTGTGAACCGATCCTTTGGGTCAGAAAGATTGTATCGTATTTTACCTACCAATGAAGTCTAAAAATTAAGGTGACATGAGAAGAAGTTGCTGCGTCTCTTCCAAGGAACACTTTTTCAAGTAGGCCCTTTTTAGGTAAGCTCTTATTACCTCTTATTATGGGTAATCACTTTTGTTTCGCATTTTGGAGCAAGAACACCGCGAAATAATTACCCGTGCCTCAGTGGCGTAGTCCGGCTGATGGAAGTGTGTGTGTGGGGGGGGGGGGGGGGGGGGGGGCATTTATATATGACCCCCACCATTTCATTTCACCTCGTGATGTGTTAACAGAGTGTACCCATAGAGGCACAGGTTCAGCTTGTTTTGGGGAGGAAAATGAATTTTGAGTACATGGTTTGAGAAAGGTGCAGGAACTAGTCCCCCAGTCCCTCCCCGTGGCCACGTCACTGTCCATATTGATGGAAAGACTACGATTAATAACCCGAAACGATTTTCAAATATTTCATCGCGCTGATAATATGCTGTGATGTAAGACACTGTTGGGAAGTTCCCGGAGAGCCTTTTCGAATAGTACATTACATCGCCGCATTCACCCACCCAATTCAAAATAGTGCTTTATATTGTATCGTCAACAACTGAATGTTACTGGTGATTCGAGTGAATGTTCTACATGGCCATCAAAAGATGGTCTCGCCTTTCCTTTTAAAGACTACAAATAGTTTGTTGATGAAACATACCCATGTTCATTCCCAATGGACCAAATCCCCCAAAAGACCAACTATTCAATTCCTGAAAATCCATTCCCCACAATATCAATTCTCATTGAAACAACATTTTTTCTTAAGATTTTGAATGAACACATGTTAATATAATAATATTTCTGAATGATTGTATTTTTTATTTTACAAAGATAGTTACATATAGAATATGCCCATAGTAGCTTGCAACTGGTGTACTAAATGTTCACCGCGAGTGGTGAAGTGGTGTTAACCGCGAGCCTTTGGCGCGCGGTTAACACCACTTCACCGCGAGTGGTGAACATTTGGTACACCAAGATACTTTGGGTATATTTTATTAAAACAATAATCGTCAAATTATTAAGAGTCGCTATTATTTTTTCTCGATTTTACTGAACAGCAGACGTACATACGTGCGATCTGTTTTTGTTTTCATGAGCTTTGGTGGGCGGTACTTCCGCTGTCAATTTTATCGCCGAAACGAAATGGAAAACGAAACTGGGCCTTTTTCGTTTTAATAACATTCTATTCGAGTCATGAATGCTTTACTAACATGAGAAAATGCATGTTTGTTAATTTTTGGTGTCTTATTCCGTAAACTCATTTAAAAACGTAATAAATAATTGGCACTTTCATTCCACTCCTGCAAGGCGACGTGCGATACATTTGGGCAAGTTCGCATTCAGGTCGACGTCACCAAAGGTTAGCTTGGATGTAGTTCCACTGTAGGTGTAAATTTTAATTATTGAAAACGCATTGCTGGCGTATTCACCACAGTTGGTGTATATTTATGTCATAGGCTTTTCATATACAGTAGAATAGGTAATCATGGTATAAAATTTTGATTCCTCCAATATGAGATATTCCTTATTTTATGACTTGTAGTTGCCATCGGGGAAGTACGAGGATGAGAGCACACTTAAATTTACGCCTCTCCTGCAAACACATACGTCACTTTGTTCTAGGTATGGAGCAGCCGATCTTATTTATCCGAACAGTAATTAAGAATTAAATTACGGTGGTCTAAGTTTGCATTAACCCCCCAACTCTCATGGTATCCTTGAATTCTGGTGGTATCTTCCATGCCAAGAGAAGAGTGTCCATATTCGTTATTTGGGGGAAGACCAACTGATATTTGCAACGCGTAAACTCGCGGCTGCATGCTAGAAAAATTAACCGGCCAACCCCACAAAGTCACAGGCCAGCCATTTATTTATTCTGGACACATGAGACGTATCATGACCCTGGAATGACAAAATGGGCTGAGAGGTCAAAAAGTTAAGTAACTGTTAGGACCTTGCGAATCGGAATTTCTATCCTCGATTCGAGTCGCGGGTGAGAGGTTGACATCAACATCGAATATGAATCGAATCGGAAACAATGCGAAACAATTTTTGCGAAACCCCTCGTTATTTTACCAAATTATCGCGCGTGCCGCAGTTTGCATGGGTATCTGAGTGCAGAGGTCACAACTTACGCTTTTACAACAGTACTTTTTTAAGTGGAGCGCAGGATTCCCGCGCTCCACTTTACAAGTGCTGCCTTAACAATATATCTTGCAAGTCAGACAAGAATGACGATAAGCCGAATGAACCGAAGGAGCAACAGGGAACTGTTCTTTCCTTGCTGCGGCATGATTCCACCGGTAGAAGACATTTATTTGCCATCGTTCCGTCGAGAAAAAAAGATGGGTCACTCGATTCGAAAATATACGAATCAGAAAGCCGATTTCGATCCCGAATTGGTCCATCGATGTCAACATCGATGCGTATCATCGAAGCTTCGCAGGGCCCAATCGAATGTATACTAAACTTAGTCACAATAGACATAAAAAAATATTTGCATAATCCATACTTATTACTGTAAAAAAGAAGGGACAAAGAAATGAAATAAAAATTAAAACCCAATTATATTAACCCTTTGAACACGAGAGGCCGATTTTCCGGTTCAGGAATATACGTCCTGATTTCGTTACGCAGGATGGTTGAAAAGTGGTTGTGTATGGTAGATATATCAATATTTTCAACGTGCAGCCACGAGGCTGCAGCCACGAGGCTGCAGCCACGAGGCTGCACGTTGAAAAGATTAATAGGTCTATCCCCAAATAATGAATATGGACTTTTCCTGTTACTACTGTTGAACTGACATGGACAATACCATTAGTGTTCGAAGGGTTAATAATATCTTTGAAAGTCATTTTTGTACTCGTATGAATATGAATTAATCTGGTGAGAACTGCTGTGATAGAAGTTGCCTTTACGGAAATTGGTCTTGTGAGAAATGGTTCAGTGGGAAAATACCGTGGGCTGCCTTGGTGCATCGTTGGATGATGGTGGTTATTTCAGCGGTCTAATGAAAGAGACAAAATATAATTCTAGTATTACTTGTAACGATCATAGATGAAAGGAAATATGTTTTTCATCTTTCTTTTTCATTCTTGAAATGGAGTCATCGTCAAATTAAGAAACTCTTGACGTATGAATATGCTGCGAAGAGATTGTTTTTACAACCTACATCCAATGATGTAGTATAAAAACAAAAAGAAAAGCTACTTAGATCTCTTTGAAACAAAACTTATAAAGTCTAGAAATCTAGCAATGTTTGCCCATTCCACTCGCAGGCTTCCATTTGCTGTTTTCGGCAGTTCAGTACCATTGCTGATCAGAAGTTATCAGTTTCTGCCAAACTTATTTATTTTCAAACACCATGAAACGAAATTCTTTGAATGAATCATTTTATAAGAAACAATAGTGTATCTGTTTTCTATAATTGTAATTGATTTTTAAATATAGTTGCAACGGAGACAAATTGTTAAAAAAATGCATTCATAAAAGGCTGTCGGTGGGTTGAATAGCTGTTATGCAAGGCGACAAGACAGGTTAATCACTTCCTGATGTTGCATCAGTTAGGATGTAAGTGACACTAGCGCTTTGGGGTAAATACGTTTACAAAACTATAGTTTCTTCTGTAGCGTTGTCATGAGAAACATTCTCTCACCTTTCTTGGCTTGGGATATCGTTTTTCATTCCACAAACTGTCCAATGCCCAGTTTCGAATATTGCAATTGAAATTTTATTTTATCAGCTTAACATGAATCTTGTAAATAATGGTCTCAGTAACAAATCGTCCCCTGAGTTCTAATGTGTTCTATGTGCGTAATGGCACATAGAACACATTGGAACTCAAGGGACGAAATCACTGTAGGAGAACAATGACCCACCACAACGCAGCGTGTTTGACTGGTATATTGGAAAGTGCTGGACACTGAATTAATAGAACTTTTTGGACAAACATGAAACATGTAAAAAATCATCACTTACTAGACTTTATTTATTGGGGTTTAACGACACTGACGGCCAGGGTCACCTCGTGCCAGACACTTTTTCGGGTGAGGAAGCCAGAGTACTCGGAGAGAACCGCCTAGCAACGGTGAGCAACTGCCGAACTCCTTAACGTACCAACTCTACACAAGCAAGGTTAGTATTGGTTGAAGACAAGTGCACCATCGACCTGCAGCACAGCACCACCGTGCCCCCACGTGGGCAGTCAAGATAAAGTGCTTTGCTCAAGGACACAACGCAGTTACTCCTGGCGGAGATCCAACCGTGGACCTTTTGGTTTGAAGTCCAAAGCCGTAACCACTGAGTCACCGTGCTCCCTCACTGGTAAAAAAGATTTGATATTGTTTTGTGACCCCTGGCATTAGCCCACTAAAGGGAAGAATATTATTGAACGAATAATGAGGGCCTGCGAAGTTTCAAAATTCGATTCGATTCGAAATCGTCTCGATGATTCGACGCGAGTTGCACTGATTCGGAAATTTTCCAACCGTGGAGATGTTCTCCAAATCATATCATACCATATTTCGCCTCTTGAACTCTTCTTCGATCATCGGGTCTCCTGGACAGGAGACCCGATGATCGAAGAAGAGTTCAGGGAGGTTCCGTTTTCGAAACTACTTGCTTCCGTTCTGGAATATTCCGCGTTTTGAGTGACTTACCCAAACAGACCAGTCGCCGTTGAATGCAATGCAATACGTGAATGATGACTGACAGTATAATGGTTGTAAAAAAGGCTCAGTAGCTGCAACTTGAAGAGCGGTGAAATTCTATTCGATATTCGACTGGATTCGACATCCTCTAACTGATTCGATTTCGGATTCGATTCGATCCGAAATTTGAGATTAGTAGGGCCCTAAACAATAATACTACTGATGGCAAGTAACATGAGGCGACTTGAAGAATTGTTTCTATTTTATTCATTCAGTAGCGATGAGCTTTCTATGTCCCCTTTGGCAAAACATTAAAACATCGAGCGATGGAATAAGACAGAACACACCGAGGGTGGAGTACGGGGGAACTGAAATCAACGACCCGAGGTGGAGTTTTTCTTGTATTTTCATTGGCGCAGTATTTCACGATTCCTTTCGCACGTACTCTACATGAGTTGTGTTGGGTATTTATACTACGATTAAACCCGAATGTAGCTGGTATTTTTAACCTTTTACCCAACGTAACGGCCGAAACCGGCAGGCGCTATTCTCAAAAATCGCCAATTAATTTTCATTATTTTATCATAAACATAGGTTATGACCCCTCTTTGCAACGAGCTCGTCGAGCTCGTTCCAATGAGGGGTCATGACCTATGTTTTTGAGACAAAAAAAAATAAAAAATATTAGGTATTCAAGAACTTCGTTTGCAAGTGTCGTCTGCTTTTCATGTTAGGTGAAGGGTTAAAGAAAGATATCACCTTCGGTGGTGTTATAACTTTGTTGCTAGACATTGTTTTGTGTCGATGCATTTCATCACGTCATACCGCCACTCCGACGCGAAATCTCCAATCAAATGTGTTCTTATGACGCTTTACGCGTAATCCAGATTCCGCGTGCGGTGTAGCTTGAACATTTCTCAATATCTGCATTGTATCGAGTAACGTTGAATACACACGGGAATTGTGCTATAATATTAGAGATAGGCGGTATACCGTAAATACCGTTCGGTATCGATATAGAGCTAGTACCGATATTCCGAACCGAGGGAATCTCAAAATACCGAAATTTCGGTTTTGAAAAATATTTCCGACATTAGTTAAAAAATAAAATGACAAACAACAGAACATGACACAAACTTCATGACAAGAAAAGAACATGGACTGTGTATTTCTAAAGGCAATTCCCACCGGTTATTTGATGGAACAAAGAAGGGGTATTTTCTCTCAGCTTTTTTTCTTACATCAAATAACCGATGGCGATTGCCCGTGTTGCTTCCAACATTTTGATTCGGCGGCTTTGTCTGCTGTAAAGCGGTGAACTTCAGCTGAGCAGTATACCAAAAACACCATTTGATATTGCGTTGAGTACATGTATTTGTTGATACGAAATAAGGCCGATATCACCAATTAATTGTCATTATTTTTTCATTTTTTGTCTCTAAAACATAGGTTATGATCCCTAATTGGAACGAGCTCGTCGAGCTCGTTCAAATGAGGGATCATAACCTAGGTTTTTGAGACAAAAAAAATGAAAAAAATTAGTTATTCAAGAATTTTGTTTGGAAGTGTCGTCTGTTTTTCGTGTTATATAAAGGGTTAAACTCAATCATTTAAATAATATCGATACCGAAGACGAACTTAAAATTTCAATACCACCCAGCTCTGTATAATATCTCATAAAACGTCCCTATTGGATGTTTGGAGTGAATGCATGTCATTTCAAATAGGTTCGTCATTTGGCGTGATTAATCAGGGATTTATTTGTTATTTCGCGTTCATTTTATCTGATTGCAGTTTATTTCTTACACAACTGTGAACTTTTAATTTCATTTCCTTCGGACCATTTTCATGAAAATTCAAAGAAATAAAATGCCGCTAAAAGCATTTTTTCTTCGTGCTGTCGGTCATATTAGGATATAAAACTTCATTCTAAAACTTTTCCCTCTGCGCAAATATGATTTCAGCTTTTTTGTTAGATCCCAATCACAGTCCAGGATGCAGTACTGTAAACTTTTATAACTATATTTTATAGAATTGTATTTTCTAGTTACGACTTTAAATGGGTTGAAAGTGGGTGCGGTGGCTCAGTAGGTGGAGGTGCAGGCTGCAAGCCGAGAGGTCCTCGGTTCGAATCCCACCCGCGACAACGGGTGTCATTGGGCAAGACAGTTCACCCCCATTGCCAACGTGGGGGCACGGTGGCGTTATGTACTGAGGCGTACAGCACGTCGATGGTGCACCTGTCTTCAACCAATGTTAACCCTGCTTGTGTGGAGTT
The DNA here is from genome assembly GCA_031216915.1 of Pictodentalium vernedei. Lineage (NCBI taxonomy): Eukaryota > Metazoa > Mollusca > Scaphopoda > Dentaliida > Dentaliidae > Pictodentalium > Pictodentalium vernedei. The sequence continues at coordinate 438,650,643 of CM062293.1, forward strand.
GGTGTGTTGGGGAGCTGACAGTTGTTCGCCGTTGCTCGGTGGTTCTCTCCGGTTACTCCGGCTTCCTCCGCGCGTAAAACTGTTATGGTCATGATTAGCCATTCAGCAGAAATATGTGACCTTAAACACTGATAAATAAATAAATACATAAATAAATAAATGAGTTGAAATGAATCATTAGCATTTTCAAAGATGTGGCAATTTGCCAGGTGGCAAATTGCCAGATCTTTTAAAATGCCAATGATTTGTTTTAGTCAGTTATATCAATAAGTAGAAAATACAATTCTAGAAAATACACTTGTAAAAGTTTTATAGTGTTGATGCCTGGTCATCCCTCATGCAAATTCAGAATGCATTCCAAAAGGGAGGCCGAATTCCCTAGCCCCCTCCCCATTACCGCCCGCCCCCTGCCCCTGTTAACTTCTCCAAAACGCCCCCAAATATCTTATCTCTAGTTTCATTAAATGCAGATAATACAAAGTTTTTCGCCGGACAAGTTGAAGCAGTT